>CM060925.1:162819950-164069950 GCA_030737875.1 Allium sativum
TCTGTGTTACTTATATATTCTGTCTTGTGATATCTGCATGCATGTTTACCTTGTTTAAACGCCCCTCCGAAGCTAGTGTGCTTGCAAGAGTCACCCTGGCGGAGGTGGGGTGTTACATTTGGTATCAGAGCATAAGGTTTACAAGATTTGAGCAAAAGTGTTTTTAAAACTTACCTTTTGAAAAACTATTTTCAAAACCAATTAAGTATTTTCCAAGAAAAGTCTAGTTTATTTTAAAAGGCTATTCCCCAAAAGCCATAGCACTATCCTTCGTTTCTTCGTTCTGAATCTATCTTTTTCTTCGTTTTAGTATGGTCGATCGCTTTAACATCCCGGAAGGCGTTCAAGTACCCGTTTGATTCCAGAGATTTATGGAGGCAAGGGCGAATGAAGCCGGCCCCGCGACCATTCCTCCTCCTTCCCCCGTCGCTAACATCTCTCCTCCTCCCGTAGCTGAGGTTCCTCCTCCCCCTCAGCATCCGCAAGAGGATTTCGCAAAGCTTTGCACAGACTTTAAGACGATGGGTTGCAAGAATTTTTTCGGAATGGAGACTCCCGTGGAGGCAAGAAACTGGTTAAAGGAAACTGAAGACCTCTTTGCTATCTTTGATGTGGAAGATCGTAGGAAAGTTCTGTTGGCAGTATGGCTATTGAAAGGGGAAGCTGCTTATTGGTGGGTAGTCACCCCCACTACTAGACCCATTGAGACTTGGGCTGACTTTAGGAGAAGGTTTGGATTAAAGTTTCTATCATCGACAGAAGAGAACCTTCAGCTAGAGAGGTTCCTATCAATAAAGTAAGGGGACATGACCGTTAGAGAATACGTGGATAAGTTTAATCAACTTGCTCAATTCGGTCTAGAATGAGTTAACACCGCTCGGAAGAAGGCCCTACGCTTTGCTCTAGGATTAAATGAGCCCTTGCGCGGTTTGGCCATATCTCATATACCCCAGGGGGCGACCTTCGAGAGTTTGGTGAATATGACCCTACTTCAAGAGGAAGATAAGAGTGGCAAGAAGGAGGTCAAGGCAAATGAGTCCCAAGGCAAGAAGGAAGATACTGAGAAAAGAGATAAGAACAACAACAATAGCAAGGACAACAAGTCAAAGGACCCAAGAAAATGCAACTACTGTGGAATTGTTGGGCACACAGCCAAGGATTGTAGAAAGAAGAAGAGGAAGTTGGGCGAATGCTTTCACTGTGGAGAGCCTGTACATCTTAGCAAGGATTGCCCCAAGAAGCAAGGACTAGGGGAAGGGCAGAATCAGCGTGCAGGACCTTCTGGAGGGCAAGTGCATGCTCTCAACGCTGCTCCAGCTCAGGATCGAGGTAGTATTTCTGTAGAAAGTCTTGTTTACATTTCTGATTTCCCTGTTCATACCTTATTTGATTCTGGCGCATCGCATAGTTTTATTTCTGATCTTGTTGAAAATTTGCACCTAAGTACTAGTCTAGTTGAGGTCCCGTTAGTGTTTCAAATCCAATTGGGGTTTCCGCCCATCTACCTGTGATTTGTGTGGATTTGAAAATCTCTATCTTGAGCATAGAATTCATGTGTAATGCTTAGGTTCTCGGGTTTATGGGATACGGGTTGATTTGGGTGTGGATTGGTTGTGAACATAGGGTGGTGAGGCTCATGATTCGCCTCGGTAATACCCTAGAAATTTCTTGTAACCCTAGAGGTCCCGTCATGTTATGTTATCTTGAATCTCTTGACTCGTCCATCGATGATCTGCAATCTGTAAGGGTGGTCCGAGACTATCCTGATGTCTTTGAAGAAGTAAGGGGGTTACCCCCTAAGCGGGAGATAGATTTCCGCATTTATCTGGTTGATAATGCCAAGCCAGTTACATCGCCCGTTAGGCACATGGCCCCGCGAGAAAGGAGAGAGCTTGGTAAGAAAATCAAGGAATAGCTTGAGAAAAATTTCATTAGGCGAAGCATTTCAGAATGGGGTGCTCCGGTGGTATTCGCTACTAAGGCGGATAGTCCATTTTACTTAAGCATGGGTTAGGGAAATCACCCTAGTAAGTACATTTGGTAACGTGGATTGGCACATGTTTTCAAGAGATAGTTTTCTGCGTGGGATACCGTATAATATGTAAACGAGATCCAAGATTCACTAACGAATTTTGGAAAGCTTGCATGAAACCATGAGCACACAGTTATGTGGAAGCCAAGCATTTTAGGCAAAGGATAAGTGGAAGGGGAACGAGAGGCAACGGTGAAATGAGTTCTAACTCATATTTTGGAAATAAGGATTAAGAACTACGGAATTGTGAAGTTAAAAGACGGTCAGGGCACGATGGGATTAAGCACAAGAAAATGCGGCTTAGAAGATTGAAGACTAGATACGCGCATTAAATCCCTTTCTAAGAGTATATCCTTGATCCCTATTGTTCCGTAGAGCTTGCTCGCATGCTATCTTTTAAGTATATCCTCTCAGTCCTATCCTCAATCTTAGTTTTGTTACAAACCCCCTAAGGAGTATGGCTAGCCTATTTGTGGTGTATGGTTGGGGTGAAGAAGTTCGCCACCAAACTATTTGGGCTTTATGGGATATGGGTAATAATTGATAGATTTACAAAGAGAGCCCATTTTATTCCGGTGAAAAGCAAGAGGACCGTATCACGACTAGCATCTGTTTATCTTCAAAAGATAGTGCGGCTGCATGGAGTTCCTTCTAGCATAGTTAGCGATCGTGACCCAATTTTCACTAGCCAGTTCTGGAACAGTTTGCAAGAACCAATGGGTACGCGATTGAATCTGAGTACAGCCTATCACCCCCGGACGGATGGCCAAACCGAAAGGGTGAATAGAGTGCTAGAAGATCTTTTGAGGTTTTGTGTTCTCGACTTCGGTGGTACTTGGGAAGACCACCTTCCTCTTGTAGAATTTGCTTATAATAATAGCTATCAAGCCAGCATAGGGATGGCACCATTTGAAGCTTTATATGGGAGGCCGTGTAGGTCACCATCTTGTTGGTGGGAGACAACAGATAGACTTATACTTGGGCCCGATATGATACGAGACACATCCGAGAAAGTTGAATTAGTGAGAAGGAGGATGAAAGCGGCCCAAGATAGACAGAAATCCTATGCTGACAAGCGAAGGGCAGATTTGGAATTCAAAGTTGGGGACATGGTTTTCGTGAAGGTTTCTCCTTTGCGTAATGTGGTTCGTTTTGGAGTAGTTGGGAAGCTGGCACCAAGGATCGTAGGACCCTTCCCTACTATAGAAAGAGTTGGAAAGATGGCCTATAAGGTGGAATTGCCCGAGAAGCTAGCCGGAGTGCATAATGTCTTTCATGTCTCGCATCTCCGGAAGTGCCTACATGAGTCCGCTGAGGTGGTTGAACCAAGCATTCTTGAAGACATTGAGGTAGAGAAAGAAGCAACCTTGAGAAAAGCTCCGATTCGTATTTTTGGAACACAGATCAAGAAGCTAAGGAATCGAGAAGTCAAATTGGTGAAAGTTCAGTGGAGTGAAGCCGATGAGGACGCAACTTGGGAAACCGAGGAGAAGATGCGTGGGCTTTATCCATTTCTTTTTGAGGGTACATTCTCGATCTCTTTTCCTATCTTTCTTTTGCTATCCATGATTATCTTGTTATCTCGTTAATCTTGTTATGAGGACCTTAGGTAGAAACCTTTTGGATGAAACATGTATTTGAAACATGTTATGCTTGATGGTTGCAAATGGTTGCAAGTGTTTACACGTGGATACTCGTGGATGCATGATACACATTAGGCACTAAGATCGGCTCACACACTTTCATACCGCATATGCATGAGTGTTTATGCTTATTCATGGATGAAACTTGTATGCTATCACATGGATGTTGCATATGGATGAATGTTATGTGCACTCATGTAGAGACTATGAGTTATGTTAGGAATTTGCATACATATGGACTCATTTCACCAACATGCTTTGCATTAAGGAGGTTTACTGAATCAGTAACCGCCTGATTTTTGCATTAGATAAGTACATATACACACACCTTTGCATATGATCATACATCATTTAGAATCCTTTAAGGACAATGACTGCACGTGGATGTTGTTTTGAGTAGATGGATGATGGATGGTAGGATACGTTCTTCCTAACTTGGAGATTTCGGGGACGAAATCCTTTAAGGACGGGAGAATGTAACAACCCATATTTTTGAATAACATGTTATAACACAAATGGAGGCAGAATTAAACTGTAAAATCTGAATCAAGGGAAACGGGCTGTGCCATTGCGTTCGTCTCGGAAAAATACGCGAAATAGAGTCCGAGTTTTCAAAAATCGGAGTCCGTATGACCAAGATATGGCCTCACGAAGTTTCACGAAAAAATCACAAATTAAAGTATACTTAATTAAGTGAAATGGGTTGCGCAGAGAAATATATATATATTGATATATACATATATATAATTGAAAATTAAATAAATAAATATGCAAAAATGTTCAAAACAGCGAATTGGGAGAGGGGAATAACCGAACCGGCCGATTTTTGAGGTCGACCCGAGCTCGCTGGGTCGACTAGGGGTTAATCCAGGGTGTTTGGCTGTCAACCCGTGGGCCGATTCGCTCAAATGCATATTTTGCATTTGAATGGTTCTCATGGTTCAGCTTTAATCTAAAGGCCCTAGATGGTTCCTACACTTGACTTCTTCCCCAAGACATGCTTTGATGGCTTGGATTGAATCTAGGGTTAATCCTATGGCTAATACTATCCTAAAACTCTATAAAAAGACCCCTAAACCTAGCCTAAATCACCATTGTTCAATCCTACAACTAAACTATGCCAAATTTGTTCCTCTCATGGCCTCCACTCTCATGCTAAAATTTCTAAGTTAATTTCTATGAGAGATTTTGAGTTCATACAAGTGTTTTCAAACTTGTATGAGTGTTCTTAGCTTGCATTCAAGTCAAGTTGCAACATTTCTATTTCAAAGCAAGGGTTTTTATTGAATTGGCTGAAGGGTTTTCATTTGGAGCTTGCATATTTGGGTTTTTGGTGCTTGCATAAGGGCTTCGTCTCAATCTTTATAATAAATATTTATTTGTGTCTTCATAGCATTGTAAGACCTTTTCTACTTTCTTTCTTTGAACCCTAAAGTTAAATGAATGATGCAAGTTTGGTTGATCATTATATGCAAGTTTGGTTGGTCATTATATGCAAGTTTGGTTGATCATTATATGCAAGTTTGGTTGGTCATTATATGCAAGTTTGGTTGATCATTATATGCAAGTTTGGTTGATCATTATATGCAAGTTTGGATGATCATTATGCAAGTTGGTTTAATCATTATGTATGACACATGTTGCTATGTTATGCAAGTTTGGGTTGATCATGTTATCATGTTATGCAAGTTAAACTTGAGGTTTTGAGCATAAAGCTCCAAGCTTTATATTAAAGGTTGCATTTTGGCAACATGAAAGTTATCATATCCCTTATGATAACTTGCATGTGAGGCAAAATGCGAACTTCTAGCAACTTCTACATGTCATTTATCACCATGTATCACTCATATGCTAAGTTTGGTTTTATGCATGCTTTTGAAGCCTAATAATGCAATATGCAAGTATATGAACATATGTACATTTCATATGCCACCATGTTAAACTTGTGGCTTCAACACCTATATGTCAAGTTTATGCCAAGTTCCCTATTTTATCCTTTATGCGTTGTTGCGATTATGTAAACGATGGGATTACGTTGGGGTTGGGTAACATAATGACATGAACATGATTTTTGTAACATGACGTGATATGTTAACTTGTAATTATGTTTTGGAAACATAATGGACATGACACTTGGAAAATATGAGTGTGGCCAACTCGAGGTTGGGTTGAGTTTGTAGCATAAATCTACCCGGACCCGCCCGGCTTAACTAGTGGCTACAAACAATAGGACCCAATGTGAGAAGTTGGTCATGTTGTGCTCGAACCCGAGGTTAGACCTAGTTGTGGTGTAAAGCTACCCGGACCCGCCCGGCTTAACTAGTAACCACAACAAAGTCTAATGTGAGAGGTTAAAGCGCATTAAGTTAATTAATGCCTCCTGATTAGGGTTAAGTCATGGTCCACTTAATACTTAACCAATTTGGGCTTGATGGGTTAATCGAGGTTAAGTCAGGAGCCTTGGGTACTCTTAACCGATTTAATCCACGTTTGGATCGGGTTAACCACATTTAACCCGTTAAGAAACCCTAGTTGCGTGGTCCTTTTCAGCAGTAACCTTCTAGGTAGTATCATAAGACCCTAGGACTAGGCTAGGGTAGGGCACGATTACTGGGCTGATTGTAAGAGACCAAAAGAGACGGCTGAATGATGCCCCGGTTGTTCAGGCGGACCATGGTCGTGCACATCAAGTCCGGAGTTGAACACGGGCAACGGTAGGTTTGGACTGTGTATCATGGTATGGTGTCAGAGGGTTACACCGTAGGGCCAGATACACCCTAGGTTGGACCCTGCACAGTCAACTACATTACATGATTACGCCGTATGACACCGACACTTGACGAGTTAGGCTTATAGGGAGCCGATCGACTAGACCGAGTAGTTGGACCTTGATCTTGGTCATCTCAAACTATTTGGGCCAAGCTTGGGCCAAGGGATCAATTCTTGTTTTTACTTGACATGTTAGAATGCTAGTACACCCGTGGTGCAAAACTTAACCTTGATTATGCGATGACACCTTTATCTATCTGGTTAGTTAATCATCATGCCAGTATGTTGTTATCCTTATGTTCATCTCAGCTTCACATGCCAGTTAACTTTACTAGTTCATAGACAGATAGTAGTAGGGCTTACCAGTCTTTTTGACTGACCTGTTTTCTTTCGCCTCTTGTCTTCCGTCCCCCCCCCCTCAGGTCATCAGGGTGGGAACATTGGAGCTTAGCTTGGATCTTTCTAGCTTGCTTACTGGATTTGCTCATGTACGGGTTTGGACATTGAGCTAGCTATGGTTTATCACTTCACTTTGGGGATAGTACTTTATGTATTTCAGTTTTTAAGTTTATGCTAGACTTTGTTTGTTGGAAAATAATGATCAAGTACTTTGTTGTAACTTAACTATGGTTTTGAAATGCTAGTTTTATCCGCTGCTTTACTACTCTGTGTTACTTATATATTCTGTCTTGTGATATCTGCATGCATGTTTACCTTGTTTAAACGCCCCTCCGAAGCTAGTGTGCTTGCAAGAGTCACCCTGGCGGAGGTAGGGTGTTACACGAAGGAGAAAACTCCGCAGCCACCGTACAACCCAAAACGCGCCGCCACCTCCTTCTTGGGTTGCCGCCGCCCACTGCTGCACCAGCGCCGCCTCAGCACCAGCGAACACCTCCTCTTTCCCTCTATAAGTTCGATCGACAGTGAGTTTTCTTCTTAACTGATTTTATATATTAATAACATAGCTAAAGATCTAACTTATATATATTAATGACATTGTTAAGGGACTAATTTTATATATGGCATTATTTTATAAAAAGCTGAATTTTTATTTAAGTAGATTTGTTTTAAAAATGAAATTTTAATAGCTAATGGTTTTTATAATAGATTAGAACATGAAAAATACGATTTGTAGAACATGAAAAGTTGGGATTTTAAAAGGATAAAGACTTGATTTTTATGTAAAGAAAGTATAGATTTTTATAGGAAAAACCATCGAATAAAAATATGATTTTTATATAGTGACGATAATAAAAATATGATTTTTATAAAGTAGAGATAATAAAAATATAATTTTTAATATAGTAGAAGATTAAAAATATAATTTTTTTTATAGTAGAAGAGTAAAGATATAATTTTTATATAATATAGGAAAGTTAAAAATATGATTTTTAGCATATGTGAAGTATAAAAATATAATTTTTATCGTATGTAAAGGTAGAAAATGTAATTTTCATATTATATAGATAATAAAAATATAATCTTTTATATTGTAGAAATATAAAAATATAATTTTTATATAGGTAAGATAGTAAAAATATCACCTTTATATATGTAGTGAAATAAAAATTGAATCTTTATATGTGAAAAGGCGAAGTCTTTATATATATAGTAGCGGTGTGAAAATTCGATTTTTTATATATTGAATAGCGAAGTAAAAATTTGATTTTTTTATATATTGAATAGCGAAGTAAAAATAGGATTTTTATATATTGAATAGCGAAGTAAAAAATCGATTTTTATATATTGAATAGCAAAGTAAAAATGTGATTTTTATATATGTAGTGAATACGGGCAACGAAAGTGACGAAAGAAGAAATGCCGGAGATTTTCTACATAAGAAATGATTTGGGAAAAATTGGGATAGCTATTGGTGAGAACTTCTCACCTTTTAAAATTCCTTTTTCTAGTTATATATATATACTAGGATGCAGACGTTGCTTAGTAGCACCCGACACCCGTCGTCCACAGACCATGGACGGCTTGTTTGTTTGATTGTTGTGTTGTGAAAATTGATTGTGTTGTGGAATGATGGAATAATAAAATATTCTTGTGTTGAAAGAAAATAAAATATTTATATAGTTAAAAATATTTTATCGTTAAAAATATAATTTTTAACGTGAATATGAATCAATAAATATTTATAAACAAATCGGCCGATTTGTTTATATACACTGATTTGACTGATATTGATTGGGTCGATAAATTTTACACATCGCCCAACTGCACAAATAAAATCTGTGTTTGATTTTATGAAACCCCACACGGGTATTGGGACGAAATACGACATACACTAATCCCAATAATTTGTTGTATGTCGATCGATGGATCGACAGGCTGTTATAAACGTTAGATATCTATATTTGAGCTTATACAGTGCAGTGCACTTTGGATGATGGTTGATTATTTATCGTTGCTATTATATACATGTGTTGTATGGAATCCATATAATTAACTTTATATGGTAATTGATTGGGCCTCATTCCAATCGGGAAGATAAAGAATATTATAAAATAAAGGTTCATGTGTTGACCGTACTCATCCGTTGAGATTAGTCATGTGTTGAACGAAATATTTTAACAATAAAATTTACATCTTTATCATATATAAAATTAGAAACTAACTGGAAAATAGATAAGATGAGTGGTCTCCTGGATATTGATCTGATGTTGGTTTCGGCCTTCAGGGTTAATATTCAGGGAATCGTTCTCTTACTAATTTGCGATTAGAGTCTAATTTGAAATCAAACGATATATACCATAATTTTTATAAAATGTATTAAATAACAAAGATAGTCACACGTGGAAAGTACTCATTCGTTGAGATTAGTCGCGTGTTGACAAAAATATAGAATCATGTATTGAAAGAAATATAAATTCATTTGTTGAATGGAATAACGAAGTTAGTGAAAAATATAAAGCCGTGTTGATTAGAGATGCGCCATTTTGACGCGAACGATATTTATATCGATTATATTCGTTTTTAAATTTGAATTGAATAGAAAACGAATTTGAATTGAATAGAAAACGAATTTGAATTAAATTAAATAGAAAACGAATTTGAATTAAATTAAATAGAAAACGAATTTGAATTAAATTAAATAGAAAACGAATTTGAATTAAATTAAATAGAAAACGAATTTGAATTGAATTAAATAGAAAACGAATTTGAATTGAATTAAATAGAAAACGAATTTGAATTGAATTGAATAGAAAGTGAATTGAATTTGATTTGAATAGAAAATGAATTGAATTTAATTTGAATAGAAAATGAATTTAATTTGAATAGAAAATGAATTTGATCTGAATAGAAAATGAATGGAATTTGATTTGAATAGAAAATGAATTGAATTTGAATAGAATAGAAATCGAATTGAATTGAAAAAAAAAACGAATTCGAATTGAATTGAAAAGAAAACGAATTCGAATTGAATTGAATTGAAAAGAAAATGAATTCGAATAGAATTAAAATCGATTTGAATTGAAATCAAATAGAAATGAAAGTAAAAAGGATTTATAATAGAAAATTCAATTTTGATTTGAATTTGAAATAAAGGTTGAAATTGTTTTTGAAACGAATTCAAAACTATTTATAAAATTCGTTTTAAATAGTAATCGACGAAATATATGTTATATATATTATATATATATAATATAATGGCCTGAATAGAACGCGCCACGCCGCGGCAGTTCGCGAATTTCGACCATTGACTTCGAACGGACATTACGGGAGATCCGACCGTCGGATTCTCCTAAAACCGGAACCGTTGGGTTCGTATCGAAAAGATCTTTCTAACGAATATTAGAAATTTGAAATCTAATGGTTGGATTTGGAGATACGTCCAAATCAAATTTGGAAAAGGTCGCTGTAAGTGCAGTTCGATGGCTGTTGTTGGAAATCGACTGTACGGGCCTTGATAAAATTATTAAAAATAGTAATAATTTGTGAAAAATCATAAGAAATGATTTGGGAAAAATTGGGATGAAAAACTCCATATTTGAAAAGATAAAAATAGATTTTTATCGAAATGAACTAGTTTTGAACTGAAATTAAAACCCATTTATTTTTAAATAAATACATTGGGTTTGAAATGGGTTTTAAATAGAATTGATCTGCGGGTTTATCGTGAACAGTGTTTTAAATAACACTTGTTCTTTAACCCGATAATAAATAGAATGTGATTTGGGTTTGTCGTGAACTGTGTTTTAAATGACATTAGTTCTTTAACCCAGTAAAAGGAGTTTTTAATGAATCTGCAATTAGATTGAAATGTGAATTGATAATCTAAATTATCAAATTTAGAAATTGAGCGAGAATGTAGTATTACCAGTTTTGCTCCAAAGCGATAGTTAAATCTTTAACTAGATTTGAACGTGAAATGGTAATTAATTTTACCGATAGCATTGTGGTGTTAGATATGGAGTATTACCAGTTTTGCTTCATGGGATGAATAGGTTGGGATTGGGAAATAAAATAAATAATTACTTCGGTGTGGTTCGCTAATCCCGACTAGTTCGGAAAACCATAATCTGGTTTGAAATGACATCCAAAGGAAGATTAAAGAATAAATTTAAAGAATTTATCTTTGATAAAATTAATGGGAACCTTTCCCTAAGAATGTGAAATTTAGAAACTAGCTTTAGGTTAGTTAAGAAGAATGGTTTCCTGGGTATGGATCTGATGTTGGTTTCGGCCTTCGGGGTTAATATTTGGGGAATTGCTCTCTTACTGATGTACGGTTAGTGACTAATGAATTGGAATGAGGCGTATGTTGTGTTTGTGTAACATTTGTTTTTAATATACGCGGGTTGTTCGGAAAGGCCGGGTTCATACCCATTCTAAATAACCGATTCGACGATAAGTCGAAGATGAAGACGGTGGTGAAGACCGGAAGTCTTCACATCGTTTGGATAATTACTGACGATCCTGATTGGGCTGTACACCCAAGAGGATGGAAATAGTTAGTGGTTGTCCAGACGTACCTGGAGATCGATGGATATGCGAGGAAAGAGCCTCCGGTTTCGTTCAGACCCAGAACGAACTTGTAAATGGATTGTGTGTCTGACATTGGATTTTATTCTGTGTTGATTGATTTCTGTTAAATATATATCTGCTTGGCGACAGAGAATTTATTCTCTTGCTTAACGCCCTTCTCTGAGACGTACGAGCTTAGAGGTTATATATCGATAGATATCAATCGCATGGCATGAATTGCCTATGTGGCACGCTGAGTTGCATGGATCCAGGCTTCTGTTGAAAAGCAAAGTCTTGTGGTTGATGATCAAAGCACGGCCTACGTGGCAGCTTTGTGTATAACGTGAATTCGTGAGTCTCACACCTCGGTATGAGTTAAAAACGGGATAAGGACCGCAGGGAGAGCACGACGTTTCTTTCTAGCTTTGGTGGTGTCAGTGACTTACCAGCCCTGACATTTATATACTTTTCACCTATGTGGTTGTTGGATGAGGCGCCTCGATTTTTGGTATGTAAGGACCGGGAAACGTGTGTTCAGGCATAACTAATCCTCAAACTTAAGAGAGGACTGGCCCTGAAGATCCAGGGGTTACCCAGAGTGTGTAGTCCCGAGGCATTTGCTAGAGTGTCTCGAAAGCGGAGAGGAGCTTGCCCCTTTCCTCGACTCATGACGGAAATCCAATTTCCAATACGTGTAGCTCGGTTTTATTTGTAGAGCCTAGTATGGCGACATGATAGATGGTACCCATGCCGCCTAGGATTGATATTTATGATTGAAATGTTTTGACACTATACACTTATTATAATATCAAATGATTTGTTTTAAAAACGTACCAAGCATGTTTGGCTATTATAAGGGAAAACCCTATCCTCCGGCTTGCGTTGCATTGTGTAATGGGACCTGGGTCTTATAATAGCTTCATTTTTCGAAAAAGCATTGCGCTGTTTATTCTATGCACTGGTATTCTTGGGAGGAAACCCGTTTCGTGTTATACGGCGTGGTCCCTTGAATTACTCTCTTTTAAAGTAAAGTTTTAAATAACTGTTTTAGTTCTCACACCAGTCCCATGACTGACCTGGAGTTTATTGTTTTTACCTAAACTCTGGGTGCCCCTATTTTCGACACGGGCAGCTAGTAGTTTTGGTTTTGTAGATTTATATTCACAGGATCCTGATTTACAGCTGGAACGATGCTCGTAAAGCTCTGTATCCGTGTATTACTTTCAGTTGTGTTTTGTATTATTTTCCACTGCTATGTAATTTATTGTAATCTCTAGTATTTATCGAATGTATAGTATTCATTTATACTCTGTATATTCTTGTATCTGATGGAATTGTTGTAATAGCAATGAAATGTTCTTCCGTCTGCGTTCTGATTTGTCTTGTCCTCACTGTAATTCGTTCTTTCTCATCTCTTCGGAGACCGGGGTAGTTACGGGTCGCTTCAGTTTATTCTTTAACATTTTGTGCTTAAAGGTAATCAATAGGGAACACCTTATAAAATCAAAAGGCTAGTTTGATAAAAGCAATGTGTGTTTTTGAAAAACATTTTCCACCTGCATTTTTTGATATTAGTATCCATCTAATGTTTCATTGAGCCGATCAGGCATTGGTTGGTGGCCCTGCCAGAGATAGATGGATGTATCCTTTTAAACGGTAAATAACTAATTTTAGCTATGTACATTATTACTCGGTATAAGTAGCTATCGTGTACAATATATAATTGATCACATTCACATATTGATGAAAACATATAAAGGATATGTACGCAACAAAAGATACATTGAAGAGTGTATTGCAGAAGGATATATCGTACAAGAAGCTAGCCTTTACTACATGGAGTATATGCCAAACGGAGATTATGGCAATCATAAACATACCTGCAAAAAAATTTTAGATGAGGATGATGAGTTGCTGGTGAGATACCTTTAGATAATGAAAAAATACAACGTTAACTCAAGTGAAGTTTGAACAAGTGCGTAGATGGTTCCTTAATAAGTATGAGGGATTAGATGAATGGAAGAAGTAAGTTCATGAATTTGTTTCAAATTTCCATTTTTTAAATCAATTTATATAATCATTTTGATATGTGTTTCCATAGAAGGTATAACTCCTATGCGAAAAGCACTAGATTTCAACCACGAGGAAGAGGTACAACTGCCGAAGTCATTCAAAATTTTACTCTATGGTTACAGAATAAGGTATTACATCATCTTAAGTATTTCACGTGTTTATAAGTTGGCAATACATAATGCTTTCATTTATTTATTATGTTTTATGTAGTTGTTAAAGTGCAGCGATGTTGATCCAAATCTTTGGTAGCTAGCACACAGACCGATGTTCATGACACTTAGTTATACGAAGTATCAAGTGAATGGGTTTTTATTTTCCACGAAAATGTATGAAGATTGCATGGTCATATAGGATAGCGCTGTACGCATGAGAGAAATTACAAAATTTAGAGCGAATGGCAAAGATAAAAATTATAAGGAAGTAGAAACAATGTATTACAGAGTCATTCAGCAGATACTTGAGTTGGATTACACTGATCTCAAACAAACGGTTTTTTAGTTGTGATTGGGTAAAGGTCGAGGATAAAATCAATGGTTGCAAAATAGATCCCGTTTCAAACTTGATCATAGTTAATTTAAGAAAATTAAAGAACAAAGACAAGTCATTTATTCTTGCATCAGGAGCGAGTCAAGTGTTCTACTCGAAAGATTTAAAAAATAACGGATGATCTGTGGTTTTGCATACACCAAAACGGTTGACTACAAATGTGGATGACATTGAGTTTCCTACCTTCTATCAATAATTTTTTTAAGATGATGAAAAAATAGAAGATCTTACCAAAACCACATGTTAACTTATGAATTATTGAATGCTTTTTGTACAATAGAATCACATGTATTTGGAATGTTATGAATTGTTGAATACTTTTTTTTAACCAAAAGCATATGTTAACTTATGAATTGTTGAATGCTTTTTTTTACAAGGACATGTATTTGGAATGTCATGAATTGTTGAATGATTTTTTTGCCATAACCATATATTAACTTGTGAATTGTGGATAACCTATTGAGCATAGTGGTGATAAGCATATGTACTAGTTATATTATGTTTTGTAGGAAATTATGTCACAAAATCCAACATCATCACATTCATCATGTTCAAAAGAGCAGAAAGTTGATCAAAACCTACTTGGTATTCTTGTCTCAGAAAATGCTTCAAAAATCGCTACTATGCTTGGTAAACTAGTAAGAGCTCATGTGCCGATATCATGCATAAGTTGGGATGAATACTCAAAACATATAAGGACGACGTTTAGAATCAGTTGGTGGTAAGTTTTTACTTGGGCAATTCGGTGATATAGCAGTTAAATGTCTACAGTCTGACTCTCAATTTTTGCAGAAAATGTATATGCTTGAGCCACTTTCAAAGGAAATCTTTTTAAAAAGAATGGCCGAGGATTTTAGAAGACACAAGAAAAACTTGAGAGCAAGTTTTTATGACATTTTCGACAATGACGAAGAACGATTGAAATTTTTACTGCATACAGTTGCTCAAGAAGATTGGAACGAGTTCATAAAAAATGAAGCAACGCTTGAAGTGAGCAGAAGAAGTCAGTCAGGCAAAAAATAGATTATTGCTCAGTTATGTTCACCATGCAGGACATAAAAGTCACACTAGAATCAGTTTTGCTAAAAAGCCCGAACAAAACACTGGTAATTTTCCCGAACTAGAGATACAAAGCTGGGACCCCCTGAATTCAAGGCGTGATTCTTGTTTGTGAAAAATACAATTCGCACAACCCTGGCACTATCTTTTCGGGCCCTGTAGCTCTGTCCCACTAGAATAGAACACGAAATGGTAAGTAATATTCATTTTCTTTCAAAAATTGTAAAAACTCCAATTATGATAGAAAATATACACAAAATGGAATATATTGCAGATCGTTGCAGATCCATCTACAAATATCAACCGTCGTCCAGTATGGGAGAAGACGCAGATGAAAAAAAATGGTAGCTATCAGATGCCGCTTTTGTGTACTTCGTAAGTTAAACAAATATTATTTTGCGTATTATTTGAAATTTCATTATTCATGTAATAATTACCATATCCCAGGATCAAATTGTGAAAACGAAGGAAAAGATCACCGATAGTGATGAAGAAAAATTGACAGTGGATGACGATATCTTATTACAAGTGTTGGGTAAGGATATAAAGGGTAGGAGCCATAGTGTTTGGACCGTAATATCAAAGACTAATGTCAAGGCTTGTGCTATTGCACAAAAACGATTCAAACATGTTCGTTAAGACAATGATGAGTTGAAAATGAGGGTGGAAAATTTGGAGGGTGCAGTGGGAAATTTGTCTGGGCAAATGGAACTTCTGATTCAAATGGTGGGAAACATAGAACAAGGAATCTATGTACTATTAAATCCTTCTAATGGAGGATGCAATACACAACTCGGTTCTTTTAAAGTCGTTGCTTCTCAGTTGCAGGCTACGACCAATGTTTCAAACGATCAAAAATGTGAAATTCTCAACTCTGATCTAGACATAGTGTAACAACCCGGAAAATCAGAACCAATTTAAAAAAAAAATTATTTCAGGAAATTTTATCAGAAAATACGCCAGAATTTAAAAAAATTCCATTATTAAATAAAAAAAAAGGTTTTTAAATAAAATAATATATTGATAAGTTGATTTATTAATAATATGTTGATAAGTTGATTTATTAATAATATGTTGATAAGTTGATTTATTAATAATATATTGATAATAAAAGAATGTTTCCAGTTTGAATTGTAAAGAGATAGGGTGTCAACGGTATACAACACACGTTTTAACTAGCAGTTAACGAAAATTAATGTTGACATTAATAATCAAATAAATCATGCAAGCTCACATTTCTTTTTTCTTTTTTTTCTACATTCATGCATCCTAGTTCACATTACCTATGCATTCATTTATTTCCTTCCCTACATTTTATTTACATGTATTTTATTTTGTATTCTCATCTACATCCCTTATCTTTTATATCATGTTGTTTATATTTAAAAAGCATAAGAAAAAAAAATATAGTAAAACTTTTAACATTATCTATGTAATAACACATGATATTTAATATTATGTGTTAGAAATTTTTAAAGTCACATACATTTTAACATTAAACAATAAATTATCCATTCATCTCTTTCCTCCACTTTATTAATTTATTTCCTTACTTCTACATTCATGCATCTTATTTCATTTGCATGTTCTCGTTTCTTATATTTTCATCCCCTTATTTTCCTTTTTCAATTATTATTATTTATTCTTACAAAAGCAAACAATTTCCACATGTGTATATATATATATTATTCCCTTATATATATATATATATTGTTTACATTATTTATGTGCATTTCTAGTCATTTTTGTTGTCTTATTCTTGTATGTCCAATTGAATATGTTCCTTAGTTTCTACAATTTTAATGTTATATATTTTGAAATTTTAAATTCACAAATTAGCATTAAATCATGCATTAATTACATGCCCATTATTCTCTTTCCTTATGTAATTTTCTTTTGAATTTTTAAATAAGAAATAAATGCTAATTAGATTGACATGTCATGTGTAGTCACCGAATTTATTTCATTTGTAACCTACCACTTAAGTAGAAGCACAAGTAAGAAATAAAGTAAAATATATATAACCAAATAAAGTAAAAAAAAAGGGAAAGTCCCCTCCTTCATAAAATAAATAAAATTTGAAATCATATTCATTGGTAATTAGAGGCGTGTCATTCATTGCAAGGAAAAATAATAATGATAATAATAATTACCGCATGCGTTTCATTCATTTCTTTTATGTTCTCTCTCTTTCTTTCATATGAATATATGCCACACTTTATGCCTTTTAAAAATACAAGAAAGAAAAAAAATAAGAAAGACACATTATGGGTTCATTTGCAAAATTAGAAACTAAATATTATTTTAAATACACAAACAAAGAAAACCCTAATCTATCATACAGCCGCCGCCACACTTATATTTTCATGGCAGATATTGCTCCTTTCTTCCTCCACTAATTTCCTTCAACATTCTTTTCTCTGAAATTGTCTTCTACAAATGTTAAAACATCTTCCTCCTCTCCCTATAGAAAAAAAAAAAGTAAATCTAAATTCCTTGCTACCTTCTGATTTTCGATTTCATACGAGATGATGGGTTCGTTTCCTCTTGAAGGCTACAAGGAAGAGACGATGGATTAAGGGTATGATTAAGAATCTAATTAGGTAATTAATTTATTTTATTATCTATTAATAAATCGAGTAATGTAATTAACGTAAAAATGATCATAACTTTGCCATACGAAGTCAGAAATGGACAAATTCAGATGCGTTGGATTCGTAGCAATGAGATCTACCACAAGGAACTAACAAAAACTGATTTGGAGCTTGTCTAAATTTTGGCGAAATGGAAAGCTATTGGTGAGAATCTCTGATCTTTGCAATTAAATTATTTAATTGGTTGTTTATCGCTGTTTTAAAAATTTATTTGTGTGATATATGTTCATATCTGTGATGTGGTATGTTTTGTTTGTGTTTGAATGGATTGTACTGCGTGGTATTGTTCAGATCTGTTAGTTTATCACTTAGATCTGTATGGATCCGTTATAGAACATCGCTTTTGGTAATTTAGATTAAACTAGAAATTTAATCTAATTAAAATATTGGTTTGGTTGTAAAATCGTTTTGTTTAAATTTTATTTTATCCAATTTACAATATCAAATTCATTATGAAATTTTATTGTTATTGAATTCGTTAAAATATCAACTATGTTAATTTGGAAAATGTAAACAAACAAACTCTCATTTTATTTGTCAAGTTGAAATGAATAATTGTTCAACATAAAAAGGACAATTTAGAAAGTGTATGTGTATTAACATTTTATGTGTTGATAAAAGTGCAGGATTGAAAAACACAAGTTTATTGACCTCTTTATTTGTTAATAAAAAGAAATGAAAAAGTACATGTTAGAAATTACTTTTTATTTTGCACTTCTATTTGCAAAACAAAAGACAAGATAAAAAAAAATTAATTACATTCTCCTTACTTTATATTTGTTAGTTAAAAGAGACAAGGTTTGTAATACCATTTTATTTTGTATTTTATTTGCAAAATAAAAGTACAAGATTTGAAAATACATTTTTGTTAACATTTGTTTTGTTAATAAAAATAATAGGATTAAGGATTCATTTTGATTTAACATGGTATTTGTTAATGACAAAGACTTTACTCAAAAAAAAAGGTTAAGGTTATAAACACCTTTTTGTTAACATTTTATTTAGTATTAAAAAGGCCAAGATTATAAACATGAGTTCATGTTAGAAAACTTGTTTTACATTAAATTATATTTTAATGTTAAGAATGTATACATAAGAATTTGTTCGTGTTTAGAAAATAAGTGTAAAAACCCGTTACTTCCCCGGTGAAGAAAGTGCGGATAGTTCGAGAACAAGCCACATCAGAACGCAGACGGAAGAACATTTCATTGCATAATTACAACAATGCATCAGATTACAAGAATATACAGAGTACAAATGAATATTACACAGAAATATCAGAGATTTAAAATACATTTAAATACATCGCAGCGGAAAATAATACAATACACAACTAGAAGAGATATACGGATACAAAGCTTTCCGGATATCATTCCAGCTGTAAACCAGGATCCTGTGAATATAAATCTGCAAAACCAAAACTACTAGCTGCCCGTGTCAAAATAGGGGCACCCAGAGTATAGGTTAAAACAATAAACTCCAGGTCGGTCATGTGACTGGTGTGAGAACTAAAACAGTTATTAATCTTTATTTTAAAGTTCGGTAAATCAAGGGACCACGCCGTATAACACGGAATGGGTTTCCTCCCAAGAATACCCGTGCATAAAACAAACAGCGCAATGCTAAATAAAGAAAAATGAAGCTGTTATAAGACCCAGGTCCTATCATACAATGCAACGCAAGCCGGGGGATAGGGTTTTCCCTTATAACAGCCAAAGAATGCTTGATACGTTTAAAACAAATCATTTGATACTATTATAAGTGCATAGTGTATAAAACAACTTTAAATCATAAGTATCAATCATAGGCGGCATGGGTACCATATATCATGTCGCCATACTAGTTCTACAATTAAAACCGCAAAATCACGTATTTGGAAGTTGGGTTTCCATCTATGAACCGAGGCAAAAGATAGTCCTCAACCGATTCGAGACAATCTAGCCTACCATGTCTCAGGATCAGAGCTCGAGTGACCCTAGGAGCGACAGGGCCGGTCCACCGATGTGGATTAAAATTCCTGAACAATACGTTTCCCCGCCCTTTGGGGCGCAAACGAGCCAACGAATGACTCCATCGGACCCGGATCGTCCGATCTAACCGAGGCGCCTCGCAACAGCAACAACCACACAGGTGAAAAGTATATAAATGTCAGGGCTGGTAGGTCACTGACACCACCCTAGCTAGAAAGAAACGCATGTCCTCCCTGAGGTCCTTCCTCCCGTTTCTGGTTCACAACCGGGGTGCGAAACTCGCGAAGTAAACGTTACACAAAGCTACGCCACAAAGGCCGTGCTTCGATCATCAACCACAAGACTTTGCTTTTCAACAGAAGCCTTGATCATTTGCATCTTAGCATGCCACACAGGCAATTCACTCCATGCGATTGATATCCATCAATATATAACCCCTGAGCTCGTACGTCTCAGAGAAGGGCGTTAAGCAAGAGAATAAATTCTCCGCCGCCAAACAGATATATTTTTAATAGAAATCAATCACACAGACTAAAATCCAATGTCAGACACACAGTCCATTTACAAGTCCGTTCTGGGTCTGAACGAAACCGGAGGCACCTAGTACCCCGCATATCCATCGATCTCCAAGTACGTCTGGACGATCACCAACTGTTTCCATCTTCTTGGGTGTACAGCCCAATCAAGATCATCAGTAATCACCCAAACGACGTGAAGGCCTCCGGTCTTCGACCATCGTCTTCATCTTCGACTTATCGTCGTATCAGTTATTCAAAATGGGATAAACCCGGTCTTCCCGAATAACTCGCGTATATTTTAAATAAGTGTTACACAAACACAACATACGCCTCATTCCAATTCATTAGTCACTAACCGTAAATTAATCAAGAGAATAATTCCCCAAATATTAACCCCGAAGGCCGAAACCAACATCAGATCAATATCTAGAAAACCATTCTGCTTGGCTAACCGACAGTTAGTTTCTAAATTTCACATTCATAGGGAAAGGTTCCCATTAATTTTATCCAAGATAAATTTCTTGAATTTATTCTTTAATCTATTTTTGAATATCAATTCAAAACTAGTCGGGATTAGCGAACCTTACCGAAGTAATCATTTGTTTTAATTTCCCAATCCCAACATATTCATCCCATGAAGTAAAACTGGTTATACTTCATATCTAACACCACGGTGTTATCGGTAAATTCAATTACCATTTCACGTTCCAATCTAATTAGAGATTTAACTATCGCCTGGAGCAAAACTGGTGATACTCCATTCTCGGTCATTTCAATCTAATTAAAGATTCATCAAAACTCCACTTAGTTTTAATCGTTAACTGGGTTAAAGAATCAGTGTCATTTAAAACACGGTTCACGATAAACCCAAAATCACATTCCATTAATTATCGAGTTAAAGAACGAGTGTTATTTAAAACGCTGTTCACGATAAACCCAAAAATCAATATCAATTCTATTCCAATTAAATATTATTTAATTGGTACTCTTCATTAAATCTAAATAAAAAGATTTAATCTTTTCTCAACTGGGTTCAAGAACAGTGTTAGTGAAGACACCATTCACGACAAACCCAAATCACATTTGATATTCAATACAAGGCTCTGAATAGAAAATATATCGGCTTATATTCAATATTCAAATTCTACGACTAACAAATGTCGTATTGGAAATAACGATATAAATATATATCTTTCAAATTTCCATAACAACATCTGTATAATCACGAATTCCAACATCGAAATATTCCGAAGACAATTTCGGTTCAAATCCACTCTAATGCAATCATTGGAAATTCTGGTTATTTTTAAAACCCTTTTCAAATTCAATTTATTTATTTAAAAATAAATAGAACTATAATTCTAGTTCAAAACTAGTTCATTTCGATAAAAATCTATTTTTATCTTTTCAAGTATGGAATTTTTCATCCCAATTCTTTCTAAATCATTTCTTATGATTTTACACAAATTATTACTATTTTTAATAATTTTATCCTGGCCCGTACAGTCGATTTCAATCAACGGTCATCGAATTGCACTTACAGCGACCTTTTTCAAATTTGATTTGGACGTATCTCCAAATCCAACCGTTAGATTTCAAATTTCTAACATTCGTTAGAAAGCTCTTTTCGATACGAACCCAATGGTTCCGGTTTTAGGAGAATCCGACGGTCGGATCTCCCGTAATGTCCGTTTGAAATAAATGGTCGAAATTCACGAACTGCCGCGGCGCGGCGCATTCTATTCAGGCCATTATATTATATATATAATATATATAATATATATTTCGTCGATTTCTATGTAAAACGAATTATATAAATAGTTTTAAATTCGTTTCAAAAGCAATTTCAACTTCCATTTCAAATTCAAATCAAAGTTGAATCTTTCCTTATAAATTCGGTTTAAAATTCATTTCTATTCAACTCAAGTTTCAATTCAATTTGAATTCATTTCACTTCGTTTTAAATTCAATTCGAATTCGTTTTCAATTCGATTCAATTCAAAGTGGTTTTCTATTTGATTCAAATTCGTTATATATTTCAATTGAAATCAAATTCGTTATATATTCAATTCGAATTCAATTCGTTATATATTCAATTCGAATTCAATTCGAATTCGTTTTCTATTCAATTTGATTCAAATTTCATTTCAAGATATGCGATTTCGAAATCACTTTTCAATATTCATTTTAAAATGAATAAAATCGATATAAACATCGTTCACGTCAAAATGGCGCATCTCTAATCAACACGGTTTCATATCATTCTATTTTCAAATATTCTATTTCAAATATTTCTTTTTCAAATATTTCTATATTAATATATTTCGTTCAACACATGACTTATCTCAACGGATGAGTACAGTTAACACATGAACCTTTATATTATAATATTCTTTATTTTCTAAATTGGAATGAGGCCCAATCAATCACCATATAATGTTAATTATATGGACTTTTCATACATCACACGTATATAATAGCATTGAAAATAATCAACCATCAACCAAAGTGCACTACACTTTATAAGCATCAAATATAGATATCTAACGCTTATAACAGCCTGTCAATCAATCGATCGACATATTTAATCAATCAGGATGAGTGAACTTCAAATTTCATCCCAACACCCGTGTGGGGTTTCAAACAATCAAACACATATTTTATTTGTGCAGTTGGGCGATGTGTAAAATTTATCGGCCCAATCAATATCAGTCAAATCAGTGTATATAAACAAATCGGCCGATTTGTTTATAAAAATTTATTTATTCACTTTCACGCTAAAAATTATATTTTTAACGATCAAACATATTATTCCAACATATGAATTTCTATTCAGTTCATTCTTTAAATAAAATGATATTTTTATTTTTCTAACTTATTTTAGGAAATTTCGGCGGTATAACGGCACGATACTAGAAACGGGACGAGGCCTAGCCTTATCCCCGGTCTAGTGAAGGCCCACGCCATTCACACATCAATCAAATCAATTTCATTTCACCAAACAATTCAATTCAAACCAAATAATCTAACCAACTACACAACCAAACAATTAAACAAACAAGTCATCCATGGTCTGTGGATGACGGGTGTCGGGTGCTACTAAACACCATCTGCATCCTAGTATATATATATATATATAACTAGAAAAAGAAATTGAAAGGTGAGAAATTCTCACAAATAGCTATCCAATCATCTTGACTCTTCTTTTATAGAATCCTTCGTCGTTATCGCATCTTTGTCATCTTCGTTGCCCGTAGCCACTATATATATAAAAATCACATTTTTATATTGCTATTCAATATATAAAAATCGAATTTTTACTTTGCTATCAAACGTATAAAAATCACATTTTTATATTTCTACTATATAGATAAAAATTCTATTTTTACACCTCTAAAAATCGCATCTTTTCTATTTTAAAAATATGATCTTTTCTATAACAAAATTTCATCTTTTCTCTTATGAACACCATGCTTTGTTCATCAAAAATAAACAAACAAATTAAATTAACAAAGCTTACTTTGTTGTTCGAAGGGGAATGAGGGCTCACGGCCGGCATTGAAGGGGCTGAAGAGGCTGGAGTCATTGCAGCGGGGCGGCGACAGTCTTCCAATGGTGCGGTGGGGCCCGCAGCACCCGTCTTTGGTGGAGGAAGGGTTAGGCAGTTTATTAGAAGAAGGGGGTAGCGTTTTAGGGTTCGACGGAGAAGAGGGGGGGGGGGGTTGCGCGTTAGCATCAGGCGGAGGTGGGGCTTCCATCTAGGCGGCGCAGTGGAGCTCGGTTTGGGGGCGTCTGCCTTGAACGGAGGGCTGCGATAGAGGGTCTCGATTGGGTGAAAATCGAGGGCGTCGGTCTTCGTCAGAGGGAGGAGGGTGAGCTTCGTCGGAGGGTGGGCGTTGGCCGCCGCGGTGGTGGATGCGAAGGCCAGGGGCGACGGGATTTCGATTTCAAAAAGGAAAAGGAGGCGGGTTCTGATTTTAGGGTTACGGGGAGGGAAGGGTCCACTTATATAATTTTATATTATATTCAATTATTTAATTATTTTATTTTTCACTAAAAAGCAACTTTTATTATCGACCTCAAAACGAGGCCCACCGGCTGTCGTCCCTAGCTAATTACCCCTATTCCGAACACAATAGGATATGTATCATAAGCTGATTCGTTCGTCTCGATCAGTTTCCGTTGAATTTACATTTAAATTGCTATATTGAATTTTAAACGTACATTTCAAATTACCGGGGTCACATAACAACTCTATAAATTCCATAAAAATATTTTCTAGCTTCGTATTGACGATACGGTCCTAACAAAACTAATTTCGACGAATTCTGAGACCGTTGGAAAAATGGCCAATTTCTAGTCGATTAAAATCAACTGAAACTGGTCAAACGCGTTTTCCTTTGCCACGCTCACATATTGATTCGAAAAATTATGAAATTTGGAATCTAGCAATAATTTGACATCACGGACCCAACAAAAGTGGTTTCGTCGAAATCCGAGGTCGATTGCAAAATTCCCCTTTTTAAGGGCCTGAATTCCATAACGACTATTCAGAATTTTCAACTGGACATATCTTTTGATTCCCGCTATGAAATTTTGATTTTTCGGATTCGTTGGAAAGATATTCACAAAGAGATCCAATTATTTTTGGCTTCACTAAAATCCGGATTGTTTTGCACCCGGTACATTCAATTGAAGTTTGAAATCGAATTATCGAACTACCGCGCCATTTTCAATTCTATTTTATAATTATATATAATTATTTATATTCTAACGACGACGCGTATAATATATACGTTTGAATTATATTCAAAATAAATTTCTCGTCGTTTTTATTTAAAATAATTCACTTTAAATAATCAAAATTCGCTAAAATTGCCAAAATAAAAATTTTAAACTGGCCCAGATTTCCGGGTTGTTACAATCTCCCCCACTTAAAACTTTTCGTCCCCGAAAAGGAACAAAGTCGAAAGTGGTTTGATCAATTAACTCTACGTTCGATCTGGCTTTCATTTTCCAACTTTTCAGTTTCTGAGAATTTTCAAAAATTTCAAAAATTTGGCTAACACCCTAAATTTTCGAAAAATTTCGCCATAACCTCCCCTGCACCGGGAGCCACGGGAAAATCCCGAAATTGCCATACAGGCCTTCTGATCTCAAAAAGAAAAAGAAAAAGCCAAGCGGCTAGCCAATCTGCTCATAAAATCATCATCACCCAAACAAAACAGTAAATTATGTAGTAAACATGTACCTATTTGTCAGGCAAACAAATTTTATTCTCTGCTCTAGCCTCCTTGCTATGACCTGTTCAATGTAAGTACAAGTATATGCAAGCAAATGCGACCAATTTTCAATATAATTCAATATTTGATTCAATTAGGCTAAATGACTAAAAATTAGCAAACAAATAAACAAACAACCCAAACATCAATCAATTAGTGAATTAGAGTTTCAAATTCATAATTTTGATACATATACAAAAATCATGTTTTTGATGCCAAATCACAACAATAGGCCTTATCTAATTTTTGGTTCTCACACCAGTCAATAGGAAATATATAGATATTACACGTTCGTCACTCGAACATAAATTCGGATGATGATCAATCAATCATCAGAATCACCCCCGGGCGACTAGAGTGTAATTCTATATCTATCCATTATATAAAAACTTCAAATACACGTTTGCAAGGCATATATGCAAAATCTTTATATACTGGACTGTCCTAATCAACATAAAATAAATATGCAAATACGTATACAACGATTTAAATTTTCAAAATAAAAATTGTTTTCATTTTAAAAATATACTCTTCACACTCGTTCTAGGATACTACTGATCCCATCTCTAACGAGTCATTCTCATTGGATTTTACTAATCCAATATCTGATGAATTCTTTCGTATGGTTCTAATGTGTCTCGTTCTCTGAGCTTTGTAAACCAAAGCTCTGATACCAAATGTAAAAACCCGTTACTTCCCCGGTGAAGAAAGTGCGGATAGTTCGAGAACAAGCCACATCAGAACGCAGACGGAAGAACATTTCATTGCATAATTACAACAATGCATCAGATTACAAGAATATACAGAGTACAAATGAATATTACACAGAAATATCAGAGATTTAAAATACATTTAAATACATCGCAGCGGAAAATAATACAATACACAACTAGAAGAGATATACGGATACAAAGCTTTCCGAATATCATTCCAGCTGTAAACCAGGATCCTGTGAATATAAATCTGCAAAACCAAAACTACTAGCTGCCCGTGTCAAAATAAGGGCACCCAGAGTTTAGGTTAAAACAATAAACTCCAGGTCAGTCATGTGACTGGTGTGAGAACTAAAACAGTTATTAATCTTTATTTTAATGTTCGGTAAATCAAGGGGCCACGCCGTATAACACGGAATGGGTTTCCTCCTAAGAATACCCGTGCATAAAACAAACAGCGCAATGCTAAATAAAGAAAAATGAAGCTTTTATAAGACCCAGGTCCTATCATACAATGCAACGCAAGCCGGGGGATAGGGTTTTCCCTTATAACAGCCAAAGAATGCTTGATACGTTTAAAACAAATCATTTGATACTATTATAAGTGCATAGTGTATAAAACAACTTTAAATCATAAGTATCAATCATAGGCGGCATGGGTACCATATATCATGTCGCCATACTAGTTCTACAATTAAAACCGCAAAATCACGTATTTGGAAGTTGGGTTTCCATCTATGAACCGAGGCAAAAGATAGTCCTCAACCGATTCGAGACAATCTAGCCTACCATGTCTCAGGATCAGAGCTCGAGTGACCCTAGGAGCGACAGGGCCGGTCCACCGTTGTGGATTAAAATTCCTGAACAATACGTTTCCCCGCCCTTTGGGGCGCAAACGAGCCAACGAATGACTCCATCGGACCCGGATCGTCCGATCTAACCGAGGCGCCTCGCAACAGCAACAACCACACAGGTGAAAAGTATATAAATGTCAGGGCTGGTAGGTCACTGACACCACCCTAGCTAGAAAGAAACGCATGTCCTCCCTGAGGTCCTTCCTCCCGTTTCTGGTTCACAACCGGGGTGCGAAACTCGCGAAGTAAACGTTACACAAAGCTACGCCACAAAGGCCGTGCTTCGATCATCAACCACAAGACTTTGCTTTTCAACAGAAGCCTTGAACATTTGCATCTTAGCATGCCACACAGGCAATTCACTCCATGCGATTGATATCCATCAATATATAACCCCTGAGCTCGTATGTCTCAGAGAAGGGCGTTAAGCAAGAGAATAAATTCTCCGCCGCCAAACAGATATATTTTTAATAGAAATCAATCACACAGACTAAAATCCAATGTCAGACACACGGTCCATTTACAAGTCCGTTCTGGGTCTGAACGAAACCGGAGGCACCTAGTACCCCGCATATCCATCGATCTCCAAGTACGTCTGGACGATCGCCAACTGTTTCCATCTTCTTGGGTGTACAGCCCAATCAAGATCATCAGTAATCACCCAAACGACGTGAAGGCCTCCGGTCTTCGACCATCGTCTTCTTCTTCGACTTATCGTCGTATCAGTTATTCAGAATGGGATAAACCCGGTCTTCCCGAATAACTCGCGTATATTTTAAATAAGTGTTACACAAACACAACATACGCCTCATTCCAATTCATCAGTCACTAACCGTAAATTAATCAAGAGAATAATTCCCCAAATATTAACCCCGAAGGCCGAAACCAACATCAGATCAATATCTAGAAAACCATTCTGCTTGGCTAACCGACAGTTAGTTTCTAAATTTCACATTCATAGGGAAAGGTTCCCATTAATTTTATCCAAGGTAAATTTCTTGAATTTATTCTTTAATCTATTTTTGAATATCAATTCAAAACTAGTCGGGATTAGCGAACCTTACCGAAGTAATCATTTGTTATAATTTCCCAATCCCAACATATTCATCCCATGAAGTAAAACTGGTTATACTTCATATCTAACACCACGGTGTTATCGGTAAATTCAATTACCATTTCACGTTCCAATCTAATTAGAGATTTAACTATCGCCTGGAGCAAAACTGGTGATACTCCATTCTCGGTCATTTCAATCTAATTAAAGATTCATCAAAACTCCACTTAGTTTTAATCGTTAATTGGGTTAATGAATCAGTATCATTTAAAACACGGTTCACGATAAACCCAAAATCACATTCCATTAATTATCGAGTTAAAGAACGAGTGTTATTTAAAACGCTGTTCACGATAAACCCAAAAATCAATATCAATTCTATTCCAATTAAATATTATTTAATTGGTACTCTTCATTAAATCTAAATAAAAAGATTTAATCTTTTCTCAACTGGGTTCAAGAACAGTGTTAGTGAAGACACCTTTCACGACAAACCCAAATCACATTTGATATTCAATACAAGGCTCTGAATAGAAAATATATCGGCTTATATTCAATATTCAAATTCTACGACTAACAAATGTCGTATTGGAAATAACGATATAAATATATATCTTTCAAATTTCCATAACAACATCTGTATAATCACGAATTCCAACATCGAAATATTCCGAAGACAATTTCGATTCAAATCCACTCTAATGCAATCATTGGAAATTCTGGTTATTTTTAAAACCCTTTTCAAATTCAATTTATTTATTTAAAAATAAATAGAATTATAATTCTAGTTCAAAACTAGTTCATTTCGATAAAAATCTATTTTTATCTTTTCAAGTATGCAATTTTTCATCCCAATTCTTTCTAAATCATTTCTTATGATTTTACACAAATTATTACTATTTTTAATAATTTTATCATGGCCCGTACAGTCGATTTCCATCAACGGTCATCGAATTGCACTTACAGCGACCTTTTTCAAATTTGATTTGGACGTATCTCCAAATCCAACCGTTAGATTTCAAATTTCTAACATTCATTAGAAAGCTCTTTTCGATACGAACCCAATGGTTCCGGTTTTAGGAGAATCCGACGGTCGGATCTCCCGTAATGTCCGTTTGAAATAAATGGTCGAAATTCACGAACTGCCGCGGCGCGGCGCATTCTATTCAGGCCATTATATTATATATATAATATATATAATATATATTTCGTCGATTTCTATGTAAAACGAATTATATAAATAGTTTTAAATTCGTTTCAAAAGCAATTTCAACTTCCATTTCAAATTCAAATCAAAGTTGAATATTTCCTTATAAATTCGGTTTAAAATTCATTTCTATTCAACTCAAGTTTCAATTCAATTTGAATTCATTTCACTTCGTTTTAAATTCAATTCGAATTCGTTTTCAATTCGATTCAATTCAAAGTGGTTTTCTATTTGATTCAAATTCGTTATATATTTCAATTGAAATCAAATTCGTTATATATTCAATTCGAATTCAATTCGTTATATATTCAATTCGAATTCAATTCGAATTCGTTTTCTATTCAATTTGATTCAAATTTCATTTCAAGATATGCGATTTCGAAATCACTTTTCAATATTCATTTTAAAATGAATAAAATCGATATAAACATCGTTCACGTCAAAATGGCGCATCTCTAATCAACACGGTTTCATATCATTCTATTTTCAAATATTCTATTTCAAATATTTCTTTTTCAAATATTTCCTATTCAAATATTTCTATATTAATATATTTCGTTCAACACATGACTTATCTCAACGGATGAGTACAGTCAACACATGAACCTTTATATTATAATATTCTTTATTTTCTAAATTGGAATGAGGCCCAATCAATCACCATATAATGTTAATTATATGGACTTTTCATACATCACACGTATATAATAGCATTGAAAATAATCAACCATCAACCAAAGTGCACTACACTGTATAAGCATCAAATATAGATATCTAACGCTTATAACAGCCTGTCAATCAATCGATCGACATATTTAATCAATCAGGATGAGTGAACTTCAAATTTCATCCCAACACCCGTGTGGGGTTTCAAACAATCAAACACATATTTTATTTGTGCAGTTGGGCGATGTGTAAAATTTATCGGCCCAATCAATATCAGTCAAATCAGTGTATATAAACAAATCGGCCGATTTGTTTATAAAAATTTATTTATTCACTTTCACGCTAAAAATTATATTTTTAAAGATCAAACATTTTATTCCAACATATGAATTTCTATTCAGTTCATTCTTTAAATAAAATGATATTTTTATTTTTCTAACTTATTTTAGGAAATTTCGGCGGTATAACGGCACGATACTAGAAACGGGACGAGGCCTAGCCTTATCCCTGGTCTAGTGAAGGCCCACGCCATTCACACATCAATCAAATCAATTTCATTTCACCAAACAATTCAATTCAAACCAAATAATCTAACCAACTACACAACCAAACAATTAAACAAACAAGTCATCCATGGTCTGTGGATGACGGGTGTCGGGTGCTACTAAACACCGTCTGCATCCTAGTATATATATATATATAACTAGAAAAAGAAATTGAAAGGTGGGAAATTCTCACAAATAGCTATCCAATCATCTTGACTCTTCTTTTATAGAATCCTTCGTCGTTATCGCATCTTTGTCATCTTCGTTGCCCGTAGCCACTATATATATAAAAATCACATTTTTATATTGCTATTCAATATATAAAAATCGAATTTTTACTTTGCTATCAAACGTATAAAAATCACATTTTTATATTTCTACTATATAGATAAAAATTCTATTTTTACACCTCTAAAAATCGCATCTTTTCTGTTTTAAAAATATGATCTTTTCTATAACAAAATTTCATCTTTTCTCTTATGAACACCGTGCTTTGTTCATCAAAAACAAACAAACAAATTAAATTAACAAAGCTTACTTTGTTGTTCGAAGGGGAATGAGGGCTCACGGCCGGCATTGAAGGGGCTGAAGAGGCTGGAGTCATTGCAGCGGGGCGGCGACAGTCTTCCAATGGTGCGGTGGGGCCCCCAGCACCCGTCTTTGGTGGAGGAAGGGTTAGGCAGTTTATTAGAAGAAGGGGGGTAGCGTTTTAGGGTTCGACGGAGAAGAGGGGGGGGGGGTTGCGCGTTGGCATCAGGCGGAGGTGGGGCTTCCATCTAGGCGGCGCAGTGGAGCTCGGTTTGGGGGCGTTTGCCTTGAACGGAGGGCTGCGATAGAGGGTCTCGATTGGTGGAAAATCGATGGCGTCGGTCTTCGTCAGAGGGAGGAGGGTGAGCTTCGTCGGAGGGTGGGCGTTGGCCGCCGCGGTGGTGGATGCGAAGGCCAGTGGCGACGGGATTTCGATTTCAAAAAGGAAAAGGAGGCGGGTTCTGATTTTAGGGTTACGGGGAGGGAAGGGTCCACTTATATAATTTTATATTATATTCAATTATTTAATTATTTTATTTTTCACTAAAAAGCAACTTTTATTATCGACCTCAAAACGAGGCCCACCGGTTGTCGTCCCTAGCTAATTACCCCCATTCCGAACACAATAGGATATGTATCATAAGCTGATTCGTTCGTCTCGATCAGTTTCCGTTGAATTTACATTTAAATTGCTATATTGAATTTTAAACGTACATTTCAAATTACCGGGGTCACATAACAACTCTATAAATTCCATAAAAATATTTTCTAGCTTCGTATTGACGATACGGTCCTAACAAAACTAATTTCGACGAATTCTGAGACCGTTGGAAAAATGGCCAATTTCCAGTCGATTAAAATCAACTGAAACTGGTCAAACGCGTTTTCCTTTGCCACGCTCACATATTGATTCGAAAAATTATGAAATTTGGAATCTAGCAATAATTTGACATCACGGACCCAACAAAAGTGGTTTCGTCGAAATCCGAGGTCGATTGCAAAATTCCCCTTTTTAAGGGCCTGAATTCCATAGCGACTATTCAGAATTTTCAACTGGACATATCTTTTGATTCCCGCTATGAAATTTTGATTTTTCGGATTCGTTGGAAAGATATTCACAAAGAGATCCAATTATTTTTGGTTTCACTAAAATCCGGATTGTTTTGCACCCGGTACATTCAATTGAAGTTTGAAATCGAATTATCGAACTACCGCGCCATTTTCAATTCTATTTTATAATTATATATAATTATTTATATTCTAACGACGACGCATATAATATATATGTTTGAATTATATTCAAAATAAATTTCTCGTCGTTTTTATTTAAAATAGTTCACTTTAAATAATCAAAATTCGCTAAAATTGCCAAAATAAAAATTTTAAACTGGCCCAGATTTCCGGGTTGTTACAATCTCCTCCACTTAAAACTTTTCGTCCCCGAAAAGGAACAAAGTCGAAAGTGGTTTGATCAATTAACTCTACGTTCGATCTGGCTTTCATTCTCCAACTTTTCAGTTTCTGAGAATTTTCAAAAATTTCAAAAATTTGGCTAACACCCTAAATTTTCGAAAAATTTCGCCATAACCTCCCCTGCACCGGGAGCCACGGGAAAATCCCGAAATTGCCATACAGGCCTTCTGATCTCAAAAAGAAAAAGAAAAAGCCAATCGGCTCATAAAATCATCATCACCCAAACAAAACCGTAAATTATGTAGTAAACATGTACCTATTTGTCGGGCAAACAAATTTTATTCTCTGCTCTAGCCTCCTTGCTATGACCTGTTCAATGTAAGTACAAGTATATGCAAGCAAATGCGACCAATTTTCAATATAATTCAATATTTGATTCAATTAGGCTAAATGACTAAAAATTAGCAAACAAATAAACAAACAACCCAAACATCAATCAATTAGTGAATTAGAGTTTCAAATTCATAATTTTGATACATATACAAAAATCATGTTTTTGATGCCAAATCACAACAATAGGCCTTATCTAATTTTTGGTTCTCACACCAGTCAATAGGAAATATATAGATATTACACGTTCGTCACTCGAACATAAATTCGGATGATGATCGATCAATCATCAGAATCACCCTCGGGCGACTAGAGTGTAATTCTATATCTATCCAGTATATTAAAACTTCAAATACACGTTTGCAAGGCATATATGCAAAATCTTTATATACTGGACTGTCCTAATCAACATAAAATAAATATGCAAATACGTATACAACGATTTAAATTTTCAAAATAAAAATTGTTTTCATTTTAAAAATATACTCTTCACACTCGTTCTAGGATACTACTGATCCCATCTCTAACGAGTCATTCTCATTGGATTTTACTAATCCAATATCTGATGAATTCTTTCGTATGGTTCTAATGTGTCTCGTTCTCTGAGCTTTGTAAACCAAAGCTCTGATACCAAATGTAAAAACCCGTTACTTCCCCGGTGAAGAAAGTGCGGATAGTTCGAGAACAAGCCACATCAGAACGCAGACGGAAGAACATTTCATTGCATAATTACAACAATGCATCAGATTACAAGAATATACAGAGTACAAATGAATATTACACAGAAATATCAGAGATTTAAAATACATTTAAATACATCGCAGCGGAAAATAATACAATACACAACTAGAAGAGATATACGGATACAAAGCTTTCCGGATATCATTCCAGCTGTAAACCAGGATCCTGTGAATATAAATCTGCAAAACCAAAACTACTAGCTGCCCGTGTCAAAATAGGGGCACCCAGAGTTTAGGTTAAAACAATAAACTCCAGGTCAGTCATGTGACTGGTGTGAGAACTAAAACAGTTATTAATCTTTATTTTAAAGTTCGGTAACTCAAGGGACCACGCCGTATAACACGGAATGGGTTTCCTCCCAAGAATACCTGTGCATAAAACAAACAGCGCAATGCTAAATAAAGAAAAATGAAGCTGTTATAAGACCCAGGTCCTATCATACAATGCAACGCAAGCCGGGGGATAGGGTTTTCCCTTATAACAGCCAAAGAATTCTTGATACGTTTAAAACAAATCATTTGATACTATTATAAGTGCATAGTGTATAAAACAACTTTAAATCATAAGTATCAATCATAGGCGGCATGGGTACCATATATCATGTCGCCATACTAGTTCTACAATTAAAACCGCAAAATCACGTATTTGGAAGTTGGGTTTCCATCTATGAACCGAGGCAAAAGATAGTCCTCAACCGATTCGAGACAATCTACCCTACCATGTCTCAGGATCAAAGCTCGAGTGACCCTAGGAGCGACAGGGCCGGTCCACCGATGTGGATTAAAATTCCCGAACAATACGTTTCCCCGCCCTTTGGGGCGCAAACGAGCCAACGAATGACTCCATCGGACCCGGATCGTCCGATCTAACCGAGGCGCCTCGCAACAGCAACAACCACACAGGTGAAAAGTATATAAATGTCAGGGCTGGTAGGTCACTGACACCACCCTAGCTGGAAAGAAACGCATGTCCTCCCTGAGGTCCTTCCTCCCGTTTCTGGTTCACAACCGGGGTGCGAAACTCGCGAAGTAAACGTTACACAAAGCTACGCCACAAAGGCCGTGCTTCGATCATCAACCACAAGACTTTGCTTTTCAACAGAAGCCTTGATCATTTGCATCTTAGCATGCCACACAGGCAATTCACTCCATGCGATTGATATCCATCAATATATAACCCCTGAGCTCGTACGTCTCAGAGAAGGGCGTTAAGCAAGAGAATAAATTCTCCGCCGCCAAACAGATATATTTTTAATAGAAATCAATCACACAGACTAAAATCCAATGTCAGACACACAGTCCATTTACAAGTCCGTTTTGGGTCTGAACGAAACCGGAGGCACCTAGTACCCCGCATATCCATCGATCTCCAAGTACGTCTGGACGATCACCAACTGTTTCCATCTTCTTGGGTGTACAGCCCAATCAAGATCATCAGTAATCACCCAAACGACGTGAAGGCCTCCGGTCTTCGACCATCGTCTTCATCTTCGGCTTATCGTCGTATCAGTTATTCAGAATGGGATAAACCCGGTCTTCCCGAATAACTCGCGTATATTTTAAATAAGTGTTACACAAACACAACATACGCCTCATTCCAATTCATCAGTCACTAACCGTAAATTAATCAAGAGAATAATTCCCCAAATATTAACCCCGAAGGCCGAAACCAACATCAGATCAATATCTAGAAAACCATTCTGCTTGGCTAACCGACAGTTAGTTTCTAAATTTCACATTCATAGGGAAAGGTTCCCATTAATTTTATCCAAGATAAATTTCTTGAATTTATTCTTTAATCTATTTTTGAATATCAATTCAAAACTAGTCGGGATTAGCGAACCTTACCGAAGTAATCATTTGTTTTAATTTCCCAATCCCAACATATTCATCCCATGAAGTAAAACTGGTTTTACTTCATATCTAACACCACGATGTTATCGGTAAATTCAATTACCATTTCACGTTCCAATCTAATTAGAGATTTAACTATCGCCTGGAGCAAAACTGGTGATACTCCATTCTCAGTCATTTCAATCTAATTAAAGATTCATCAAAACTCCACTTAGTTTTAATCATTAACTGGGTTAAAGAATCAGTGTCATTTAAAACACGGTTCACGATAAACCCAAAATCACATTCCATTAATTATCGAGTTAAAGAACGAGTGTTATTTAAAACGCTGTTCACGATAAACCCAAAAATCAATATCAATTCTATTCCAATTAAATATTATTTAATTGGTACTCTTCATTAAATCTAAATAAAAAGATTTAATCTTTTCTCAACTGGGTTCAAGAACAGTGTTAGTGAAGACACCATTCACGACAAACCCAAATCACATTTGATATTCAATACAAGGCTCTGAATAGAAAATATATCGGCTTATATTCAATATTCAAATTCTACGACTAACAAATGTCGTATTGGAAATAACGATATAAATATATATCTTTCAAATTTCCATAACAACATCTGTATAATCACGAATTCCTACGTCGAAATATTCCGAAGACAATTTCGATTCAAATCCACTCTAATGCAATCATTGGAAAGTCTGGTTATTTTTAAAACCCTTTACAAATTCAATTTATTTATTTAAAAATAAATAGAATTATAATTCTAGTTCAAAACTAGTTCATTTCGATAAAAATCTATTTTTATCTTTTCAAGTATGGAATTTTTCATCCCAATTCTTTCTAAATCATTTCTTATGATTTTACACAAATTATTACTATTTTTAATAATTTTATCATGGCCCGTACAGTCGATTTCCATCAACGGTCATCGAATTGCACTTACAGCGACCTTTTTCAAATTTGATTTGGACGTATCTCCAAATCCAACCGTTAGATTTCAAATTTCTAACAATCGTTAGAAAGCTCTTTTCGATACGAACCCAATGGTTCCGGTTTTAGGAGAATCCGACGGTCGGATCTCCCGTAATGTCCGTTTGAAATAAATGGTCGAAATTCACGAACTGCCGCGGCGTGGCGCATTCTATTCAGGCCATTATATTATATATATAATATATATAATATATATTTCGTCGATTTCTATGTAAAACGAATTATATAAATAGTTTTAAATTCGTTTCAAAAGCAATTTCAACTTCCATTTCAAATTCAAATCAAAGTTGAATCTTTCCTTATAAATTCGGTTTAAAATTCAATTCTATTCAACTCAAGTTTCAATTCAATTTGAATTCATTTCACTTCGTTTTAAATTCAATTCGAATTCGTTTTCAATTCGATTCAATTCAAAGTGGTTTTCTATTTGATTCAAATTCGTTATATATTTCAATTGAAATCAAATTCGTTATATATTCAATTCGAATTAAATTCGTTATATATTCAATTCGAATTCAATTCGAATTCGTTTTCTATTCAATTTGATTCAAATTTCATTTCAAGATATGCGATTTCGAAATCACTTTTCAATATTCATTTTAAAATGAATAAAATCGATATAAACATCGTTCACGTCAAAATGGCGCATCTCTAATCAACACGGTTTCATATCATTCTATTTTCAAATATTCTATTTCAAATATTTCTTTTTCAAATATTTCCTATTCAAATATTTCTATATTAATATATTTCGTTCAACACATGACTTATCTCAACGGATGAGTACAGTCAACACATGAACCTTTATATTATAATATTCTTTATTTTCTAAATTGGAATGAGGCCCAATCAATCACCATATAATGTTAATTATATGGACTTTTCATACATCACACGTATATAATAGCATTGAAAATAACCAACCATCAACCAAAGTGCACTACACTGTATAAGCATCAAATATAGATATCTAACGCTTATAACAGCCTGTCAATCAATCGATCGACATATTTAATCAATCAGGATGAGTGAACTTCAAATTTTATCCCAACACCCATGTGGGGTATCAAACAATCAAACACATATTTTATTTGTGCAGTTGGGCGATGTGTAAAATTTATCGGCCCAATCAATATCAGTCAAATTAGTGTATATAAACAAATCGGCCGATTTGTTTATAAAAATTTATTTATTCACTTTCACGCTAAAAATTATATTTTTAACGATCAAACATTTTATTCCAACATATGAATTTCTATTCAGTTCATTCTTTAAATAAAATGATATTTTTATTTTTCTAACTTATTTTAGGAAATTTCGGCGGTATAACGGCACGATACTAAAAACGGGACGAGGCCTAGCCTTATCCCCGGTCTAGTGAAGGCCCACGCCATTCACACATCAATCAAATCAATTTCATTTCACCAAACAATTCAATTCAAACCAAATAATCTAACCAACTACACAACCAAACAATTAAACAAACAAGTCATCCATGGTCTGTGAAGAACATTTCATTGCTTATTACAACAATGCATCAGATTACAAGAATATACAGAGTATAAACGAATATTACACAGAAATATCAGAGATTTAAATTACATTTAAATACATAGCAGCGGAAAATAATAAAATACACGACTAGAAGAGATATACGGATACAAAGCTTTCTGGATATCGTTCCAGCTGTAAACCAGGATCCTATGAATATAAATCTGCAAAACCAAAACTACTAGCTGCCCGTGTCAAAATAGGGGCACCCAGAGTTTAGGTTAAAACAATAAACCCCAGGTCAGTCATGTGACTGGTGTGAGAACTAAAACAGTTATTAATCTTTATTTTAAAGTTAGGTAAAACAAGGGACCACGCCGTATAACACGGAACGGGTTTCCTCCCAAGGATACCAGTGCATAAAACAAACAGCGCAATGCTAAATAAAGAAAAATGAAGCTGTTATAAGACCCAGGTCCCATCACACAATGCAACGCAGCCGAGGATAGGGTTTTCCCTTATAACAGCCAAAGAATGCTTGATACGGTTAAAACAAATCATTTGATACTATAATAAGTGCATAGTGTATAAAACAACTTCAAATCATAAGTATCAATCATAGGCGGCATAAGCGCCCCATCCCACTATGTCGCCATACTAGGCTCTACAAATAAAACCGCAAATGTCACGTATTTGGAAATTGGATTTCCGTCTATGAACCGAGGCAAAAGATAGTCCTCAACCGATTCGAGACTGTCTAGCCCGAGTCTCAGGCACAGCCGCAACCGTACCTTGGATCCTCAGGGCCGGTCCACCGATGTGGATTATAATGCCTGAACAATACGTTTCTCCGCCCTTTGGGGCGTAAATGAGCCAACTAAATGACTCCATCGGTTCGAGAACGACCGATCAATCCGAGGCGCCTCGCAACAGCAACAACCACATAAGTCAAACTCGTCAGGGCGTGTAAAACCACTGACGCCACTTCTAGCTAGAAAGAAAACGCATGTCCCCCCTGACGTCCGTCTCCCGTTTTTGGTTCATACCGGGTGTGAAACACGCGAGGAAAACGTTACACAAAGCTACGCCACAAAGGCCGTGCTTTGATCATCACTACAAGACTTTGCTTTTCAACAGAAGCCTCGATCAATTGCCACTTAGGCATGCCACACAGGCAATTCACTCCATGCGTTTGATATCCATCAATATATAACCCCTGAGCTCGTACGTCTCAGAGAAGGGCGTTAAGCAAGAGAATAAATTCTCCGCCGCCAAACAGGTATATATTTAATAGAAATCAATCACACAGACTAAAATCCAATGTCAGACACACAGTCCATTTACAAGTCCGTTCTGAGGCTGAACGAAACCGGAGGTACCTAGTACCCCACATATCCATCGATCTCCAAGTACGTCTGGACGATCACTAACTGTTTCCATCTTCTTGGGTGTACAGCCCAATCAAGATCATCAGTAATTATCCAAATGACGTGAAGACCTCCGGTCTTCGACCATCGTCTTCATCTTCGACTTATCGTCGTATCAGTTATTCAGAATGGGATAAACCCGGTCTTTCCGAATAACTCGCGTATATTTTAAATAAGTGTTACACAAACACAACATACGCCTCATTCCAATTCATCAGTCACTAACCGTAAATTAATCAAGAGAATAATTCCCCAAACATTAACCCCGAAGGCCGAAACCAACATCAGATCAATATCCAGAAAACCATTCTGCTTGGCTAACCGACAGTTAGTTTCTAAATTTCACATTCATAGGGAAAGGTTCCCATTAATTTTATCAAAGATAAATTCTTTAAAATTTATTCTTTAATCTATTTTTGAATATCAATTCAAACTAGTCGGGATTAGCGAACCTTACCGAAGTAATCATTTATTTTAATTTCTCAATCCCAACCTATTCATCCCATGAAGTAAAACTGGTAATACTTCATATCTAACACCACGGTGTTATCGGTAAATTCAATTACCATTTCGCGTTCAAATCTAATTAAAGATTTAACTAACGCCTGGAGCAAAACTGGTGATACTCCATTTCGATTATTTCAATCTAATTAAAGATTCATTAGAACTCCACTTAGTTTTAATCGTTAACTGGGTTAAAGAATCCGTGTCATTTAAAACACGGTTCACGATAAACCCAAAGTCACATTCCATTAATTATCCGGTTAAAGAACGAGTGTTATTTTAAAACACTGTTCACGATAAACCCAAAAATCAATATCAATTCAATTCCAATTAAATATTATTTAATTGGTACACTTCATTAAATCTAAATAAAAGATTTAATCTTTTCTCAACTGGGTTCAAGAACAGTGTTAGTGAAGACACCATTCACGACAAACCCAAATCACATTTGATATTCAATACAAGGCTCTGAATAGAAAATATACCGGCTTATATTCAATATCAAGTTCTACGACTAACAAACATCGCATTGGAAATAACGATATATATATATCTTTCAAATTTCCATAACAACATTTGTATAATCACGAAATCCAACATCGAAATATTCCGAAGACAATTTCGATTCAAATCCATTCCAATGCAATCATTGGAAATTTTGGTTATTTTCAAAACCATTTCAAATTCAATTTATTTATTTAAAAATAAATAGAATTTTAATTCTAGTTCAAAACTAGTTCAATTCGATAAAAATCTATTTTTATCTTTTCAAATATGGAGTTTTTCATCCCAATTCTTCACAAATCATTTCTTATGATTTTACACAAATTATTACTATTTTTAATAATTTTATCAAGGCCCGTACAGTCGATTTCCATCAATGGCCATCGAACTGCACTTACAGCGACCTTTTTCGGATTTGATTTGGACGTATCTCCAAATCCAACCGTTAGATTTCAAATTTCTAATATTCGTTAGAAAGCTCTTTTCGATACGAACCCAACGGTTCCGGTTTTAGGAGAATCCGACGGTCGTATCTCCCGTAATGTCCGTTTGAAATAAATGGTCGAAATTCGCGAACTACCGCGGCGTGGCGCGTTCTATTCAGGCCATTATATTATATATATAATATATATAATATATATTTCGTCGATTTCTATTCAAAACGAATTATATAAATAGTTTTAAAATTCGTTTCAAAATCTATTTCAACTTCTATTTCAATTCAAAGCAAAATCGAATTCTTCTTTATAAATTCGTTTTAAAATTCATTTCTATTCAATTCAAATTTCAATTCAATTTGAATTCATTTCAATTTGCTTTCAATTCAATTTGAATTCGTTTTATATTCAATTCATTTCGAAATCGTTTTAAAATCGATATAAATATCGTTCACGTCAAAATGGCGTCAATCTAATCAACACGGCTTCATATATTCCTTTATTTTCAAATATTCTATTTCAAATATTTCTTTTTCAGAATAGTTGTTATTATCAAAATATTTCGTTCAACACATGACCAATCTCAATGGATGAGTACTGTCAACACATGAACTTTTTATTTTATATCGATAAAGGTGTAAATTTTATTACTAAAATATTTCGTTCAACACATGACCAATCTCAATGGATGAGTACTGTCAACACATGAACTTTTTATTTTATAATATTCTTTATTTTGTAAATTGGAATGAGACCCAATCAATTACCATATAAGGTTAATTATATGGATTTTCATACAACACATGTATATCATAGCATTGAAAAATAATCAACCATCAACCAAAGTGCGCTACACTGTATAAGCATCAAATATAGATACTCAACGCTTATAACAGCCTGTCAATCAACCGATCGACATATTCAATCAATCAGGATGAGTGAACTTCAAATTTCATCCTAACACCCGTGTGGGGTTTCAAACAATCAAACACATATTTTATTTGTGCAGTTGGGCGATGTGTAAAATTTATCGACCCAATCAACGTCATTCAAATAGGTGTACATAAACAAACCGTCTGGTTTGTAAATGAATATTTATTTATTCACATTCACGTTAAAAATTATATTTTTAACGATAACACATTTTATTTTAACATATGAATTTCTATTCAGTTCATTCTTTAAATAAAATGCTATTTTTATTTTTCTAACTTATTTTAGAAAATTTCGGCGGCATAACGGCACGATACTAGAAACGGGACGAGGCCTAGCCTTATCCCCGGTCTAGTGAAGGCCCACGCCATTCACACATCAATCAAATCACCAAACAACCAAATTCTAATCAAATCATATAACTAATCTATGCAACCAAACAAACAAGTCCATGGTCTGTGGACGATTGTGTCGGGTGCTACTAAGCACCGTCTGCATCCTAGTATATATATATATAACTAGAAAAATAAATTGAAAGGTGAGAAATTCTCACAGATAGCTATCCTAGCTCCACGGCTCTTCATTTAGAGAAATCTTCAACGTCATCGCATCTTCGTTGCCCGCTTTCACTACCTACGTAAAAATCACATTTTTACTTCGCTATTCAATATATAAAAATCGAATTTTTACTTCGCTATTCAATATATAAAAATCGAATTTTTAGTTCGCTATTCAATATATAAAAATCGAATTTTTAGTTCGCTATTCAATATATAAAAATCGAATTTTTAGTTCGCTATTCAATATATAAAAAGCGAATTTTTACTTTGCTATTCAATATATAAAAATCGAATTTTTAGTTCTCTATTCAATATATAAAAATCGAATTTTTAGTTCGTTATTCAATATATAAAAATCGAATTTTTAGTTCGCTAGTCAATATATAAAAATCGAATTTTTAGTTCGCTATTCAATATATAAAAATCGAATTTTTAGTTCGCTATTCAATATATAAAAATCGAATTTTTAGTTCGCTATTCAATATATAAAAAGCGAATTTTTACTTTGCTATTCAATATATAAAAAGCGAATTTTTAGTTCGCTATTCAATATATAAAAATCGAATTTTTACTTTGCTATTCAATATATAAAAAGCGAATTTTTACTTCGCTATTCAATATATAAAAAGCGAATTTTTACTTTGCTATTCAATATATAAAAAGCGAATTTTTAGTTCGCTATTCAATATATAAAAAGCGAATTTTTACTTTGCTATTCAATATATAAAAATCGAATTTTTAGTTCGCTATTCAATATATAAAAATCGAATATTTACTTCGATGTTCAATATATAAAAATCATATTTTTATTCGTTATTTTCTATATACAAATTATAGCGTTAACTATATAAAAATCCTACTTTTCCTTATATAGAAATCAAACTTTTCATATATAGAAATCAAACTTTTCCACATATGAAAGATCCAATTTTTATTACACTTCCATATGTATAAAAATCCTATACTTTTCATACATATATAAAATCGAATTTTTATAACTTTTCATATTTAAAAATTCAATCTTTTAATTTATAAAAATTCGATCTTTACTCTATATAAAAAAAATTGAAACTTCATAGAAATAAAAATCATATCTTTACTTATATATGATTTATAAAACAATTTTTCACAACAATCCCTTTATATATCTTTCGGATTTTTTTTTTATTGAATAAACTAAATTAAACATTTTAGATAAACTAAAATAAAATTAAAAACTTACAGTTGAAACGAAGGAGAGGGAGGGACCTGCGTCGGGGTGGGCTGCGCTGCGTCGTTCGAGGAGGGAGCGGGTTCTGGTGGCGGCGAGTTCTGGTCATGGGGGGATGCGCTGTCGATTTCAAGCCTGGAGGGGGGATTTCGAGATGGGAGGAGAAAGGGGGAAAGCGGTGGGAGGGAGGAGGGCCGGAGCACACCGAAGAGGGGTGGTGTCTCGAGCGGAGGGGGGGGCGGCGGCTTGGCGTCCACGGTGGGGCGGCTTCGAGCTCTGGCGATTTTTATTTTTTTTTATTTTTCTTTTTTTCTCTTGGATCTGAATGAGGAATCGGGGGGGGGGGCAACGAAGAAGAATAGGAGGGAATTTTTTTTTTATTATTTTATTTTATTATTTAATTATTTATTTTTGCCAAAGGGTTGACTTTTACATACGACCTCGAAACGAGGTCCACCGCCTGTCGTCCATAGCGTTTTACCCCCATTCCGAACACAATGGGATATGCATCATAAGCTGATTCGGCTGTTACAATCAGTTTCCGTTGAATTTACAATTTAAATCCTTATATTGAATTTTAAACGTACATTTCAAATTACCGGGGTCACATACTAACTCTATAAATCCCACAAAAATATTTTCTAGCTTCGTATTGACGATACGGTCCTAACAAAACTAGTTTCGTCGAATTCTGAGACCATTTGAAAAATGGCCAATTTCCAGTCGATTAAAATCAACTAAAACTGGTCAAACGCGTTTTCCTTTGCCACGCTCACTTATTGATTCGAAAAATTATGAAATTTGGAATCTAGCAATAATTCGACATCACGGACCTAACAAAACTGGTTTCGTCGAAATCCGAGGTCATTTGCAAAATGTCCATTTTTAAGGGCCTGAATTCCATAGCGACTATTCAGAATTTTTAACTGGACATATCTTTTGATTCCCGATATGAAATCTTGATTTTTCGGATTCGTTGGAAAGATATTCACTATTAGATTCCATTATTTTTGGTTTCACTAAAGTCCGGATTGTTTTGCACCCGGTACATTCAATTGAAGTTTGAAATCGAATTATCGAACTACCGCGCCATTTTCAATTCTATTTATAATTATATATAATTATTTATATTCTAACGACGATGCGTATAATATATACGTTCGAATTATATTCAAAATAAATTTCTCGTCGATATTCTTTAAAATAATTCTTTTTAAATATTCATACTTCGCCAAAATTGCCAAAATAAAAATTTCAAACGGGCCCGCATTTTACGGGTTGTTACAATTATATAACTAGAAAAAGAAATTGAAAGGTGAGAAATTCTCACAAATAGCTATCCAATCATCTTGACTCTTCTTTTATAGAATCCTTCGTCGTTATCGCATCTTTGTCATCTTCGTTGCCCGTAGCCACTATATATATAAAAATCACATTTTTATATTGCTATTCAATATATAAAAATCGAATTTTTACTTTGCTATCAAACGTATAAAAATCACATTTTTATATTTCTACTATATAGATAAAAATTCTATTTTTACACCTCTAAAAATCGCATCTTTTCTATTTTAAAAATATGATCTTTTCTATAACAAAATTTCATCTTTTCTCTTATGAACACCATGCTTTGTTCATCAAAAATAAACAAACAAATTAAATTAACAAAGCTTACTTTGTTGTTCGAAGGGGAATGAAGGCTCACGGCCGGCATTGAAGGGGCTGAAGAGGCTGGAGTCATTGCAGCGGGGCGGCGACAGTCTTCCAATGGTGCGGTGGAGCCCGCAGCACCCGTCTTTGGTGGAGGAAGGGTTAGGCAGTTTATTAGAAGAAGGGGGGTAGCGTTTTAGGGTTCGACGGAGAAGAGGGGGGGGGTTGCGCGTTGGCATCAGGCGGAGGTGGGGCATCCATCTAGGCGGCGCAGTGGAGCTCGGGTTGGGGGCGTTTGCCTTGAACGGAGGGCTGCGATAGAGGGTCTCGATTGGGGGAAAATCGAGGGCGTCGGTCTTCGTCAGAGGGGGGAGGGTGAGCTTCGTCGGAGGGTGGGCGTTGGCCGCCGCGGTGGTGGATGCGAAGGCCAGGGGCGACGGGATTTCGATTTCAAAAAGGAAAAGGAGGCGGGTTCTGATTTTAGGGTTACGGGGAGGGAAGGGTCCACTTATATAATTTTATATTATATTCAATTATTTAATTATTTTATTTTTCACTAAAAAGCAAGTTTTATTATCGACCTCAAAACGAGGCCCACCGGCTGTCATCCCTAGCTAATTACCTCCATTCCGAACACAATAGGATATGTATCATAAGCTGATTCGTTCGTCTCGATCAGTTTCCGTTGAATTTACATTTAAATTGCTATATTGAATTTTAAACGTACATTTCAAATTACAAGGGTCACATAACAACTCTATAAATTCCATAAAAATATTTTCTAGCTTCGTATTGACGATACGGTCCTAACAAAACTAATTTCGACGAATTCTGAGACCGTTGGAAAAATGGCCAATTTCCAGTCGATTAAAATCAACTGAAACTGGTCAAACGCGTTTTCCTTTGCCACGCTCACATATTGATTCGAAAAATTATGAAATTTGGAATCTAGCAATAATTTGACATCACGGACCCAACAAAAGTGGTTTCGTCGAAATCCGAGGTCGATTGCAAAATTCCCCTTTTTAAGGGCCTGAATTCCATAGCGACTATTCAGAATTTTCAACTGGACATATCTTTTGATTCCCGCTATGAAATTTTGATTTTTCGGATTCGTTGGAAAGATATTCACAAAGAGATCCAATTATTTTTGGTTTCACTAAAATCCGGATTGTTTTGCACCCGGTACATTCAATTGAAGTTTGAAATCGAATTATCGAACTACCGCGCCATTTTCAATTCTATTTTATAATTATATATAATTATTTATATTCTAACGACGACGCGTATAATATATACATTTGAATTATATTCAAAATAAATTTCTCGTCGTTTTTATTTAAAATAATTCACTTTAAATAATCAAAATTCGCTAAAATTGCCAAAATAAAAATTTTAAACTGGCCCAGATTTCCGGGTTGTTACAATAAGCTTTACATTAAAAAGTATATTTTAATGTATTGAATGTACATAAATATTTGTTTGCATTTAGAAAATAAGTTTTACGTTAAATTCATATTTTAATGTTAAGAATGTACATAAGAATTTGTTCATGTCCAGAAAATAAGCTTTACATTAAAAAGTATATTTTAATGTATTGAATGTACATAAATATTTGTTTGCATTTAGAAAACAAGTTTTTACGTTAAATTCATATTTTAATGTTAAGAATGTACATAAACATGAGTTCATGTTAGAAAACATGTTTTACATTAAAATTATATTTTAGTGTTAAGAATGTACATAAGAATTTATTCATATTAGGAAAAACACATTTCACATTAAATTTACATTTTAATGTAATGAAGGTAAACAAAATTTGTCATAGGAAACATCATTACAAAAACTTTATCTTTAATGTAATGAATAGATTTACAAAATTGTACATGTTATGAAATGAAACATGTTTTTACATTAAACTTTATTTTTAATAAATCGATCATTTCTAAATAAAAATGTATTCACATTAACTTTACATTTTTAATGTTAATAAGACATTAAAAAATCATTGTCATGTTAAATTATTTTCACATTGGAATTCATATTTCCAATGTAAGGGAATCATTATAAAATGAATTGAAACAAAAGCATGTATTTTATTTGCCATTTGTTACTATAAAAAGAATGGAATAAAAAAATGTCTTTTTATTGTCACTTGTTTTATAATAATAAAAAAATGAAATAAAGAGACTAGGTTTCATTTTATCATTTGTTCACAACAAAAAGAGTGTAATAATATAAAGTGTTCATGTTTTAAACTTATAAAACATGTTTACATTAAATAGTATATTTCAATGTAATGAATGGCGTAATATAAATTGCCCATGATTTAAACTTATGAAACATGTTTACATTAAAACGTATATTTTAAAATAATGAATGGTTTAACAAAATTTGTTCATGTTTTAAAACGTAAAACATGGAGACATTAAAAACTCTAGTTAATGCAATATATAAGGAGAACATTTTGTCAAACTTGATTAGTGAAAATAGAATTAACATTTTTGGTCAAAAGAAATATTAGCGAAGAAAAACAACATTTTTATATAAATGTCACATTAGTGAAAAAGAACAACATTCTTGTCAAGACTTGATTAGTGAATTTAAATAGTCATTTTGGGTTAACATGTTAGTGAATTAGAAAATGAACCTTTCTTTACATTAAAAGGATTAGTTAAAAATGAACATTTTGTGTCATTTAAAAGGATTAATTAGAAATGAACATTTTGTGTCATTAAAAAGGATTAATTAGACATGAACATTTTGTGTCATTAAAAAGGATTAATTAGAAATGAACACTTGGTGTCATTAAAAAGATTAAATTAAAAATAAACATTTTTTTTTGCATAAGAAAAGAGATTAAAACAAAATACTCATTTTTGTATATTAAAAGTGAATTAGACAAAATGGACATTTTTGGCACATTAAAATGAATGAAGTAAAAATAGACATCTTTATTCATTGAAAAAGATTAGACAAAATTCTCATTTTGTTGCATTAGGAGTTAAGAAACAAAATCATCATATTTGTTTATGTTGAGAAAAAGAATGGATTTAAAATGTATATTTTCATACATTAAAGAGAATGAATTAAGGATGTATATTTTTATACATTAAAAAGAATGAAGTCAAATATTCATTTTGTCATTAAAATGAATGAGACCAAAAATATGCATTTTTGTAAATAAATAAAAGTCAAGATTTTTATTGTCATATGTTCACCATAAAGAGAATTGAAATATTTGCCTGTGATGTTGTATTTTGATGTGTTAAATATAATGTTAGTATATTCAAAATTGAATATTACACTTCCATTTACAAGTCATCCGACTTGTTTATGTGATTGGGACGATTATTTTTACACATCGCCTAAGTGCACAAATAATTTATTATTTGTTTGTTGGATGAAAACCCCACACGGGTATTGGGACGATACTTGACTGACACAAATCCCAATGTTTAATTATATGTCTATCGATTGATCGACAGACTGCGATGAGCGTTATAATCTCATCTTAATGCTCACACAGTTGAAATTGTCACTCTGGTTGTTAATGGATAGTTTGAGGATTATTTCCTGTTATTGCCCTATACATGAAATGTATGAAACCCATATGACCCAAATTATATGGTGCATGGTTGAGTCGCATTCCAATGCAGAATTTCTTTTTCATATAAAGAATTTTTGTATAATAAAAGAATTTTTGTAAAATAAAAAGTTTTGTAATATAAAGAATATTTTGAATTGAAAATATTTAACAAACAGATTAAATGAAGTTTTCAATTAGGTTATCATTTAATTAGAATTTAGTTCAAGTAATGGATTTTGGGTTGTCGTGGATGGTGTCTTAAATAACATTGTCCTTAACCCGATGAAAGAGTAAATCTTTTAATTAAGATTATTTACAATTATATTTGTGATTGAAAATAAATTGATATGTGAATTGGATTTATTGTGAACTGTGTTTTTAAATGACATTGGTTCTTTAATCCAATTTACATTGATATTATTATTTGGAAATTTATAAATCTATTTTATAGATTTAAAAGAAGATTTTCTAAAGATCAGATTTTTCCCAATTTAATATATTAAATTGGAATCAAGTGGAAATTCGATTGATAATAGTCGAGATGGGCTTCTGTAAAAGAAGACCAATATTATATGTGGAATTTAAGAGGCTTTGCCGTTATTCCATTTATAATGTTAGTCTGGTACAGAAATTTATAACGATTATTTGTTGATTTGGTTTCTGTAGAAATTCCATATTTTGGAAATTGGTTTTGGGTTTATCGTGAACTGTGTTTTAAATGACACTAGTTATTTAACCCAATTTAAGGCAAGATTGGTTTATTGAAATTAATAATCTTGTAATAATGATTCTTGTATTAAAAATCAAAATTGGAATATTAATAAATCTTTTTAGAAAGATAAAAAATTTAATTTATTTTATCTTTGATAAAATTAATAAGAATCTTTTAATATAAAAAATATTTTTATTTAAAAAAGAATGTTCAGAGTTGGAATGTGGCGTATGGTTGAATTTAATTAAGAATACGCGAGTTATTCAGGAAGACCGGGTCTAACCCATTCTGAATAATCATCACGACGATCAAGAGTCGAAGATGAAGACGGTGACTGAAAACCGGAGAGCTTCACATCGTTTGGTTGATGGTGACTGATATCTTGAATTGGGACTGATCCCCCAAGGCAAGGTAAAAAGTGATGATCTTCCAGACGTACTGGAGATCGACGGATACGTTGTTTCGTTCAGACCCAAAATGGACTTGTAAATGGATAGCATGCCTGACATTGAAATTTATTTCATGTAATTAAATTGGTTTTTATTTAATATATAAATGCGTAGTGGCGGAGGATTTATTCTCTTGCTTAACACCCTTTTGTATGTTAAATAATTACCGATCGCATGATATGAGTTGTTGATATGGTATGCCAAGTTGCACTTGATCAAGGCTTATTGTTGCAAAGCAGAGCCTTGTGGGATGATCAAAGCATAGTCTATTTAGGCATAGCTTTGTGTAACGTGACTTCGCGAGCCTCACAGCCCGGTAGAGTCTAAAACGGGAGAAGGGAACGCAGGGAGTGCACACGTTTCTCTCTAGCTAGAGTGGTGCCAGGGAACTACCAGCGCTGGCATTTATTCATTGTGGTTTTTGGATTTTTCGAGGCCTCGGTTTATGCGGTCGCCACTGCCCGTATTATAGGTCCAAAAGGACCGGGGAGCGTGTGTTTAGGAATAACTAATCCACAAAAGTAAGTGTGGACCGGCCCTGCAGGATCCAAGGGTTGGACAGAGTACCGATCCTGGGGCATTTGCTAGAGTGTCTCGAATCGGTAAGGATCTCCTCCCTAGTCTTGACTCAGATGGAAACCCAAATTTCCAATACGACATCACGCGGTTTTGATTGTATACCTATATATGGCGACATATTGGGGTGGGGCACTCATGCCGTCTAGGATTGATACATTTACTTTGATGTATTTCAAATTGGTTGCACACTATTATTATATAATAGCCGTTTTATGCATATCTTGCATCTTTTGTCCATTATAAGGTAAAACTCTATCCTCCGGTTTGTGTTGCATTGTGTGATGGGACATGAGTCTTATAATGGTTTCATTTTTCAAAAAGACATTGCGTTATTCTACGATTTACTTTACTTTATGCACTGGCAATCTATAGGAGAAAACCCGTTCCGCGAAAGTGGCGTGGTCCTGTGATTAGCCTTATTATATTATATAGGTTAAGTAGAATTCTCATACCAGTCCCATGACTGACCTGTAGTTTGTCCACTGGCAAACTCGGGTGCCCATATTTTCCACACGGGCAGTCGAGTAGCTATTTTTGCAGAAATATTAAGCAGGATTCTGGGTTGAAGCTTAAAGCTGTGTCCAGAGATAGAGAGTCTTCCGCTGTGTTTCTTCCGCTGCAATATATTTTAATTATTGTAACTTATTCTTCCGCTGTTTTATTTTTATTTTTATTCAATGTACTCTGATATTTTGTACTCTGATGTAACATTATATGATATGTTATAAAAGTATTCTGTTGTTGTTTTAATATGTTGTATTCCCTAAGTTAAAGTATTCGTAGATTTTCACTTTTTGGGTCAGACCTGTGTGGTTTATGGTCGATTCAAAAGGGTGGGAATTTGCGGGTCTTTACAGTTGGTATCAGAGCTCTGGTTAGCTCAAATCTTTGGGGTACAACTCGTTAGAACTGAACAAAAGACTCATCAGAGATTGGATTAGTAATGTCCAATAAGAATACTCATTAGAGATAGGATCAGCAATATCCTAGAATGAGTAAACTCGTTAGAGATGGGGTTAGTAATGCCCTAGAACGAGTTAAGAGTTACGAATTTATAATTAACGTATTTTTGATATTTATAATCTATTCTTTGAAATATGATTTTTATATATATAAAGTTATATATATTTTGAAAAGATAATCAACCATTAAAATTTAAAATTAAGATAGTTAATTTTACAATTTTTAGCTACGTTCCTTTTCGAGGACGAAAAGTTTTTAAGTGGGGGCGATTGTAACAACCCGGAAAATCAGAACCAATTTAAAAAAAAATTATTTCAGGAAATTTTATCAGAAAATACGCCAGAATTTAGAAAAATTCCATTATTAAATAAAAAAAAGGTTTTTAAATAAAATAATATATTGATAAGTTGATTTATTAATAATATGTTGATAAGTTGATTTATTAATAATATGTTGATAAGTTGATTTATAAATAATATATTGATAATAAAAGAATGTTTCCAGTTTGAATTGTAAAGAGATAGGGTGTCAACGGTATACAACACACGTTTTAACTAGTAGTTAACGAAAATTAATGTTGACATTAATAATCAAATAAATCATGCAAGCTCACATTTCTTTTTTCTTTTTTTTCTACATTCATGCATCCTAGTTCACATTACCTATGCATTCATTTATTTCCTTCCCTACATTTTATTTACATGTATTTTATTTTGTATTCTCATCTACATCCCTTATCTTTTATATCATGTTGTTTATATTTAAAAAGCATAAGAAAAAAAAATATAGTAAAACTTTTAACATTATCTATGTAATAACACATGATATTTAATATTATGTGTTAGAAATTTTTAAAGTCACATACATTTTAACATTAAACAATAAATTATCCATTCATCTCTTTCCTCCACTTTATTAATTTATTTCCTTACTTCTACATTCATGCATCTTATTTCATTTGCATGTTCTCGTTTCTTATATTTTCATCCCCTTATTTTCCTTTTTCAATTATTATTATTTATTCTTACAAAAGCAAACAATTTCCACATGTATATATATATTATTCCCTTATATATATATATTGTTTACATTATTTATGTGCATTTCTAGTCATTTTTGTTGTCTTATTCTTGTATGTCCAATTGAATATGTTCCTTAGTTTCTACAATTTTAATGTTATATATTTTGAAATTTCAAATTCACAAATTAGCATTAAATCGTGCATTAATTACATGCCCATTATTCTCTTTCCTTATGTAATTTTCTTTTGAATTTTTAAATAAGAAATAAATGCTAATTAGATTGACATGTCATGTGTAGTCAGCGAATTTATTTCATTTGTAACCTACCACTTATGTAGAAGCACAAGTAAGAAATAAAGTAAAATATATATAACCAAATAAAGTAAAAAAAAAAGGGAAAGTCCCCTCCTTCATAAAATAAATAAAATTTGAAATCATATTCAATGGTAATTAGAGGCGTGTCATTCATTGCAAGGAAAAATAATAATGATAATAATAATTACCGCATGCGTTTCATTCATTTCTTTTATGTTCTCTCTCTTTCTTTCATATGAATATATGCCACACTTTATGCCTTTTATAAATACAAGAAAGAAAAAAAATAAGAAAGACACATTATGGGTTCATTTGCAAAATTAGAAACTAAATATTATTTTAAATACACAAACAAAGAAAACCCTAATCTATCATACAGCCGCCGCCACACTTATATTTTCATGGCAGATATTGCTCCTTTCTTCCTCCACTAATTTCCTTCAACATTCTTTTCTCTGAAATTGTCTTCTACAAATGTTAAAACTTCTTCCTCCTCTCCCTATAGAAAAAAAAAGAAAAGTAAATCTAAATTCCTTGCTACCTTCTGATTTTCGATTTCATACGAGATGATGGGTTCGTTTCCTCTTGAAGGCTACAAGGAAGAGACGATGGATTAAGGGTATGATTAAGAATCTAATTAGGTAATTAATTTATTTTTTTATCTATTAATAAACCGAATAATGTAATTAACGTAAAAATGATCATAACTTTGCCATACGAAGTCAGAAATGGACAAATTCAGATGTGTTGGATTCGTAGCAATGAGATCTACCACAAGGAACTAACAAAAACTGATTTGGAGCTTGTCTAAATTTTGGCGAAATGGAAAGCTATTGGTGAGAATCTCTGATCTTTGCAATTATATTATTTAATTGGTTGTTTATCGCTGTTTTAAAAATTTATTTGTGTGATATATGTTCATATCTGTGATGTGGTATGTTTTGTTTGTGTTTGAATGGATTGTACTGCGTGGTATTGTTCAGATCTGTTAGTTTATCACTTAGATCTGTATGGATCCGTTATAGAACATCGCTTTTGGTAATTTAGATTAAACTAGAAATTTAATCTAATTAAAATATTGGTTTGGTTGTAAAATCATTTTGTTTAAATTTTATTTTATCCAATTTACAATATCAAATTCATTATGAAATTTTATTGTTATTGAATTCGTTAAAATATCAACTATGTTAATTTGGAAAATGTAAACAAACAAACTCTCATTTTATTTGTCAAGTTGAAATGAATAATTGTTCAACATAAAAAGGACAATTTAGAAAGTGTATGTGTATTAACATTTTATGTGTTGATAAAAGTGCAGGATTGAAAAACACAAGTTTATTGACCTCTTTATTTGTTAATAAAAAGAAATGAAATAGTACATGTTAGAAATTACTTTTTATTTTGCACTTCTATTTGCAAAACAAAAGACAAGATTAAAAAAATTAATTACATTCTCCTTACTTTATATTTGTTAGTTAAAAGAGACAAGGTTTGTAATACCATATTATTTTGTATTTTATTTGCAAAATAAAAGTACAAGATTTGAAAATACATTTTTGTTAACATTTGTTTTGTTAATAAAAAGAATAGGATTAAGGATTCATTTTGATTTAACATGGTATTTGTTAATGACAAAGACTTTACTTAAAAAAAAAGGTTAAGGTTATAAACACCTTTTTGTTAGCATTTTATTTAGTATTAAAAAGGCCAAGATTATAAACATGAGTTCATGTTAGAAAACTTGTTTTACATTAAATTATATTTTAATGTTAAGAATGTATACATAAGAATTTGTTCGTGTTTAGAAAATAAGATTTACATTAAAAAGTATATTTTAATGTATTGAATGTACATAAATATTTGTTTGCATTTAGAAAATAAGTTTTACGTTAAATTCATATTTTAATGTTAAGAATGTACATAAGAATTTGTTCATGTCCAGAAAATAAGCTTTACATTAAAAAGTATGTTTTAATGTATTGAATGTACATAAATATTTGTTTGCATTTAGAAAACAAGTTTTTACGTTAAATTCATATTTTAATGTTAAGAATGTACATAAACATGAGTTCATGTTAGAAAACATGTTTTACATTAAAATTATATTTTAGTGTTAAGAATGTACATAAGAATTTGTTCATATTAGGGAAAACACATTTCACATTAAATTTACATTTTAATGTAATGAAGGTAAACAAAATTTGTCATAGGAAACATCATTACAAAAACTTTATCTTTAATGTAATGAATAGATTTACAAAATTGTACATGTTATGAAATGAAACATGTTTTTACATTAAACTTTATTTTTAATAAAACGATCATTTCTAAATAAAAATGTATTCACAATAACTTTACATTTTTAATGTTAATAAGACATTAAAAAATCATTGTCATGTTAAATTATTTTCACATTGGAATTCATATTTCCAATGTAAGGGAATCATTATAAAATGAATTGAAACAAAAGCATGTATTTTATTTGCCATTTGTTACTATAAAAAGAATGGAATAAAAAAAATGTCTTTTTATTGTCACTTGTTTTACAACAATAAAAAAATGAAATAAAGAGACTAGGTTTCATTTTGTCATTTGTTCACAACAAAAAGAGTGTAATAATATAAAGTGTTCATGTTTTAAACTTATAAAACATGTTTACATTAAATAGTATATTTCAATGTAATGAATGGCGTAATATAAATTGCCCATGTTTTAAACTTATGAAACATGTTTACATTAAAACGTATATTTTAAAATAATGAATGGTTTAACAAAATTTGTTCATGTTTTAAAACGTAAAACATGGAGACATTAAAAACTCTAGTTAATGCAATATATAAAGAGAACATTTTGTCAAACTTGATTAGTGAAAATAGAATTAACATTTTTGGTCAAAAGAAATATTAGCGAAGAAAAACAACATTTTTAATGTCACATTAGTGAAAAAGAACAACATTCTTGTCAAGACTTGATTAGTGAATTTAAATAGTCATTTTGGGTTAACATGTTAGTGAATTAGAAAATGAACCTTTCTTTACATTAAAAGGATTAGTTAAAAATGAACATTTTGTGTCATTTAAAAGGATTAATTAGAAATGAACATTTTGTGTCATTAAAAAGGATTAATTAGACATGAACATTTTGTGTCATTAAAAAGGATTAATTAGAAATGAACACTTGGTGTCATTAAAAAGATTAAATTAAAAATAAACATTTTTTTTGCATAAGAAAAGAGATTAAAACAAAATACTCATTTTTGTATATTAAAAGTGAATTAGACAAAATGGACATTTTTGGCACATTAAAATGAATGAAGTAAAAATAGACATCTTTATTCATTGAAGAAGATTAGACAAAATTCCCATTTTGTTGCATTAGAAGTTAAGAAACAAAATCATCATATTTGTTTATGTTGAGAAAAAGAATGGATTTAAAATGTATATTTTCATACATTAAAGAGAATGAATTAAGGATGTATATTTTTATACATTAAAAAGAATGAAGTCAAATATTCATTTTGTCATTAAAATGAATGAGACCAAAAATATGCATTTTTGTAAATAAATAAAAGTCAAGATTTTTATTGTCATATGTTCACCATAAAGAGAATTGAAATATTTGCCTGTGATGTTGTATTTTGATGTGTTAAATATAATGTTAGTATATTCAAAATTGAATATTACACTTCCATTTACAAGTCATCCGACTTGTTTATGTGATTGGGACGATTATTTTTACACATCGCCTAAGTGCACAAATAATTTATTATTTGTTTGTTGGATGAAAACCCCACACGGGTATTGGGACGATACTTGACTGACACAAATCCCAATGTTTAATTATATGTCTATCGATTGATCGACAGACTGCGATGAGCGTTATAATCTCATCTTAATGCTCACACAGTTGAAATTGTCACTCTGGTTGTTAATGGATAGTTTGAGGATTATTTCCTGTTATTGCCCTATACATGAAATGTATGAAACCCATATGACCCAAATTATATGGTGCATGGTTGGGTCGCATTCCAATGCAGAATTTCTTTTTCATATAAAGAATTTTTGTATAATAAAAGAATTTTTGTAAAATAAAAAGTTTTGTAATATAAAGAATATTTTGAATTGAAAATATTTAACAAATAGATTAAATGAAGTTTTCAATTAGGTTATCATTTAATTAGAATTTAGTTCAAGTAATGGATTTTGGGTTGTCGTGGATGGTGTCTTAAATAACATTGTCCTTAACCCGATGAAAGAGTTAATCTTTTAATTAAGATTATTTACAATTATATTTGTGATTGAAAATAAATTGATATGTGAATTGGATTTATTGTGAACTGTGTTTTTAAACGACATTGGTTCTTTAATCCAATTTACATTGATATTATTATTTGGAAATTTATAAATCTATTTTATAGATTTAAAAGAAGATTTTCTAAAGATCAGATTTTTCCCAATTTAATATATTAAATTGGAATTAAGTGGAAATTCGATTGATAATAGCCGAGATGGGCTTCTGTAAAAGAAGACCAATATTATATGTGGAATTTAAGAGGCTTTGCCGTTATTCCATTTATAATGTTAGTCTGGTACAGAAATTTATAACGATTATTTGTTGATTTGGTTTCTGTAGAAATTCCATATTTTGGAAATTGGTTTTGGGTTTATCGTGAACTGTGTTTTAAATGACACTAGTTCTTTAACCCAATTTAAGACAAGATTGGTTTATTGAAATTAATAATCTTGTAATAATGATTCTTGTATTAAAAATCAAAATTGGAATATTAATAAATCTTTTTAGAAAGAGAAAAAATTTAATTTATTTTCTCTTTGATAAAATTAATGAGAATCTTTTAATATAAATAATATTTTTATTTAAAAAAGAATGTTCAGAGTTGGAATGTGGTGTATGGTTGAATTTAATTAAGAATACGCGAGTTATTCAGGAAGAACGGGTCTAACCCATTCTGAATAATCATCACGATGATCAAGAGTCGAAGATGAAGACGGTGACTGAAGACCGGAGAGCTTCACATCGTTTGGTTGATGGTGACTGATATCTTGAATTGGGATTGATCCCCCAAGGCAAGGTAAAAAGTGATGATCTTCCAGACGTACTGGAGATCGACGGATACGTTGTTTCGTTCAGACCCAGAACGGACTTGTAAATGGATAGCATGCCTGACATTGAAATTTATTTCATGTAATTAAATTGGTTTTTATTTAATATATAAATGCATGGTGGCGGATGATTTATTCTCTTGCTTAACACCCTTTTGTATGTTAAATAATTACCGATCGCATGATATGAGTTGTTGATATGGTATGCCAAGTTGCACTTGATCAAGGCTTATTGTTGCAAAGCAGAGCCTTGTGGGATGATCAAAGCATAGTCTATTTAGGCATAGCTTTGTGTAACGTGACTTCGCGAGCCTCACAGCCCGGTAGAGTCTAAAACGGGAGAAGGGAACGCAGGGAGTGCACACGTTTCTCTCTAGCTAGAGTGGTGCCAGGGACCTACCAGCGCTGGCATTTATTCATTGTGGTTGTTGGATTTTTCGAGGCCTCGGTTTATGCGGTCGCCACTGGCCGTATTATAGGTCCAAAAGGACCGAGGAGCGTGTGTTCAGGAATAACTAATCCACAAAAGTAAGTGTGGACCGGCCCTGCAGGATCCAAGGGTTGGACAGAGTACCAATCCTGGGGCATTTGCTAGAGTGTCTCGAATCGGTAAGGATCTCCTCCCTAGCCTTGACTCAGATGGAAACCCAAATTTCCAATACGACATCACGCGGTTTTGATTGTATACCTATATATGGCGACATATTGGGATGGGGCACTCATGCCGTCTAGGATTGATACATTTACTTTGATGTATTTCAAATTGGTTGCACACTATTATTATATAATAGCCGTTTTATGCGTATCTTGAATCTTTTGACCATTATAAGGTAAAACTCTATCCTCCGGTTTGTGTTGCATTGTGTGATGGGACCTGAGTCTTATAATGGTTTCATTTTTCAAAAAGACATTGCGTTATTCTACGATTTACTTTACTTTATGCACTGGCAATCTATAGGAGAAAACCCGTTCCGCGAAAGTGGCGTGGTCCTGTGATTAGCCTTATTATATTATATAGGTTAAGTAGAATTCTCACACCAGTCCCATGACTGACCTGTAGTTTGTCCACTGGCAAACTCGGGTGCCCATATTTTCCACACGGGCAATCGAGTAGCTATTTTTGCAGATATATTAAGCAGGATTCTGGGTTGAAGCTTGAAGCTGTGTCCAGAGATAGAGAGTCTTCCGCTGTGTTTCTTCCGCTGCAATATATTTTAATTATTGTAACTTATTCTTCCGCTGTTTTATTTTTATTTTTATTCAATGTACTCTGATATTCTGTACTCTGATGTAACATTATATGATATGTTATAAAAGTCTTCTGTTGTTGTTTTAATATGTTGTATTCCCAAAGTTAAAGTATTCGTAGATTTTCACTTTTTGGGTCAGACCTGTGTGGTTTATGGTCGATTCAAAAGGGTGGGAATTTGCGGGTCTTTACACATAGTAGCAACAGGTATTTATTACCAGCCTTTTATTATTAGTTGATTTCGATCCAGTTATTTTGTTGCGTAGATCTAGGCAAATTGCAACAGGTACTGTATGTCGAGATTCTACATCATCCAAAATCCATGGGTAATATGTACCATATACACATAAAAATTTGATTTTGGACAATATACTGCTACCAGATGAGAAAACCAACAAAATAAATCATCAATTTTCACAGACCTTTGTTGATGTTGGAGTGGGTGGGTATGCGTGCCATTCGAAAATTATGATTCGATATCTTTATAAATTGGAGTAGGTATATAAAATTTCACACTTAACTCTTCGTCATATTTTGCATAAGAATTGAATGGACATGTTGTGTGTAGAACATAGATCAGAAACAAAGCATTGAAGAAAAGTAAAATCGAGAGTTCAAAATTTAAAAATTGGACATTATCATTTCGATTTATATGACAGTAAATTAGTAGAATGTAATTTTAATCTCACATTTGTAAAGTTCAGTCCAATATTTTGTATAGATAACGTGTTTCCTGCATAATAATAATATAGTATAAATGGTTCTTTGTTGAATGGCCTTTGATATTAATTTAAGTACTGTATTGGCACGTAAACTTCAAAAAAAAGAATCAGTATAGGAGAACAAGACTGATACATAGTATGTTTTCCAAGGGACAAGGTTTTACCACATGTTGATCCAGGCACCGTAAGAGGAAAATAATTGAAGTGGGACTACAATTTGTGCTATATTTATGTTCTCAAACTTTTCAAGTGTTGATAAAATATGGTTATGCTGCAAATATAGTATCGAGGCCTAAATCGAATAAAAAATATCAAACACTTTCTATTAGTATCGCATTTTACATAAGCTCCTTTAGATAAATCGAGCCTACTATAAAAACAAAATAAGAAATATGGACTGGAAATAGTTCTTGTAAAAATAAATCAAGTCAACTATACCCTCCTCAAAAAGAAAGAAAAAAAAAGTGCACCTATTGTAGCTATGTAAATTGCATTAAATTGAGAAAGCAGGTGGTCAAAATTTCAGATCACTATAATGTAAATTGAATTACAATACACCCACATCATGTGTTGTGGGATTGATGCATATTTCATAGTTTGATAAAATATCACATGCAAATCAGTCTGCTGTTAAAGTGATATGAGTACTTAAAAAAAGGCTGATAATTTTGTTAGGGAATTCGGAAAGGATCGTTCAGGCAAAACAAACACTAGAGAAGGGTGAATAGCATTTTCAAGAATTTAAACAATATTTAAAACTTGTGTGAATCACCAAATTAGTCAACCACAACAAACACAATCACAGACACATATTCAAACACAAATGCAAAAATAAAATGAAATAAAAATGCAGAAAGTGAAAGAACACACCAGATTTTATGCTGGTTTGGATTACTCCTACGTCCATTTCCATGCAACGTTGGATTGCGCAGAGTTTTATTACTATATCAATATCCAATTACAACCTCCTTGATTTCACGGCTATAAGGGATACCACTGATTCCGTCCTTCATTTCACGGCTACAAGGAATAAAACCGTTTAACCCCAAATACCACCTAAGCAATTACAAACAGCCTTGTAAGTCTTCAATAACACTTGATTCAGAGAGTAGAGGGTGTAAAGAGAAGAAGTTTGATCAAAACAGAATTGAATTCGGTAGAGTATAAGTGTAGAAATCATAAAAATGATTAAGAATAATGGTATAAAGAAAGAGAATGAAGTTAGAGAAGAAGAGATGATAAAAAAATTTGAATTCAAGCCCTTTTTATAGTAAATGAAAGGATGTCATGCTTCAAAACCATCACAAATAGTGAAAAGACACTTCCTTTCAAAATTGGAAAAATTGACAGTTATACGTCGACATAGTGTTTTATGTATGTTGACATACTCTTAGTTCAAAATTCATTTTTGAGCATTTTTCAAGTGTTTTGACATAAATATAAATTTGGAAATTCTTGAATTAAAATATAGTGTTATAAACTAATATTATAAAGTAGAAACTCATATGAAAACATATATTTAAACTATATAAACATATTTATAAAATTATAAAATTTTAAACTATATATAAATATAGAAGTATAAAAATATATATCTATAAAACTTAAGTTTTGAAAAACAAAAGTAAAGTAAGAAAAGAAATAGAAAGATAGAAAATGGAGAGAAAATAAAATAGAGAGGATAAACGATAGAATTTGAAAATCAGAATCTGAATTTGAACTTGGAGTGCTATTTAGAGTCTTACATTATCTAGACTCTATAACTATATTAATCTTGAACTCTTGAAATCTTGAATACTCATGAGTCTTGAAATTTCTCAGAACTCTGAATATCTAATATCTTTAAACTGTATAGTCTTCAGTAATATTTCCTGTATATAAATCCTGCATGTGTGTGTATATATATATTCTATACAAAAGTGTTAGTATATATTTTATAATCAATTAATATTGAAATAAGTTGTTGTCATCAAAACTCCAATCTCCAACAATCTCCCCCTTTTTGATGATGACAACCTTAGTTTATAAAATATCATACCTGTATATACCTATTGATGATGATCCTTTAAATACTCCCCCTGTCTATATGAATCATATAAACTATGTCTATATTTTATAATTTCTCCTCCTATGGCATTATCAAAAAGAAATTCTAAAAGTACTCCCTCTAAATTATATAACTAACTGAATAGAACTTAAGTAACTAACCCAATTATGATATTCCCCTTAATTTATACAAACCTATAATGGTAATTCCCAAGAATATGATGATAAAGCATAAACCAGTCCAAGTATTATAATTACATATGTTTGTTTATTGTATGTACAAACCAAATCAAACCAAATCAAATCACACCGCACCATATGTCTTAATATATATACAAGTTTTCAAATCATATAATCCAAATTGAATTCAAACAAATCAATCAAATCGTACTAAATCAATTAAACATTTCTTGTAACTTCAACCCAACTGTCTTCTCCAAAGATAGGATCCTTCTTAATGACTTCCCAATCCTCAACTTCTTTAGTTGGAGGAGCCTTTGCGAGATTATTATCTTCATCTTTGAAAAGAGAAGATATTAGCCATCGCATTACATCAAAATGCGTCTCTTGTTGTTGAAATATCTTTATTTGGCTTAGTTCGAGATGACGCTGGTTTCGTAGAATGATAGAGAGAATATTTTTTAATGAATTAAGGGTTTCTTCAAGATTTTCACTAAGATTATGAATAGGATTCGCCATGGATTTGAGTATAAATGAATAAAGAAGAAGGGGAAATAAAATAATGATTTTTTTTGGAAGAAATAGACTTAAATATGGTCTGCCATTCATTGGATTTTGAATGGACATGAGTAGTTATTTTAATTTTAAAATTTGAAACAATTTGAAAATCTGGCAGTTATATGTCAACATACAAAAAACACTATGTCGACATACTATAGTAATAACTTTTGAAAATTTTAAATTTTGAATTATTTGAACCTTATTATATTATAATTAATTTTAAAGTTTTTACAGAAACATAAAGATGATTTTATCATAATTAAAACTCCATTCATTAATTAATAGAAAGCAGATACATCCAACTTATCAAGACATACTTAAATACGAGATTCGAAAAGAAATTACAAGGAAATTTAAACGAATGCATAAAGGTAGATTAAATTAGATAACCTAGTTTTCAGATGATGATGAGGAAGATGAAATTCCAAGCTTTCTTTCTATCTTGACCATGAATTTGGATATTTTGGAAAGTTTCTTGTTGAGCTTCTTTTGATTATTGATGATTTTCACTTGATTTTGAATAATCACCTCTTTGTAAATGCGTCTAGTACCGGTTGGATACTCAACACTTCCATAGAAGCCTCTTCTTCTTCTTCGACTTCCATTGGATCTTGTTCTTGTTGCATTCGAGCTTGTTTGGCTTCGAACGTCTCATATGGTTTGAAAATGAGAGGAATTTGCATGAAATGAATGTTTGATGCATCAAACACTTTTCTAGGCACAAATTCTTCTCCATGAAGATCAACTTTAAAGTACTTGAAAATGCGAGTGAGATAAACACCATAGTAGAGAGTGTTTTCTCTTGTTGATAAATCCATAGGCTTAATCTCATTTAGAATCATTTCGGCCCAATTGATAGTATAGCCACCCGTAATAGCAAAAAGAGCCTTATGGACTTTGATGGTTGGATTGTTGAAATTTTCGAAATAGGGAGTGATGGTATGTTGAAGGAGAAGGCTAACCATTCTTGTTTTTGGACGAAAGGAATGATTTTTGAATTCCATTGGAACATCATCTTCAAATATGTCATGGTAGGTTTCCGAATCGGTTTCATCGATAACATAATCCGAAAAATTTGGGCTTGTGCTTCTACAATTTAGAATAGTTCCTAAGAGCTCGACATCGAGAACGATTTGAGTGCCTTTGACACTACTCCAAATTTGGTCTTCATTGCCTTCATTAAATCCGCGATTGAGATTCACATAGAAATCTTGACGAGTTTGGGATAACATACCGTGTCGTTATCATGAGAGTCAATTAAACTCAAGACTTCACTATTTTGAAAGAGAGAGATGAGATCATAAAAGGGAAAATCGCTAAAGACGGCGAAAGCACCTGTGTTAACTTTAGCATTTGCTAAGTAGTTACCACGGGTTTTGATGGCCTCTTTGTCATTATGAAGATAGCCTTTGATGGTTTTGGTTATCTTCAATTTTTGGGATGAACTAGAGGAAGCCATTGAATTGATAATTTTGAAGAGAATAGATATGAAGATTATCGTTTTGAGTTGTGAATGAAAGGTAGAAAGAGTAGATGTATGTATAGAAATTGAATGGATATGAATTTAATAGGCACAACTTTTCTTATTGAAATGACACCTTTTCAAACCTTGGGAGTTGGTGAAAAGTTGGAGGGGAGTTTGAAAGTTTAACTTCTTAAAATTCAATTTTTGAATTTCAAAACTGGTCAGGTAGGCCGACATAAACTAATTTGTATGTCGACATATATGTCTTTTTTAAGGAGAATTTAAATTTTGAAACTTAAATTATCGATTCATATTTCAGGTTAAACGATTTCCTGAAATAATTCTAATCCTAGTAAACATACAAACAATTTATTTATTTGTTATTTATTATTATATTATTATTTTAAATTTCAAAATTCAAAATTTCAAATTTGAATTTCAAATTTCAAATTTTAAAGTTTTAAAATCAAATCAAAGCAAACAAACAAAGCAACCAATCATCCAAGTAAAATTTAAAATTAATTAAAGCGTACACGATTCTTAGTTCCTTTTCTTCGAAATTTTCTAAACTCTGAATTTCCGTAAAACATATATTTGTCTTTCCGGTTTCTTGTTCTTCATCACTTGATGATGAATCTGAATCATCTAGTGTTGCTGCGTATGCTTTCTTTCTCTTTCTTGATGAATTGTTGTTGTCTGTTTGTTGAGTCGATTTATCGGGATATGGACACATATTCTTTTTATGTCCTGGTTTGTTGCAGTTAAAAAACCTACCATCATTACTTCTTGAACTTCCTTGATTATAATTCTTCCTTCTATATCTAAGAAATCTTATAAAATGATTTGTTATAAGTGTTGTTTCTTCATCATCTTCACTACTCGAGTCAGAACCATTTGTTGTTGCTTTCAATGTAATAGATTTCTTCTCCGTTGATCTGTTTTCTTCTCTTTTCTGTAACTGGACTTCGTAAGACATCACATTTCCAAGTAACTCTTCAATCTTCATTTCATTCGCATCGTTAGCTTCTTCAATTGCCAAAGTTTTCTGATCCCATTCTAGAGTTAATAAACTTAATATTTTTCTGACTTGATCTGCTTCATAATAAGTTTTTCAAGTGCAGTTAATGAATGCACTATCAATTGAAATCTGCAATACATATCTGAAATAGACTCATTCTCGTTCATTTTGAATAACTCAAACTGATTAACTGGCATTGCTATTTTAGTTTGTTTAACTTTATTAGTTCCTTTATGAGTAACTGGTAAAGTTCTCCAAATTTCATAAGCAGTTTTACATACTGACACTCTATTAAACTCATTCCTATCTAATGAACAAAATAACATATTCATAGCTTTAGAATTGCTTTGTGCAATGGTCTTTTGATCATTTGTCCATTGTGCAAATGCAGTTATGGGTTCAACATATTCATTTTGTTTACTATTCCATGTGTCTAAACCTACTGATTGCAAATATATTTTCATTCTACACGCCCAATATGAATAATCACTACCATTAAACAATGGTGGTCTAACAGTGGACTGTCCCTCTATAAAAGAACTATTATTGCTACTAGTGTTGGTTTCCATTATCACTATTTTCAAAAATCAGATTATGAACTTTTTGAAAGACCTTGCTCTGACACCAATTGTTAGGGAATGCGGAAAATATCGCTCAGGCAAAAAAAACACTAGAGCGGGGTGAATAGTGTTTTTGAGAATTTAAACAAATTCTAAAACTTGCGTGAATCACCAAATTAATCAACCACCACAAACATAATCACAGACACAGGTTCAAACACAAATGCAAATATAAACAGAAATAAAAATGCAGAAAGGGAAAGAACACACCGGATTTTATACTGGTTCGGATTACTCCTAGGTCCAGTACCATGCAATGCTGGATTGCATAGAGTTTTATTACTATATCAATATCCAATTACAACCTCTTTGATTTCAAGGCTACAAGGGATACCACCGATTCCGTCCTTGATTTCACAGCTAAAAGGGATACCACCGATTCCGTCCTTGATTTCAAGGCTATAAAGGATAAAACCGTTTAACCAAAAACACCACCCAAGCAATTACAAACAGCCCTATAACTCTTCAATAACACTTGATTCAGAGAGTAGAGAGTGTAAAGAGAAGAAATTTGATCAAAACAGAAATGAATTCGCTAGAGTACAAGTGTAGAAATCATAAAAATGATTAAGAATAATGGTACAAAGAAAGAGGATGAAGTTAGAGAAGAAGTGATGATAAAAAATTCGAATTCAAGCCCTTTTTATAGTAAATGAAAGGATGCCACGCTTCAGAACCGTCACAAATAGTGCAAGGACACTTCCTTTAAAAATTGAAAAAAATGATAGTTATATGTTGACATAGTGTTTTATGTATGCTGACATACTCTTAGTTCAAAATTCATTTTTGAGCATTTTTCAAGTGTTTTGATATAAATATAATTATGGAAATTCTTGAATTAAAATATAGTGTTATAAATAAATATTATAAAGTAGAAACTCATATGAAAACATATATTTAAACTATATGAACATATTTATAAAATTATAAAGTTTTAAACTATATATAAATATAAAAGCATAAAAAATATAAATATATAAAACTTAAGTTTTGAAAAACAAAAGTAAAGTAAGAAAGGAAAATAGAGAGAAAATAATATCGAGAGGATAAGAGATAGAATTTGAAAACATAACTTGAAAATCAGAATTTGAATTTGAATCTGGAGTTCTATTTAGAGTCTTACATAATCTAGACTCTATACCTTTATTAATCTTAAACTCTTGAACTCTTGAAATCTTGAATACTCGTGAGTCTTGAATTTCTCTGAACTCTGAATCTCTAATATCTTTAAACTGTACAGTCTTGTAATAACCCGAAAATCTGGGCCAGTTTAAAATTTTTATTTTGGCAATTTTAGCGAATTTTGAATATTTAAAATGAATTATTTTAAATAATATTGGCGAGAAAATTTATTTTGAATATAATTCGACGTATATATTATATACGTCGTCGTTAGAATATAAATATTTATATATAATTATAAATGGAATTGAAAATGGCGCGGTAGTTCGATAATTCAATTTCAAACTTCAATTGAATGTACCGGGTGCAAAACAATCCGGATTTTAGTGAAACCAAAAATAATAGGATCTAATTGATGATATCTTTCTATCGAATCCGAAAAATCAAAATTTCGTAGCGAGAATCAAAAGATATGTCCAGTTGAAAATTCTGAATAGTCGCTATGGAATTCAGGCCCTTAAAAATGGACATTTTGCAAATGACCTCGGATTTCGACGAAACCACTTTTGTTGGGTCCGTGATGTCAAGTTATTGCTAGGTTTCAAATTTCATAATTTTTCGAATCAATATGTGAGCGTGGCAAAGGAAAACGTGTTTTGACCATTTCAGTTGATTTTAATCGACTGGAAATTGGCCATTTTTCTTACGGTCTCAGAATTCGACGAAACTAGTTTTGTTAGGACCGTATCGTCAATACGAAGCTAGAAAATATTTTTCTGCAATTTATAGAGTTAGTATGTGACCCCGGTAATTTGAAATGTACGTTTAAAATTCAATATAGTGATTTAAATGTAAATTCAAAGGAAACTGATCGAAACGATCGAATTGGCCTACGTGGCATATCCCATTGTGTTCAGAATGGGGGTAAAACGCCAGGGACGACAGTCGGTGGGTTGCGTTTCGAGTTCAAATTTAAAAGTCAACCCTTTTTGAAATTTAAAATAAAATAATATATATATTTACTTACCTCACCCTCTCTCCCTCATAATTCATTCAGTTAAATAAAAAAAAAACGCGATTACACCCAGAACCGCACCCACGTCGTCGCCCCCCCTGCCCTAGTCGACGCCGTCCATCGAGAGCCCCCCTCCTCCTTCTCGACCGGAGAGACCCCCCTTCGAATCCCCAAACCCGCGATTTCCCCAAGCCCTAACCCCTCTTCAATATCCTCAGCCGCCATCACCAGGCCCGGCGCCGACCATCCACCGCCTGCAGCCACTTCCGCCACCTCCCCTCACTGCTCCGACCACCCTCGACTCCGACGCAGCGCCACAGCACACCCCACGAGAGCAGCGAGCCCTCCTGCAGACGACGACGCAGCGCAACCCTCCCCCTCTCTGAGCGTGGTAAGTTTTCTTATTTATTCGATTTTAAAATCAGTCTTTTTATGTTAAACGTATATTTAAAAATCAGTTTTATTTAAATAAAATTAGTATTGTTGTAAATAAAGGAATATATATCATAGTTTTGTTAGAGAAAATAAACCATGTCTTGTTGGAGAAAATAAAACATTTTTGTTAGAAAAACAAAACAATTTTTGTTAAGAAAATATCATATTTTGTTAAGGAAAAAGATGAGACTTTTGAAGTTAAAAAGGCGAGGACTTTGAAGTTAAAAAGGCGAGGACTTTGAAGTTAAAAATGCGAGATTTTTGAAGTTAAAAAGGCGAGAACTTTGAATCTAAAAAGACGAGATCTTTAAGTTAATAGCGTGGTAAAAATATATTCTTTGAGAAATAAATAGCGAGATAAAAAGATAGTCTTTATTCTAAAAATAGCTTTGTTTAAAATAAAGAATAGACTTGTTTGAAATTAAAAATAGATTTGTTTAAAAATAAAAATAGAATTTTTATTTATAAAGCAAAGAATAAAATTTGATTTATATTCTATATATAGCTGTAAGTAAAAATGTGATTTTTTACTATGAAACAGAGTGCGATGGAACCAATCGAAAACGCAGTGAAGATCTCTACAATAGGAGTGTCGTGGTATTGGATAGCTTTCGGTGAGAACTTCTCACTCTAAACTTCTTTTTCTATTTATAGATATATATATATACTAGGATGCAGACGGTGCTTAGCAGCACCCGACACCCGTCATCCACAGACCATGGATGGCTTGTTTGTTAAATTGTTTGGTTGCGTAGTTGGTTAGTCTAATTGGTTTGAATTGAATTATTTGATGAATTGAAATTGATTTGATTGATGTGTGAATGGCGTGGGCCTTCACTAGACCGGGGATAAGGCTAGGCCTTGTCCCGTTTCTAGTATCGTGCCGTTATGCCGCCGAAATTTTCTAAAATATGTTAGAAAAATAAAAATAATCATTTATTGAATAAATGAACTGAATAGAAATTCAAGTGTTAAAATAAAATAGTTTGATCGTTAAAAATATAATTTTTAACGTGAAAGTGAATAAATAAATATTTATAAACAAATAGGCCGATTTGTTTGTATACACTGATTTGACTGATATCGATTGGGTCGATAAATTTCACACGTCGCCCAACTGCACAAATAAAATCTGTGTTTGATTGTTTGAAACCCCACACGGGTGTTGGGATGAAATTTGATGTTCACTCATCCTGATTGATTAAATATGTCGATCGGTCGATTGACAGACTGTTATAAGCGTCAGATATCTATATTTGACGCTTATACAGTGTAGTGCACTTTGGTTGATGGTTGATTGTTTATTAATGCTACTATATTCTTGTGTTGTATGGAATCCATATAATTAACGTTATATGGTGATTGATGGGGCCTCATTCCAATCGGGAAAATAATGAATATTAGAAAAGAAATTCATGTGTTGAATATAAAAATAGTCATGTGTTGACGATGTTCATGTGTTGAAAATATTCGTGTGTTGAGTAAAATATTTTAAATAATAAAAATTACATCTTTATCATATTTAAAATTAGAACTACTTCTCAGTAGGAGTCTAATTAAAAATCAAACGATAGATACCTTAGTTTTATAAAATATTTTACATAACAAAAATAGTGATGTGTTGACAGTACTCATGTGTTGAGATTAGTCGTGTGTTGAAAGAAATATAGATTCATGTGTTGAATGGGATAAATATTCATTTGTTGGATAGAATAAAGGAGTTTTGAAAAATATAAAGCCGTGTTGATTAGAGATGCGTTATTTCGACGCGAACGATATTTATATCGATTTTAAACGATTTCGAAATAAAATGAATTGAAAACGATTTCGAAATGAATTGAATTGAAAACGATTTCGAAATGAATTGAATTGAAAACGATTTCGAAATGAATTGAATTGAAAACGATTTCGAAATGAATTGAATTGAAAACGATTTCGAAATGAATTGAATTGAAAACGATTTCGAAATGAATTGAATTGAAAACGATTTCGAAATGAATTGAATTGAAAACGATTTCGAAATGAATTGAATTGAAAACGATTTCGAAATGAAATGAATTGAAAACGATTTCGAAATAAAATGAATTGAAAACGATTTCGAAATGAAATGAATTGAAAACGATTTCGAAATGAATTGAATTGAAAACGATTTCGAAATGAATTGAATTGAAAACGATTTCAAAATGAATTGAATTGAAAACGATTTCGAAATGAATTGAAAACGAATTCAAATTGAATTGAAAGTGAATTGAAATGAATTCAAATTGAATTAAAATTTGAATTGAATAGAAATGAATTTTAAAACGAATTTATAAAGAAGAATTCAATTTTGGCTTTGAATGGAAATGGAAGTTGAAATAGATTTTGAAACGAATTTTAAAACTATTTATATAATACGTTTTAAAAGGAAATCGACGACATATATAATATATATATATATATATTATATATTTAATGGCCTGAATAGAACGCGCCGCGCCGCGGCAGTTCCTGAATTTCGACCATTAACTTCGAATTGACGTTGCGGGAGATCCGACCGTCGGATTCTCCTAAAACCGGAACCGTTGGGTTCGTATCGAAAAGAGCTTTCCAATGAATATTAGAAATTTGAAATCTAACGGTTGGATTTGGAATTATGTCCAAATCAAATTCGAAAAAGGTCGCTGTAAGTGCAGTTCGATGGCCGTTGATGGAAATCGACTATACGGGCCTTGATAAAATTATTAAAAATATCTATAATTTGTGTAAAATCATAAGAAATGATTTGGGAAAAATTGGGCTGAAGAATTCCACATTTGAAAGGATAAAAATAGATTTTTATCGAAAAGAACTAGTTTTGAACTAGAATTAAAATCAATTTATTTTTGAAATAAATAAATTGAATTTGAAGGTGATTTTAAAAATAATCAATATTCCCAATACGTGGATTGGACTGGAGTTGAATCGAAATTATCTTCGGGATATTTCGATGTTGGATTTCGTGACTATACAAATATTATTATGGGAATTTGAAAGATATATTTTATATCGTTATTGCCAATACGATATATGTTGGTTTCAGAATTTGATATTGAATATAAGCCGATATATTTTCTATTCAGAGCCTTGTATTTAATATCAAATGTGATTTGGGTTTGTCGTGAATCGTGTTTTAGAAGACATTGGTTCTTTAACCCAGTTAAAGACAGAATATTGATTTTTGAGAAGATTAAAGCTAAGTGGAGTTTTAATGAATCTTTAATTAGATTAAAAATGTGAATTGATAATTTAAATTATCAAATCTGAAAAGTGATCGAGAGTGGAGTACCACCAGTTTTGCTCCAAAGCGATAGTTAAATCTTTAATTAGATTTGAATGTGAAATGGTAATTAATTTTACCGATAACACTGTGGTGTTAGATGTGGAGTATTACTAGTTTTCTCCATGGGATATATAGGTTGGGATTGGGAAATAAAATAAATAATTACTTCGGTGTGGTTCGTTAATCCCGACTAGTTTGAAATGATATCCAAAGGAGGATTAAAGAATAAATTTAGAAGAATTTATTTTGGATAAAATTAATGGGAACATTTCCCTAAGAATGTGATTTTGTGAATAAAAGAATATTCTGAATTGGAATGAGGCGTTTGTTGTGTTTGTGCAACATTTGTTTATTATATACGTGGGCTATTCAGAAAGGCCGGGTTTATACCCATTCTGAATAATCGATTCGACGAGATGTCGAAGATGAAGACGGTGGTTGAAGACCGGAAGTCTTCACATCGTTTGGGTGATTACTGATGATCTTGATTGGGCTGTACACCCAGGATGAGGGAATCAGTTGGTGATCGTCCAGACGTACTTGGAGATGGATGGATATGCGAGGAAAGTGCCTCCGGTTTCGTTCAGACCCAGAACGAACTTGTAAATGGATTGTGTGTCTGACATTGGATTTTATTCTGTGTTGATTGATCTCTATTAAATATACATCTGTTTGGCGGCGGAGAATTTATTCTCTTGCTTAACGCCCTTCTCTGAGACGTACGAGCTCAGAGGTTGTATATCGATGGACATCAGTCGCATGGAGTGAATTGCCAATGTGGCACGCGTAAGTGGCAATTAATCAAGGCTTCTGTTGAAAAGCAAAGTCTTGTGGTTGATGATCAAAGCACGGCCTGTGTGGCGTAGCTTTGTGTATAACGTGAATTCGTGAGCCTCACACCTCGGTATGAGTCAAAAATGGGATACGGACCCAAGGAGTGCACGACGTTTCTTTCTAGCTATGGTGGTGTCAGTGACCTACCAGCCCTGACATTTATATACTTTTCACCTGTGTGGTTGTTGGATACGAGGCGCCTCGGATATAGGTCTGTAAGGACCGGGAAACGTGTGTTCAGGAATTGCCAATCCTCAAAAGTAAGAGAGGACCGGCCTTGGAGGATCCAGGGATTGCTGTGTGCGGTCCCGAGGCATTTGCTAGAGTGTCTCGAACGCGGAGAGGAGCTTGCCCCTTGCCTCGGCTCATGACGGAAATCCAATTTCCAATACGTGATATTGCGGTTTTATTTGTAGAACCTAGTATGGCGACATAGTGGTATGGGTCATTCATGCCGCCTATGATTGATATTTATGATTGAAATTGTTTTGACACTATACACCTATAATAGTATCAAATAATGTGTTTCAAACGTATCAAGCATGCTTTGGCTGTTATAAGGTAAAAACCCTATCCTCCGGCTTGCGTTGCATTGTGTGATGGGACCTGGGTCTTATAACAGCTTCATTTTTCTTTATTTAGCATTGCGTTGTTTGTTCTATGCACTGGTATTCTTGGGAGGAAACCCGTTCCGTGTTATACGGCGTGGTCCCTTGATTTACCGAACTTTAAAATAAAGAATTATAACTGTTTTAGTTCTCACACCAGTCACATGACTGACCTGAAGTTTATTGTTTTAACCTAAACTCTGGGTGCCCCTATTTTCCGCACGGGCAGCTAGTAGTTTTGGTTTTGCAGATTTATATTCACAGGGTCCTGATATACAGCTGGAACGATGCTCGGAAAGCTCTGTATCCGTGTATCACTTCTAGTTGTGCTTTTGTATTATTTTCCGTTGCTATGTAATTTATTGTAATCTCTGATATTTATCGAATGTAATTTATTCATTTATACCCTGTATATTCTTGTATCTGATGGAATTGTTGTAATAGCAATGAAATGTTCTTCCGTCTGCGTTCTATTTTGTCTTGTACTCAATTCTATCCGTGCTTTCCTTCACGGGGAAGTTCGGGTCGTCCCAGTTTGGTATCAGAGCTTTGGTTTACAGAGCTCGAGAACAAGACACATTAGAACCATACGAAAGAATTCATCAGATATTGGATTAGTAATATCCAATTAGAATGACTCGTTAGAGATAGGATCAGTAGTATCCTAGAACGGGTGTGAAGGGTATATTTTCCAAATGAAAACAATTTTGTTTTAAAATTTAAATCGTTTTATACGTATTTGAATATTTATTTATTTTGAATATGGACAATCGAGTATATATAGATTTCGCGTATACGCGTCATGAACGTATAGTCGAAATTTTAATATACTGGGTAGATATAGAATCACATTCTAGACACCCGGAGATGATTCTGATGATTGTAGCTACATCATCAGTATTTATGTTCGTGTTTCGAAGGTATGATTTCTATATATTTCCATTAGACTGGTGTGAGAACCAAACTTATATAGCTAGAATACATTGTTGTGATTTGGCATCAAAAACAAGATTTTCTGTATATATATCAAATTTATGAATTTGAAACTCTAATTCACTAATTGATTGATGTTTGAGTTGCTTGTTTATTTGTTTGATAATTTTATAGCCATTTGGCCTAATTGTATCAAATATTGAATTGTATCGAAAATTGGTCGCATTTGCTTGCATATACATATACTTACATTGAACAGGTCATAGCAAGGAGGCTAGAGCAGAGAATAAAATTTGTTTGCCCGACAAATAGGTACATGTTTATTACATAATTTACTGTTTTGTTTGGGTGATGATGATTTTATGAGCCTATTGGCTAGCCGCTTGGCTTTTTCTTTTTCTTTTTGAGATCTGAAGGACCGGGGAAGCTATTTGAAATTCCCCGATGCTCCCGGTGCAGGGGAGGTTATGGCGAAATTTTTCGAAAATTTAGGGTGTTAGCCAAATTTTTGAAATTTTGAAAATTCTCAGAAACTGAAGAGTTGGAGAATGGAAGCCAGATCGAACGTAGAGTTGAATAATCAAACCACTTTCGACTTTGTTCCTTTTCGGGGACGAAAAGTTTTAAGTTGGGGAGATTGTAATAACCCGAAAATCTGGGCCAGTTTAAAATTTTTATTTTGGCAATTTTAGCGAATTTTGAATATTTAAAATGAATTATTTTAAATAATATTGGCGAGAAAATTTATTTTGAATATAATTCGACGTATATATTATATACGTCGTCGTTAGAATATAAATATTTATATATAATTATAAATGGAATTGAAAATGGCGCGGTAGTTCGATAATTCGATTTCAAACTTCAATTGAATGTACCGAGTGCAAAACAATCCGGATTTTAGTGAAACCAAAAATAATAGGATCTAATTGATGATATCTTTCTATCGAATCCGAAAAATCAAAATTTCGTAGCGAGAATGAAAAGATATGTCCAGTTGAAAATTCTGAATAGTCGCTATGGAATTCAGGCCCTTAAAAATGGACATTTTGCAAATGACCTCGGATTTCGACGAAACCACTTTTGTTGGGTCCGTGATGTCAAGTTATTGCTAGGTTTCAAATTTCATAATTTTTCGAATCAATATGTGAGCGTGGCAAAGGAAAACGTGTTTTGACCATTTCAGTTGATTTTAATCGACTGGAAATTGGCCATTTTTCTTACGGTCTCAGAATTCGACGAAACTAGTTTTGTTAGGACCGTATCGTCAATACGAAGCTAGAAAATATTTTTCTGCAATTTATAGAGTTAGTATGTGACCCCGGTAATTTGAAATGTACGTTTAAAATTCAATATAGTGATTTAAATGTAAATTCAAAGGAAACTGATCGAAACGATCGAATTGGCCTACGTGGCATATCCCATTGTGTTCAGAATGGGGGTAAAACGCCAGGGATGACAGTCGGTGGGTTGCGTTTCGAGTTCAAATTTAAAAGTCAACCCTTTTTGAAATTTAAAATAAAATAATATATATATTTACTTACCTCACCCTCTCTCCCTCATAATTCATTCTGTTAAATAAAAATAAAAAATAAAAAAACCCGATTACACCCAGAACCGCACCCACGTCGTCCCCCCCCCCCCCCCGGCCCTAGTCGACGCCGTCCATCGAGACCCCCCCTCCTCCTTCTCGACCGGAGAGCCCCCCCCTTCGAATCCCCAAACCCGCGATTTCCCCAAGCCCTAACCCCTCTTCAACATCCTCAGCCGCCATCACCAGGCCCGGCGTCGACCATCCACCGCCTGCAGCCACTTCTGCCACCTCCCCTCACCGCTCCGACCACCCTCGACTCCGACGTAGCGCCACAGCACACCCCGCGAGAGCAGCGAGCCCTCCTGCAGACGACGACGCAGCGCAACCCTCCCCCTCTCTGAGCGTGGTAAGTTTTCTTATTTATTCGATTTTAAAATCAGTCTTTTTATGTTAAACGTATATTTAAAAATCAGTTTTATTTAAATAAAATTAGTATTGTTGTAAATAAAGGAATATATATCATAGTTTTGTTAGAGAAAATAAACCATGTCTTGTTGGAGAAAATAAAACATTTTTGTTAGAAAAACAAAACAATTTTTGTTAAGAAAATATCATATTTTGTTAAGGAAAAAGATGAGACTTTTGAAGTTAAAAAGGCGAGGACTTTGAAGTTAAAAAGGCGAGATTTTTGAAGTTAAAAAGGCGAGAACTTTGAATCTAAAAAGACGAGATCTTTAAGTTAATAGCGTGGTAAAAATATATTCTTTGAGAAATAAATAGCGAGATAAAAAGATAGTCTTTATTCTAAAAATAGCTTTGTTTAAAATAAAGAATAGACTTGTTTGAAATTAAAAATAGATTTGTTTAAAAATAAAAATAGAATTTTTATTTATAAAGCAAAGAATAAAATTTGATTTATATTCTATATATAGCTGTAAGTAAAAATGTGATTTTTTACTATGAAACAGAGTGCGATGGAACCAATCGAAAACGCAGTGAAGATCTCTACAATAGGAGTGTCGTGGTATTGGATAGCTTTCGGTGAGAACTTCTCACTCTAAACTTCTTTTTCTAGTTATATATATATATATATATATATATATATATATATACTAGGATGCAGACGGTGCTTAGCAGCACCAGACACCCGTCATCCACAGACCATGGATGGCTTGTTTGTTAAATTGTTTGGTTGCGTAGTTGGTTAGTCTAATTGGTTTGAATTGAATTGTTTGATGAATTGAAATTGATTTGATTGATGTGTGAATGGCGTGGGCCTTCACTAGACCGGGGATAAGGCTAGGCCTTGTCCCGTTTCTAGTATCGTGCCGTTATGCCGCCGAAATTTTCTAAAATATGTTAGAAAAATAAAAATAATCATTTATTGAATAAATGAACTGAATAGAAATTCAAGTGTTAAAATAAAATAGTTTGATCGTTAAAAATATAATTTTTAACGTGAAAGTGAATAAATAAATATTTATAAACAAATCGGCCGATTTGTTCATATACACTGATTTGCTGATATCGATTGGGTCGATAAATTTCACACGTCGCCCAACTGCACAAATAAAATCTGTGTTTGATTGTTTGAAACCCCACACGGGTGTTGGGATGAAATTTGATGTTCACTCATCCTGATTGATTAAATATGTCGATCGGTCGATTGACAGACTGTTATAAGCGTCAGATATCTATATTTGATGCTTATACAGTGTAGTGCACTTTGGTTGATGGTTGATTGTTTATTAATGCTAATTAACGTTATATGGTGATTGATGGGGCCTCATTCCAATCGGGAAAATAATGAATATTAGAAAAGAAATTCATGTGTTGATATAAAAATAGTCATGTGTTGACGATGTTCATGTGTTGAAAATATTCGTGTGTTGAGTAAAATATTTTAAATAATAAAAATTACATCTTTATCATATTTAAAATTAGAACTACTTCTCAGTAGGAGTCTAATTAAAAATCAAACGATAGATACCTTAGTTTTATAAAATATTTTACATAACAAAAATAGTGATGTGTTGACATACTCATGTGTTAAGATTAGTCGTGTGTTGAAAGAAATATAGATTCATGTGTTGAATGGGATAAATATTCATTTGTTGGATAGAATAAAGGAGTTTTGAAAAATATAAATCCGTGTTGATTAGAGATGCGTTATTTCGACGCGAACGATATTTATATCGATTTTAAACGATTTCGAAATAAAATGAATTGAAAACGATTTCGAAATGAATTGAATTGAAAACGATTTCGAAATGAATTGAATTGAAAACGATTTCGAAATGAAATGAATTGAAAACGATTTCGAAATAAAATGAATTGAAAACGATTTCGAAATGAAATGAATTGAAAACGATTTCGAAATGAATTGAATTGAAAACGATTTCGAAATGAATTGAATTGAAAACGATTTCGAAATGAATTGAATTGAAAACGATTTCGAAATGAAATGAATTGAAAACGATTTCGAAATAAAATGAATTGAAAACGATTTCGAAATGAAATGAATTGAAAACGATTTCGAAATGAATTGAATTGAAAACGATTTCGAAATGAATTGAATTGAAAACGATTTCGAAATGAATTGAATTGAAAACGATTTCGAAATGAATTGAAAACGAATTCAAATTGAATTGAAAGTGAATTGAAATGAATTCAAATTGAATTAAAATTTGAATTGAATAGAAATGAATTTTAAAACGAATTTATAAAGAAGAATTCAATTTTGGCTTTGAATGGAAATGGAAGTTGAAATAGATTTTGAAACGAATTTTAAAACTATTTATATAATACGTTTTAAAAGGAAATCGACGACATATATAATATATATATATATATTATATATTTAATGGCCTGAATAGAACGCGCCGCGCCGCGGCAGTTCCTGAATTTCGACCATTAACTTCGAATTGACGTTGCGGGAGATCCGACCGTCGGATTCTCCTAAAACCGGAACCGTTGGGTTCGTATCGAAAAGAGCTTTCCAATGAATATTAGAAATTTGAAATCTAACGGTTGGATTTGGAATTATGTCCAAATCAAATTCGAAAAAGGTCGCTGTAAGTGCAGTTCGATGGCCGTTGATGGAAATCGACTATACGGGCCTTGATAAAATTATTAAAAATATCTATAATTTGTGTAAAATCATAAGAAATGATTTGGGAAAAATTGGGCTGAAGAATTCCACATTTGAAAGGATAAAAATAGATTTTTATCGAAAAGAACTAGTTTTGAACTAGAATTAAAATCAATTTATTTTTGAAATAAATAAATTGAATTTGAAGGTGATTTTAAAAATAATCAATATTCCCAATACGTGGATTGGACTGGAGTTGAATCGAAATTATCTTCGGGATATTTCGATGTTGGATTTCGTGACTATACAAATATTATTATGGGAATTTGAAAGATATATTTTATATCGTTATTGCCAATACGATATATGTTGGTTTCAGAATTTGATATTGAATATAAGCCGATATATTTTCTATTCAGAGCCTTGTATTTAATATCAAATGTGATTTGGGTTTGTCGTGAATCGTGTTTTAGAAGACATTGGTTCTTTAACCCAGTTAAAGACAGAATATTGATTTTTGAGAAGATTAAAGCTAAGTGGAGTTTTAATGAATCTTTAATTAGATTAAAAATGTGAATTGATAATTTAAATTATCAAATCAGAAAAGTGATCGAGAGTGGAGTACCACCAGTTTTGCTCCAAAGCGATAGTTAAATCTTTAATTAGATTTGAATGTGAAATGGTAATTAATTTTACCGATAACACCGTGGTGTTAGATGTGGAGTATTACTAGTTTTCTCCATGGGATATATAGGTTGGGATTGGGAAATAAAATAAATAATTACTTCGGTGTGGTTCGTTAATCCCGACTAGTTTGAAATGATATCCAAAGGAGGATTAAAGAATAAATTTAGAAGAATTTAATTTGGATAAAATTAATGGGAACATTTCCCTAAGAATGTGATTTTGTGAATAAAAGAATATTCTGAATTGGAATGAGGCGTTTGTTGTGTTTGTGCAACATTTGTTTATTATATACGTGGGCTATTCAGAAAGGCCGGGTTTATACCCATTCTGAATAATCGATTCGACGAGATGTCGAAGATGAAGACGGTGGTTGAAGACCGGAAGTCTTCACATCGTTTGGGTGATTACTGATGATCTTGATTGGGCTGTACACCCAGGATGAGGGAATCAGTTGGTGATCGTCCAGACGTACTTGGAGATGGATGGATATGCGAGGAAAGTGCCTCCGGTTTCGTTCAGACCCAGAACGAACTTGTAAATGGATTGTGTGTCTGACATTGGATTTTATTCTGTGTTGATTGATCTCTATTAAATATACATCTGTTTGGCGGCGGAGAATTTATTCTCTTGCTTAACGCCCTTCTCTGAGACGTACGAGCTCAGAGGTTGTATATCGATGGACATCAGTCGCATGGAGTGAATTGCCAATGTGGCACACGTAAGTGGCAATTGATCAAGGCTTCTGTTGAAAAGCAAAGTCTTGTGGTTGATGATCAAAGCACGGCCTGTGTGGCGTAGCTTTGTGTATAACGTGAATTCGCGAGCCTCACACCTCGGTATGAGTCAAAAACGGGATACGGACCCAAGGAGTGCACGACGTTTCTTTCTAGCTATGGTGGTGTCAGTGACCTACCAGCCCTGACATTTATATACTTTTCACCTGTTTGGTTGTTGGATACGAGGCGCCTCGGATATAGGTCTGTAAGGACCGGGAAACGTGTGTTCAGGAATTGCCAATCCTCAAAAGTAAGAGAGGACCGGCCTTGGAGGATCCAGGGATTGCTGTGTGCGGTCCCGAGGCATTTGCTAGAGTGTCTCGAACGCGGAGAGGAGCTTGCCCCTTGCCTCGGCTCATGACGGAAATCCAATTTCCAATACGTGATATTGCGGTTTTATTTGTAGAACCTAGTATGGCGACATAGTGGTATGGGTCATTCATGCCGCCTATGATTGATATTTATGATTGAAATTGTTTTGACACTATACACCTATAATAGTATCAAATAATGTGTTTCAAACGTATCAAGCATGCTTTGGTTGTTATAAGGTAAAAACCCTATCCTCCGGCTTGCGTTGCATTGTGTGATGGGACCTGGGTCTTATAACAGCTTCATTTTTCTTTATTTAGCATTGCGTTGTTTGTTCTATGCACTGGTATTCTTGGGAGGAAACCCGTTCCGTGTTATACGGCGTGGTCCCTTGATTTACCGAACTTTAAAATAAAGAATTATAACTGTTTTAGTTCTCACACCAGTCACATGACTGACCTGGAGTTTATTGTTTTAACCTAAACTCTGGGTGCCCCTATTTTCCGCACGGGCAGCTAGTAGTTTTGGTTTTGCAGATTTATATTCACAGGGTCCTGATATACAGCTGGAACGATGCTCGGAAAGCTCTGTATCCGTGTATCACTTCTAGTTGTGCTTTTGTATTATTTTCCGTTGCTATGTAATTTATTGTAATCTCTGATATTTATCGAATGTAATTTATTCATTTATACCCTGTATATTCTTGTATCTGATGGAATTGTTGTAATAGCAATGAAATGTTCTTCCGTCTGCGTTCTATTTTGTCTTGTACTCAATTCTATCCGTGCTTTCCTTCACGGGGAAGTTCGGGTCGTCTCAAGTCTTTAGTAATATTTCCTGTATATAAATCCTGCTTATGTGTATATATATCTATATTCTATACAAAAGTTTTAGTACATAATTTATAATCAATTAATATTGAAATAAGGTTGTTGTCATCAAAACTCCATTCTCCAACAAAGTTAACTTAATGTGACAAACAACAGTGATAGTTGGTTCTTCAGAAAAAAGAACATGTAAAAAAAAAATTTCTTCAGAGATTGTCATATTTTATTCAATTATTAATAGACTTGGTGGTGCAATTATTAAATAAAATATATATATTTTGATGAGTTAACTTGTTTTAACTGCTTAAGTAACTGTGCTGGTAGGACCTATTGCTGAGTTGATTCTAATTGTTGGAAATACTGGAGTGGTTGTTGGCTTATTTCCAATTCATCTGTTGTAACACCCAACCTCCGCCAGTGCCACTCTTGCAAGGGCACTGACTTTGGAGGGGCGTTTAAACAAGGTAAACATGCATGCAGATATCACAAGACAGAACATATAAGTAAAAACAGAGTAAATATAGCAGCGGATAAAAACTAGCATATCAAAACCATAAGTTAAGTTACAACACAGTACTTGATCATTATTTTCCATAAACAAAGTCTAGAAACATAAAACTGGAAACTGGAAAGGAAAACATAAAGTATCTATCCCCAAGGTAGAAAACCATAGCGAGCTCAAGTCCAAAGCATACATGAGCTATCCAGGAAAAGCAGCTAAGATCCAAGCTAAGTACTGGTATTCCCGCCCTGTAAACCTTGGGGGGGGGGGAACGAAAGAAAAGAGGCGAAAGAAAATGGGTCAGTCAAAAGACTGGTAAGTCCTACCTACTATTGTACAACAACTAATAAAGTTAACTGTATATGTAAACAAGGATGAGTCATAGGATGATAACTGGCATGGAAAAAGTCAACAAGATAGATCAAGTGTGGCACCGCATATACAAGGTTGAGGTTTGCACCAAGTGTACTAGTATCACAAGTCATGTCAAGTGTAAACAAGAAGTGATCCCCAGGCCCAAGTTTGGCCCAACATCATGAATGACCTAAACCAAGGTCCAACTAGCACGGTCTAGTCTATCGGCTCTCCTAAAGCCTAACTCGTCAAGTGTCGGTGTCATACGGCCCAACTACGAAGTGTAGCTAAACTGTGCTAGGTCCACCCTAGGGTGTATCAAGTCCTAGGGTGTCAACCACTGACACAAACCAAGCACGCACAGTTTAAACCTACTGGTGCCCGTGCCTGCTTTTTCAACTCCGGACCATGTGCACGACCATGGCCCGCCTGAACCTACACCGGCGCACCTACACAGCCGTCGTCTTGGTCGCTTACATGTCATCCCAGTAATCGTGCCCCACCCTAGCCTAGTCCCTAGGGTATCATGATACAACTAAGAGGGTTACTGGTGCAAAGGACCACGTAACTAGGGTTTCCTTAATGGGTTAAACGTGGTTAACCCAACTCATCCAAGTACCAAGTTGGTTAAGTGTACCCAAGGTTCATGACTTAACCCTATCAACCCATCGTGTTTAATTGGTTAAGTATTCAAGCGGTCCATGACTTAACCCTACCATGTGGCATTAATTAATTTAATGCACCCAACCTCTCACATTAGACCTTGTTGTGGTTACTAGTTAGGCCGGGCGGGTCCGGGTAGGTTTACACCACAACTTAGTCTAACCTCGGGTTTCATGTGCAACATGACCAACTACTCACATTGGGTCCTATTGCTTGTAGCCACTAGTTAAGCCGGTCGGTTCCGGGTAGGTTTATGCTACAAGCTCAACCCAACCTCGAGTTGGCCATCCTCATGTTTTCTAAGTGTCATGTCCATCATGTTTCCAAAACACATTACAAATTTTCAAGCAATTGGGTAGACCTAACTTAATAGGTAAATTCCCAATGGGTAGACCTAACTTAATAGGTAAATTCCCAAGCTTACATTTTTATGTCTTTTAAGTTTACCCAACCCCAAACGCAATCCCCTCGCTTACATATCGCAATAGCGCATAAAGGATAGAAAGAGGGAACTTGGCAAAATCATGACATAAAGGTGTTGGAGCCACAAGTTAAACATGGTGGCATATGAGACAAAGATGTGATCACAAACTTGCATATCATGTTATCAACTTGCAAAATATTCCTAAGCATGCATAACATCATTTTAACTTGCATAGTGTTCATATGCATGCATAACATGGTTTCAACTTGCATAAGGTTCATATGCATGCATAACATGGTTTCAACTTGCATAAGGTTCATATGCATGCATAACATCAAACTTGGCAAATAGGCGGAACATGGCCATAGATAGCATGAGATAAGGACTAGTAACATGCATATAACATTATATGCATGTTAATACAAGGTTTATGAGAGTTTCAAAGTTGCATCATGCAACATTTGCAACCAAAGATCACATCTTTCTATGCATAAAGCCAAGGTAATGACTTTACTAACATGCATAGAGTAAGCTTATGCATAAAATCATAAGATCAAAGCACATATCATGATTAACCCCAAACTCAACTTGCAACATAACATATTAACTTCATAGTTAAAATACAAGAGTAGAAATAGGCTTACAATGCTTATGTGGACTCAAATGAGTATAGCAAATGTAAGAAACCCCTTATGCAACAAATTAAAACCCCAAAATGCAAGCAAACTTGATCAAGACTCCTCCTTTATGATTCCAATAGAGAAACAAGACTTTAATGCAAGCTAAAGAGGATCATACAAGCCTAAATACACTTGTATGCATGGAAATCTCTTAGAAATTTGATTTAGGAATTTATGAAGAGAGTGGAGGCCATGAGAGGATTGATTTTGCCATAGTTTAGTTGTAGGATAGATTAATGATGATTTAGGGTAGGTTAGGGTCTTATTTATAGATTAGGCAAGTGTTTTAGGCCATAGGATTAACCCTAGGATAGATCCCAGCCCTCAAAAATCGTCACAAGCCTCCAAAACAAGACCAAGGGCCAAAACAGGTGCACCAGGCCAGCCAGGGTCAAGCCAGAAGGCTGTGCAGGTTTCTGGCTCGACACGGGCGCACTTCCCAAGTGCGCCAGTGTATTTTTGTGCTGGCGCACTTCCCAAGTGCGCCAGTGCATTCTGGCTTGTTTTCGGTTTTTCTGCCTAACTTCGTTCGTCCATATCTTCTTCATACGGACTCCGATTTTCGAAAACTCGGACTCTATTTCGCGTATTTTTCCGAGACGAACGCAATGGCATAGCCCGTTTCCCTTGATTCAGATTTTAGAATTAAATTCTGCCTCAATTTATGTTATAACAGGTTATTGAAAATACGGGTTGTTACATTCTCCCCTCCTTAAGGGATTTCGTCCCCGAAATTCTCAAGTTAGGAAGAACGTATCCTACCATCCAACATCCATCTACTCAAAACATCATCCACGAGCAATCATTGTCCTTACAAGATTCTAAATGCTGTATGAACATATGCAAAGGTGTGTGTATATGTACTTATCTAATGCAAATATCATCAATGCAGATTATGTTAGTGAAATGAATCCATATGTATGCAATGTATAACATCTATATGTGTGCACATCACATACATCCATATGCAACATCCCTGTGATAACACAAAAAATTTTCATCCATGAATAAGCATAAACACTCATGCATATGCAATATGAGAGTGTGTGAGCCGATCTTAGTGCCTAATGTGTATCATGCATCCACGAGTATCCACTTGCAACCACCTGCAACCACTTGCAACCATCAAGCATAACATGTCTCAAATACATGTTTCATCCAAAGGGTTTCTACCTAAGGTTCTCATGACAAGATTAGCACGATAACTAGATAAACATGGATAGCAAAGAGAAAGATATGCTAACAAAGAAAAGAGATTGAGAGTGTACCCTCAAAAAGGAATGGATAAAGCCCACGCATCTTCTCCTCGGTTTCCCAAGTTGTGTCTTCTTCGGCTTCACCCCATTGAACCTTCACCAACTTGACCTCTCGATTCCTTAGCTTCTTGGTCTCCGTCCCCAAGATACGAATCGGAGCTCTCCTCAAAGTAGCTTCTTTCTCCACTTCCACATCTTCCAGAACACTTGGCTCAACAACCTCTGCTGACTCATGTAAACACTTCCGGAGATGCGAGACATGAAAAACATCGTGTACTCCGGCAAGCTTCTCGGGCAATTTCACTCTATAAGCCATCTGCCCGATCCTCTCTATAATAGGGAAGGGTCCAACAAATCTCGGTGCTAACTTCCCAACGGCTCCAAATCGGACCACATTCCGCAAAGGAGAAACCTTCACGAAAACCATATCTCCAACATCAAACTCCAAATCAGATCTTCGCTTATCAGCATAGGATTTCTGTCGGTCTTGGACCGCTTTCATCCGTCTTCGAATCAACTCGGTCTTCTCGGATGCATCTCTGATCATATTAGGCCCAAGTATAAGCTTATCTGTAGTCTCCCACCAACATGTAGGCGACTTGCACGGCCTCCCATATAAAGCTTCAAATGGTGCCATCCCTATGCTTGCTTGATAACTGTTATTATATGCAAACTCAACAAGAGGAAGATGGTCTTCCCAAGTACCACCAAAATCCAGAATACAAAGCCTTAACAGATCCTCGAGTACCCTATTCACCCTTTCGGTTTGACCGTCCGTCTGTGGGTGATAAGCAGTACTTAGATTCAACCTCGTGTCCATGGCTTCTTGCAAGCTATTCCAGAACTGACTTGTAAAGATTGAGTCACGGTCACTGACTATACTAGAAGGGACTCCATGAAGTCTCACAATCTCACGAAGATATACATACGCTAGCCAAGATGCGGTCCTCTTGCTCTTTACCGGAATGAAATGAGCACTCTTCGTAAGTCTGTCCACAATAACCCAAATGCTCGTATTCCCTTTCCTTGACCTTGGTAGCCCATCAATAAAATCCATGGAAATACTTTCCCACTTCCAAAGTGGAACGTCTAGAGGATGCAATAGACCACCGGGCTTCTTCGACTCGGCCTTAACTTGCTGGCAAATGATACATCTAGAAACAAACTCTGCCACATCCTTCTTCATCCCAGGCCAAAAGAAAATACGCTTCATATCTTTATACATCTTATCTCCGCCTGGATGTATAGTCAACTTAGAGCGATGCGCTTCCTCAAGAATTTTTCTTACTAGATCTCCTACCACTGGAACACATAACCTTCCATCTCTCCTCAGCCAACCCTTGTCATCAATAGAATATCGAGCGAGATGACTAGACGTCTCTCCTCGAATCAGCTTATCCATAATCTCAACTATCTGAGGGTCTTCTTTCTGCGAAGCCCCAACTTGATCAAGAAGGGTAGGTCTGAGTTCCAGAGATGCTAATGAACCGGTCATCGACTCAATTGCCATAGAGAAATCAAAGGTTGCCACATACTCTAAATTCTTCATCTCAACGAATAGAGGACTTAGGGTCAACCTCTTTCTGCTTAGTGCATCAGCCACAACATTACCCTTGCCAGGGGTATAAGCTATCTCGAAGTCATATGATGCCAAGAATTCCATCCACCTTTGCTGCCTAAGATTCAGATCTTTCTGCGAGAAGAGATACTTGAGTGATTTGTGATCAGTATACAACTCAAACCTTTCGCCTAAAAGATAGTGGCGCCAGGACTTGAGTGCAAAGACAATCGCCGCCAACTCCAAGTCATGAGTGGGGTAGTTCTTCTCATGAACTTTAAGTTGCCTACCCCCATAACATATCACTCTTCTCTCCTGCATCAGAACAGCGCCTAACCCCGTGCCACATGCATCGGTATACACGGTAAACATCTTACCGCCATCGGGTAATGCCAAAACTGGAGCTGTGGTAAGGGCCCTTTTGAGCCTTTGAAAAGCAAGCTCACACTCTAAGTCCCATGCAAAGACTAAGTTCTTCTTCGCCAATCTAGTGAGAGGGGCCGAAATCTTAGCGAAGTCTCTAATGAACTTCCTATAGTAGCCTGCCAGACCGAGAAAGCTTCGCACTTCAGTTGCATTCCTAGGAGTCTTCCAGTCTTGAACTGCAACCACCTTCGCGGGATCCACAGCTATACCCTGCTTAGAAACTATATGCCCAAGAAATCGGACTTCCTTTCTCCAAAAGTGGCATTTGGAGAACTTGGCTTTCAACTGATGGCCTCTAAGCGTATCCATCACTTCCTTGAGGTGTCTAGCATGTTCTTCCTCGTCTTTTGAAAAGATCAGAATATCATCCACGAAGACAACAACAAACTTGTTAAGGAACTCCCTGAACACCCTACTCATCAAATCTACGAAGTAGGCGGGTGCATTAGTCAAGCCGAATGGCATGACAAGCCATTCAAAGAATCCGTCTGGAGTCCTAAATGCAGTCTTATCAATGCTGTCTTCGGCCACTCTAAGCTGTTGAAATCCGGTGGCTAAATCAAGCTGAGAGAAAACAGAAGCACCAACAAGCTGGTCGAAGAGGTCATCTATCCTCGGTAATGGATGCCTATTCTTCTTGGTCAGCTTGTTCAACTCTCGATAATCAACACATAGACGAAGCGAGCTGTCCGCCTTAGTAGCGAACACCACAGGAGCACCCCATTCGGAAATGCTTCGCCTAATAAAATTCTTCTCAAGTAGCTCCTTGATTTGCTTACTGAGCTCTCTCCTTTCACGCGGGGCCATGTGCCTAACTGGTAAGGAGACTGGCTTAGCATTATCAACCAGATAAATGCGGAAATCTATCTCTCGCTTAGGGGGTAACCCCTTAACTTCTTCAAAAACATCAGGGTATTCTCGAACCACCCTTACAGATTGCAGATCATCGATAGACGAGTCAAGAGATTCAAGATAACATAGCATGACAGGATCTAGCGGGTTGCAAGAAATCTCTAGGGTATTGCCAAGGCGAGTCATGAGTCTCACCACCCTATGCTCACAATCGAGAATGGCTCCATAGCGGGACAACCAATCCATGCCCAAGATCAACCCGTATCCCGTGAACCCGAGAACATAAGCATCACACGAGAATTCTACGGTCAAGATAGAAATCCTCAAATCCATACAGATCATAGATAAATGGGCTGAACCCCCAATCGGATTTGAAACACTAATGGGATCCTCAACAAGACTAGTACTTAGGTGCAAACTTACAACAACATCAGAAGAAATAAAGGTATGCGATGCGCAAGAATCAAACAAAGTGCGAACAGGAAAACCAGAAATATAAACAAGACTTTCCACAGAAATAGTACCTCGGTCCTGAACTGGAGCGGTGTTGAGAGCATGCACTTGCCCTCCAGATAAACCTGCGCGCTGAGTTTGTCCATGCCCCTGCTTCTTAGGGCAATCCTTGCTAAAATGTCCCGTCTCTCCACAATGAAAGCATCCACCCAATTTCATTTTCTTCTTCCTACAGTCCTTGGCTACGTGCCCAACAATCCCACAGAAGTGGCACTTTCTTGTGTCCTTTGCCTTGTTCTTGTTGCCCTTGTTGTTCTTGTTGTTCTTGTTGTTCTGATTACTCTGATTCCCTCCCCACTTGGAGTCTGTCTTCTTAGGCTGAGTTTCATTGGGCTTGACTTCCTTCTTCCCATTCTTATCCTCTCCCTGCAGCAATGCCATGTCTACTAGGCTCTCGAAAGTGGCCCCCATGGGTATGTGTGACATGGCTAGACCTTGTAATGGCTCATTTAACCCTCGTGCAAAACGTAGAGCCTTCTTCTCGAGAGTATTGACCATGTCGAAACCGAATCGGGCAAGCTGGTTGAACTTATTCACATATTCTCTCACCGTCATGTCTCCTTGCTTCAAGGCTATGAACTTCTCTAGTTGCAAATATGCCTCCGCAGACGATAAAAACTTAAGCCCAAACCTTGCCCTAAAGTCGGCCCAGGTTTCTACGGGCCTAGTAGCACTGGTGACCTCCCACCAATAAGAAGCTTCCTCCTTTAGTAGCCAAACCGCCAACAGAACCTTTCTACGGTCCTCTATATCAAAGATGGCAAAGAGATCTTCGGTCTCCTTCAACCAATTTCTTGCTTCCACAAAAGTCTCCGTCCCAATAAAATTTTTGCCACCCATTGCCTTGAAGTCCTTGCAAACCTTGGCGAAATCGGCTTGTGGTTGCTGAGGAGGAGGAGGAGGGGGTGGAACCTCAGTGATAGTGGGAGTGGTTGCTGGACCTGCATTGTTGGCCCTAGCTTCCAAGTACCTCCGGAACCATCCGGGAATGGTGACTCCCTCAGGAAGATTGAGATCGGCCATGTTGAAAAAAAAGGAAAAGATAGATTTAGAACGAGGAAACGAAGGATAGTGCTTATGGCTCTTGGGGGATAGCCTTTCAAAATAAACTAGACTTTTCTTTGGAAAATACTTAATTGGTTTTGAAAATAGCTTTTAAAAGTAACTTTAAAACCCTTTTTGCTCCAATCTTGTAAACCTGGCTCTGATACCAAATGTAACACCCCACCTCCGCCAGTGCCACTCTCGCAAGGGCACTGACTTTGGAGGGGCGTTTAAACAAGGTAAACATGCATGCAGATATCACAAGACAGAACATATAAGTAAAAACAGAGTAAATATAGCAGCGGATAAAAACTAGCATATCAAAACCATAAGTTAAGTTACAACACAGTACTTGATCATTATTTTCCATAAACAAAGTCTAGAAACATAAAACTGGAAACTGGAAAGGAAAACATAAAGTAGCTATCCCCAAGGTAGAAAACCATAGCGAGCTCAAGTCCAAAGCATACATGAGCTATCCAGGAAAAGCAGCTAAGATCCAAGCTAAGTACTCGTATTCCCGCCCTGTAAACCTGGGGGGGGGGGAACGAAAGAAAAGAGGCGAAAGAAAATGGGTCAGTCAAAAGACTGGTAAGTCCTACCTACTATTGTACAACAACTAATAAAGTTAACTGTATATGTAAACAAGGATGAGTCATAGGATGATAACTGGCATGGAAAAAGTCAACAAGATAGATCAAGTGTGGCACCGCATATACAAGGTTGAGGTTTGCACCAAGTGTACTAGTATCACAAGTCATGTCAAGTGTAAACAAGAAGTGATCCCCAGGCCCAAGTTTGGCCCAACATCATGAATGACCTAAACCAAGGTCCAACTAGCACGGTCTAGTCGATCGGCTCTCCTAAAGCCTAACTCGTCAAGTGTCGGTGTCATACGACCCAACTACGAAGTGTAGCTAAACTGTGCTAGGTCCACCCTAGGGTGTATCAAGTCCTAGGGTGTCAACCACTGACACAAACCAAGCACGCACAGTTTAAACCTACTGGTGCCCGTGCCTGCTTTTTCAACTCCGGACCATGTGCACGACCATGGCCCGCCTGAACCTACACCGGCGCACCTACACAGCCGTCGTCTTGGTCGCTTACATGTCATCCCAGTAATCGTGCCCCACCCTAGCCTAGTCCCTAGGGTATCATGATACAACTAAGAGGGTTACTGGTGCAAAGGACCACGTAACTAGGGTTTCCTTAATGGGTTAAACGTGGTTAACCCAACTTATCCAAGTACCAAGTTGGTTAAGTGTACCCAAGGTTCATGACTTAACCCTATCAACCCATCGTGTTTAATTGGTTAAGTATTCAAGCGGTCCATGACTTAACCCTACCATGTGGCATTAATTAATTTAATGCACCCAACCTCTCACATTAGACCTTGTTGTGGTTACTAGTTAGGCCGGGCGGGTCCGGGTAGGTTTACACCACAACTTAGTCTAACCTCGGGTTTCATGTGCAACATGACCAACTACTCACATTGGGTCCTATTGCTTGTAGCCACTAGTTAAGCCGGTCGGTTCCGGGTAGGTTTATGCTACAAGCTCAACCCAACCTCGAGTTGGCCATCCTCATGTTTTCTAAGTGTCATGTCCATCATGTTTCCAAAACACATTACAAATTTTCAAGCAATTGGGTTGACCTAACTTAATAGGTAAATTCCCAATGGGTAGACCTAACTTAATAGGTAAATTCCCAAGCTTACATTTTTATGTCTTTTAAGTTTACCCAACCCCAAACGCAATCCCCTCGCTTACATATCGCAATAGCGCATAAAGGATAGAAAGAGGGAACTTGGCAAAATCATGACATAAAGGTGTTGGAGCCACAAGTTAAACATGGTGGCATATGAGACAAAGATGTGATCACAAACTTGCATATCATGTTATCAACTTGCAAAATATTCCTAAGCATGCATAACATCATTTTAACTTGCATAGTGTTCATATGCATGCATAACATGGTTTCAACTTGCATAAGGTTCATATGCATGCATAACATGGTTTCAACTTGCATAAGGTTCATATGCATGCATAACATCAAACTTGGCAAATAGGCGGAACATGGCCATAGATAGCATGAGATAAGGACTAGTAACATGCATATAACATTATATGCATGTTAATACAAGGTTTATGAGAGTTTCAAAGTTGCATCATGCAACATTTCCAACCAAAGATCACATCTTTCTATGCATAAAGCCAAGGTAATGACTTTACTAACATGCATAGAGTAAGCTTATGCATAAAATCATAAGATCAAAGCACATATCATGATTAACCCCAAACTCAACTTGCAACATAACATATTAACTTCATAGTTAAAATAAAAGAGTAGAAATAGGCTTACAATGCTTATGTGGACTCAAATGAGTATAGCAAATGTAAGAAACCCCTTATGCAACAAATTAAAACCCCAAAATGCAAGCAAACTTGATCAAGACTCCTCCTTTATGATTCCAATAGAGAAACAAGACTTTAATGCAAGCTAAAGAGGATCATACAAGCCTAAATACACTTGTATGCATGGAAATCTCTTAGAAATTTGATTTAGGAATTTATGAAGAGAGTGGATGCCATGAGAGGATTGATTTTGCCATAGTTTAGTTGTAGGATAGATTAATGATGATTTAGGGTAGGTTAGGGTCTTATTTATAGATTAGGCAAGTGTTTTATGCCATAGGATTAACCCTAGGATAGATCCCAGCCCTCAAAAATCGTCACAAGCCTCCAAAACAAGACCAAGGGCCAAAACAGGTGCACCAGGCCAGCCAGGGTCAAGCCAGAAGGCTGTGCAGGTTTCTGGCTCGACACGGGCGCACTTCCCAAGTGCGCCAGTGTATTTTTGTGCTGGCGCACTTCCCAAGTGCGCCAGTGCATTCTGGCTTGTTTTCTGTTTTTCTGCCTAACTTCGTTCGTCCATATCTTCTTCATACGGACTCCGATTTTCGAAAACTCGGACTCTATTTCGCGTATTTTTCCGAGACGAACGCAATGGCATGGCCCGTTTCCCTTGATTCAGATTTTAGAATAAAATTCTGCCTCAATTTATGTTATAATAGGTTATTGAAAATACGGGTTGTTACATCTGTATTGCCCCACGTGTTCCCTCCCTCATCAAGTAAGTTTTATTATATAGTTTATATTTAAACTAAAGCATGTCAGCTATATAGTACTGTGGTAATCCTCTTTTTTTAGTGCATATCAACTATCAATACAGAAAGTTACAAAAATTTAGATAAATTGTAATGTCCTTTTTTATGGCTTTAAACACGGTTATGTTTTTGAGCAAATTTTCAATTTTAAGTTTCATGTCATCCTTATTTGTCAAAGCATTCAAACACTGAAATTGTAATGCTGGTAAAAGAATATAACATGAATTTAATGTTTTAGTAGGATTTTTCCTTTTTCCATTTTTTCCTTTTAAAAAAGTAACTACAAAAGTAACATGCTTTATGTGGAAATTAGTTAGTGTTGTCCTCGGCTGTTTTAGTTTCATCGGAATTTGATCATAGTCATCCATTCAGTGACTCAAAGAGTAATCAAAATATAATCATATTATTTGGTTGACGCAATTGACACAAAATTAGATGTTTGTAGACCCCTTAGGTGAAGCTCAACTTATATTATCCGAGGTGAACACTTTATGCATGACTATTGTGGGCATATTATATTTATATGTATCTATATTTCTAATAAACCATGTCCATAGAATGCTTAATATTAAGATAAACATTCACAGTCATTTTGTTCTTCATTTCCATTGGGGATGCATCCGATAATGTTAGCCCAATCTAGCTTCGTTGTATGAATGTTGGGGAGAGGTGTGATGGTGTCTGACTTGTCCCAACGTTAGAGATCGGTATATCAATAGTCGTTGATTTAAGCTCTCCTACCCATTTTTTCTTTGAATACACTGCTTAAATAACTTCTTTGTGTTAGGGATTGTGGAATGCGGATCTTAAGGCAAGACTAACACTAGAGGGGGTGAATAGTGTTTATAAGGTATTTACGATAAAGTTAAACTTAAATGATCTACTATATGAATCGTACACAACAGAGATGATCACAGACACAAAATAAAACACAAACAAAATTATAGAAACAGATAAATATAAAATGCAGAAAAGGAAAGAATGCACCGGATTTTATACTAGTTTGGATTACTCCTACGTCCAATCCCATCCAATGCTAGATTCCGTAAAGTTTTATTAATATCAATATCCATGTACAGTCCTGAAACGACCCAAACTTCCCAGTCAAGGAAAGCCTGGATTGCTTTGAGAACAACACACATCAGAGCACAAACTGAAGAACATTTTATTGTTGATTACAACAATTACATCAGAGTACAAGAAAATCACAGAGTATGAGTATATATTACATAATAGGAATACAATAATATCAGAGATTTAAATTACATTTGAATAGCAACGGAAAATAATACAAACATACAACCGAAAGGAATACACGGATACAGAGCTTTCTGAATACCGCTTCAGCTATAAGCCAGGATCCTGTAAATATTTTTGCAAAAAAAAGCTACTCGACTGCCCGTGTGGAAAATATGGGCACCGAAGTTTGCCAGTGGAACAAACTACACGTCAGTCATGGGACTGGTATGAGAAATCTTAACTTAACTATCTAATAATAAGGCCAATCACAGGACCACGCCGCTAACGCGGAACGGGTTTACTCCAATGGATTGCCAGTGCATAACATAAGGTAAATAGTTAAACAACGCAATGCTTTTTATAAAAAATGAAACCATTATAAGACCCAAGTCCCATCACACAATGCAACGCAAACCGGAGTATAGGGTTTTACCTTATAATGGTCAAAAGATGCTTGATACGATAAAACGGATTTAATATTAGTGTGTATATGTTTTAATAAAACATTTCAATCATAAATATCAATCATAGTCGGCATAGTACCCCATCCTACTATGTCGCCATACTAGTTCTACAATCAAAACCGCAAGGTCGTATTGGAAATTGGATTTCCATCATGAGTCGCGGCTAGGGGCAAGCTCCTCTCCGATTCGAGACACTCCAGCAAATGCCTCAGGATCCCCCGCAGTGAACCCTTGGATCTTCAGGGTCGGTCCCTACCTAAGGGTAGTGGATTAATTATGCCTGAACACACGCTTCTCGGTCCCTTTGGACCTATAGTATGACCACTAACGGCCTATAAAAATCCAAGGAGCCTCAAAATCCATCATCCACATAAGTAAAATGTCAGCCAGTTTAAGCACTGACACCACTCCTAGCTAGAATGAAACGTGTGCACTCCCTACAGTCCTAATCCCGTTTTTGACTCAAACCTGGGTGTGAGGCTCGTGAAGTCACGCTATACACAAAGCTATGCCGTAATAGGCTATACTTTGATCATCCCACATGGCCCCGTTTTTCAACAAAAGCCTTGATCAATTGTATCTTGGCGTGCCACATTGACAATCCACGCCATGCAATCAATCACTATTAACATATACCAGGGTGTTAAGTAGAGAATAAATCCTCCACCACCAAACAGACATACATTAGCAGAAACCGATTTAATTCACATGGAACAAAATCCAATGTTAGACACGCATCCATTTACTAGCTTATGCTCTGGGTCTGAGCGAAAACCAAATCCGAACAATCAACAATAGTCCGGACGGTCACCACTGAGGCCCCTTCAAGGTAGCTACCCCCATCAAGGGTCTCTGTAGCAATACATCCATTCGATGTGAAGATCGTCGGTCTTCAACCACCGTCTTCATCTTCGAATCTTCATCGTCGTAGTAATTATTCGGAATGGGTTAAACCCGGTCTTCCCGAATAACTCACGTATTTTATAATTAAAAATCAAGTACTATAAAAACACATCCAACACCTCATTCCAATTCAGAATATTCTTCTAATAAAATATTCACATTATTTTATCGAAGATAAACTCTTTAAATTATTCTTAAATCTTACATTTAAAGATTTATTAAGAACCCAATTTGGTTTTAAATATCACAAATCATTATTCAATGATTAATTAAATTTAAGAAATTAATCTTATCTTTAACTGTGTTAAAGAACTTGAAACGACCCGAACTCCCCCGGTCTCCGAAGAGAAGGGAAAGCGCGGATTGTTCTGAGAACACGACAAAGTAGAACGCAGACGGAAGAACATTTCATTGTAAATTACAACAATGCCATCAGATTACAAGAATATACAGAGCATAAATAAATATTACACAGAAATATTAGAGATTTAAATTACATTTAAATACATCGTAGCGAAAATAATACAAAACACAACTAGAAGAGATATACGGATACAAAGCTTTCCGGATATCATTCCAGCTGTAAACCAGGATCCCGTGAATATAAATCTGCAAAACCAAAACTACTAGCTGCCCGTGTCGAAAATAAGGGCACCCAGAGTTTAGGTTAAAACAATAAACTCCAGGTCAGTCATGGGACTGGTGTGAGATCTAAAATAATTAATCTTTATTTTTAAAGTTCGGTAAATCAAGGGACCACGCCGTATAACACGGAACGGGTTTCCTCCCAAGAACACCAGTGCATAACAACAAACAGCGCAATGCTAAATAAAGAAAAATGAAGCTATTATAAGACCCAGTTCCCATCACACAATGCAACGCAAGCCGGAGGATAGGGTTTTTACCTTATAATAGCCAAGAATGCTTGATACGTTGAAAAACAAATCATTTGATGCTATTATAAGTGCATAGTGTATAAAACAACTTCAAATCATAAGTATCAATCATAGGCGACATGAGCGTCCCATGCCACTATGTCGCCATATATAGGTTTACAAATAAAACCGCAAATGGCACGTATTTGGAAATTGGATTTCCATCTATGAACCGAGGCCAGGGATCGTCCTCTACCGATTCGAGACTCTCTAGCCCGAGCCTCAGGCAAGCGCGCAGGCAAGCCTTGGAGCGACAGGGCCAGTCCACCGATGTGGATTATTATGCCTGAACACTACGTTTCCCCGCCCTTTGGGGCGTAAATGAGCCAACGAATGGCTCCATCGGACCCGGATCGTCCGATCTAACCAAGGCTCCTCGCAACAGCAACAACCACATAGGTGAAAAGTATATAAATGTCAGGGATGGTAGGTCACCGACACCACCCTAGCTAGAAAGAAACGCATGCCCTCCCTGAGGTCCTCTCCCGTTTTTGGTTCACAACCGGGGTGTGAAACTCGCGAAGCAAACGTTACACAAAGCTGTGCCACACAGGCTGTGCTTTGATCATCACCACAAGACTTTGCTTTTCAACAGAAGCCTCGATCAATTTCCACTTAGGCATGCCACACAGGCAATTCACTCTATGCGTTTGATATCCATCAGTATATAACCCTTGAGCTCGTACGTCTCAGAGAAGGGCGTTAAACAAGAGAATAAATTCTCCGCCGCCAAACAGATATATAATTAATAGAAATCAATCACACAGACTAAAATCCAATGTCAGACACACAGTCCATTTACAAGTCCGTTCTGGGTATGAACGAAACCGGAGGCACCTAGTACCCCGCATATCCATCGATCTCCAAGTACGTCTGGACGATCACCAACTGTTTCCATCTTCTTGGGTGTACATCCCAATCAAGATCATCAGTAATCACCCAAACGATGTGAAGACCTCCGGTCTTCGACCACCGTCTTCATCTTCGACTTATCGTCGTATCAGTTATTCAGAATGGGATAAACCCGGTCTTTCCGAATAACTCGCGTATATTTTAAATAATGGTTACACAAACACAACATACGCCTCATTCCAATTCATCAGTCACTAACCGTAAATTAATCAAGAGAATAATTCCCCAAATATTAACCGCGAAGGCCGAAACCAACATCAGATCAATATCCAGAAAACCATTCTGCTTAGCTAACCGACAATTATTTTCTAAATTTCACATTCATAGGGAAAGGTTCCCATTAATTTTATCAAAGATAAATTCCTTGAATTTATTCTTTAACCTTCTTTTGAATTTCGATTCAACTAGTCGGGATTAACGAACCTTACCGAAGTAATCATTTGTTTTAATTTCCCAATCCCAACCTATTCATCCCATGAAGTAAAACTGGTAATACTTCATATCTAACACCACGGTGTTATCGGTAAATTCAATTACCATTTCACGTTCAAATCTAATTAAAGATTTAATTATCGCCTGAAGCAAAATTGGTGATACTCCATCCTCGATCCTTTCAATCTAATTAAAGATTCATTAAAACTCCACTTAGTTTAAATCTGTGACTGGGTTAAAGAATCAATGTCATTTAAAACACGGTTCACGATAAACCCAAAATCACATCACCTTTCAATCAGTCCCTAACTGTAAATTAGCAAGTGAGCAGTTCCCTAAGTGTTAACCCCGAAGGCCGAAACCAACATCAGATCAATACCCCAGAAACCATTCAACTAAACTAATCTCAAGTTAGTTTCTGATTTTCTTAACTTCTTTGGGTCTAAGAGCAGTATTATTGAAGATACCGTTCACGACAACCCAAAATCACATTCTATTAATTATTGGGTTAAAGAACAAGTGTTATTTAAATTACTGTTCACGATAAACCCAAAAATCAATATCAATTCAATTCCAATTAAATATTATTTAATTCGTACACTTCATTAAATCCAAATAAAAAGATTTAATCTTTTCTCAACCGGGTTCAAAAACAGTGTTAGTCAAGACACCATTCACGACAAACCCAAATCACATTTGATATTAAATACAAGGCTCTGAATAGAAAATATATCGGCTTATATTCAATATAAATTCTACGACCAACAAATATCGTATTGGAAATAACGATATATATATATCTATATCTTTCAAATTTCCATAACAACATCTGTATAATCACGAAATCCAACATCGAAATATTCCGAAGACAATTTCGATTCAAACCCATTCCAATGCAATCATTGGAAATTCTGGTTATTTTCAAAACCATTTCAAATTCAATTTATTTATTTAAAAATAAATAGAATTATAATTCTAGTTCAAAACTAGTTCATTTCGATAAAAATCTATTTTTATCTTTTCAAATATGGAGTTTTTCATCCCGATTCTTCACAAATCATTTCTTATGATTTTACACAAATTATTACTATTTTTAATAATTTTATCAAGGCCCGTATAGTCGATTTCCATCAACGGCCATCGAACTGCACTTATAGCGACCTTTTCCAAATTTGATTTGGACATAATTCCAAATCCAACTCTTAGATTTCTAAATTCTAATATTCGTTAGAAAGCTCTTTTCGATACGAACCCAACGGTTCCGGTTTTAGGAGAATCCGACGGTCGGATCTCCCATAATATCCGTTCGAAGTCAATGGTCGAAATTCGCGAACTGCCGCGGCGCGGCGCTTTCTCTTCAGGCCATTATATTATATATATAATATATATATAATATATACTTCGTCGATTTCCTTTTTAAAACGATTTTTTTTATTTCAATTTTAATTCGTTTTCAATTCAATTTGAATTCAACTCATTTCAATTTTAATTCGAATTTCAAAATCACTTTCTATATTCGTTGAAAAAAAATGAATAAAATCGATACAAATATCGTTCACGTCAAAATGGCATCAATCTACTAAACACGGCTTCTTATATTTCTATTTTCAAATATTCAATTTCAAATATTTCTATTTCAAATATTTCTATTTCAAATATTTTATTTCAAAACTGGAATGAGGCCCAATCAATTACCATATAATGTTAATTATATGGATTTTCTACAACACATGTATACAATAACAACGATGAACAATCAACCATTATCCAAAGTGCATTCTACACTGTATAAGCATCAAATATAAATATTTAACGCTTATAACAGTCTGTCAATCAATCGATCGACATACAACTAAACAATCGGGATTAGTGTACGTCAAATATCATCCCAATACCCGTGTGGGGTTTCAAACAATCAAACAAAGATTTTATTTGTGCAGTTGGGCGATGTGTAAAATTTATCGTCCCAATCGATATCAGTCAAATGTGTGTATATAAACAAATCGTCTGATTTGTTTATTTTTATTTCATTTCATATACACGTTAAAAATTCTATTTTTAACTATAAAATATTTTCAACTATATAAATATTTTATTTCATTTCATATCACATCACACAATCAACTATACATCAACATCAAACAAACAAGCATACAAGCCGTCCATGGTCTGTGGACGACGGGTGTCGGGTGCTACTAAACACCGTCTGCATCCTAGTATATATATTAACTAGAAAAATTAAATTAAAAGGTGAGAAGTTCTCACTGATTAGCTAATCCAATGCCATGACTCTTCTTATGTAGAAATCTCCACCGTTTTTTGCCTCTTGTCACTTTCTTTGCCCGTATTCTCTACATATGTAAAAAATCACATTTTTACTTCGCTATTCAATATATAAAAATCGAATTTTTACTTCGCTATTCAATATATAAAAATCAAATTTTTACTTCGCTATTCAATATATAAAAATCGAATTTTTACTTCGCTATTCAATATATAAAAATCGAATTTTTACTTCGCTATTCAATATATATAAAAATCGAATTTTTTACTTCGCTATTCAATATATAAAAATTGAATTTTTACTTCGCTATTCAATATATAAAAATCGAATTTTTACTTTGCTATTCAATATATATAAAAATTGAATTTTTACTTTGCTATTCAATATATATATAAAAATCGAATTTTTACTTCGCTATTCAATATATAAAAATCGAATTTTTACTTCGCTATTCAATATATAAAAATCGAATTTTTACTTCGCTATTCAATATATAAAAATCGAATTTTTACTTTGCTATTCAATATATATAAAAATCAAATTTTTACTTCGCTATTCAATATATAAAAATCGAATTTTTACTTCGCTATTCAATATATAAAAATCGAATTTTTACTTCGCTATTCAATATATAAAAATCGAATTTTTACTTCGCTATTCAATATATAAAAATCGAATTTTTACTTCGCTATTCAATATATAAAAATCGAATTTTTACTTCGCTATTCAATATATAAAAATCGAATTTTTAAACTTCGCTATTCAATATATAAAAATCGAATTTTTAAACTTCACATATGATAAAAATTATATTTATATTCTCTCTCTAATATAAAAATTACATTTTTATCCTTTCCTTAATGTAAAAATTACATTTTTATTGCCACTTCATGTATGAAAAATAAGACGAACTTTTCTACAACGAAAAATCTAATTTTCCTTCTATGAAAAATCAAACCTTTTTAATGAACAAAAATCAAATTTTTTTACTTGATAAAAATCTAAACTTTATGCTAAATTAAAAATTAGTTTTAATGTTAAACAAAAAATCTGTTCTAAATGTATATAAAAATCATAGAAACTCACAGTGATTTGCAGAGAGGGGGGGGGGGTCGCAGCGTCGCCGAGGTTAGGGGGGATTTTTGCGCGGCGCGGAGAGGCAGTAGGGGGGGGGGGGGGGGGGTTCGCAGCGTCGCCGAGGTTGGGGGGGTTTCGCAGCGCCGCCGGTGCCTGGAGGGGGGGGGGGCGCGGCGAACTGGTCGGAGGCGGAGGAACCTATGGTGGCGGCGGCAGCAGATGGGGGGGGGGCGACGCGATTTCTTTTGGTTTTTTTTTGTTTTTTTCTTTCTTTCTGTTTTGATTTCGAACGGGGGGGGAGAAGAGTTTAAGGGGGAGAGAGAGAAAGGAAGTTTCTTTTTATTTTATTTATTATTTTATTTATAAAAAGTTGACTTTTACATACGACCTCTAAACGAGGCCCACCGCCTGTCGTCCATAGCGTATTACCCCCATTCCGAACACAATGGGATATGTATCATAAGCTGATTCGACTGTTTCGATCAGTTTCCGTTAAAATCAACATATAACTCTATATATTGAATTTGAACGCGCATTTCAATTTACTGGGGTCACATACTAACTCGAAAAATCCCAGAAAAATATTTTCTAGCTTCGTATTGACGATACTGTCCTAACAAAACTAGTTTCGTCGAATTCTGAGACCGTTTGAAAAATGGCCAATTTCCAGTCGATTAAAATCAACTGAAATTGGTCAAACGCGTTTTCCTTTACCACTCTCACATATTGATTCGAAAAATTATGAAAATTGGTACCTAGCAATAACTTTACATCATGGATCCAACAAAAGTGGTTTCGTCGAAATCCGAGGTCGTTTGCAAAATTTCCATTTTTAAGGGCTTGAATTCCATAGCGACTATTCAGAATTTTCAACTGGACATATCTTTTGATTCCCGCTATGAAATTTTTTATTTTTAAGATTCGTTAGAAAGATATTCTCAATTAGATCCTAGTGTTTTTGGTTTCACTAAAATCCGGTTTGTTTTGCACCCGATACATTCAATTGAATTTTGAAATCGAATTATCGAACTACCGCGCCATTTTCAATTCTATTTATAATTATATATAATTATTTATATTCTAACGACAATCTATATAAATATATTCGTTTGAATTCTATTCAAAATAAATTTCTCGTCATTATTATTTAAAATAATTCATTTTAGATAATCAAAATTCGCTAAAATTGCCAAAATAAAAATTTTAAACTGGCCCAGATTTCCGGGTTATTACAATCTCCCCCACTTAAAACTTTTTGTCCCCGAAAAGGAACAAAGCCGAAAGTGGTTTGATCAATCAACTCTACGTTCGATCTGGCTTCCATTCTCCAACTTTTCAGTTTCTGAGAATTTTCAAATTCTTCAAAAATTTGGCTAACACCCTAAATTTTCGAAAAATTTCGCCATAACCTCCCCTGCACTGGGAGCCACGGGAAAATCCCGAAATTGCCATATAGGCCTTCTGATCTCAAAAAGAAAAAGAAAAAGCCAAGCGGCTAGCCAATAGGCTCATAAAATCATCATCACCCAAACAAAACAGTAAATTATATAGTAAACATGTATCTATTTGTCGGGCAAACAAAATTTATTCTCTATTCTAGCCTCCTTGCTATGACCTGTTCAATGTAAGTACATATATATGCAAGCAAATGTGACCAATTTTCAATACAATTCAATATTTGATTCAATTAGGCATAATGGTTCAAAATTATCAAACAAATAAACAAACAACACAAACATCAATCAATTAGTTGATTAGTTTTTGAAATTCATAACTTTGATATATAGTCAAAAATTAGATTTTTGATGCCAAATCAAAACAATAAGCCCTATCTAGTTTCGGTTCTCACACCAGTCAAATTGGAAATTTATAGAAATCTCACTTTCGAAACTCGAAAATAAATACTGGCGACGGTGCCCCATCACCAGAATATCCCCGGGCAACTAGAGTATGATTCTATAACTATCCAGTATATTAAAACTTCAAATACACGTTTGCAAGACATATATGCAAAATCTCTATATATTGGATTGTCCAAATCAATATAAATAAATAATCAAATACGAATAATTGATTTAAATTTTCAAAACAAAATTTGTTTTCAAATTTTAAAAATATACTCTTCACACTCGTTTTAGGATACTACTGATCCCATCTCTAACGAGTCATCCCCATTGGATATTACTAATCCAATATCTGATGAATTCTTTCGTATGGTTCTAATGTGCCTTGTTCTCTGAGCTTTGTAAACCAAGGTTCTGATACCAAATGTGACGAAAAGGAATTTTGCTCGGTCCGAATCAGTCGCTAAACCGACCCAGACCGTTCGAAACGCCCTATCGTTTGAGAACACGACAAATTAGAACGCAGACGGAAGAACATTTCATTGTATATTACAACAATGCATCAGATTACAAGAATATACATAGTATAAATGAATATTACACAGAAATATCAGAGATTTAAATTACATTTAAATACATAGCAGCGGAAAATAATACTATACACAACTAGAAGAGATATACGGATACAAAGCTTTCCGGACATCATTCCAGCTGTAAACCAGGATCCTGTGAATATAAATCTGCAAAACCAAAACTACTAGCTGCCCGTGTCAAAATAGGGGCACCCAGAGTTTAGGTTAAAACAATAAACTCCAGGTCAGTCATGTGACTGGTGTGAGAACTAAAACAGTTATTTATCTTTATTTTTAAAGTTAGGTAAATCAAGGGACCACGCCGTATAACGCGGAACGAGTTTCCTCCCAAGAATACTAGTGCATAAAACAAACAGCGCAATGCTAAATGAAGAAAAATGAAGCTATTATAAGACCCAGTTCCCATCACACAATGCAACGCAAGCCCGAGGATAGGGTTTTTACCTTATAATAGCCAAGAATGCTTGATACGTTGAAAAACAATTCATTTGATACTATTATAAGTGCATAGTGTATAAAACAACTTCAAATCATAAGTATCAATCATAGGCGACATGAGCGTCCCATGCCACTATGTCGCCATATATAAGTTTACGAATAAAACTGCAAATGGCACGTATTTGGAAATTGGATTTCCGTCTATGAACCGAGGCAAAAGATAGTCCTCAACCGATTCGAGACGCTCTAGCCCGCCCCTCAGGATCAGAGCTCGAGTGACCCTTGGATCGTCAGGGCCGGTCCACCGATGTGGATTAAAATGCCTGAACATGCGTTTCCCCACCCTTTGGGGCGTAAATGAGCCAACGAATGGCTCCATCGGACCCGGATCGTCCGATCTAACCGAGCGCCTCGCAACAGCAACAACCACACAGGTGAAAAATATATAAATGTCAGGGCTGGTAGGTCACTGACACCACCCTAGCTAGAAAGGAACGCATGCCCTCCCTGAGGTCCTCTCCCGTTTTTGGTTCACAACCGGGGTGTGAGGCTCGCGAATTCACGTTACACAAAGCTGTGCCACACAGGCTGTGCTTTGATCATCACCACAAGACTTTGCTTTTCAACAGAAGCCTCGATCAATTGCATCTTAGCATGCCACACAGGCAAACCACTCTATGCAACCGATATCAGTCACACAGAATGAAATCCAATGTCAGACACACAGTCCATTTACAAGTCCGTTCTGGGTCTGAACGAAACCGGAGGCACTTTCCTCGCATATCCATCGATCTCCAAGCACATCTGGACGACCACCGATTGATTCCCTCATCTTGGGTGTACAGCCCAATCAAGATCATCAGTAATCAGCCAAACGATGTGAAGACTTCCGGTCTTCAACCACCGTCTTCATCTTCGACTTACCGTCGTATCAGTTATTCAAAATGGGATAAACCCGGTCTTTCCGAATAACTCGCGTATATTTTAAATAAGTGTTACACAAACACAACATACGCCTCATTCCAATTCATCAGTCACTAACCATAAATTAATCAAGAGAATAATTTCCCAAATATTAACCCCGAAGGCCGAAACCAACATCAGATCAATATCCAGAAAACCATTCTGCTTAGCTAACCGACAGTTAGTTTCTAAATTTCACATTCATAGGGAAAGGTTCCCATTAATTTTATCCAAGATAAATTCCTTGAATTTATTCTCTAATCTTCTTTTGAATTTCGATTCAACTAGTCGAGATTAACGAACCTTACCGAAGTAATCATTGGTTTTAATTTCCCAATCCCAACCTATTCATCCCATGAAGTAAAACTGGTCCTACTTCATGTTTAACACCACGGTGTTATCGGTAAATTCAATTACCATTTCACGTTCAAATCTAATTAAAGATTTAACTATCGCCTGGAGCAAAACTGGTGATACTCCATTCTCGATCATTTCAATCTAATTAAAGAATCATTAAAACTCCACTTAGTTTTAATCTTTAACTGGGTTAAAGAATCAGTGTCATTTAAAACACATTTCACGATAAACCCAAAATCACATTCCATTAATTATCAGGTTAAAGAACGAGTGTTATTTAAAACACTATCCACGATAAACCCAAAAATTAATATCAATTTAATTCCAATTAAATATCATTTAATTGGTACACTTCATTAAATCTAAATAAAAAAAATTAATCTTTTCTCAACTGGTTTTAAGAACAGCGTTAATGAAGACGCCATTCACAACAAACCCAAATCACATTTGATATTAAATACAAGGCTCTGAATAGAAAATATCCCGGCTTATATTTAATATCAAATTCTACGACCAACAAATATCGTATTGGAAATAACGATATATATATCTATATCTTTCAAATTTCCATAACCACATCTGTATAATCACGAAATCCAACATCGAAATATTCCGAAGACAATTTCGCTTCAAATCCATTCCAATGAAATCATTGGAAATTCTGGTTATTTTCGAAACCATTTCAAATCAAATTTATTTATTTAAAAATAAATAGAATTTTAATTCTAGTTCAAAACTAGTTCATTTCGATAAAAATCTATTTTTATCTTTTCAAATATGGAGTTTTTCATCCTAATTTTTCCCTAATCATTTCTTATGATTTTATACAAATTATTGATATTTTTAATAATTTTATCAAGGCCCGTACAGTCGATTTCCATCAACGGCCATCGAACTGCACTTACATCAACCTTTTTCAAATTTGATTTGGACATAATTCCAAATCCAACCATTAGATTTCAAATTTCTAATATTCGTTAGAAAGCTCTTTTCGATACGAACCCAACGGTTCCGGTTTTAGGAGAATCCGACGGTCGGATCACCCGCAATATTCGTTCGAAGTCAATGGTCGAAATTCGCGAACTGCCGCAGCGCGGCGCGTTCTATTCAGGCCATTATATTATATATATATAATATATACTTCGTCGATTTCTATTTAAAACGAAATTTATAAATCGTTTTAAATTCGTTTTCAACTTCATTTTCAAATTCAAATCAAAACTGAATTTTCCCTTTCAAATTCGGTTTAAATTCATTTCAAATCGATTTCAATTCAAATTGATTTTTAATTCAATTTCAGTTCGTTTTTCAATTCAATTTGAATTTCAAATTAGCTCAATTTCAATTCAAATTCATTTCTATTCAATTCAAGTTCATTTCTATTCAATTTCAATTCGAATTCATTTCTAAACGATTTCAATTCTATTTCACTTCTATTCGAATTCAATTCTATTCGAGTTTCAAATCATTTCAGTGTATTTCGAATTTCAAATCAATTCAGTTTAATTCGAATTTCAATTCACTTTAAATATAATTTGAATTTCCATTTATTTCAGTACAGTTCGAATTTCAAATCTATTCAATTTCAAATCTATTCAATATTCATTGAAGAATGAATAAAATCGATATAAATATCGTTCACGTCGAAATGGCGTCAATCTAACCAACACGGCTTCATATGTTTCTATTTTCAAATATTTTTATTTCAAATATTTCTATTTCAAATATTTCTATTTCGAAACTGGAATGAGGCCCAATCAATTACCATATAATGTTAATTATATGGATTTTCTACACACATGTATATATCAACAAAGATGAATAATCAACCATCATCCAAAGTGCATTCTACACTGTATAAGCATCAAATATAAATATTCAACGCTTATAACAGCCTGTCAATCCATCGATCGACATACAACTAAACAATCGGGATTAGTGTACGTCAAATATCATCCCAATACCCATGTGGGGTTTCAAGCAATCAAACACAGATTTTTAGTTGTGTAGTTGGGCGATGTGTAAAATTTATCGTCCCAATCAATGTCCTTCAAATAGGTGTACATAAACAAATCGTCTGGTTTGTAAATGAATATTTGTTTATTCACATTCACGTTAAAAATTATATTTTTAACGATCAAACTATTTTATTCAACCTATGAATATTCTATTCGGTTCATTTATTAAATAAAATGTTATCTTTATTTTTCTAACTTATTTTTAGAAAATTTCGGCGGCATAACGGCACGATACTGGAAACGGGACAAGGCCTAGCCTTATCCCCGGTCTAGTGAAGGCCCACGCCATTCACACATCAATCAAATCCATTCCATTTCACCAAATAATCTAACCAACTATACAACCAAACAAACAAGTCCATGGTCTGTTGGACGATTGTGTCGGGTGCTACTAAACACCGTCTGCATCCTAGTATATATATATAACTAGAAAAAGAAATTGAAAGGTGAGAAATTTTCACCCTTTCGCTAAACTGAATGACGCAATTCTTCATGGGTAGGAAATCTTCACCGTGCTTTTCTTTTGTCTATTTCGTTGCCCGTATTCACTACCTATATAAAAATCACATTTTTACTTTGCTATTCAATATATAAAAATCGAATTTTTACTTCGCTATTCTATATATAAAAATCAAATTTTTACTTCGCTATTCAATATATAAAAATCGAATTTTTACTAAGCTATTCAATATATAAAAATCAAATTTTTACTATGCTATTCAATATATAAAAATTGAATTTTTACTATGCTATTCAATATATAAAAATCTTGTCTTCTCTAGTTCAAAAATCAAATGGTTATGTAAGGAAAAATCATTTCTTATATTCTAATGTTATACGAGTAAGAATTATATTTTTAACTTTCCTTGCTTAAATAAAAATCATACTTTTCTAAATCAGTTTTCTTATAATAAATAAAATCAGTTTTAATCGAAGAAAATAAACAAGAAAAACTCACATTGCACGTTTGAAAAAAAAGGGCTTGGTGCTGAGTTCGTTGGAGTGGTGGAAGGGGTGCACCGGAGCTGCTGGCGGCGGGTCCAGGCTTCAGGCAAAGGCGGCCGGATTCGGGTGACGGTGGGGTTGACTTCGGCCTTGGGGTCTGAAAAGGGCTGTCGTGGGTTTCGATGTGGGGGTTCGCGGTTGGAGGCGCCGGAGGGAGGAGAGCCTCGCCGGTGGTGGCGTGATGATGGGGGCCGGGAGTGAGTGGCGCGCAGTCGACGAAGAGGGGGGCGACGAGTTCGTGATGTCGGGTTTTTTTTTTCTATTTTACTTTTTCCAGATCTGAACGAAGTATGAGGAGAGAGAGAGTAAGGGAGAATTATATAATATTTATTTTAATTTAATTTAATATCCACTTGAGGTTGACTTTTAATTCGAACTCAGAATTAAGCCCACTGATTGTCGCCCCTAGCGTATTACCCCCATTCCGAACACAATGGGATATGTATCGTAAGCTGATTCGACTGTTTCGATCAGTTTCCGTTCAAATCAACATATAACTCTATATATTGAATTTGAACGCGCATTTCAATTTACCGGAGTCACATACCAACTAGAAAAATTCCATAAAAATATTTTCTAGCTTCGTATTGACGATACGGTCCTAACAAAACTAGTTTCGTCGAATTCTGAGACCGTTGGAAAAATGGCCATTTTCCAGTCGATTAAAATCAACTGAAACTGGTCAAACGCGTTTTCCTTTGCCACGCTCACATATTGAATCGAAAAATTATGAAATTTGAAACCTAGCAATAATTTGACATCATGGATCCAACAAAAGTGGTTTCGTCGAAATCCGAGGTCGTTTGCAAAATTCCCATTTTTAAGGGCCTGAATTCCATAGCGACTATTCAGAATTTTCAACTGGACATATCTTTTGATTCCCGCTATGAAATTTTGATTTTCCGGATTCGTTGGAAAGATATTCCCAATTAGATCCTAATGTTTTTGGTTTCGCTAAAATCCGGATTATTTTGCACCCGGTACTTTCAATTGAAGTTTGAAATTGAATTATCGAACTACCGCGCCATTTTCAATTCTATTATATAATTATATATAATTATTTATATTCTAACGACGACGTATATAATGTATACGTTCGAATTCCATTCAAAATAAATTTCTCGTCGATATTATTTAAAATAATCTATTTTAAATGTTCAAAATTCGCTAAAATTGCCAAAATAAAAATTTTAAACTGGCCCAGATTTCCGGGTTGTTACAAGGTAACACAAACCCATTTAACAAAATGCTATTTGTGTTTAACTCTTTATTTAATCAAAAATGTGATTTTTGTTTTATTCTAAATTTAAATAACAAAATGTAATTTTGCTTCAACTATTATATCTTGACAAAATAATTATATTGGTTCAATTAATCTATTTGGTCAAACAATAAAAATAATGACTTTGTTTTGTCGAAAAATCTATTCCGACAAAACAAATAAAAGTGATGTGTTTGTTTAATCGAAAATTTTAAATTTATCAAACAGATAAAAGTGATATATTTGTTTTGTCAAAACTTATGCACCAAAATAATGATCATGTTTGTTTTTAACTATTGCAATTTGGCAAAGAGACCAATTTGTTTTAACAAGTATAAATTGACAAAGGAGGATAATTATATTTAACTATTATAAATTGATAAAGGTGAACAATTTGTATTTGAATTCTAATTTAGCATACAAGTGCTATATTTTGTTACCTTCTTTTGATTTAGACAAAAATGAGTATTTTTTCTACTTCTACTGTAGTGATAAAAATATGAATGTTTAATTATTCATTCTTTTACCATAGCTAAAATAAAAAAAATTCAATTCATTCTTTTAAAGTGATCAAAAGGACTCTTTTTATTTCCTATAACATATTTGACAAAATGACTCTTTTCATTTCACATAAAATTTCAATAAGAAATGAAATTCTAAAATCTATGCTTCCTATTGTCTTTTAAATGAAAATAAATGAAACATTAATTCTTACCATTTTTTACTACAACTAGAATGTAAATAAAATATAACTTTTAAATCCTATCTTTTATTTTCTTCTGAAAATGTGAATAAAAAGGTAATTCTTAATTTGAAAGTAAAATGAGAGATTTAATTCATGTTTTATTTGCATTAAAGGATGCAAAAAAAAAAAAAAAACTCTCAAAATGACATTTTATTTACATCAAAAATGTAATCAGAATGTAACTTACATTTTGATGTTTTGTTTGCATTTAGAATTGCAAACAAAAGTTAAACCTTAATTTTTAATGTTTTATTTGCAATAAGGAATGCAAATAAAAGAACAAATTCTATTTTTAATGAATATTTGCATTAATGGTTGCAAATAAAAATGCAGCTAATTTTATTTTCAATGAATATTTACATTTGTGAATGCGAATAAAAGGATAAATTTTAATTTCCAATGTATATTTGCATTTGTGGATGCAAATAAAAGAAATATTTTCATTTCAAGGTATATTTGCATTAATGAATGCAGATAAAAGAACAAGTCCTAATTTCAATGTATATTTGCATTAGTAAATGCAGATAAAGGAATAAATTTTTGTTTTCAATAAATCAAGTTCTAACAAAAGTGTTATTTTTTTTTCTACTACTTATGTTTTAACAAAAATGTTACCTTTAATTCACTAATCATAATTTGACAAAAATGTTATTATTTTATTCAATGTATAAAAATGTATATTTTTGACAAATTCTATTCGAGGTATAAGAATGTGACATATTTTCATTGGTGCATATAGATAAAAGAATGAACTTTAGTTTCATTTTATATTTGCATTTGTACATGCAAATAAAAGAATAAACTTTAATTTCAATGCATATAAAATGTAAATTTGGTCTTCATCCTTTTAAAGTAAACCAAAAAGGAATATTTCTAATTCTATATTTTAATCGATGTAAATCTAAATCTAACCAAACAACAATCATCATCATCAAACAACTAATACAACTCAGCAATCGTCATCACAGAACAAATCAACATTGCAATAATTATATATACAATGAAATAAATATAAATTCAAATTTAATTAAATAATTAATTTTAAATTTAAATAGATATCTCACCTTGCTATTCAGATCTGAATTTTCCTCAATTTTCAAATTCCTTGTTTCCAGATCTGGTCACCGTCATCGCGAAGTATTCTTCGACACAAGTCCAACGCAACCGGTTTCATGGAATTCTGATTTAAAATGATCGAGTTATGCCATCTTAATCGCTAATGACAACATTAAAATAATTAAGTAATTAATTTAATTTAAATTCTCCTTAAACCTTTCTTCCTCATTCTACTGGAATACACTACTTTTCAGAACCCATCACCGATTGGGAGAACTCGCCGCCGCCGCCACGTCAGCACGTCGGTCGGAGATCAGAAGCCGCCATCCGCTCGCCCTTCGAAGGAGTCACCGGCGCCGGAGGTATGGACCAGTTCGGTGGTCCCTGGGCATCAGAAAACGGTTGTAGGCGTCGGCCCTAGGTGACCCAATTCCGTCCATGTTGGTTCACGATATTCAATCTTGACCGTTCATCTCAGAGAGCTCAATAAGCTCTTCGATTCTGCGTTGGAATTGTTGAAATTCATTGAGTATGTGAGGAGATCGAAGGAGAAGAAAATCGGAGCTTGGTGGCCATGAATTTCAGTATACGGTGACTACTATATTTTGTATTAGGGTTGGACCGTATTACATACTGTATATATAGTGTATTCCAATTTTATTTTATTTATTTAACTATTTAATTCAAGAAAATATTTGTTCGATGATACTGACTCCGATTCGAACCCAACGAGTGTCGCCCCTAGCTAATAACCCCCATCCCGGAGACAATGGAACATGTTTCGTAACCCAATTCGGCTGTTACGATATGTTTTTCTTTAAATTTAATTATAAATCATTTAATTATTAAATTTCAACGTACATTTTAAATTACCGGGGCCACATACTAACTCAGAAAATTACAGAAAAATTATTTCTAGCTATGTTTTGACGATACGGTTCTAACGAGACTAATTTCGTCGAATTCTGAGACTGTTTGAAAAATGGTCATTTTCAAGTCGATTAAATTTGACTGTAATTGACAAAACACGTTTTCGTTTTCCACGCTCACATATTAATTCGAAAAATTATGAAAATTGAAACCTAGCAATAGTTTGACATTCCGGTTCCAACAAAAGTGGTTTCGTCGAAAACCGAGGTAGTTTGAAAAATGACTATTTTTAAGGCCAATATAGTATATTAAAATATATATATAAATTCTACAGCGACATTTCTAAATTTTAAACTGGACATAACTTTTGATTTATAAAGTGAAATTTCAGTTTTTCAGATTCGTTAGAAAGATATTATTAAGCAGATTCAAATATTTCTTGTTTCGTTCAATTCTGATTTAAATTGAATCCTGTACATTCAGTCAAAGTTCAAATTCAAATTTTCAAACTGCAGCACTGTTTTAAACTCCTTATATAATTAAATTGAATTTATTCGTTTTAAAAAAAAAATTCATCGTTATTATTTATAATAAGTTGTTTTAAACATCCTAAATTCATTAAAATTTCTAAAATAAAAATTTTAAATTGGCCCCAAAATTCCGGGTTGTTACAATCGCCCCCACTTAAAATCTTTTCGTCCTCGAAAAGGAACGAAGCTAAAAAGTTGTTTAATTAACTAACTCAACTTTAATTTTATTTGTTTAATTAATTATCACTCTAATATTCTAATTAGTGAAACTAATTATCAGACATCACAACCAACAATCAATTAGGTGATTAACTTTTCAAATATATTACTTTTATATATAGTAAAAAATAATATTTCTAGTGCAAATCACAACAATGTGTCCTAACTAAGTTTTGCTTCTCATACCAGTCAATGGAAATATATAGAAATCCCACTTTCGATACTCGAACATAAATACTGATGATGGTGCACCGATCACCAGAATTATCTCCGGGCAACTAGAGTGTGATTCTATATCTATCCAGTATACTAAAACTTCGAATATCCGTTAATTACTCGTATATTTGAAATCTTTATATACTCGATTGTCCACATTAAAATAATAATATACTCAAATACGTATTTTAAGATAAAGTTTTCAAAACTAATTTGTTTTCTTTCTTATTTTAAAGAAAACAGTACTCTTCACACTCGTTCTAGGATACTACTGATCCCATCTCTAACGAGTTATTCTCATTGGATGTTACTAATCCAATCTCTGATGAATTCTTTCGCTCGGTTCTAATGTGTCTTGTTCTCGAGCTCTGTAAACCAATGCTCTGATACCAAATGAAACGACCCAAACTTCCCAGTCAAGGAAAGCCTGGATTGCTTTGAGAACAACACACATCAGAGCACAAACTGAAGAACATTTTATTGCTGATTACAACAATTACATTAGAGTACAAGAAAATCATAGAGTATGAATATATATTACACAATAGGAATACAATAATATCAGAGATTTAAATTACATTTGAATAGCAACGGAAAATAATACAAACATACAACCGAAAGGAATACACGGATACAGAGCTTTCCGAATACCGCTTCAGTTGTAAGCCAGGATCCTGTAAATATTTCTGCAAAAAAAAGCTACTCGACTGCCCGTGTGGAAAATATGGGCACCCGAGTTTGCGAGTGGAACAAACTACAGGTCAGTCATGGGACTAGTATGAGAAATCTTAACTTAACTATTTAATAATAAGGCTAATCACAGGACCACGCCGCTAACGCGGAACGGGTTTACTCCATTGGATTGCCGGTGCATAACATAAGGTAAATCGTTAAACAACGCAATGCTTTTTAGAAAAAATGAAACCATTATAAGACCCAAGTCCCATCACACAATGCAACGCAAATCGGAGGATAGGGTTTTACCTTATAATGGTCAAAAGATGCTTGATACGATAAAACGGATTTAATATTAGTGTGTATATGTTTTAATAAAATATTTCAATCATAAATATCAATCATAGACGGCATAGTACCCCATCCTACTATGTCGCCATACTAGTTCTACAATCAAAACCGCAAGGTCGTATTGGAAATTGGATTTCCATCATGAGTCGAGGCTAGGGGCAAGCTCCTCTCCGATTCGAGACACTCTAGCAAATGCCTCAGGATCTCCCGCAGTGAACCCTTGGATCTTCAGGGTCGGTCCCTACCTAAGGGTAGTGGATTAGTTATGCCTGAACACACGCTTCCCGGTCCCTTGGACCTATAGTATGACCACTAACGTCCTATAAAAATCCAAGGCGCCTCAAAATCTATCATCCACATAAGTAAAATGTCAGCCAATTTAAGAACTGACACCACTCCTAGCTAGAAAGAAACGTGTGCACTCCCTGCAGTCCTAATCCCGTTTTTGACTCATACCGGGGTGTGAGGCTCATGAAGTCACGCTATACACAAAGCTATGTCGTAATAGGCTATACTTTGATCATCCCACAAGGCCCTGCTATTCAACAAAAGCCTTGATCAATTGCATCTTGGCGTGCCACATTGACAATCCACTCCATGTGATCAATCACTATTAACATATACCAGGGTGTTAAGTAGAGAATAAATCCTCCACCACCAAACAGACATACATTAACAGAAATCGATTTAATTCACATGGAACGAAATCCAATGTCAGACACGCATCCATTTACTAGCTTATGCTCTGGGTCTGAGCGAAAACCAAATCCGAACAATCAACAATAGTTCGGACGGTCACCACTGAGGCCCCTTCAAGGTAGCTACTCCCATCAAGGGTCTCTGTAGCAACACATCCATTCGATGTGAAGATCGTCGGTCTTCAACCACTGTCTTCATCTTCGACTCTTCATCGTCGTAGTAATTATTCGGAATGGGTTAAACCAGGTCTTTCCGAATAACTCACGTATTTTATAATTAAAAATCAAGTACTATAAAAACACATCCAACGCCTCATTCCAATTCAGAATATTCTTCTAATAAAATATTCGCATTATTTTATCGAAGATAAACTCTTTAAATTATTCTTAAATCTTACTTTTAAAGATTTATTAAGAACCCAATTTGGTTTTAAATATCAAAAATCATTATTCAATGATTAATTAAATTTAAGAAATTAATCTTATCTTTAACTAAGTTAAAGAACTAATGTCATTTCAAAACACCGTTCACGATAAACCCAAAATCGACTTCCATTAAATATGGAATCTTCACAGAAATCAAATCAATATATAATCTTTATAAATTTCTGTATCCGATCAATAATATAAATGAAATAACGGCAAAAGCCTCTTAAACTCCATATGTAGTATCGATCTTCTTTTACAGAAGCTTATCTCGGTTATTATTAATTCGAATTCCATTCAATTCCAGTTTAATGTATTAAATTGGAAAACTTTACTTTTGGAAAATTCCGATTTAAATCTTGATACAAGATTTATAAATTCCAAATCATATTCTTACTGTTAATTCAGTTAAAGAACAGATGTCGTTTAAAAACATTGTTCACGATAAACTCAATTCACAAATCATTTTTATTCCAATTACAAAATATAGTTTGAAACTCTAGTAATCTTAATTTAAAGATTTGTTCTTTTCAACTAGGTTTAAGAAAGTTGTTATTGAAGACACCATTCACGACAACCCAAAATCCAATTTATTTAATTTAATTTCAATTTAATATTCTCTAATTGGAAAACTTCATTAAATCTTAATTTAATGATCTATTCTAGTTAATAACTAGTTCATTTAAATAAAAATGTATTTTTATCAAAATATATTTTCTAAAATATTTTTATCCTTTGTCCATTCAAGAACGGACATAGAAATCATCATTTCATTATTGGTTAAATATTATATAATAATATTCTTTATATAAAAAATTCTTTATATAAATTATCCTTTATAGTACGGTATTCTTTATTTTAAAAGATATTTATATTACAATGTTCTTTTTCTAATTATTCCTTATTTAAAAGATATTCTTCATTTAAAAGAAATCCTGCATTGGAATGCTACTCAATCCTTTACCATATAACTTTGTTATGTGGATTTCATACATTGAATGTGTATAACCGTAATGATAAATATCATCAAACCATCCATTCACATCCCGAGTGCAATCTATAACTGTGTGAGCATTAAAACGAAATAATAACGCTCATCGCAGCCTGTCGATCGTTCGATCGACATACAAATAAATATTGGGATTAGTGTAAGTCAATTTTCATCCCAACACCCGTGTGGGGTTTTCAGCCAACAAACAGTTCATAAAATAAATGATTGGTTAAAGGATTTAACCAATCCAATTCTACTAGCAAGTTGATGATAATGAACCATCATGTAATTTATTTCTAATGTCGAATAAAAATGTATTTTTATTCGTAAAATTTTCCTATACAATTCTAATGTCACATAAACTGTGATTTATTTATATGGCATTATTGGGGATGACAACTACAAGATACGTTTATTTGTTTTATATTTCCAATATATAATCTAACACAAATGTGAATTTTAAGTCGCCCACAAATTCTAATGTATGCATTAATATATAAAAATTGTCACTTTAGTTCACATATACTTTCTAATGTATGTTTTGACCAAAAATATGATTCCTATATTTGAATATAATTCCTAATGTAGGTTCGCAAATAAAAATGATCTTTATATTTTCTTATAAAACCTATTTCATGTTATGCAAATAAAAATGATTATTATATTTACATATACGTTTTATTCCAACAAAATGTACAAGAAATGTTACTTCTACTTTGAGGTAACACAAACCCATTTAACAAAATGCTATTTGTGTTTAACTCTTTATTTAATCAAAAATGTGATTTTTGTTTTATTCTAAATTTAACTAACAAAATGTAATTTTGCTTCAACTATTATATCTTGACAAAATAATTATATTGGTTCAATTAATCTATTTGGTCAAACAATAAAAATAATGACTTTGTTTTGTCGACAAATCTATTCCGACAAAACAAATAAAAGTGATGTGTTTGTTTAATCGAAAATTTTAAATTTATCAAACAGATAAAAGTGATATATTTTTTTTGTCAAAACTTATGCACCAAAATAATGATCATGTTTGTTTTTAACTATTGCAATTTGGCAAAGAGACCAATTTGTTTTAACAAGTATAAATTGACAAAGGAGGATAATTATATTTAACTATTATAAATTGATAAAGGTGAACAATTTGTATTTTAATTCTAATTTAGCATACAAGTGCTATATTTTGTTACCTTCTTTTGATTTAGACAAAAAAGAGTATTTTTGTCTACTTCTACTTTAATGATAAAAATATGAATGTTTAATTATTCATTCTTTTACCATAGCTAAAATAAACAATTTCAATTCATTCTTTTAAAGTGATCAAAAGGACTCTTTTTATTTCCTATAACATATTTGACAAAATGACCCTTTTCATTTCACATAAAATTTCAATAAGAAATGAAATTCTAAAATCTATGCTTCCTATTGTCTTTTAACTGAAAATAAATGAAACATTAATTCTTACCATTTTTTACTACAACTAGAATGTAAATAAAATATAACTTTTAAATCCTATCTTTTATTTACATATGAAAATGTGAATAAAAAGGTAATTCTTAATTTAAAAGTAAAATGAGAGATTTAATTCATGTTTTATTTGCATTAAAGGATGCAAAAAAAAAGCAACTCTCAAAATGACATTTTATTTACATCAAAAATGTAATCAAAATGTAACTTACATTTTGATGTTTTGTTTGCATTTAGAATTGCAAACAAAAGTTAAACCTTAATTTTTAATGTTTTATTTGCAATAAGGAATGCAAATAAAAGAATAAATTCTATTTTTAATGAATATTTGCATTAATGGATGCAAATAAAAATGCAACTAATTTTATTTTCAATTAATATTTACATTTGTGAATGCAAATAAAAGGACAAATTTTAATTTCCAATGTATATTTGCATTTGTGGATGCAAATAAAAGAAATATTTTCATTTCAAGGTATATTTGCATTAGTGAATGCAAATAAAAGAACAAGTCCTAATTTCAATGTATATTTTCATTAGTAAATGCAGATAAAGGAATAAATTTTTGTTTTCAATAAATCAAGTTCTAACAAAAGTGTTATTTTTTTTTCTACTACTTATGTTTTAACAAAAATGTTACCTTTAATTCACTAATCGTAATTTGACAAAATTGTTATTATTTTATTCAATGTATAAAAATGTATATTTTTGACAAATTCTATTCAAGGTATAAGAATGTGACATATTTGCATTGGTGCATATAGATAAAAGAATAAACTTTATTTTCATTTTATATTTGCATTTGTACATGCAAATAAAAGAATAAACTTTAATTTCAATGCATATAAAATGTAAATTTGGTCTTCATCCTTTTAAAGTAAACCAAAAAGGAATATTTCTAATTCTATATTTTAATCGATGTAAATCTAAATCTAACCAAACAACAATCATCATCATCAAACAACTAATACAACTCAGCAATCGTCATCACAGAACAAATCAACATTGCAATAATTATATATACAATCACGAATATGAAATAAATATAAATTTCAAATTTAATTAAATAATTAATTTTAAATTTAAATAGATATCTCACCTTGCTATTCAGATCTGAATTTTCCTTAATTTTCAAAGTCCTTGTTTTCAGATCTGGTCACCGTCATCGCGAAGTATTCTTCGACACGAGTCCAACGCAACCGGTTTCATGGAATTCTGATTTAAAATGATCGAGTTATGCCATCTTAATCGCTAATGACAACATTAAAATAATTAAGTAATTAATTTAATTAAAATTCTCCTTAAACCTTTCTTCCTCATTCTACTGGAATACGCTACTTTTTAGAACCCATCACCGATTGGGAGAACTCGCCGCCGCCGCCACGTCAGCACGTCGGTCAGAGATCAGAAGCCGCCATCCGCTCGCCCTTCGAAGGAGTCACCGGCGCCGGAGGTATGGACCAGTTCAGTGGTCCCTAGGCATCAAAATACGGCTGTAGGCGTCGGCCCTAGGTGACCCAATTCTGTCCATATTGGTTCATGATATTGGATCTTGACCGTTCATCTCAGAGAGCTCAAGAAGCTCTTCGATTCTGCGTTGGAGTTGTTGAAATTCATTGATTATGTGAGGAGATCGAAGGGGAAGAAAATCGGAGCTTGGTGGCCATGAATTTCAGTATACGGCGGCTACTGTATTTTGTATTAGGGTTGGACCGTATTACATACTGTATATATAGTGTATTCCAATTTTATTTTATTTATTTAACTATTTAATTCAAGAAAATATTTGTTCGATGATACTGACTCCGATTCGAACCCAATGAGTGTCGCCCCAAGCTAATAACCCCCATCCCGGACACAATGGAACATGTTTTGTAACCCAATTCGGCTGTTACGATATGTTTTTCTTTAAATTTAATTATAAATCATTTAATTATTAAATTTCAACGTACATTTTAAATTACCGGGGCCACATACTAACTTAGAAAATTACAGAAAAATTATTTCTAGCTATGTTTTGACGATACGGTTCTAACGAGACTAATTTCGTCGAATTCTGAGACTGTTTGAAAAATGGCCATTTTCAAGTCGATTAAATTTGACTGTAATTGACAAAACACGTTTTCCTTTGCCACGCTCACATATTAATTCGAAAAATTATGAAAATTGGAACCTAGCAATAGTTTGACATTCTGGTTCCAACAAAAGTGGTTTCTTCGAAAACCGAAGTCGTTTGAAAAATGACTATTTTTAAGGCCAATATATTATATTAAAAAATATATATATAAATTCTACAGCGACTTTTCTAAATTTTAAACTGGACATAACTTTCGATTTATAAAGTGAAATTTCAGTTTTTCAGATTCATTAGAAAGATATTATTAAGCAGATTCAAATATTTCTTGATTCGTTCAATTCTGATTTAAAATGAATCCTGTACATTCAGTCAAAGTTCAAATTCAAATTTTCAAACTGCAGCGCTATTTTAAACTCCTTTTATAATTGAATTGAATTTATTCGTTTTTATAATAAATTTTTCATCGTTATTATTTAAAATAAGTTGTTTTAAACATCCTAAATTCATTAAAATTTCTAAAATAAAAATTTTAAATTGGCCCCAAAATTCCGGGTTGTTACAAGTCCCATTGATTTCATGACTACAAGGTTAACACCGTTTCCATACCCTTGATTTCACGGCTACAAGGTTAACACCGCTCCCTTTCCTTGATTTCAGGGCTATAAGGAACACAACCTTTCCCAAATACTTCCCAATTGATTACAATAGCCCTATAACTCTCCAATTGCACTACCAAATTGATAGTAGTAGATAGAGATTGAGAAGAGATGAAGTTTTATACAATCTGAGTAGAAATCGACAAAGTATAAGTGTAGAAATCAAGGAAATATGAAATATTAATGGTGGTAAAAAGAGGGGTGAAGATGGAGAAGAAGAATGGTTTAAAAATTGAAAGAATGACAATTGTATGTCGACATGTGCAAAAATGTATGTCGACATATGCCTTGCATTTTAGTTTTTTAAAACTATTTTTTAAGTGTTTAAACATATATATTATTCAGGAAATTCTTGAATTAAAACTTAGTGATATAAATGAATATTCTAAAGTGTAAAATCATATGAAACCATAATAATATTGTATATAAACATATTTATAAAGTTATAAGGTTTTAAACTATAAAACTATAAAATTATAAAACTATATAACTGTATATATTAAAAAAACTTTATAAACATATATGTTTGAAATCACAAGATAATAACTCGAAATCATTTAGAAATATAATTTGAAATTAGGATTGGAATTTTGAAATTTGAAAAACAGAATTTGAAATTTGAAAAACAGAATTTGAAATTTGAAAATTAGAATTTGAACCTGGAGTGCTATTCAGAGCCTTACATATAAACTAGACTTTGTTACTATATTTTTCTTGAACTCTTGAAATCGTGATATCTTGATAACTTGATAACTCATGAGTCTTGAATCTCTCCTGAATCCTAAATCTCTTGGAACCATAAAAAATGTACAGCCTTCAGTATTTAAGTCATGTGCAGAAACCCTGTATATATATATGTGTGTGTATATATATTCTAGATTGAGATGTTAGTATATATTTTATAATGATAAGTGAAATAAGGTTGTTGTCATCAAAACTCCAATCTCCAACTGTAACACTCCATATTTTAACAACATTAAAGGAGGATAAATTAAATAATAATTAATTTAATACTTAGAACTAGGGGAAACGGACTGTGCCATTGCATCCGTCTCGAAATTCTGGTCAAGATAGATATTTGGTTTGTGTAAAACGGACACCGTATGAAGAAGTTATGAGGGTTTGAAGTTTGTATACACACAAGATAATTATATATATATATATATATACATATATATATATATATACATATATATATATATACATATATATATAGGGTCCAAGAATTCAAAATCAGGTCCAGAAAGTTCAAAAAATTTCAGATTAGAATCGGGGTGAGCGGGAAAATTTCCTCCTAGGGGAGTCGATCCCTTAAGGGGGTGTCGACCTTAGGTCGATCCCCAGGGGGGGTGTAGAAACTAGGGTCCACCCCCTAGGGATGACGTGGCAAGTCGGTTTCTGGGGACTGGCAGCTATATATACAAGCTCATTTCTCTTGTTTTCTTTACTGGAAATCAATGGAGGCCAAATGTTGCCAGTTCCTAGACTGAATCATATTCTTTTCTTCTTCTGCAATCAAAGATTAAGAGATTCAAGTGTAGATCTGTGACTCAACAATATTCTCTTCTAGTTCTATTTTTTTAATCCAAACATTGTGAGTTCTAAGTTACTTTTATATTTAAATGATTAAAAGTAAGCATGATATGAATCTAGTTTGGATGCATTCCTGTGACTGAATTATACCAAATCTATTGTAAATTGTGAATCTATGACATTCTGAATTAGTTATGACTTGGATCTCAATCATTATCATGTCAGATCTATTGTAACTTGTGAATTTATGATGTTATGACACACTATGACTTGGATCTAAATCTTTATCAGGGCATATTTGCTTTTGTTTTTAGATCTAGCTTATTATTTAGATCACCTTGTTCCTATCATATTGGATCTGAACTAGTTGGACATCTAAATTATTATTTAGATCTTATTATGCTCATTCTGACATTTCTACTATGTTAGAACCAGTTTAATTATCACAAGTTCATAGATCTATTCTTATATGTCCACCTTATCACTATGCCAGTATGTATTTATGCCAGTTATGTTAGAATAATCACTATTGTCATCTTCCCATTACCTTTCGCTTTTTGTTGTATATGGCCAGGCTACTTCCTAGTCTAGGCATGCCACTAAATATATGTGAATGCGTTGGTTAGGGAATGGGGAAAAACATAAAAACTGGCATAACTTGAATAATGATTATGAGTATAATGGGGAAAAAGGGGCATGAAACTTATAACCTATAACGACATCGGAAAATTAGATAACAATGGAATGCCCAGGATAATAGTAATTAGAAACTGTAACTATTCTTATGACACGAGGTTAGATTGTACTTGTAGTGGAAGTCTGCCCGGAACCGACCGACATATCCAACGACTGCAAGTGTTGAATCTAATGTGAAAGGTCTAAGTGCACAAATACGAGATGTGCTAAGACACGAGGTTAAGCCCAATTTGTCGAATAAGTCTACTCGGACCCGCCCGGCATGTCCAACATCCACAAATGGCAGGCTTAATGTGGGAGGTCTAGCATACCATAACCATAAATGAAAATATGGTAATAAACCTTGAATACTTAACCTAGTTAAATCCATAGGGATTGTATGAATATAAACTTAAGTTAGGGTTAAGTAAATTTGGTTGAACAGAGGGTTGGTTAAGTAAATCTGAGGGGGTGGGTAATATTTACATATAGGCCCACAAACATAACCTGATAGGGTTATGTAATTAAAGACACCTAGTGGTAAGCATAACCTGTGAAAATGTTAAAATTATGTAATTAAAGACACCTTTTTAGGGTAAGCATAACTTGTAGAAATGGTAGGGTTATGTGGTATACATAACCAATAGAAATCCTAGTGGGGATACAAGACAAGGGGGAGAGCTTAGATCATATTGTGTGGGGGACCCGTTCAGTCAGTAACCCTTAATAAGTATCAAAACGAGTACTCCACCCTAGGTCGGAGTGGGGCACGCTTAATAGGCTGATTGTAAGAGATCCAAATGTGGAGGATGGTGTGGGCGGCGCAAAACGACAGGGTCATGTGCGTGCATGAGCCGGGCAGAGGGGGATAAGACGACCGTGACACCTGTAGGTATGGTTATGCATATCAGTGAAGGGTTGTCACTATAGGACGTGATACATCCTACGGTGGGGCCGGCACAGAGTATCTACGCGAAGTAGAGAGCCGATCGATTAGGGTAGTGGTTAGGGTACATTGGTAAGTATGCCTAAGTCTACCATCTTATAGTTGTTGGGATCATCTCATTCTGGTTATACTTGTATTAGTGCAGAGAAATCTTTAGAGAAGCATATATAGTCTATCACGTTTACCTTGTCATACCTACCTTATATGTTGTTACCTCTCTCTATATCCACTTTATATGCTTGTCATGCTACTTTTACTTATTTACTTGAAAAAAGTAACTAGACTCACTAGACTTTATGTCTGGCCCTTTTTTTCCCTCTTCTTTCTTCCGTCCCCCCCCCCCCCCGGTTCTCAGGGTGGGAGTACTCAAGCTTGACCGTGATTCTGCTTGCATTTTTCGGGAGCTGCTTAGATGTATGGCTCAAGCTCCTATCCTTGTTGCTATAGCTATCTTTTATTTGGGGAATTTTACTTGTTTTATGTACTCTGATGTTATAAAGTACAAGACAGTAGTTTCAATGATGTAATGGTTTTTACGTATTTCAGACATGTGATGTTTTTAGACTACGTTGCTTTATGTTACATAAAGTTTTTAATTCCGTTGTCATTTTTAAATCTATCTTGTAATATTTCTGTTTTTGTTTACTTATAAGGCTTCACGAAACTTAATGCATTCCTTTGTGAGTGACATTAACAGATGTGGGGCGTCAGGCTTGGTATAAGAGCTAAAAGTTACCAGATTAGATAAAAGATTTTGAAAATTTTCAAAATGGTTTTAAAAGAAAGCATTTTTCAGAAAGAAAAGTCTGTTTTGAGAAACATATTCCCCAAATCCATATGTAATATACTTTGATCCTTTGTCTAAATCTCTTTCCTTTTTATTTCAGCATATTTGGGAACCTAATATTCCAAAGGGCATTTCGATACCTGGCTGGTTCCGTAGGTATCTAGAGGCCACGGCGTCTTTCGGTGGTCAAGCTGACGTTCCTCCTCCTCCTCCTTCAAGAGCAGATAATTTCACTAAGATCTGCAAGATTTCTGTGCCATGGGAGGGAAGCCATTCCGTGGAACCGAAACATTCGTAAAGACGAGGAATTGGCTCAAGGAGACCGAGGATTTGTCCATAATCTTTGAAGTGGAAGATCGGAGAAAGATTCAGTTAGCTGCTTGGCTACTAAAAGATGAAGCTTCGTTTTGGTGGGAAGTTACCCAAGCTGGATGTCCGGTAGAAACGTAGGATGATTTTAGACCAAGATTTGAAATGAAGTTTCTTTCCTAAGCAGATAAAAGCATGCAGATGGAGAGGTTCTTGGCGCTCAAATAAGAAAACATGACTGTTGAAGAATATATGAACAAATTCAACCAGCTATCAAGATTTGGATTGGGATTGGTAGATACTCCGCATAAGAAAGCTTTACGGTTTGCTAAAGGGCTAAAAGAACCCCTTCACCGGTTAGCTATGTCCCACATTCCAATGGGAGCTACTTTTGAAAGGCTTGTTGATATAGCCCTAATGCATGAGGAAGACAAGGGAGAGAAGAAGGAAGTAAAAGATGAGGAAACAACGCAAAACAAGAAGGTATGGCCTAAGAAAGGACAGCAACAACAACAACCAACAAAAGAAAGCTAAAAGAATGACAAGGCTAAGGATAAGAGGAAATGTCACAGTTGTGGACGAGAGGGTCACTTGGTCAAAGACCGTAAAAGGAGGAAGAATACTTGCTTCAATTATAGAGAGGTCGGACACTTTGCTCGGGAGTTCCCGAAGAAACAGTGACAAGGTCAAAGGGCAGGAGCTTCTGGAGGGCAGGTGAATGCTCTCGCGATCAGTGCTCCGAATAGAGTTAGGAAAATTTCCGTGGAAGTTTTGATTTCTCTTTCCAGTCATCCTATTAGAACTTTTTTTGATTCTGGCGCTTCACATTCATTTATGTCACATTCATTTATGTCTAGTTATGTTTACCTTGTCATACCTACCTTATATGTTGTTATCTCTCTCTATCCACTTTATATGCCTTTCATGCTACTTTTACTTATTTACTTGCTAAAAGTAACTAGACCCACCATACTTTATGTCTGGCCCTTTTTGTTTCCTCTTCTTTCTTTTGTTTCCCCTCAGGTTCTCAGCATGGGAATACTCAGGCTTGACCGTGATTCTGCTTGCATTTTCTGGAGCTGCTTAGATGTATGGCTCCAGCTCCTATCCTTGTTGCTATGGCTATATTTTGTTTGGGGAATTTTACTTCTTTTATGTACTCTGATGTTTTAAAGTATAAGACAATAGTTTTAATGATGGAATGGTTTTTATGTATTTCAGACATGTGATGTTTACAGACCACGTTGCTTTATGTTAAATAATTTTTTTAATTCCGTTGTCATTTTTATATCTATCTTGTAATATTTCCGTTTCTGTTTACCTATAACGCTTCACGAAACTTAATGCATTCCCTTTGTGAGTGACATTAGCGGACGTGGGGTGTCACACCAGTAATGTCCGCCTTTTTTTATGATGACAACCTTGATTTATAAAATACTTATACCTATTTAATACCTATTGATCCGATGCTTCGAATACTCCCCCTTTCACCATAAACCATACATAATCCTCCTTAAACTAAGCCTAACTAATCCCTACTTTATAATTTCTCCCCCTTTGTCATTATCCAAAACTACCTTATACAAGGCTATACTATTCTAAGTTATACTCCTCCTAAATCTATATTATAAATGATCCTAATGACTATATAATACTCCCTGAATGGAATAACCTTATATGTCCCTCTAAATATATGATTCTAAACTTAAAATATTGTAACTCCCCCTAAAATTATGACTATACTAGTCTAAAATAGAAGGATAATAAATTATCCAATCAAGCATATCAATCCAAACAAGCAAAATTAATCCAATCAAGCAATTCAAAAAATCAGTCTAAACAATCTAAATTAAATCAACCAAATCAAATAATGTATGTCAGTTCAAAAACACTTCTTAAAACTTTAACTAATCTTATAAACTATAAAGCTCCCCTTAATCTAATACTAGAAAAACTATATGTTGTAAAATGTGAATAAGATGAGTATAGTTATATCATTTAATACCTACATGTGTTCAAGCCTATCAACACCCACACACACATATCAAATCCACAAGGTCAAACAAGTCAAATAAATCAATCAAGCCAAACAAGTCAATCTAGCCAACCAAGCCAAAGTAAAAATGTTATGTATTTGATTAATAATCCTATATATTTCTAATTAGACAAAAACTCCTCATACAGTATACTAGTTATGTGTGGAGTTAAAGTCAACATGTAATGCCCTGTGTGCGGCATGTTGTTTATAATGCAGTATGCCATATGCAAAGCTATATGAAGTGATATATTGAATGAAATGCAACTTGTGATGTGAATGGTTTTAATTTGAGATGCACTGTAGTTTATAATAATGTTGTATGTTATGAAACAAGATGTGTAATGATAATATGCAGAATGATTTGGTGATGATATTTATTTCGGTAAAATATATTCGAAGTACTATCTAACTATTATGCATATAAATATATATATATATTATTTTAATCAAACAAAGGTAATATACATTAATTTTAAACTTAGTTCAATGATACTATTGAAAAAGATTTGAAAAATAGCAAAGATAAGAGTTTAATGGTAAATAAAAATATATTCATGATAGGTAATAAATTATTCAAACTATGAAGTTAAATAATCTTAGTAGGGTGCTTCTTTAAAAAATTGAAGATCTTTTCAAAGAGAATATAGAATTTTTATCATATAAACTATTTTGATATAAACATATATTCATAATTGTATGTATAAAAAATGATTAAAGGATCTTAAAATTGATTTATTATGAGATATATATCAATCTTTTGATACAAATCATCAAAACATATTAATTTTCTAAAGAACCATTTATGTGTTAAAACTTTAAAAGAAATCTGTAGTTATAACAAAATTATAAAGTAAACTTTAGAACTGTAACTTTTTATATTTAAACTTCTTATATTTAAACTACATATTTAAGACATAAAAATCTTATATATATATATTATACCAAAATATTAAATATAAAAGTTTTATAAATCTTAATAAAATAAATATGAAAATTAATATTTAGTAACAAATAGTATTTGGGATAATGTAACCTAAAATTGTTATGAAATCGTATGTGAAAAATATATAAGTTAAACTGTTTATGTTTAAGATATATAACAATATCAAATGTTTGAAATTTTAAATTATTTCAATCATATTAACATATCTATGTATTATATATATATATACACACATATACATACTTTTAATATCTTTTTGAAACAAAATGTATGAAACATATGTAGATGATCAATATTGATAACTAGAGTTTGAACTGACATTTTTATATTGAAAAGATTTCCTTTCAATTTTTAAAATTAAAGCAAAGTGTAGTGAAATCTGAATTTATAAGAAAAGACCATTTTGAAAAAATTGGGTAGGTATATTGATAAGTATATTATGGTGTATCAAAGTATGAACCAAAATATCTAAAATTATATAAAATAAATTTCTATATCTAACTATGTGCATAGATGTATATTCCTAAATATAATGTTAATTATAAAAATATTGTAAAGCGTACCTCTTTTTGCAATCCTCCATTTTGTTGTCCTTTCATCATTATTAACCACACATTCACATCTTTCAGAATTTGACGTGGAGATCTGCTCCATTGCGACAGGCTCGTTTTTCTGATCATCATAGTATATTCATTTGTTCAACTACTATAAGCCCAAAAGTCATATCCTTTCATATCTTTTGTCTTCTTGATTTATGAATGATCACCTTGGTGTCTATAGGCCAGTAGTCATCAAACATAACTCTTCCCCTACAAAACAACACAACTTTTCAAAGAATCAAGTGTCATTTCAAAATAACTAATTGTAATTTTAAATAATAACATCATGATGACTCTGTGACAAATCTATATAAAAAATGGTATTAAAAAATTACTATTTTAAACTTTTCAAAAAACAGATTATGATAACTTGATTCTTTAACATAATGAAATGCAGATCTATCTAATACTGATGCAATGCATGAATTTAAACTAGTGTTATAAATCATTTCAAAATTTGTCGTTTAATATTTCCAAAATTCAGATGATGAACTTTTGAAAACCTATGCTCTGATACAAATTGTTAGGGATTGCGGAATGCGGATCTTAAGGAAAGACTAACACTTGAGGGGGGTGAATGTGTTTTTAAGGAATTTACGAAAAACTTGAACTTAAATGATCTGCTGTATGAATCACACACAATAGAGATGATCATAGACACATACTCAAAAACCAACATAGAAACAAATAAATATAGAATGCAGAAATGGAAAGAATACATCGGATTTTATACTGGTTCGGATTACTCCTACGTCCAGTCCCACGCAACGCTTGATTGTGTAAAGTCTTATTAATATCAATATCCAAGTATAATCCCTATGATTTCACGGCTACAAGGCTAACACCGTTTTAACACCCTTGATTTCACAGCTATAAGGTTAACACCGGTTCTAACACCCTTGATTTCATGGCTACAAGGTTAACACCGCTCTCTTTACTTGATTTCAGGGCTACAAGGAACACACCCTTTCCCAAACACTTCCCAAATGATACGACAACCCTATAACTCTTCAATAGAACTACCAAATTGATAGTAGTAGATGGAGATTGAGAAGAGATGAATTATTATATAATTTGAGTAGAAATCGACAAAGTATAAGTGTAGAAGTCAAGAAAATATGAAATATAAATGGTGGTATGAAGAGGGGTGAAGATGGAGAAGAAGAATGGCTTAAAAATTCGAAATCAACGCCTATTTATAGCATTCGAATGGTTGCAACATTTCAGAAATATTACAAATAGTGAAAAGATACTTCCTTTGAAAATTGAAAAAATGACAGTTGTATGTCGACATAGGAAAAAATGTATGTCGACATATGCCTTGAATTTTGGTTTTTTAAAACTATATTTTAAGTGTTTAAACATATATATTATTCAGGAAATTTTTGAATTAAAACTTAGTGATATAAATGAATATTCTAAAGTGTAAAATCATAATAATATAATATATAAACTTATTTACAAAATTATAAGGTTTAAAACTATAAAATTATAAAACTATATAACTATATATATATATATATTAAGAAACTTATTATACATATATGTTTGAAATCAAAAGGTAATAATTTGAAATCATTTAGAAAGATAATCTGAAATTAGGACTTGAATTTTGAAATTTGAAATTTGAAAATCAGAATTTAAACCTGGAGTGATATTCAGAGTCTTACATATAAACTAGACTCAATTACTATATTTTTCTTGAAATCTTGATATCTTGATAGCTTAATAACTCATGAGTCTTGAATCTCTCCTGAATCCTGAATCTCTTGGAATTCTAAAAAATGTACAGTCTTCAGTATTTAAGTCCTGTATACAAACCCTGCATATATATGTATATATATTCTAGATAAAGATGTTAGTATATGTTTTATAATGATAATTTAAATAAGGTTGTTATTATCAAAATTCCAGTCTCCAACACTTTGGAGCCACAAATGCATTATATGTGTTCCTATATTTGGTGCATGCCACTGCCTCTCTATCGTCCTTCCCACCAAAAAGTAACATGACCACTCTGTACATTTTGATTTTCTCGCCATTTAGTGTTACTGTCTATGCAAAGTCACTGTTTAGACCTCTATTAACTAGTATATTGATCATGCATGGCACACACTTTAGCACATTCATGTTGAATTTTCGGATGTCTTCTTTTTGTGCGCCCATTTTTCCGTCGAAGCGGACTTTGCATTGGTAAGGGATGATTATCATGGTTGCATGTATGTCTTTTGCACCATTGCATACGTCAATGTGCATGTCCGATAAGCAGGAGACCGCTGAAAGTTGTCACTGTTTTATGCTCGTTTCCAGGTTGAATGTGTCTATGGCTGCGTTTACCTATCGCAGTTTTTGATTTTTGATTTTAAGACAACTAAATTTTGGCTTCCCATCTATTACGCATAACATTAACCTAATTTTTAATCAATTTAGGGAATTTTTTAGATTGAGATAGCACTACGAGATATCTCTATCTTAACATGAACAGTGAGGACTTCACTGACTTTATTAATAACATCCTAAGATATACGAATGCACTTTAGAACATAGTTCACACTCGGTGCAAACTAAAACTGATTGCCAGTTTGTACTCCAGTGCAAACTCGTACTATGCTCGCACACAATGCTAGCTAGCACACTCACATGGTTTACACACTTTTTTGTTTATAAGTAATCAATGAAATAACCGACGAAGTTGTTGGATAGATGATAGTAATTTTGACTATAATAACTTTATAATTTTCACTTCATTTTTATGCTCTTGTGTAAATAGGTGTATAATCAAATTCGCAGGATATATAGTTTAAATTTATTCCTAATTGCTGACAACAAATTTAAAGTTTTAAAGAACACTATCATATAACCTATGAAAAATACATTAAATTTTATTTCTCATCCATATATATATAATGATAAATGCATACAACTGCACCATGTCACATATAGATGTAACATATAGGGAAGTTTGTAATGATTGTAATTTTTTGTATTGGTAGTACTGGAGCATGTTAACTATGTAGTACTGTGGTAATTAGGATGTGCTGCTCATTACAATTCATTTACTGCTTTTATTTTTGTTTTCTCTAGTCTTAAGTCCTCAGATATCATTACTTTGTTTTCTCCAGTCTCCTGCTTAAGTCTTTAAATCTCACATTCTCCGGTATTTACAATTCATTTGCTCTATGCATATTTGTTTTCTCCAGTCTCAAGTCTTTAGCCATAATAACTTTTATAGAGACGAAACTAAATTAATGCTTTTTATTTTTATTTCTTTTCAGGTTGTGGAACAAGCATGGCTTGCATGGGCTCGACTGCTGCAGTTTCGTTGTCTCCAAATTTTTTTTTTAACTTTGAACATTGTTCTTTGTATAAATTGTATTATGTGGTATGTATTAACTGAAGTTATGCTCTGTGTATCTTCTTTATATACTGTTACATGGGTGCAGCGTATCTTCATTATTGTGCATAAATATCAATGGGTGCAATGTTTCTTTATACTGCATATATGATGTACATGATTTCATGATTTCGATATAGTCAAAAGCCATATCTAATTTGTTAATAGCATTGTAGCAAGGAGCCATTTAATACGGGTTAAATCTGTATCTGAAGGACCATTAGATACGGCTTAAATTCATATCCGAATGTTCACTAGATACGGTTTAAACTCGTATCTAATGGAAATTCACATATAGATTAAAGCCATATCAATCTAATAATTTAATATGGTTATACGACGTGTCAATATATTGATTTAATACGGTTTTAAGCCGTATCAAATTAATATATTGATACGGATTTACGCCATATCAATTAATATATTGATACAGCTTTAAGCCGTATCAATCTATTAAATTAATATGGCTTAAAGCTGTATTAATTAATAAATTTGATACGGCTTTAAGTTGTATCAATATATTAATTTGATACGACTTAAGGTTGTATCTAAGTGACAAAGACGCAATAATTTGATACGGCCCAAAGTATTACCTAATTGCAATAGATCCGGCCAAAAGCACAACTTAAATTGCATATATGGTGTAGTGACAGCTGCTCAAAACCCCAGAATGCAAATTCAGATTCATATCTGTACTTAAAAGGAGAAATAGATGATGATACCGATGGAGACTCAACAGATGATGAGACAGTAAAATTCTCTTATAAATATTTAGTTTATATGTGTACTAATTTAACTAAATCTGTTGATAAACTCCAATGGAAAAACAAAATTCTACAATCTGAAAATTGTGAATTGATTCGCAAAAATACTATGTTGGAATTAAAACTTGAAAACTCCGATTGCAAAAATTGTATAAATTTGAAAATTGATTTAGCTCATCTCAACGAAAATCTTCAAAATCCTGAAAAAGAAATTATAGTTTTAAAACAAAAGGAGGATGAGCTAATTTGTAAGAACGATGCTTTACAAAAGGAGTTGGACATGATTAATTTCAATTATAATATTTCTGAACAAGAAAATATGATGAAATCAGAATTAGTCCTAAATGAGCTCGAAAAAGAAATTGCGAATTTTAAAGAACTTGAAAAACTTGAGTTTTAAAAAAAAAACATTTTGAATCTGAGATTTGTGAATCCAAAACGAAAATCAAAATGCTAGAAGTTGAAAAAAAAACTTTTGAAGCGAAATGATTCATAGAAAAGTGAAATTTTGGTCGACCGTTGTTTAAAGCTAATAATCGAGAATGATTTTTAAAATCCAAAATCAATGATCTTGAGTTGAGTTTGAAACGTTTTTCAACTAGAGAAAAATCTTTGAACATGTTGTTGAAAAATCAAATTTCCTCCGGAAATAAAATGGTCTCGGCTTTGGGAAAATTGATAATTTTGAAAGCTGAATTCATGTGATTTTAAAAATCCAATAAATTACTTTAAAAAAGATTGTCTTGAAAATTTGAACTCTGAAAATCTCAATGAATTTTTAAATCATAAATAAAATGAAAACTAGTTTTATAACAAACCATTTAAACATTTTTGGATCCCAAAAGGAAATAAATTGAATTCAAGAAAGTTCAAAGAGTTTTGGGTTCCTAAAGGTACAATGGTAAACTATAATGGATTGTTATACAAACAAGTTTGGGTACCAAAACATGTGAACAAAATACTGAGTAGTTTTACAAATTCTATTCGACCGCTTGACCGTCTAAACACTTAGTTACCGGAGGCTGGCTGAGGTACGACTTTCCAGAAGATCAAAGACTGTTCCATGTTTGAATTAAAGCTATTCGATATATGTTCCTTAGCCAAGATTGGTGAGTTAGAGAATCAACATCGCCTACGGAAAATCATGTTTGATCTCAAGACTCACATTTTTTTGTTTGTTTATATTCTCTATTTTTTATTCTTACCTTCTATTCCTCCTTCTATTTTTTTCTTTCTTCTGATTATGCTATGCTGATTTGGAATGACAATGCCATGTTTTTTCTTCTTATGAGCTTTCTTAATTTCAAATTGCATAATTATTGGTTTTTTGGAAACTTGCTTCATTTGTACAAAACTCTCATGTTTTAATGATTTCTAGATCTTGAATTAAAAATTGCAGATTTCTACAATTATTTTGAAGTTTTTTTTTTACTGATTTCCGAATTCCTAACGGTGTTGAAGCATTCTTAGCATATCTTGAACATTGTCAATTTGAATTCTATTTTTTTTGAAGATTTGAAAAAAAAATGAAATTTCACACATCTCTGTTGTTTGGAATTCCTTCTAATTCATTTTGGAAAGACTTGAAAAATTATACTCATTACAACACGCTACTATTTTTTAGTTGTGATAATTTCATTGGTTTTTGGATTGGCTTGACTGTTTTGAATTGAAAATCATTTGGCTTGTATTCATTGTGTTGCATCTTAAAACTCATTCTTTAATCATGATCATCTGGTTCGAATATTTGATTGTTTGAAATCATTTGAAAATATTGATATCTTGAATCTCATTGTAACAACCCGCACTTTTTCTCACTTCAAACCGACAAAAACTGAACCCACGCCGATTCAACGCAAGCAAAAAAATGTTTCTCTAGGGTTCAACAGAGCAAAACACAACGGAACAAGTAAAATATAATATGAAAATATCATTGCAATGGAAATTTTTTTTTGAAACAAAAATACTTTAAAATAAAATTATGATTTTGCATACCTTTGTCGACTTGACCTAATATACCGATAATAGAGTACGTTCGGCTTTCATATGAAGCCTCGATTCTCTACGGAACTCCAAGTCTTCAAGCTTCCATCCTGAAAACACTCGCTCGAATCTGACCCAAGCGATAAACACTCGGGTCAGGCTTGGGTTATATAAGTTATAAAATAATGTAATCAAACCTAACCATAGCACCATAACCAAATGCAACAACCATTCATCCATAACAACCATAAACCAAGTTTGAAAACATGAATTTTAGAAAAATGAACGATTATAAGCCCCAGGTCCCATTACACAATGCAAGCGCAAGCCGTAGGATGGGGGTTTACCTTATAATCGCAAAACATGCTTGATATAGTTTAAAACAAAACATTTCATATTATAATAATGTCTAGGGTGTGGAAAAATCCTTTCGAAAATAACTTATAAATCTTAGCTCGCATAGTGTTCCACACAACTATGTTGGATACATAGGTATACAACTGAAAATCATAAAAGGGTTCATATTGGAGTTTGGATTCCATCATGATGGTTACTGATTCGAAAGATCGCTCGAGCATTCAGCAGATACCATGTTTGTACACAACATGCACCCATTTTTTCAGGCTAGCGGAATTTAATCCCTACAACCTATCAGTAGGTTGGCCACCTCACTTACTGGGTCGAGTGAATCTGTGCAAAACATAAGGTCATGCTGATCTGACCATCAGCATACATTCATATAGCGGTGCGAGGCTATCATGAGGTCCCACCATACACAAAGCTACGCATTTAAGCCAAGCTTTGATCATTACCACAGAGCCCTGCTTTTCAACAAAAGCCCTGATCATTGCTCAGCACTTAACATGCCCTACTGTCACTCCATGTAGATATGCAATCGGTTCACAAGTCCGTTCCGGGAATAAGAACGAAACCGAAGGCACTTGATTCCACATCCCCGCCTGGGAGTGCAAGCCCTTGCAATCTGATATGCTTCAAGTATGGTCAGATAATGCCATTACTTTAACCTCTTGAGGAGCGACCCCGAGGCATCAACGAGCAATCCATCCGATGTAAAGAATACCAGTCTTCAACCATCATCGTTGAGAACTTAATGATTTTACGTCGTATAATTTTTTGGAATGAGTATAAACCCGGCCTTTCCAAATAATTAGCGCATCTTTTAAAATTACTCGATTTATACAATCAAATAAACCTCATTCCATTCTTTTATTAATCCATTCATTAAAACTATATTAAGTTTTGTGATGCCAAAACCCTTCATTTCTATCTTATGGAGCAAAACTGGCAATACTCCATTTTTAATCATCTTATGTTTTGGTAATTTTAGATACCTTTCAGATCCTTTTCCTTCAAATCTTGTTGAAAGATTTCAAATCAAATATTCTAGTTACTTAACTTCAAATTCCAAGTTAAATCTTCCCAATAATCCTTATCGATTATTCGCCATTTTCCTTATGTAAAAACATGTTCATTCCCTTCCCAAAAATCTTTATAAATAAAAATTTCGTTTGCTTAACTTGGAAAATTATCTTACCTTTCCATGGGCCAAAGAACAATGTTATTGAAGACATCATTCACAAATGTAACGACCCGCACTCTACGCATAGAAGGATCGTAGAATATTTATTTCATTTTCATACGAAGTCGTATGGTCGTGTAACTTTGGGAAACGACTGCTGGGGTCATTTCCCATGTTCACGATTTTTGCCGAATTTTAAATGACCGCTTTGCCCCTCATGAATATTGTTTCGCCTATAACTTTTGATTTGTAAGGAATTTTAACCTAAAACCACTTCCATTGGATTCGAATGATTGTTTATCTTTCCGTAGAGTGGTTACATTAATCAAACGGACATACCATTTGGGAGATATGGCTGAAATAAGTTTTGGAAGGTGAAAAACAACATAATTGGGCTTAACCGGGTGATTAGCAGCTAAGCCCATAACCTATTTCGGGATTAGGGTTATGGGAGGGCTGATAGGGTTTGGGAAATCAGTTTTGTTCATTTTTCTAGCTGCCATTTACCTCCCTCTAGCCCTAGCAATGGCCTCCACCTTCTAAATTCATCTCTAATCACTTCCTAATCACTAATTAACCAAAAGTACACCAAATCAAGAGAACTTAGCATCAAATCAGAGATAGAGCAGCTGCTATACATTGGAATTCATGCCATATCAGTCATAGTTTCAGATCTAATATTCGTTTGTGGCTAAGGTTAGTGATTTACACTTTTATTCACTAATTAGGGGTGATTAGTGATAATTAGCAAAATTATGCATCATAAAAATCTGGAAAAATATGTAGAAATTCTTAAATATTATTTTATGTCACTAGTGAAAATTTGGGTTAATTTGGATTAAGTTTGCTAATCCTATAGTTATAACATGGTTAAGGGGATTAATGGGGAAATCATGCTTTTTGGGTATGTTTGATCTAAAATATTTCATGTGAATGATGTTCTAATGTTTTTGATTGATTCTATATGTTGTTACCGATGTTTGGAATGTTTTGTGATGTCATAGAAAGGTTAGAATGGTTGAAAACGCCGTTGTTTGACGAAAATAGCTTGCTGGAAAGGTTGCAGATTTTCTGGTCCGGTTAGGAGGAAGACCCGATCCAAACCATTTAAGAGGGAGACCCGAACCGATCCGGATACGAGAAAGAGCCCTAAACCAATCCGGATAGGAGAAAGGCACCTGAACCAATCTGGATAGGAGAAAGAGACCCGAACTGATTTAGATAGGAGAAAGGCACCCGAACCGATCCAGATAGGAAAAAGAGACCCGAACCGATCCGGGTAGGAGAAAGAGACCCGAACCGAACCGGATAGGAGAAAGAGACCCGAACCGGACCGGATAGGAGAAAGAGACCCGAACCGAACCGGATAGGAGAAAGAGACCCGAACCGAACCGGATAGGATGAGGAGAGACCTGAACCGAACCGGATAAAAGGAAGAGAACCGAACCAAATAGGATAAGGAGACCCGAACCGAACCGGACAGGAGGAAGAGAACCGAACCGGATAGGAGGAAGACCCAAATCGAACTAGATAGGAGGAGGAAACCTAAAATGAACCGGATAGGAGGAGGAACCGGATAGGAGGAAGACCCGAACCGAACCGGATAGGAAGTCCAAATGGGAAGTTATTACTCAGGATCCAGATGGGAACCAACGAGTTAACTTCTAGAGTTGGGCTTTGCTCCGGGATGTGTGCAAAGGGGTTATCGATATCTATAACTTTGGTTCACTGTTGAAGAAAGGGGGAATGTAGACGAACCAGAGCCAGGGAAGTGTGGACTGGTTGGCCCTTAACCTAGAGCCAGGGATGTGTGGACAGGGTTAGGTTATTGACTATAGACCAGGGAAGTATGGTCATAGCAATAGTCAACGGAGTTGCCGTCATGGCCCCAATGGATTTGCTAATCAAAGCGATGGATATCGTATGCTTTATGCACTGAGTGAGTGATGTGAGGATGACTGTTATGTTTGATGTTTGCTATCACCATGACATGCACACTCCCATTTTACACTTTATGTTAGTGTTACCTTAAGTACTGTACATCTTGTTGTGCTAACTCTTTGGTTGTAGGTCTAGGTTCAGGTATGATTATTTATACCTGTTATTGTTTTATTTTGCTGCTATCGCTCATACCATACTTTTTTCTGACCTAGAGTTTTATGTCTCTTCTTATTACTCTGGGTGCTCCTAAATGAGCAAACTAGAGATAGGTCAGGTGGTTATGCACGAGTAGCTATCCGGAGACGAGCAGGTGGCTTCCACGTACTATTTACATATATTCTCCCTGTGTTGTTGATGGTCACTGCTTTGGGCATTAGTAGTGCACCTTCTTTATTTCCTTGTTAGAGATAGTATTTTTAAGTTGTAATAATGGTTTGGATCATAAGCTGTATTTTTTTGGATTATGCTACTCTGATGGTCATGGTTTAGTTTTCAGCTTATGCACTGTCTCACCTGTTTTATGTCAAGTTATGTTACTATTATATTTTATTCCATGCGTTGTGAGATATACTATAGGTTCTTGGTGATTCATAGTTTCAAAACCCTTTTCCTTTGACGACCATCCCGTGCTAGTCGGGCATTAGCACAACACATTTCGGGAAATGTCGACTAGTTCGGGGTGGGCCATGATAACAACAAACCCAAAATCATATTTCCTTTTATATGGGAATCTCTACAGAAATCATATTAGTTTATAATCAATATAAACCTCCATATCCAACAAACACTATAAGTGGGATAACGACACAACCTTTTTAATCCTTCGAATAGCCTAAGTCATCATCCATGGAGACTTATGTCAGTCAATGACCAATCTAGTTTCTGTTCAATTTCAATTTAATTAAATAGATTGGAAACTTGGATTCTAACTTAACCTTATTAATAATAACATTTATTAATAAGTAAACACCTTTACGTTTAAATGAAGATCTTATGAAATGTTTAAACCGGATTATATTGATGTCGATAGGTGAACTATTCATGAATTACAGATACACAATGGTTTCGTCTGGGTTCCCCAGAAAACATCTATATCAGTAGGAAGCCTCTTCCCTATGAATTGGATAGATCAACTGAAGACACCTTTATATTTAAATAAAGGTCTTATCAAAAGTCAAAACCAGATTTCTTGAAGGGTTCACTTTAGTTGCTAAATAACTCACTTTAACACGATTCATTTTTAACTTACCAAATATTAATATATTTGGTCCAAAACACTTTTAAACCATTTAATATGATTTATCATGATTTTTTCCATATTTTTATATAATTTATGAACACTTTTTTTATGAAAAATCAGAATTTAGCACTTGAACTATTAAAACTGGATTTTCTGGCCAAACTGATTTGGACTTGTAGGAAAATCTGACCGTTGAAAAATGTTTTTTTTTTATGGAAAGATATTCAAATTTTGGGTCAAGAAAATCCGATGGCTAGATCTCCCGGAATTTCAACTTAAAATTTCATGTTGAAATTCACGAACTATCGTTACGCGACGAGTCCTATTCAAACCCAAAAGTGACTTATTATTAAAACCGAGTCGAAATACTTCAAAATAAGTTCAATAATTATTCAAACCATATTAAATAACTTTTGGAATTCAATTTCCACATTTTTGACCATTAGATCAATTATTCCACATTTAAATATTTGAATTAATATTTAAAATAATATTATTCTTCAAAAATGATTATTAAAGTCGCAAAGTTGGCTGACGCCCATTATAAAAATAAGTAAGAAAATTGAAACCATAATTTTGCAAAACCGAATTCGTTTGCTAGGAAAACACAACTTCAATTTACTATTCATCGTAAAATTGATTTACCATTTGTTTCAATATTCGATAAGTCATAACTTGTTCTTAACTTCTTCAAAACCAGTTCATTCCTTTGCACAAGTTCATTGTTATGAACTCAATTTCATTTCCAAAAAGTATTGGAACTTAAATTAAAACTTTTATTTTCCCCGATTATTTTATTATTAAAATAATCATTTTAAAATCCAGTTTTCGAAATGAGACTCATTCAACTCCTGTATAACCTGAGAATGTGGGCATATAAAAACGTCCAATAAACATAAACAAGATGTCATGTGTCTAACGAGGTGAAACTGTAACAACCCGGAATTTTGGAGCCAATTTTAAAAAATTATTTTAAGAAATTTTGTTAGAAAATGCATCAGAATTTTAAATTCCACTATTAAATTAAATTATTGAAGTTAATAAAGAATAAAATTAAATAGAATTATGATGTTATTAATGAATGATTTCAAATTTATTTCTAAAAAAAAGTTATTTGTAAATAGCGATTTATTACAATTGAAATTAGTATCAAATTGTATGTATATTTGTAATAATTGACTTCGAACAATTGAAAATAAAAGAAAACAGTAGTTGAGTCATTTCTTTGTTAAAAACTTTAATATAGGAGTTTTGTGATAATTAATAATAAATCAACATTTAATTTCTTTTCTTATTCACATTTCATGCAAGTTTATTTAGCTTTCTTTTTTTTCTTTTCTTTTTCCAATTTTATCAAATTCACTACCTCTTACGCATTCATTTATTTTCTTTGTCTACTAATTTATTACTCTTCATTCTATTAATTCATTTCTCTTCACACATGTATTCTTATTTCTTAAACTTACATCCTTTTATTTTTCCTTGTTTTTTTATCTCTCCTAAAAAACAAATCAACTCTATGTATGTATATTTATATATTTTATTTATTCTTGCATAAGCATTGAATATGTTGATTCAAAATAATAGGTAGATTCTAAATAAATTATGACATGTCATTATGGTAGATAAATATGTAGTGTCATTATGTTATTTAATGTTATGTGTTTTGAAATTTTAAAAAAATCACATAACTTTCTTGTAGTCATCATTAAACAATAAGATATGCATTCATTTCTTTCTGTTTCTTCTCTTTTCTTTATAAATTTTGTTTTGAAACATATATGAGAAATAAATACGCCACCTCAGCCTTAGTCAACAATTCATTTTTGTAACGTAAAAAGAGGAAATCATAGTAAGTATTAATTAGCAAATTTGGGAAGTTTCATCTCTAAATAAATTTAAGTAGTAATTAATATTATAAAAAAAAAGAGGATTAAGTAAATTTATAAATACCCTAAAATCAAATCAAAACCCTAATACACTCTAAAAACATAGCCGCCGCCTTATCTTCAAATCAATGGCCTGCGCCTTCCCTCTTCTTCTTGATTTTTCTCTCCATCCCCTCTAAAACTTCAGACAACTTCAAATGGAAGGACATTATGCTCAAAGAGGTCTTTATAACCAACAACTATGATCGAATGAAGTGGCACGAGCTATTCGATTTTTCGTCTTAACGGCGTCGACTGTAAACTATTTTCTGGTGAAGCATAGTCCGCCGAGGTGGCTGCGGTCAAGGGAGGTGTTGGAGCTTGTGGCGGCACGCAAGGAGGTGGGTGTCGATCTGGGTCTGGCGTGGTAGAAAGTGGTGCGATCTTGGTCCAAGGAGGAGCGAGTTTTTGGGTTCGTATGAAACTGTAGGAGAACGATGATTTGGGGTTCTCTAATGACATGGTTAACTAAGTGGGGTGATTAGATTTATTTTAATTTTAAATTTAATTATCTATGTAACCCAATGTTTAAAACTCTATAATTCTCTCAAACAGAAACCGATTTGAATGATGTAAATAGCGTTGGATTCGAAGCGATGAGATCTACATGATGAAATTGACTAAAACAGATTTGGAACTCGTCTAAACTTTTGGTAGAGTGGAAAGCATTCGGTGAGATTTCTATATTTAATTATTAAAATTAATTTATTCCTCGCTATGTGAATTCTATATATGTATGTTGTGAAATCCATATTGTTGATTGCTATGAAATTTGAATTGATTGAGGTTGTTATGTGGATTTGTTGATGTTATGATATTTGTGTTGAAACAAAATTATTGAATCAAATTATACCATTGGGTTGAGGTTTGATTAGTCAAAATAAAATCGTTATTCTTGTTAAATCCAAAATGACAAATTTTACATCAGAATTTTGTTAAAATAAAGAGGACAATAATTAACATTGCTTTTGTTGAAAACAAAAACGACATTTTCCATTGTCAATTACGTAGAAATTAAAAAGGGTCAATTTTTGTTGGAAATAAAAAGATTCTTTTTTCACCGTCATTTTGTTAAATTAGATCGACAAACAAAATAGACATTTTTGTGTAATTAGAAATGACATCAAAATGGTCATCTTGGTTGTAATGAATGGCACTCAAAATATACATTTTGTTAAAATAGTATGACATCAAAATATTCAATTTTGTAGTAATAGAATTTACACCCAATGTATACATTTTTGTGAAAATGGATTGACACCATCAAAGTATACATTTTTGTGAAATTGGATTGACACCATAAAAATATGATTATAGAAACCTGATTTTGCAAAGGACATTTTTTATTTACAATTTAGTTGTAAGTAAAAATATGATTATAGAAATATAATTAAAAGAAGTACATTTTTTTATTTGCCTTTTTATTTGTAAATTAAAACATAAATAGAAAAGATGACATTTTTATTTGCAAACTATTTACAAATAAATACATGAATAGAAAGAAATACATTTTGCATTTAAAAACATGAGTAGAAAATGATGACATTTTTATTTGTAAACTGTTTGCAAATAAATACATGAATAGAAAGAAATACATTTTGTAAATAAAAACATTCATTTTTGTATAAATTGAGAAAGAATGAAATTTAACATTCACTTTGTCATTTAATTAGAAGTAGACAAAAACATTTATTCTTTTCCAATTTAAAAGAATGACACTAAACACTCATTTTTGTCTTATTTGAATAAGGATATAAATAAACATTCATTTTGTCAAATTTAATAGAATATAACCAAACATTCATCTTTGTATCATTTAAATGGAGTGAGAACTTTTATCTCACTAAAATTTCTGAATAGTTATTTATTTTATAATTAAATTTAAATTACTTATCTGTGTTGGAATTGTTGTTTGTTGGATAAATGTTGATTTGGATGTTGTATGGTGAAATGTTTGGAATTGGAATCATGTAGCATGTTATAATAGTGTTACTACTTTTTAATTTTCCAAAAACATGTTTACACAGCCATAACAAGTTTCCTGACTTATTTATGTTGATTGGACAATAAATTTTCATACATCATCCAAAAGCACAATTAATAATATATTATTGGAATTTGTGTTCGTTGAAACCCTACACGGATCTTGGGTTGATATTTGACTACACATCACCCTTGTGTTTAGTTATAAATTGCACTTTGGCTGTTATTTGAATGTTTTGTCATTATTATGGAAGTAATGCAATGTTTGAAATCCATGTTATTAAATTATATGGAAATTGTTGGGTCTCATTCCAATTTAGGATTAAAAGAATATTTTAATCTAATATTCAATTAGGTAATTAAATGATGGTTTTGATATTGAAAATTAAAAAGATTATATCTTTATTGTTAAAAAGTTACCATAAAAAGGATTAAATTAAAAGATTACATTTTTAATTTTCATTTGTTAAAATAAAAAGATTGATTTCAAAATTGAACATTTTGAAAAAGATTTTTATTAGTATATTATAATAATAAAGAAAGTTCAATTTTTATTAAAAATTGAAATGTAAGTTAAGATATTTGGAAACAAAGTATTTTTAACAATTTAATAAAAAAATCATATTTTTATTATGTAGAATATTTTAATAAGGTTATATTTTAAAATAGGAGATATTTTAAAATTAAGATATTTTAAAATAAAGGATGCTTTAAAATAATATTTTCCAATGAAATAATTATAATTATAAATTACAATTGTACTTGGACACGAGGTTAGGTTACATTTGTGGTGTAAGTCTGCCCGTACCCAACCAGCATATCCAGCAGCCACAAATGTTGGGCCTAATATGAGGGGTCTAAGTGCGCAAATACGAAATGGGCCATGACACGAGGTTAAGCCCAACTTGTGGGATAAGTCTGCCCGGAACCAACCGACATATCCCACATCCACAAGTCGCAGGCTTAATGTGGGAGGTCTGGCCTAGTATAAAGTATAAATGAATAAGATAATGAATTGGGCTATTTAATTTGTTTTAAATAACAACGCCATTTTAACCCGAATGTGTTTATCGATTTATTTTACTCATTTTATAATTAATATTAAAAGAGCTAATTTAAAAATTAATATTTTGGAAATAATATTATTTTAATATAATAAAAGATAGAATCAAAAGTTATATTTTTATTTACACTTTTGATGTAAATAAAAATAATAGAAATTTATGTTACATTTTCATCGTCATTTTAGATGCGATAAAAAGAATAGATTTAAATGTTACATTTTTATCTTCATTTTAGATGCGATAAAAAGAAGAGATTTTAATGTTACATTTTTTTAGTGTAATAAAAGATTGAATAAAGGATTACATTTTTCAGTGTAATAAAAGAATAGAAAAATGTTTACATTTTGATGTAATATAAAAAGTTTACATTTTTATGTAATATAAAAAGTACACATTTTTATGTAATATAAACCTCATTATTAATGTAATGAATGAAATATAAAAATGTAATGTTTTAAACTATAAAAACATGTTTACCTTAAAAACCTCATTTCTAATGTAAGAAATGAAATTAAAATAATGTCATCTTTTAAACTATTAAAACATGGTTACATTAAAAATCACATTTTTAATGTAAAGAAAGAGAATATAAAAATATTCATAGTTTGGAATGGAAAAGATAAACAATAAAAATTTAAATTTTTATTATAATGCAATAAATGAAGGGAAATATTCATCGTTTGAAATAGAAATGATAAACAATAAAAATTCACATTTTTATTGTCATATAAGGAATAAAGAAAATGTACATGTTTTGAAATAGACTTATGTTCATTAAAAATAACTTGAACACAAAGTGTAGAAAATTATTTAAAGAATAAATAATTTGAAATCGTCAAACGAATGAATTATATTTGTATATATAGATATAAATTAAAATAAAACGAATCGCGCTGCTGCATTTCACGATTTGAAATAGTAACTTCAAACGGTTATACCGAAAGATCCGACCGTCAGATTTTTCCCAAAACTGGAACTATTAGGACCGCCTTGGAAAGATCTTTCCAACGATATAAATCCCGTCAAAATCCAACAGTTAGATTTTGAGATAAGTGCAAATCAAATTTGGATAAAAACAGCGCCAGGGCCGCTCATTGACCCGAAGCGTCGTTTAATTATAATTGAGCTATTTTAAATAAATAAAAATAGAGATAAATCGTAATAAATAGATTTGAACGATATGAAATGATTAAAATGATAAGTATTCGAGGATTATTTGAAAAGACCGAGTTCAACTCATTTTAAATAATTAGTATGACGATTTAAGTCGAAGATTTGAAGACGGTGATTGAAGACCGACGATCTTCACATCGAATGGATGAGGACTACTAACGCCCGTGATTGGAGTAGCTACCTTGAAGGGGCTGCAGTGGTAGTTGTCCAAACATATTTGTTGATTGTTCGGATATACGAGGTATGAGGTGCCTTCGGTTTCGTTCAGACCCAGAATGGACTTGTAAATGGATTATATGTCTGACGTTGTATTCCTTTATACTGTATTCGTTGATCTCGGATAAATATATATATCTATTTGGTGTTTAACACCCTTCTCTGAGACGTACGAGCTTAGGGGTTATATATTGGTAGAAATCAATGGTATGGTATGGATTGATAATGTGGCATGCTAAGATGCATGGATCAAGGCTTTTGTTGAACAGCATGCCTTGTGGTTGATGATCAAAGCATAGCCTGTTTAGGCGTAGCTTTGTGTATAGCGTGACTTTATGAGCCTCACACCCTGGTATGAGTCAAAAAGGGGATCCAGACCGTAGGGATTGCACACGTTTCTTTCTAGCTAGAGTATTGTCAGCGACTTACCAGCCCTATATTTTTACTTATGTGGATGTTGGATTATGCGGTACCTCGGGTTTTATAGGTTGTTAGTGGCCATATTAGAAGTTCAAAAGAATCGGGAAACGTGTGTTCAGACATAACTAATCCACTAACGTATGTGTGGACCGACCCTACCGCATCCAAGGGTTCGCCAGAGTCCGAATCCTGGTGCATTTGCTATAGTGTCTCGAATCGGAGAGGACGATCCCTAGCCTCGATTTCATGATGGAAAACCAAATTTCCAATACGACATTGCGGTTTTGATTGTAAACCTATATATGGAAACATTGTATATGGTACCTATGCCGTCTAGGATTGATACATTTACTTTGAAGTATTTTCTAAAACTGATTAGACACTAACAATAATATTAAAATATCATTTTATACGTATCAAGTAATGTTTGATCATTATAAGGTAAAACTCTATCCTCCGGTTTGCGTTGCATTGTGTGATGGTGCTTGTGTCCTATAATGATTTCATTTTTCTAAAAAGCATTGCATTATTTTGTATAAAATTTATTTAATTATGCACTGGAAATCCAATGAAGTAAACCCGTTCCACGTTAGCGGCATGGTCCTGTGATTTGCCATACTGTTAGATAATGTAGAAAAGATTTCTCATACCAGTCCCATGACTGACCTGTAGTTTGTTTCACTTGCAAACTCGGATGCCCTCTTTTCCACACTGGCAGTCGAGTAGCTTTTTGTAGATATTTATCTCTTGAGCAGGATTCTTGATCGAAGCCTAAAACTGTGTCCAGAGCATAGAAAGTCTTCCGCTGTGTATTGTGTTAATTTATTGTAATGAGTCTTCCACTGTATTTTATTTATCGATGTACTCTGATATTCTGTACTCTTGTGTAACATTATTATGATGTTTATAAAAGTCTGATGTTATTGTACTAACGTGTTGTACGCCCAGAGTTAATGCATTTGAGAATTTCCATCTTTTGGATCAGACCTGTGTGGTTTATGGTCGATTTAAAGGGCGGGGATTTTCAAATCATTACAGTTGGTATCAGAGCTGTGGTTAGCTCAAATCTTTGGGGCACAACTCGTTAGAACTGAACAAAAGACTCATCAGAGATTGGATTAGTAATATCCAATAAGAATACTCATTAGAGATCGGATCAGTTGTATCCTAGAATGAGAAAACACATTAGAGATGGGGTTAGAAATGCCTTAGAATGAGTTGAGAGTTATAAGTTTATAATTAACATATTTATATAATCCGATCTTAGAAAATATGATTTTTGGATATTTAAAAGTTATATATATTTTAAAAGTTAATTAGCTAATAAAATTATTGAAACCAATAATGGAATGTGTAGCGACCTAGCAAATTTCGGCCTTGAAAATCGACATAAAACACGTTTACCGTATCTCATGCCGATCCTCCAAGCACTGAAAACACTGGATTGTCATGAGAAAGAATTTAGAGGGTGAGAATAAAAAGAAAGAAATATTAGAATAGAAGAAAAGGGGAAGAAAACATATCAGAATCTCACAGCGGAACGAATAAAATATAACAAATCTTTTATACAAAGAAACTGTAGATACATACCAATCATCAGAGAACAACATACATTAATCACAGCGGAAATAAACTCTATATAACTAGCGGTGAAGCCTCCTGCTTCCAACTCCTCAAATTCCAAGCGGAATCTAACCTGGAACATGCTTGGTCTGACCCGAGCACATTTGGTGTAAAACAAAATACACCGGGTCAGTCTGGAATACTACCAGTGATAAATTCACATAACACACACTCAACTTGTTTGACTTTGGAAATTCCTTTATGAAATCAAAGGATAATAATAAGACCAGCCCACACATAACACGGACGAGTTTTACCTTACTATAACCCAAACCATTTCTTGAAAACCATACTTGTTCTGATAATATCATAATGTCTAAATACAAGTAATTAACAATCTAGTGGAACGCTTGCATCTCACGCTCCACATATATAATATACAATCAAAACCGCGGGCGCTTATTGGATATTGGATTTCCAACTATGACAATGTAACAACCCGGAAAATACGAGCCAATTAAATATTTTTAAAATGGTTATTTTAAAGGAATTTGAACAATTGAAATAGAATATTTCAATAAAATAGTGAATTAGAAATAGTGAGCCAGCTTGAAATTTTGAATTCAAACTTTGACTGACTGTGCAGGGTGGAAAATATAACGGATTTTAGCGAAACCGAAAATATTTAAATCTGTTTATCAATACCTTTCTAACGAATCTGAAAAATCGAAGTTTCATTACGGGAATCAAAAGTTATGGCCGAATGAATTTTCAGAAAGGTCGCTATATAGAATATAGCCCTGGAAAATTGATATTTTGCAAACAACCTCGGAATTCGACGAAACCACGTTTGTTGGGTCCGGGATGTCAAACTATTGCTAGGTTTCAAATTTCATAATTTTTGAAGCTAGTATATGAGCGTGGCAAAAGAAAATGTGTTTGGTCAATTTCTGTTAAATTGGATCGACCAGAAAATGGCCATTTTTCAAACGATCTCAGAATTCGACGTAACAAGTTTTGTTGGGACCGTAGCGTCAAAACATAGCTAGATTTATTTTTCTGGAATTTTTTGAATCAGTTTGTGGCCCTGGCAAATTGAAATGTACGTTCAAAGTTCAAATTAAAGGTATGGGACCACCTTCCGCACATGTATCTCTAGAGGCGAATACACTGGGTTCAACAAGAACGTCTTGCAACCCGGCCCACACATGACTGACCACTCATTTCTCTTGAGTGTATCGAATGTATATCACCGACGGTTGGGATCAGCAACCGCCTCCCGAAAAGGGACAGCATCGAACATAGATTAAAGAAACAAATAGATTTTCTCTAGATAGGTGATCATACATCCTAATGGGAGCGACCCACATAGCCATGCTGCCTGCCCGATTTTTGTCATTTCCCGGTTGATGAGGCTTGAGGCCAGAATTTATCTTTAGAACATCTGGTCATCATTCACTTTGAATGCCACATCGTCAGATCCGCCAGATCACACTTGATTGACGTCCACAAAAATACTCTAGTTTATTTGGCTAGAGAATAACCATTTATCCGCCATCAACTATTGTACATTTGGAGAAATCAACTCATGTAATTCCTTTGGAAATACTCTATTAGACATCCGTCCATACAAGTCATCCAGGAATAGGATGAACCGAAGGTACTCTCCTATTGTATCTCATATAGGAATCACCCCAAGGATCAATAGCGAGAAGTCCTTGCAACCCGTAGATTCCAACCACGACAGAATCCCATTTTATCTCTGGTTGCAACATCAGAGATTATTAGTGATTCCTCCATTTATGAAAATCTACGGTCTTCGATGCTCCATCTCGATCATCTTCTGGTCTCTTCACGTATTTGTTGGTCGGAATGGTTTTCGAATAAAATTCGTTCCCGGTCTTTCCGTACCAACAATCGTATTGGTCAAGTTTTGATAGTCGGTGATTTAGCTATCAAAAAATATATAGTGTTGCAAACATGACACCCCAATGAGTTTACTGGTTCAGCATTACTTGGCCCTTTTAAATTTAAAACAAGCTAATTCAATTCTGCTTAATTAAGACTTCTAAACCTTAAATATTTTAAAATACGATAATTGAATTCTTACTTAATATACTAATGATATAAACCAAATTTCCTCTGATTAACTCTGACTGATTTACTTTGATCGATTAACTCTAACTTGACTACTCGACTTATTAACTCAACTAGGCTAACTTGACTTGATTACTCCTATCGATTAACTAATATTCGACTTACTCCATTCGCTTGACTCTAGATCGCAGCGATCACAATGGTTACGCCTGATTCCCTCAGGAAACATCCGACCACCGTAGGCTATCTACAGCCCTGCGAATTACGATAGCAGTCATACGAAATTATAGCTTTTCCCTAAATAACTATGTTTGACTAACTCTAACTATATTCGATCAACTCTAATTGAATAACGATATGTTTAATATAATTTGAAATCACTATTCTTATTTCTTTTAAAAACTAATATTGAAATATCATTTATCTGCTAAACCTCGCATCAGAGTTCACTATCCCTCGTAGGGGATAACCCGATTCCAAAATCTTCACTCATCCCAAACTAATACAATTCCTCGATAAAAGTGAAGCCAATCAAGTTGGGGTATTTTAGTTACCTCTCAGACCTTGATCGACGACGTTCCTAACTCAGAATAATATTAGTTCGACCACTAACATCAAAATACTATTTCCCTTTCTGGTTTCAAATCTGGTTTCAAAACCCGTTCCTTATATTTGAAATCCTCGCTAAAAATCCTTTTACTTAATTCCTCTGATTAAGTAAATCTTTATTAACAGCACACCCTTTTAACTTTAAAACCCCTTTCGCCATCTAATCACTTCAGTGAATTCCAAATAAAACCCATTGGTTTAATCCTTATCAATTAAAAACAAGAATTACCTTTAAACATTAACTATACAAAAATAGTTAACTTGGCCATTAATTTAGAATAGTGTAACTATCATTTTTAAAAGCTGATTAAACAATACTTTACTGTATTAACCCTCACCAATTTTGATAATTATTTTAAGGTTTAGTTAATCGAAGATTTACTAAAAATTTACACTAACAATTCAAGAAAATTTCTTAATTATAGTTAATCAAGGATTAACTAATTATTAACACCACTCGTCAAATTTTGACAGATATTCTGAACCCAATTAATTCCATGCTATTTCCAAGTTGATCTCATTTTCAATTTAAACTAACCACGGTTGATTTGGTCAACCGTACACCTCGGTCAACCATTAACCGAATCCCATTTGTCATTTACCCTTTTGATTAATTAAATAACTTAATTTTTTTTTAAAAATACCATTTAATTGTTTAAAAACAATTACTTCATTTTTCTAACCCGTAGGGTAAATCCTTGGGTTTCCTCTGTTTTTAAAACTGGTAAAATCCATTTAAATAAATCCTTTAAACCTTGATTAATATATATTTATAAATTTCCACTTAAATTCCTTATATAATTTAATTTAAACCTTAAATCCAGTTATAAAATAATTTATAACTTTAAACTGCGTCAATTCCACCGAATGGTCAATTGACGTCAGAAACAACACAATTTAGACCATTCACTGCCAAAAACCCAATCAACACTCTCAGTTGATTTTAAACAAAACACAGGTGAATATCAATGCAACCGTCACATTTAAACAGGGTTTGGTGTGAATCAGGTTGAACAATTCATATATATATATATATATATATATATATATGCACAACAAACAAAATACAGTTTATCTGAGGAATCCGGTCGGATCCCTACAACCTGTCCTTCTCTGCATCTCAGATATTAGTCGGATAAAAATATACAAATTAAATAAATAAATAAATAAATGCAACCAATTAGACAATAACAACCAATTTGCATCCAACGCATCCGAGAATTCATACTGTTAACTGTAAAATATATTTTACTTTGAATATACCACATCACAGGATTCCAGAAGGTGTGAGAATTAACTCACTAGTGTTTTCACGGTTGGCGGTTGATGCGTTTGTTGCTTTTAATCTTGAACGGACATTCAAAATTAGCTGAAATTTCAATGGCGTCAGATCAGTGCCTAGTCAGTTCCATCGCCTAGGTCTCGTCCCTGCGATCCCAACGGATCCAGTTTCGCTGAAATCCGTTAATGAAGGAAAAAGTTATCACGGTTTTAAGTTTATATATTTTATACGATTTACTAACTAACTATTATCTCATTAATTAATTAATTAATTAAAAGAAACATTACCTTAATTAACGGTTTTAACTTGCCATGTCATCTGGTGATTAACAAATGCGGTTTCCTCCCTGAACCCATCTCAAATCCGATTACTCCCATATCGACCCAACCGTTCAAAAGCTCGACATCATCACGCCCTACCCGCACCACCATACCATCAACGGACCCGACTCCCATCTTCGCCGCTGCGTCAACTGCCTCCGACCCCAAATCCGACACCCAACAGTGCCTCGGTCGCCCAGAAAACCCATACGACTGTACTCCGTTCAAACCCGCCTCCTAACCGCCACAGACCACCATCGAGAGCCGGACCACCCCCATTCGCTCGGCCTTGCTACCCAGCGTCGACTCCCCCAAGGCCGCGACCTCATCTCCGCCCCCATTGCCGGAAAAATGGCCAAGAACGAATTTGCTTCTGAAAAAGGAACCCAAAAACTGCTTCTCCATTCAACTCTTCGCCCCGACCACCACAGGCAATTACAGACCCTGAGGCCACAGCCAAACGAAAGCGTCGCCTCTCCTCTACAAAAGCCCCAAGGTCCTGGCCTCCCAAATCAACCCAATCTCCTCAATTTTGGCCGAAAACGAAAACCATTCTTCGCTATTCATCGCGAATCCCGGCCACCACATTCGCCCGATGGCCACCAATTTTTCTTAGTAGCTTCCTCTCGACCCGATGTACATTTTTCGTTCAGGTTGCCATGACAAGTTCCTTCCAGAATTCAAGATATAAATTGTTTTAGATTTGAGGACTTCTTTGCAAAATTGAAGGATGAAAATGGGGTTTTGCTGAAAATGTTGATGAAGGGGGTTTATATAGAGTCAGAAAAATATATTTTAAGTTGATGTGACGAGCGACGTTGACTAGCGATATTTTATTTCGTACCTATCACGTTTTCGAATGTTGTTTATTCGCTGCTGCGCTCACATACAAACCCCGTTCGAGTTGCGAATGGACAACATAGTATATTTTGACGATACGGTCCTAATGAAACTTGTTTCATCGAATTCCGTGTCCGTTTGCTCAAACTGCGTTCGTACATGTCCAATTTGATCGATTTATTTTGCATTTTATTTTGCCACGCTCACAGAATAACACCTTTTTGCGTGCAACTTGAAATCTAGCAATAATTTACTGTTGCGGTCCCAATAAAATTTGTTTTGTTGAAAACTGAGGTCGTTTGAAAAATGTCCCTTTTATAACTGGCCAATTCAAAGAAAATAAACCAATTTTAAAATACCTCAATATAATATTATTAAAATATTGAAATTGGCCATACACGACCAGAATTTCATATACTACCATAATAAAATATCCCGGGTTGAATTCCAAGCCAAATCGATATTTAAAATATTTAAAAACCCTTTATGCTATATAAATATAGCGCTATATATATAAAGGAAATTCCATAGCGTTTTTTTCAAAATTTGATTTGGATATAAAATAATATCTACATGATGAAAATTGGATTTTTCTCTGCCATTGGAAAGATATCGTCAAACCGGTCCCGACGTTTCTTGTTTCGAGGAAATCCGATTTATTTTGAACCCGGTACGACCAATTGAAGTTCAAAACGCCAAATCGCGAACTACCGCGCCGCTGCAGCTCGTTATTTAATTAAATTATAAACTATATATATTCCGTCGTCGCTTTCTAACGAATCGTCGATATAATTTCACTATAGACAATATTTGACCAGTTTAAACTGCCTGATCACAATATATTTCAAATTCCACATTTTCAATATTCTGGAAATTAAAATAATATTTTATTATTTATTTAAATAATATATTCCAAACAAAATCGTTAAATTTGATTATTTAAATTCGAACCAATATTTTAAACAATTAAAATAATTAAAATATTCCCAATAAAATAGGCAGAAAATACGGGTCGTTACATTCCTTCCCCCTTAAAATAATTTCGTCCTCGAAATTGCTAAGGTAGAAGAAATACCATCAACTACTATCTTCTCAAAAGGAATTAATTTTTAAAACTCGAATTTATTTTCAAACTGAACCAATTGGTTTTAAAACCAATTTATTTCAAATAAAAGAATTTCTCAAAAATCTTCAAAAATTTTCTAACACCTTAAATTTTCGAAAAATTTCGGCAAAGTCTCCCCTGCACGGAGGACCATCTGCTAAATTGCAGGATCAAGAAATATATATACCTCGACTCTCATGGTCAGAAAAATCAAAATTCAAACCCAAAATCCAAACAAAACCAAAATTCCATGTTTACGTAGACGTACCTTTTTGCGAGCGTTATTATGCGAGAAGCGATAATTTATATTCGAGCTTACTCAATTATTGTTCAGCTCTGGATTCCATTAACTCCAGAATTTCCTCTTTTGAATGGATTTCTAAACTGAATTGGTACTTCTGCACCTGTTCCTCAACTCAAATGGATTTCATTAGTCATCAAACACATGGCAATAAGGTTCAAACATCGATAGTATTCATATCAACCCATTCACACACAATTCAATCCACACGGGATTTATAACCAAGTTATAACAATCCATTTATCTCTATAATTATCCAATTAAATTTATTTAACTGAATCGATTTATTTGAATTATTTATTTCATATTGGTTTTCAACCAAGTCGATCATTCCTAAGCTTTATATTCATGAGATCGAGCACACCATCCACACAAATCAGCATTAACAAATCCAAATAATTTTCCTATACTATAATAATTTGGAAAATCATTACTTTCATTATTTATAAAATAAACTGGGCAAAAATAATTTCAAAAATAATTTTAATATAAAATCACAAATACGTGCTCTCATATATATATATACACAACTCAATCTAGGGTATTGCCAACCCCATCTCCATTGAGTCACACCACAGAGCTAAGGTTATCTCTCAACCAATAGCTATGATACCACTGTAGCGACCCAGCAAATTTCGGCCTTGAAAATCGACATAAAACACCTTTACCGTATCTCATGCCGATCATCCAAGCACTGAAAACACTGGATTGTCATGAGAAAGAATTTAGAGGGTGAGAATAGAAAGAAAGAAATATTAGAATAGAAGAAAAGGGGAAGAACACATATCAGAATCTCACAGCGGAACGAATAAAATATAACAAATCTTTTAAACAAAGAAACTGTAGATACATACCAATCATCAGAGCACAACATACATCAATCACAGCGGAAATAAACTCTATATAACTAGCGGTGAAGCCTCCTGCTTCCAGCTCCTGAAATTCCAAGCGGAATCTAACCTGGAACATACTCGGTCTGACCCGAGCACATTTGATTTAAAACAAAATACACCGGGTCAGTCTGGAATACTATCAGTGATAAATTCACATAACACACACTCAACTTGTTTGACTTTGGAAATTCCTTTATGAAATCAAAGGATAATAATAAGACCAACCCACACATAACACGGACGGTTTTTAACTTACTATAACCCAAACCATTTCTTGAAAACCTTACTTGATCTAATATTATCATAATGTCTAAATACAAGTAATTAACAATCTAGTGGAACGCTTGCATCTCACGCTCCACATATATAGTATACAATCAAAACCGCGGGCACTTATTGGATATTGGATTTCCAACTATGACAAGGTATGGGACCACCTTCCGCACGTGTATCTCTAGAGGCGAATACACTGGGTTCAACAAGAACGTCTTGCAACCCGGCCCACACATGACCGACCACTCATTTCTCTTGAGTGTATCGAATGTATATCACCGATGGTTGGGATTAGCAACCGCCTCCCGAAAAGGGACAGCATCGAACATAGATTAAAGAAGCAAATAGATTTTCTCTAGATAGGTGATCATACATCCTAATGGGAGCGACCCACATAGCCATGTTGCCTGCCCGATTTTTGTCATTTCCCGGTTGATGAGGCTTGAGGCCAGAATTTATCTTTAGAACATCTGGTCATCATTCACTTTGAATGCCACATCGTCAGATCCGCCATATCACACTTGATTGACGTCCACAAAAATACTCAAGTTTATTTGGCTAGAGAATAACCATTTCTCCGCCATCAACTATGGTACGTTTGGAGAAATCAACTCATGTAATTCCTTTGGAAATACTCTGTCTAACATCCGTCCATACAAGTCATCCAGGAACAGGATGAACCGAAGGTACTCTCCTACTGCATCTCATATAGGAATCACCCCAAGGATCTGTAGCGAGAAGTCCTTGCAACCCGTAGATTCCAACCACGACAGAATCCCATTTTATCTCTTGTTGCAACATCAGAGATTATTAGTGATTCCTCCATTTATGAAAATCAACGGTCTTCGATGCTCCATCTCGATCATCTTCTGGTCTCTTCACGTATTTGTTGGTCGGAATGGTTTTCGAATAAAATTCGATCCCGGTCTTTCCGTACCAACAATCGTATTGGTCAAGTTTTGATAGTCGGTGATTTAACTATCAAAAAATATATAGTGTTGCAAACATGACACGCCAATGAGTTTACTGGTTCAGCATTACTTAGCCCTTTTAAATTTAAAACAAACTAATTCAATTCTGCTTAATTAAGACTTCTAAACCTTGAATATTTAAAAAATGATAATTGAATTCTTATTTAATATACTAATGATATAAACCAAATTTCCTCTGAATAACTCTGACTGATTTACTTTGATCGATTAACTCTAACTTGACTACTCGACTTATTAACTCAACTGGGCTAACTTGACTTGATTACTCCTATTGATTAACTAATACTCGACTTACTCCATTCGCTTGACTCTAGATCGCAGCGATCACAATGGTTACGCCTGATTCCCTTAGGAAACATCGAACCGCCATAGGCTATCTACAGCCCTGCGAATTACGCTAGTAGTCATAAGAAATGATAGCTTTTCCCTAAATAACTATGTTTGACTAACTCTAACTATATTCGATCAACTCTAATTGAATAACGATATGTTTAATATAATTAGAAATCACTATTCTTATTTCTTTTAAAAACTAATATTGAAATATCATTTATCTGCTAAACCTCGCATCAGAGTTCACTATCCCTCGTAGGGGATAACCCGATTCCAAAATCTTCACTCATCCCAAACTAATACAATTCCTCGATAATAGTGAAGCCAATCAAGTTGGGGTATTTTAGTTACCTCCCAGACCTTGATCGACGACGTTCTTAACTCAGAATAATATTAGTTCGACCACTAACATCAAAATCCTATTTCTCTTTTTGGTTTCAAATCTGGTTTCAAAACTCGTTCCTTATATTTTAAATCCTCGCTAAAAATCCTTTTACTTAATTCCTCTGATTATGTAAATCTTTATTAATAACACACCCTTTTAACTTTAAAACCCCTTTCGCCATCTAATCACTTCAGTGAATTCCAAATAAAACCCATTGGTTTAATCCTTATCAATTTAAAAACAAGAATTACCTTTAAACATTAACTGTACAAAAATAGTTAAATTGGCCATTAATTTAGAATAGTGTAACTATCATTTTTAAAAGCTGATTAAACAATACTTTACTGTATTAACCCTAACCAATTTTGATAATTATTTTAAGGTTTAGTTAATCGAACATTTACTAAAAATTTACACTAACAATTCAAGAAAATTTCTTAATTATAGTTAATCGTGGATTAACTAATTATTAACACCACTCATCAAATTTTGACAGATATTCAGAACCCAATTAATTCCATGATATTTCCAAGTTGATCTCATTTTCAATTTAAACTAACCACGGTTGATTTGTTCAACCGTACACCTCGGTCAACCATTAACCGAATCCCATTTGTCATTTCCCCTTTTGATTAATTAAATAACTTAAAAAAAATTAAAAATACCATTTAATTGTTTAAAAACAATTACTTCATTTTTCCAACCCGTAGGGTAAATCCTTGGGTTTCCTCTGTTTTTAGAACTGGTAAAATCCATTTAAATAAATCCTTTAAACCTTGATTAATATATATATTTATAAATTTCCACTTAAATTCCTTATATAATTTAATTTAAACCTTAAATCCAGTTATAAAATAATTTATAACTTTAAACTGCGTCAATTCCACCGAATGGTCAACTGACGTTAGAAACAACACAATTTAGACCATTCACTGCCAATTACCAAATCAACACTGTCAGTTGATTTTAAACACAACACAGGTGAATATCTATGCAACCATCACATTTAAACAGGGTTTGATGTGAATCAGGTTGAACAATTCATATATATATATATATATGCACAACAAACAAAATACAGTTTATTTGAGGAATCCGGTTGGATACCTCCAACCTGTCCTTCTCTGCATCACAGATATTAGTCGGATAAAAATATACAAAATAAATAAATAAATAAATAAATGCAACCAATCAGACAATAACAACCAATTTGCATCCAACACATCCAATCAACCAATTCATACTGTTAACTGTAAAATATATTTTACTGTGAATGTACCACATCACATGATTCCAGAAGGTGTGAGAATTAACTCACCAGTGTTTTCACGGTTGACGCGTTTATTGCTTTTAATCTTGAACGGACGTTCAAAATTAGCTGTAATTTCAACGGCGTCAGATCAGTGCCTAGTCAGTTCCATCGTCTAGGTCTCGTCCCTGCGATCCCAACGGATCCAGTTTCGCTGAAATCCGTTAATGAACGAAAATGTTATCGCGGTTTTAAGTTTATATATTTTATACGATTTACGAACTAACTATTATCTCATTAATTAATAAATTAATTAAATAAAAGAAACGTTACCTTAATTAATGGTTTTAGCTTGCCACGTCACCTGGTGATTAACAAACGCGGTTTCCTCGCTGAACCCATCTCAAATCCGATTACTCCCATATCGACCCAACCATTCAAAAGCTCGACATCATCACGCCCTCCCCGCAACACCATACCATCACCGGAGCATCACCGGACCCGACTCCCATCTCCGCCGCCACGTCAACTGCCCCCGGCCCCAAATCCGACACCCAGCAGTGCCTCGGTCACCCAGAAAACCCATACGACCGTACTCCGTTCAAACCTGCCTCCTGACCGCCACGGACCACCATCGAGAGCCGGACCACCCCATTCGCTCGGCCTTGCCACCCAGCGTCGACTCCCCCCAGGCCGTGACCTCATCTCCGCCCCCATCGCCGAAAAAATGGCCAAGAACGAATTTGCTTCCGAAAAAGGAACCCAAAAACTGCTTCTCTGTTCAACTCTTCGCCCCGACCACCACATGCAATTACAGACTCTGAGACCACAGCCAAACGAAAGCCTCGCCTCCCCTCTACAAAAGCCCCAAGGTCCTGGCCTCCCAAATCAACCCAATCTCCTCAATTTTGGCCGAAAACGAAAACCATTCTTCGCTATTCATCGCGAATCCCGGCCACCACATTCGCCCGATGGCCACCAATTTTTCTTAGTAGCTTCCTCTCGACCCGATGTACATTTTTCGTTCAGGTTACCATAACAAGTTCCTTCCAGAATTCAAGATATAAATTGTTTTAGATTTGAGGACTTTTTTGCAAAATTGAAGGATGAAAATGGGGTTTTGCTGAAAATGTTGATGAAGGGGGTTTATATAGAGTAGGAAAAATATATTTTAAGTTGATGTGACGAGCGACATTGACTAGCGATATTTTATTTCGTACCTATTTCGTTTTCGAATGTTGTTTATTCGCTGCTGCGCTCACATACAAACCCCGTTCGAGTTGCGAATGGACAACACGGTATATTTTGACGATACGGTCCTAATGAAACTTGTTTCTTCGAATTCCGTGTCCGTTTGCTCAAACAACATTCGTACACGTCCAATTTGATCGATTTATTTTGCATTTTATTTTGCCACGCTCACAGAATAACACCGTTTTGCGTGCAACTTGAAATCTAGCAATAATTTACTGTTGCAGTCCCAATAAAATCTGTTTCGTTGAAAACTGAGGTCGTTTGAAAAATGTCCCTTTTATAACTGGCCAATTCAAAGAAAATAAACCAATTTTAAAATACCTTAATATAATATTATTAAAATATTGAAATTGGCCATACGCGACCAGAATTTCATATACTACCATAATAAAATATCCTGGGTTGAATTCCAAGCCAAATCGATATTTAAAAACCCTTTAAGCTATATAAATATAGCGCTATATATATATATATATTAAGGAAATTCCATAGCGTTTTTTTCAAAATTTGATTTGGACATAAAATAAAATCTGCACGATGAAAATTGGATTTTTCTCTGCCATTGGAAAGATATTGTCAAACCGGTCCCGACGTTTCTTGTTTCGAGGAAATCCGATTTATTTTGAACCCGGTACGACCAATTGAAGTTCAAAACGCCAAATCGCGAACTATCGCGCCCCTGCAGCTCGTTATTTAATTAAATTATAAACTATATATATTCCGTCGTCGCTTTCTAACGAATCATCGATATAATTTCACTATAGACAATATTTGACCACTTTAAACTGCCTGTTCATAATATATTTCAAATTCCACATTTTTCAATATTCTGGAAATTAAAATAATATTTTATTATTTATTTAAATAATACATTCCAAACAAAATCGTTAAATTCAAACCAATATTTTAAACAATTAAAATAATTAAAATATTCCCAATAAAATAGGCAGAAAATATGGGTCGTTACAGAATGAAAGTTGATTTGGTTAACTAGACAACCTTTAGCTTCGTTCCTTTTCGAGGACGAAAAGATTTTAAGTGGGGGAGATTGTAACAATCCAGAATTTTGGAGTCAATTTAAAATTTTTATTTTAAGAAATTTTGTTAGAAAATGCGTCAGAATTTTAAATTCCACTATTAAATTAAATTATTGAAGTGAATAAAGAATAAAATTAAATAGAATTATGATGTTATTTATGAATGATTTCAAATTTATTCCAAAAAAAATAAAATTATTTGTAAATAGCGATTTATTACAATTGAAATTAGTATCAAATTGTATGTATATTTGTAATAATTGACTTCGAACAATTGAAAATAAAAGAAAACAGTAGTTGAGTCATTTCTTTGTTAAAAACTTTAATATAGGAGTTTTATGATAATTAATAATAAATCAACATTTAATTTCTTTTCTTATTCACATTTCATGCAATTTTATTTAGCTTTCTTTTTTTTCTTTTCTTTTTCCAATTTTATCAAATTCACTACCTCTTACGCATTCAATTATTTTCTTTGTCTAGTAATTTATTACTCTTCATTCTATTAATTCATTTCTCTTCACACATGTATTCTTATTTCTTAAACTTACATCCTTTTATTTTTCCTTGTTTTTTTATCTCTCCTAAAAAACAAATCAATTCTATGTATGTATATTTATATATTTTATTTATTCTTGCATAAGCATTGAATATGTTGATTCAAAATAATAGGTAGATTCTAAATAAATTATGACATGTCATTATGTTAGATAAATATGTAGTGTCATTATGTTATTTAATGTTATGTGTTTTGAAATTTTAAAAAAAATCACATAACTTTCTTGTAGTCATCATTAGACAATAAGATACGCATTCATTTCTTTCCGTTTCTTCTCTTTTCTTTATAAATTTTGTTTTGAAACATATATGAGAAATAAATACGCCACCTCAGCCTTAGTCAACAATTCATTTTTGTAACGTAAAAAGAGGAAATCATAGTAAGTATTAATTAGCAAATTTGGGAAGTTTCATCTCTAAATAAATTTAAGTAGTATTTAATATTATAAAAAAAGGAGAGAGGATTAAGTAAATTAATAAATACCCTAAAATTAAATCAAAACCCTAATACACTCTAAAAACACAGTCACCGCCTTATCTTCAAATCAATGGCATGCGCCTTCCCTCTTCTTCTCGATTTTTCTCTCCATCCCCTCAACAACATCGAACAACTTCAAATGGAAGGACGTTAAGCTCAAAGAGGTCTTTATAACCAACAACTATGATCGAATGAAATGGAATGAGCTGTTCGATTTTTCACCTTAATGGCGTCAACTGTAAACTGTGTTCTGGTGAAGCATAGTCCACCGAGGTGGATGCGATCAAGGGAGGTGTTGGAGCTTGTGGCGGCGGGCAAGGAGGTGGGAGTCAATCTGGGTCTGGCGTGGTAGAAAGTGGTGCGATTTTGGTCCAAGGTGGAGCGAGTTTTTGGGTTCGTATGAAACTATAGGAGAACGATGATTAGGGGTTCTCTATTGACTTGGTTAACTAAGTGGGGTAATTAGATTTATTTTAATTTTGAATTTAATTATCTATGTAACCCAATGTTTAAAACTCTAAAATTCTCTCAAACAAAAACCGATTTGAATGATTTAAATAGCGTTGGATTCGTAGCGATGAGATCTACATGATGAAATTGACTAAAACAGATTTGGAACTCATCTAAACTTTTGGTAGAGTGGAAAGCATTCGGTGAGATTTAAATATTTAATTATTAAAATTAAATTATTCCTCGCTATGTGAATTCTATATATGCATGTTGTGAAATCCATATTGTTGATTGCTATGAAATTTGAATTGATTGAGGTTGTTATGTGGATTTGTTGATGTGATTATATTTGTGTTGAAATAAAATTGTTGAATCAAATTGTACCAATGGGTTGAGGTTTGATTTGTCAAAATAAAATCGTTATTCTTGTTAAATCAAAAATGACAAATTTTACATTGGAATTTAATTAAAATAAAGAGGACAATAATTAACATTGCTTTTGTTGAAAACAAAAAGGACATTTTTCATTGTCAATTACGTAGAAATTAAAAAGGGTAAATTTTTGTTGGAAACAAAAAGATTCATTTTTCACCGTCATTTTGTTAAATTAGATCGACACACAAAATAGACATTTTTGTGTAATTAGAAATGACATCAAAATGGTAATCTTGGTTGTAATGAATGGCACTCAAAATATACATTTTGTTAAAATAGTATGGCATCAAAATATTCAATTTTGTTGTAATAGAATTTACACCCAAAGTATACATTTTTGTGAAATTGGATTGTCACCATCAAAGTATACATTTTTGTGAAATTGGATTGACACTATAAAAATATGATTATAGAAACCTAATTTTGAAAAGGACATTTTTTATTTACAATTTAGTTGTAAGTAAAAATATGATTATAGAAATATAATTAAAAGAACTACATTTTTTTTATTTGCCTTTTTATTTGTAAATAAAAACATGATTAGAAAAGATGACATTTTTATTTGCAAACTATTTGCAAATAAATACATGAATAGAAAGAAATACATTTTGCATTTAAAAACATGAGTAGAAAAGATGACATTTTTATTTTCAAACTATTTGCAATTAAATACATAAATAGAAAGAAAAACATTTTGTAAATAAAAACATTCATTTTTGTCTAAATTGAGAAAGAATGAAATTTAACATTCATTGTAATGACCCGGGTTTCACATCGATCTTAAACTCATACATTTGTTTGATCATGAGTTTATATGTGCATGCACAAAATTTAAATCAAGTATTTTAAAACTTTCCTGGACTAAAACTTGCTTTTCTTTTGTATATGATATTTTAAATAGTTTAAATTTATATTTTTACATTTTTGTTAAATGACAAGTTTACATAGCATTTTTAAAATACCTTGACTTTACAAAACACTTGATCATATTTTCAAGTAGCTTAAAACCTTGCTTTAGCAAATTCTTGTTTTAAAACATATTTTAAACACTTTGCCTAAACATGATCTAGACAATTCCTTTTTGTTTACAAATACATATGCATTTAAATTTGAAAATATTGTATTGTCGAATCCTTTCAAATTCATGTAAAGCATAGATGTGATTTTTGCATATATGCATTGAAAATCAAAATCATGTATTGTCAAAATCTTGTGTAAAATCATGTTTTGACATATCTACACATGGATGTGATTTTAACTAAAATCACAAACAAAATCATTCACATCCTTGCATTGAAACAAGAGAGTATGCATTGTCAAATTTCTTTCATTCATGGTTTCACCTCAAGAGATCACCACATCAAGCCATCAACCAATATTCTCAAGCTAAAGATCTCATACATGATATGATCATTCAAGAGAAAGGTATTTTCAGTTTGGTGTTTTCTTTTCTTTCTTTTCAAAATGAATTTCTGAAATTTTCTCTTGTTTCTTTTTCCAAAACCTTAGCCTATTTGTCAAATAAAAACATACATCAATAGATTGATAAAATCATATCTATGCACCATCATTTGGTCTACAAGGACTGAGTTTGACACATGGATATTGCCAAGTATTTTCCATGTATTTTTCATCTCACAAAAATAGATTTTTTTGTACCATATTTTCAGATTTTTATCACACTTGCAAGGCAAGTTTGCATGTAGAATCAAGTCTTATAAAATCAAGTTATGACATGTGAAAAGTGAGATTGAAAACACAATGAAAACTGAACATTTTTAGTACCTAAAAGAATCTCAACATTTTGTAATAGCCAAGGGAAAAGATTGGTAGAAAGGGGATGGTACATAGCACATTTAATGTGTTGTTCTTTCTAGGCAAAAGGGGAGAGTTTGAGTACAAATGTTTAGGGGTTTTGTAGAGGTATCTAGACTGAGATTGCCGTGTGCATATAGGAGAGTTGGCCAAGATTTTGAGAGAGAAATCAGTTTTAAATATGGTATTTCATTTGTCATAGAAAAGCTGATTTTTTGTTTTCACATCAACAATTAATGCACCCAGTATTTTATCAATTTTCTACATCTATATAAGGACCTGCACATGCACTCAACTCACTCACACCAACACACAATAACTCAAAGGGTCTTAGTAGAGGAAAGCAAGAATTTTTGTAGCTTTCTAAGTGAGTAAACAAGCATTTTATTTTCTGTTTTAACTACTGCAGTTTTTGAGTGTGTGAACTATGAAGTGACCTTTGATTTCTTGTATGATCTTGTTCAAGTAAACCTTTATGCATTGTATGATTGTTATGGTGTGGTGATCATTGATCTATATGTGAAAAACATCGTTGATTATTGTTTAAGTGACATAAGTTAAAGTTGCATTACCTAATATAGGCATCAGACACTGTCTTTCTTTGGTTGAGTCTCTCTACAGATTCAAATAGGTTAGTGGGTATAGGACAGAGGATTGAAGTGATGATGCTATTCACTTTTAAAGGCCTTTTATATAAGCTACCTAAGTATAAAAAAGGGGGGGGGGAATAGACTTGGCAAAACTTTGCTGTTAGTTTAAAAGCAAAACAACAGTATTGTCCTCTGTTTCAAAATTCCAAAGTGAAAATTCAAATGGGTTAAAAATGGGTTTTGATTATATGATCATAACAAGACAGACAAATGGTGATTTTTAAAACAGAAATCAAGATTTTTAATTTTCTAAATCATGAGAAATTCGAAGATGATCAAAATTGGGGTTTTTGGAAAATCCCGATCATCAAAATCACTAGAGATCGCATGGGTGATGGTGAAGCTTCATCTGGGTTCAAGAGATTGGGGAAAAATGCAAAAAAAAAATTCAAATGTATGGGTTTTAAGAAATCGGGGAAAATAGGGTAAAAGGCTGGTTGTTGGGTTCAGGTTCTTGCGTTAGGATTGCTCGACGATGGTGGGGATGTAGGGGTGCGGTCCAGGGGGTTTCGGGGCGTCAGTGGGTCGTGGTGTCAGGGCTGGAAGCGGACGGCTATCAGTGGACGGCCGAGGTGCTGGCATGGATTTTTCCTGGATGACATTTCTTTTGTCAAAAATGGTGTAATGGTAAGAATCAACAATGGACGGAGAAGGGATGGTCGGAGTGGTGCATGACGGTCAGGGAGTGGTGGGCGACATGGCTGAGTGGTTAGTGGGGGTGGACGGTGGCGTCAACACGTGTGCACGTGCACAGGCCGGGGGGGAGGAAGAAAGAAGGAATGTGGTACTTTGGCAAAGTACCACGGGGGCTTGGCAACGGGGTGCGCATGCGTTTTTGAGTGGTCGGGCAAGGGAAATAGCGGAGTTATCAAAGTGGTACTTGGCAAAGTACCAGGGTACTTGGTACTTGGCCAAAACCGTGGGAGCTGGGCTCATTTTTACATGTGCACAACGGGATTTCAAAAGTGGTACTTTGTCAAATATGGACTTTGCCATTTTAGGTTGAAACAATGTTTTAAAATTTAAATTAGTTTTAAATATAAAAATGAATTGAATTAAATAGAGAAACAAATGTTTAAATAAAAATAATATTTTTATTTAATTTAATTAAAGAAAGCGAATCAGGATAGTTTTTCGTCAGAAAATGAAACTTAATACAAAAACTAGAATTTTAAATTTAATTTAATTTAATTTAAAAAGAAAATTAAAAACGATTTCTAACGAAATATTCTAACTGTAGTCAATAAAAGAAAAGTCGATCGAGTGTAAAGGATCAGTCGTTGTTTGATTGAAGACGAGAAGACAGCAAATCTGTGATTTTATGAAATCATAATTTATTTTATAATTTAAAACATAATTTAATTTCTAGTGAAATATTTGAAACATTTAAATGTTAAACAAGGTAGAGAAGACGTATGTCACACATACGTTGGAATTGTCAGTCTTAACATCCGGATACGAGGAGCAGATCAAGGACAGTTCTGTACTGTATAAGAACTGTAACAATATTTTTATCATATTTGGATTAAAAATAAAAGAGAAATTTTATTGATATATGATAAAAGAAGGAAAGAAGTAAATCAAGTAGAAAGGGTGAGGAGATCAAGAATAAAGGATCAAAGGGGAAAATTTGACGAGAAGATACCAAGTGTAAAAGTGTAACATAAATGATTAAATAACAGTTTAAGTCATTTACGAATGTTCAGATTTAGGAAAAATGATAAGAAATATTTTTCCAAGGAAAAATAAGGTTAGAATTCATTTTTAAAGATGACGAACAAAACGGGAAGAAAGCCGTGTGCGACGCACACACTAAAATTGGCCGTTTTGAAAAGATGATCAACATACCAGATATCAACAAGATAATCATGTACTGTTTGGTTTGACTATAACTGTATATGCGGATTTGATTATAATCTTGTTAGAATTATAATGTTCGTTAATCATTTCAAAGAGGCTGAAATAAATAATTCACTTTGATTTAATTATACGCCGTGCGTCAGAGATATTCAAGACGATGATCGTAAACGATATCTTTGGTCTGTTCAGTCCCAGGACAAACCTGAATAGACGAGTGTCTGACAGCGTATATCAGTTAGATTATACACATCGAATTTACGTAAGTATATTACATTGGTGGCGGAGGAATTCATTTCTCTTAGCTTTATTGCCCGTGATATATTTGGGAAATCGATTGAGTATTTCTAACGGGTAGGACGATGTGGCATTCAAAGGAAATGAACCAGTGATGATGAACGTGAGTCTAGCCTCAAGCCTCACACCCAGGAAATGACAAAAATCGGGCAGGCGACATGGCTATGTGGGTCGCTCCCATTAGGGTGTAGTATCACCTATCTAGAGAAATTCCTTTTGTTTCTAAATCTATCAATTCTGCCCATTCGACGATGGTTGCCGCGCACAACCATCGGTGATATACACTCGATACACTCAAGAGAAATGAGTGGTCGGTCATGTGAGGGCCGGGTTGCAAGACGTTCTTGTTGAACCCAGGTGTATTTGCCTCTAGAGATACATCAGCGGAAGGTGGTCCCATACCTTGTCATAGTTGGAAATCCAGTTTCCATAAGTGCCAAGCGGTTTGTATTTGTATACTATATCGGAGAATGTGAGATGCAAGCATTTTCCTAGATTCTGAATTATTTGTGAAACACCTAGACACTATGATAATATCTGGTTTTAAAGTATACAAAGTGTTTTGATCTCATAAGGTAAAAACCCGTTCCATATTTACGGCGTTGTCTTATGAGATATTTTTATTTGTTTTTAAACTGTTTACTCATACCAGTCCCCAGACTGACCCGGAGTTTATTTTCTATGTTTTCCCTTAAACTCTTGGGTATTCATAACGCTTGTTATGAATAGACAAGTGAATCAGGATTTCATGAAACTTGTGAAGCTGGAATGAAGATTATCTGTGTGTTGGTCCATCTATCTACTGTATAATTAAGTCTATCAGTTGATCATCTGTGATATGTATAATTACTGATGTACTATGAATGGGTTGTATCACTAGACATATGATGTTCTGATGTAATATATCCCACTGTGTAATGTTATAAAGTATTATCTTTTGTGGAAAATTCCGCTGTGACGTTCTGATATTCTGTGTTTTATCTTCTATCTATTCTCATTTCTTATTAATGGCACAACTTGAGATGTGTTCGGAAGTTGGGTCGTTACAGTTGGTATCAGAGCTTAGGTTCTTGATTACCTAGGCTTTGGGTGAGTGTGAGAGAGCATATTTTCATATAAATTTTAAAATGAATTTAAAACAACTTGGATGTTATACCTAAGTAGTTATACCCCATCGAGACTCGATTGACAACTTGTTATAGTCAGGTGATCAAAATGAGTGCCCGTGCATGAAGAGGTCGAGCTCGAGGATCTTCCACTGTTACTGGTCGTACTACTGGATCCCAAGACCATGGTGAGACAGTAGAGGAAGTTACACCAGTTCAACAGGATAAGAGCTTTGCGACCATTTGTAAGGAGTATACGACTTTGGGAGGAAAAGTTTTCAAGGGAACTGAGTCGTTTACTGAAGTTCAAGCCTGGATGAGGTCCTGTGAAAGGATTTTCAAAGGGTTGGAGTTGAATGTTGATCATAAGCGTCTTTTGGCATCATGGCAACTTCAAGGAACTGCCGCGATCTGGTGGGACGCTCAAACTGCTAATGTTCCTGAGGAAAGTTTTACTTGGGACAAATACAAAGAAGCGTTCGAAGCACAGTTTCTACCTGCTGCTGTAAAGAAGAGGATGTATCGAGATTTCATTGACCTCAAGCAAGGGAATATGAAAGTATATGAATATGAGAACAAATTCAAATCACTTTCTTGTTTTGGGCCAGAACTGATCAACACTCCGCTTAAGAAGAATGAAATGTTCATAGCGGGATTAAAGGATAGCCTGCAAGTTCAGATGATTGGACATCTCAAGATTCCATTCGTCGATCTAGTGGATTTGGCAGTTCGTTATGAGGCACTGGAGGGTAAGAAGCCAGTTGCTAAAGCAGAACAGACAGGAGGAACTAGTGGTGAGAATCCTAATAAAAGGAAATTCAACCCGAACTGGAACAACAACAACAACAACGGAGTGCCTAAGATGGGAGAAAAGGCCAAAGAACGATTCAAAGATACCATATGCCACAACTATTTGCAGAAGGGACACATTGCCAAGTTCTGCACCAAGTCAGCAGCAGAAAAGCTACAGCAAACTCAACAACCAGAGCAACCTCAACCAAAGGGAACAAGTGATGCTATTCCACAGAAGTTTTCATGCTATAACTGTCATCAGCCTAGGCACTTGGTTAGAGACTGTCCACTGAAAAAGGCATAGTAACCAAAGGTCTTTGCTTTGATGGATAAGTCGTCAACTTCTAAGAATGTGGAAGGAGCTTCAGAAGGTACTTTACTCTTTTTAGATAAAAGGAGTTAATTAACTAGGGTCGGCCTGGGGATAAATTAAATATAGTTGGGTTAAATTAGGATAATATCCATTCATATTGATACCGGAAATCAAGTTAGAATTTTAAATTGAGTTAAAATTTGGATTTCCTGAAATTAAGGTTGGACCTGAGGGTTTATTGGATATGAACTTGGGAAAAGTGAATTGGTTAATTTATGAAATCAAATCAGATTTGCGAGTCCCGAAATGGAGATCATTAATTAAGTGAATGAAGAATTTAGGATAATACTTGACAAGGTTAAGTAGTTTGAACTGATGAGTTGAAAAGGGATTTTGGGTAGATATTTTTGGGTCCTGAATAAGATATTGCAGATGTGTGTTTTATTTATGATGTGTGTTTATATATAAGTCGATAACGCTAATCTACTACTTACAAATTTCGGGGATGAAATTTTTATAAGGGGGTAGATTGTAATGACCCTGGTTTCACATCGATCTTAAACTCATACATTTGTTTGATCATGAGTTTATATGTGCAAACACAAAATTTAAATCAAGTATTTTAAAACTTGCCTGGACTAAAACTTGCTTTTCTTTTGTATATGATATTTTAAATAGTTTAAATTTATATTTTTACATTTTTGTTAAATGACAAGTTTACATAGCATTTTTAAAATACCTTGACTTTACAAAACACTTGATCATATTTTCAAGAAGCTTAAAACCTTGCTTTAGAAAATTCTTGTTTTAAAACATATTTTAAACACGTTGCCTAAACATGATCTAGACAATTCCTTTTTTTTACAAATACATGTGCATTTAAATTTGAAAATATTGTATTGTCAAATCCCTTCAAATTCATGTAAAGCATAGATGTGATTTTTGCATATATGCATTGAAAATCAAAATCATGTATTGTCAAAATCTTGTGTAAAATCATGTTTTGACATATCTACACATGGATGTGATTTTAACTAAAATCACAAACAAAATCATTCACATCCTTGCATTGAAACAAGAGAGTATGCATTGTCAAATTTCTTTCATTCATGGTTTCACCTCAAGAGATCACCACATCAAGCCATCAACCAATATTCTCAAGCTAAAGATCTCATACATGATATGATCATTCAAGAGCAAGGTATTTTCAGTTTTGTGTTTTCTTTTCTTTCTTTTCAAAATGAATTTCTGAAATTTTCTCTTGTTTCTTTTTCCAAAACCTTAGCTTATTTGTCAAATAAAAACATACATCAATAGATTGATAAAATCATATCTATGCACCATCATTTGGTCTACAAGGACTGAGTTTGACACATGGATATTGCCAAGTATTTTCCATGTATTTTTCATCTCACAAAAATAGATTTTTTGTACCATATTTTTAGATTTTTATCACACTTGCAAGGCAAGTTGGCATGTAGAATCAAGTCTTATAAAATCAAGTTATGACATGTGAAAAGTGAGATTGAAAACACAATGAAAACTGAACATTTTTAGTACCTAAAAGGATCTCAACATTTTGTAATAGCCAAGGGAAAAGATTGGTAGAAAGGGGATGGTAAATAGCACATTTAATGTGTGGTTCTTTCAAGGCAAAAGGGGAGAGTTTGAGTACAAATGCTTAGGGGTTTTAGAGAGGTATCTAGACTGAGATTGCCATGTGCATATAGGAGAGTTGGCCAAGAATTTGAGAGAGAAATCAGTTTTAAATATGGTCTTTCATTTGTCATAGAAAAGCTGATTTTCTGTTTTCACATCAACAATTAATGCACCCGGTATTTTATCAATTTTCTACATCTATATAAGGACCTGCACATGCACTCAACTCACTCACACCAACACACAATAACTCAAAGGGTCTTAGTAGAGGAAAGCAAGAATTTTTGGAGCTTTCTAAGTGAGTAAACATGCATTTCATTTTCTGTTTTAACTACTGTAGTTTTTGAGTGTGTGAACTATGAAGTGACCTTTGATTTCTTGTATGATCTTGTTCAAGTAAACCTTTATGCATGGTCTGATTGTTATGGTGTAGTGATCATTCATCTATATGTGAAAAACATCATTGATTATTGTTTAAGTGACATAAGTTAAAGTTGCATTACCTAATACAGGCATCAGCCACTGTCTTTCTTTGGTTGAGTCTCTCTACAGATTCAAATAGGTTAGTGGGTATAGGACAGAGGATTAAAGTGATGATGCTATCCACTTTTAAAGGCCCTTTATATAAGCTACCTAAGTATAAAAAAGGGGAGGGGGAAATAGACTTGGCAAAACTTTGCTGTTAGTTTAAAAGCAAAACAACAGTATTGTCCTCTGTTTCAAAATTCCAAAGTGAAAATTCAAATGGGTTAAAAATGGGTTTGGATTATATGATCAGAACAAGACAGACAAATGGTTATTTTTAAAACAGAAATCAAGATTTTTAATTTTCTAAATCATGAGAAATTCGAAGATGATCAAAATTGGGGTTTATGGAAAATCCCGATCATCTAAATCACTGGAGATCGCATGGGTGATGGTGAAGCTTCATCTGGGTTCAAGGGATCGGGGAAAAATAGAAAATAATTTTTCAAATGTATGAGTTTTGTGAAATCGGAGAAAATAGGGTAAAAGGCTGGTTGTTGGGTTCGGGTTCTTGCGTCAGGATTGCTCGACGATGGTGGGGATGTAGGGGTGCGGTCCAGGGGGTTTCGGGGTGTCAGTGGGTCGTGGTGTCAGGGCTGGAAGCGGACGACGATCAGTGGACGGCCGAGGTGCTGGCGTGGGTTTTTCCTGGATGACATTTCTTTTGTCAAAAATGGTGTTACGGTAAGAATCAACAATGGACGGAGAAGGGTTGGTCGGAGTGGTGCATGATGGTCAGGGAGTGGTAGGCGGCATGGCTGAGTGGTTAGTGGGGGTGGACGGTGGCGTCAACACGTGTGCACGTGCACAGGCCGGGGGGGGAGGAAGAAAGAAGGAATGTGATACTTTGGCAAAGTACCAGGGGGGCTTGGCAACGGAGTGCACATGCGTTTTTGAGTGGTCGGGCAAGGGAAATAGCGGAGTTATCAAAGTGGTACTTGGCAAAGTACCAAGGTACTTGGTACTTGGCCAAAACCGTGGGAGCTGGGCTCATTTTAGCGTGTGCACAACGGGATTTCAAAAGTGGTACTTTGTCAAATAGGGACTTTGCCATTTTAGATTGAAACAATGTTTTAAAATTTAAATTAGTTTTAAATATAAAAATGAATTGAATTAAATAGAGAAATAAATGTTTAAATAAAAATAATAATTTTATTTAATTTAATTAAAGAAAGTGAATCAGGATAGTTTTTCGTCAGAAAATGAAACTCAATACAGAAACTGGAATTTTAAATTTAATTTAATTTAATTTAAAAAGAAAATTAAAACGATTTCTAATGAAATATTCTAACTGTAGTCAATAAAGGAAAAGTCAATCGAGTGTAAAGGATCAGATGTTGTTTTACTGAAGACGAGAAGACAGCAAAGCTGTGATTTTATGAAATCATAATTTATTTTATAATTTAAAATAGAATTTATTTTCTCGTGAAATATTTGAAACATTTAAATTGTAAACAAGGTAGAGAAGACGTATGTCACACATACGTTGGAATTGTCAGTCTTAACATCCGGATACGAGGAGCAGATCAAGGACAGTTCTGTACTGTATAAGAACTGTAACAATATTTTTATCGTATTTGGATTAAAAATAAAAGAGAAATTTTATCGATATATGATAAAAGAAGGAAAGAAGTAAATCAAGTAGAAAGGGTGAGGAGATCAAGAATAAAGGATCAAAGGGGGAAATTTGACGAGAAGATACCAAGTTTAAACGTGTAACATAAATGATTAAATAACAGTTTAAGTCATTTACGAATGTTCAGATTTAGGAAAAATGATAAGAAATATTTTTCCAAGGAAAAATAAGGTTAGAATTCATTTTTAAAGATGACGAACAAAACGGGAAGAAAGCCGTGTGCGACGCACACACTAAAATTGGCCGTTTTGAAAAGATGATCAATATACCAGATATCAACAAGATAATCATGTACTATTTGGTTTGACTATAACTGTATATGCAGATTTGATTATAATCTTGTTAGAATTATAATGTTCGTTAATCATTCCAAAGAGGCCGAAATAAATATTTCACTTTGATTTGATTATACGCCGCGCGTAAGAGATATTCAAGACGATGATCGTAAACGATATCTTTGGTCTGTTCAGTCCCAGGACAAACCAGAATGGACGAGTGTCTGGCAGCGTATATCAGTTAGATTATACACATCGAATTTACGTAAGTATATTACATTGGTGACGGAGGAATTCGTTTCTCTTAGCTTTATTTCTTGTGATATATTTGGTAAATCGAATGAGTATTTCTAATGGGTAGGACGATGTGGCATTCAAAGGAAATGAACTAGTGATGATGAACGTGAGTCTAGCCTCAAGCCTCACACCCAGGAAATGACCAAAATCGGGCAGGCAGCATGCCTATGTGGGTCGCTCCCATTAGGGTGTAGTATCACCTATCTAGAGAAATTCCTTTTGTTTCTAAATCTATCGATTCTGCCCATTCGGGGATGGTTGCCGCGCACAACCATCGGTGATATACACTCGATACACTCAAGAGAAATGAGTGGTCGGTCATGTGAGGGCCGGGTTGCAAGACGTTCTTGTTGAACCCAGGTGTATTTGCCTCTAGAGATACATCAGCGGAAGGTGGTCCCATACCTTGTCATAGTTGGAAATCCAGTTTCCATAAGTGCCAAGCGATTTGTATTTGTATACTATATCGGAGAATGTGAGATGCAAGCATTTTCCTAGATTCTGAATTATTTGTGAAACACCTAGACACTATGATAATATCTGGTTTTAAAGTATACAAAGTGTTTTGATCTCATAAGGTAAAAATCATTCCGTATTTACGGCGTGGTCTTATGAGATATTTTTATTTGTTTTTAAACTGTTTACTCATACCAGTCCCCAGACTGACCCGGAGTTTATTTTCTATGTTTTCCCTTAAACTCTTGGGTATTCATAACGCTTGTTATGAATAGACAAGTGAATCAGGATTTCATGAAACTTGTGAAGCTGGAATGAAGATTATCTGTGTGCTGGTCCATCTATCTACTGTATAATTAAGTCTGTCAGTTGATCATCTGTGATATGTATAATTACTGATGTACTATGAATGGGTTGTATCACTAGACATATGATGTTCTGATGTAATATATCCCGCTCTGTAATGTTATAAAGTATTATCTTTTGTGGAAAATTCCGCTGTGACGTTCTGATATTCTGTGTTTTATCTTCTATCTATTCTCATTTCTTATTAATGGCACAACTTGAGATGTGTTCGGAAGTTGGATCGTTACATTCACTTTGTCATTTAATTATAAGTAGACAAAATCATTTATTCTTTTCCAATTTAAAAGAATGACACTAAACACTCATTTTTGTCTAATTTGAATAAGGATATAAATAAACATTCATTTTGTCAAATTTAATAGAATATAACCAAACAGTCATCTTTGTATCATTTAAATGGAGTGAGAACTTTTATCTCACTAAAATTTCTGAATAGTTATTTATTTTATAATTAAATTTAAATTAATTATCTGTGTTGGAATTGTTGTTTGTTGGATAAATGTTGATTTGGATGTTGTATGGTGAAATGTTTGGAATTGGAATCATGTAGCATGTTATAATAGTTTTCCAAAAACATGTTTACACAGCCATAACAAGTTTTCTGACTTGTTTATGTTGATTGGACGATAAATTTTCATACATCATCCAAAAGCACAATTAATAATATATTATTCGAATTTGTGTTGATTGAAACCCCATACAGGTCTTGGGTTGATATTTGACTACACATCACCCTTGTGTTTAGTTTTAAATTGCACTTTGGCTGTTATTTGAATGTTTTGTCATTATTATGGAAGTAATGCAATGTTTGAAATCCATGTAATTAATTTATATGGAAATTGTTGGGTCTCATTCCAATTTACGATTAAAAGAATATTTTAATCTAATATTCAATTAGGTAATTAAATAATGGTTTTGATATTGACAATTAAAAAGATTATATCTTTATTGTTAAAAAGTTACCATAAAAAGGATTGAATTAAAAGATAACATTTTTAATTGTCATATGCTAAAATAAAAAGATTGATTTCAGAATTGAACATTTTGAAAAATATTTTTATTAGTATATTATAATAATAAGGAAAGTTCAATTTTTATTAAAAATTGAAATGTAAGTTATGATATTTGGAAACAAAGTATTTTTAACAATTTAATAAAAAGATCATATTTTTATTATGTAGAATATTTTAATAAAGTTATATTTTAAAATAGGAGATATTTTTTAAAATTAAGATATTTTAAAATAAAAGATGTTTTAAAATAATATTTCCCAATGAAATAATTATAATTATAAATTACAATTGTACTTGGACATGAGGTTAGGTTACATTTGTGGTGGATGTCTGCCCGGACCCAACCGGCATATCCAGCAGCCACAAATGTTGGTCCTAATGTGAGGGGTCCAAGTGCGCAAGTACGAAACGAGCCATGACACAAGGTACTTGTGGGATAAGTCTGCTCGGAACCAACCGGCATATCCAGCATCCACAAGTCGCAGGCTTAATGTGGGAGGTCTGGTCCAGTATAAAGTATAAATGAATAAGATAACGAATTGGGCTATTTAATCTATTTTAAATAACAACGCCATCTTAACCCGAATGTGTTTATCGATTTATTTTACTCATTTTATAATGAATATTAAAAGAGCTAATTTAAAAATTAATATTTTGGAAATAATATTATTTTAATATAATAAAAGATAGAATCAAAAGTTATATTTTTATTTACACTTTTGATGTAAATAAAAAGAATAGAAATTTATGTTACATTTTTATCGTCATTTCAGATGCGATAAAAAGAATAGATTTAAATGTTACATTTTTATCGTCATTTTAGATGCGATAAAAAGAAGAGATTTTAATGTTACTTTTTTTTAGTGTAATAAAAGATTGAGTAAAGGATTACATTTTTCAGTGTAATAAAAGTATAGAAAAAGGTTTACATTTTTATGTAATATAAAAAGTTTACATTTTTATGTAATATAAAAAGTACACATTTTTATGTAATATAAACCTCATTATTAATGTAATGAATGAAATATAAAAATGTCATGTTTTAAATAATAAAAACATGTTTACCTTAAAAACCTCATTTCTAATGTAAGAAATGAAATTAAAATAATGTCATGTTTTAAACTATTAAAACATGGTTACATTAAAAATCACATTTTTAATGTAAAGAAAGAGAATATAAAAATATTCATAGTTTGGAATGGAAAAGATAAACAATAAAATTTACATTTTTATTGTAATGCAATAAATGAAGGAAAATATTCATTGTTTGAAATAGAAATGATAAACAATAAAAATTCACATTTTTATTGTCATATAAGGAATGAAGAAAATGTACATGTTTTGAAATAGACTTCTGTTAATTAAAAATAACTTGAATACGAAGTGTAGAAAATTATTTAAGGAACAAATAATTTGAAATCGTCGAACGAATGAATTATATTTGTATATATAGATATAAATTAAAATAAAACGAATCGCGCTGCTGTAGTTCGCGATTTGAAATTGTAACTTCAAACGATTATACCGGAAGATCCGACCGTCAGATTTTCCCAAAACTGGAACCGTTAGGACCGCCTTGGAAAGATCTTTCCAACGATATAAATCTCGTCAAAATCCAAAGGTTAGATTTCGAGATAAGTGCAAATCAAATTTGGATAAAAACAGCGCCAGGGCCGCTCATTGACCCAAAGCGTCGTTTAATTATAATTGACCTATTTTAAATAAATAAAAATAGCGATAGATCATTATAAATAGATTTGAACGATATGAAATGATTAAAATGATAAGTATTCGAGGATTATTTGAAAAGACCGAGTTCAACTCATTTCAAATAATTACTACGACGATTTAAGTCGAAGATTTGAAGACCGTTATTGAAGACCGACGATCTTCACATCGAATGGATGAGGACTACTGATGCCCGTGATTAGAGTACCTACCTTGAAGGGACTGCAGTGGTAGTTGTCTGGATGTATTTGTTGATTGTTCGGATATGTGAGGTATGAGGTGCCTCCGGTTTCGTTCAGACCCAGAACGGACTTGTAAATGGATTGTATGTCTGACGTTGTATTCCTTTATACTGTATTCGTTGATCTTGGCTAAATATATATCTATTTGTTGTTTAACACCCTTCTCTGAGACGTATGAGCTTAGAGGTTATATATTGGTAGAAATCAATGGTATGGTATGGATTGACAATGTGGCATGCTAAGATGCATGGATCAAGGCTTTTGTTGAAAAGCAGGCCTTATGGTTGATGATCAAAGCATAGCCTGTTTAGGCGTAGCTTTTTGTATAGCGTGACTTCACGAGCCTTACACCCCGGTATGAGTCAAAAACGGGATCAGGACCATAGGGAGTGCACTCGTTTCTTACTAGCTAGAGTAGTGTCAGCGATTTACCAGCCCTGACATTTTTACTTATGTGGATATTGGATTATGAGGTACCTCGGGTTTTATAGGTTGTTAGTGGCCATATTAGAGGTTCAAAAGAACAGGTAAACGTGTGTTCAGGCATAACTAATCCACTAAAGTATATGTGGACCGGCCCTACCGCATCTAAGGGTTCGCCAGAGTCCGAATCCTGAGGCATTAGCTAGAGTGTCTCGAATCGGAGGGGACGATCCCTAGCCTCGATTTCATGATGGAAAACCAAATCTCTAGTACGACATTGCGGTTTTGATTGTAAACCTATATATGGCGACATAGTATATGGTACCTATGCCGTCTAAGATTGATACATTTACTTTGAAATATTTTCTAAAACTGATTAGACACTAACAATAATATTAAAATATTATTTTATACGTATCAAGTCATGTTTGATCATTATAAGGTAAAACTCTATCCTCCGGTTTGCGTTGCATTGTGTGATGGGACTTGAGTCTTATAATGATTTCATTTTTCTAAAAAGCATTGCTTTATTTTGTATAAAATTTATTTAATTATGCACTGGCAATCCAACGGAGTAAACCGGTTCCGTGTTAGCGGCGTGGTACTGTGATTTGCCATACTATTAGATAATGTAGAAAAGATTTCTCATACCTGTAAAGGCCCGCCAATCCGTACTATTTGAGTCGACTAATAACACCACACGTCCAACCCAAATTGCACAGAAATACGAATCATTATTAGAAAGAAGTTAGAGGATGAGAAATAGAAAGAAAGAAATATTAGAATAGAAGAAAAACGAAGATCACAAACTCACAGTGGAACGAATAAAATATATTATATAACATAACTTTTGAAATACAAATCAGTAACTTTATATACATACCATCATCAGAGCACAATAGTCATTTCTGGAACAGTTATAAACACCTATTTCCAGATACAACATAGTACACAGCGGAAATACAATAATCTACAGCTAACTGGTGAAGCCTCCTGCTTCCAGCTCCTCCAATTGAATCTGTGAAATCCTGACTACTTGACTGCCCGTACAAATTTGGGCACCCAAGAGTTTAGGGAAAACAAAACAAAATAAACTCTGGGTCAGTCATGGGACTGGTGTGAGTAAACTCAAATCATTGGTTTAACCTTTAAAATCCTTTCAAAAGAAAAGATAATAGTAAGACCAGCCCACACATAAACATGGACGGTTTTTACCTTACTATAACCCAAAACACTTTGATACGAAAATCCAGTGATATTATAATAATGTTTACAACGAGTAAATAACCAAATAGCAGAACGCTTGCATCTCACGCTCCACATATATAGTATAAATCAAAAACCGCATGGCGCTTATAGGAGATTGGATTTCCAACATGACAAGGTATGGAACCACCTTCCGCTAGTGTATCTCTAGAGAGGAATACACTGGGTTCAACAAGAACATCTTGTAACCCGGCCCACACATGACCGACCACTCATTTCGCTTGAGTGTATCGAATGTATATCACCAACGGTTGGGATCAGCAACCGCCTCCCGATAAGGGACAGCATCGATAGAATAAGGAATTAAATGAACCTCTAGATAGGTGATTATACATCCTAATGGGAGCGACCCACATAGTCATGCTGCCTGCCCGATTTTTGTCATTTCCCGGTTGATGAGGCCTGAGGCTTCGATTTCTTACCATTCATTTATAACACAATCACTTTGAATGCCACATCGTTAGATCCGTTGATCACTAGTTGAGTTTGCACAAATATTCTGGATGTTATGCTAAGGGAATAAATCCGTTGCAACCATATATATTTATACAGACCAACCCATTTGATCATTGGAAATACTCTGTCAGACATTCGTCCATTTACGTTCGTTCTGGGATTGAACGAAACCGAAGGCACTATTTCTATTTAATAGAAAAAGTCTTTGCACTTTACTCCGTCTTCAATATATTCAGCATACTTGGTTCGCAACGCTTATGCCGATACGGAGTGGTTCTTCGGATAATAATCCAACCGGTCTCTCCATATTGACAACGATGGTCAAAAACTTCGATAGTCTGTGATTTAACTATCGAATAAAAACAAGTGTTCATCCAAACATATCAAACAAATCACTGGGCTCTTTAATTAATATTTCATTAATTAAATCTCTTCTCCATTTCCTTATCAATATTTGTTAACCAAATATTTACAAGTATCGCCTCCTTTTATTTTCTATAGTTAGAAAATATTTTCGATTTTTATTGGAAAACATTCCAATCACTTATCTCTTCCACGAACTCATTTAGTTCTATACTTAGAAAACATTTGTTATTTTATTTCCAAGTTTACATTTATTTGGGTTAAAACGGATGTTGTGTAAAACATCGTTACGACAACCCAAATATATACATTCAACTAAATCTCTTTAAACGTTGGTCTTCGAGACTGAGTTTTGCTATTTATCGGTTGTTAATGAAACCAATCAAGTTGGGGTATAATTACCTCTCAGACCTTGACTGAATAACATTCATAACGTCAAAAAATACAAGACTACTTACTCGAATAATCAATACTATACAAACCAATTATCTATATTTTAAAACACGTATACATTTCCCTTGTTATTTTTAACAAATCTAAGTTATAGTTTTCTTTCTTGTTTCAAATATCCTATTTAAATTTGTTTCATTATCTAATTCTCTATATATATCGATATATGGATTTCTAGTTATCAAATTTTCTTAAAAATATTCTAACTCCTTAAATTTTCGGAAAAATTCGCCATAACCTCCCCTGTATCGGGAGCATCGGGAAATTTCAAATAGCTTCCCGGTAACTTCTCATCTCATAAAGAAAAAGAAAAAAACCAAGCGGCTTGCCGATACGGCGCATAAAATCTCATATATGAATTAAACATGTACCTTATTGTCGAGCACACTAATTATATACCTTCATCACTTTATCCCATAACTGTCTCCGGTATATCTATACCTGTACAATTCATTTCAACTTCATACACTCGTTTTGACTCAATTTGTTAAAGTAACTCTTTAACTAACTCTTTGCCCATTTCGCTTGTATATATGAATATAACACATTTCAAATATATTTCAACTTACTTATCAACTAATTGAATTCAAATTTTAATTTAAGTTCTATATTTGATTTCAAATATATGTTTACAATTCAAAAATTCAATTTTCAAAGTTCGACTTCAATTCACCACTCGATTAACTAATTCTCCTTTGACTTAGTTAATTCTATTCAATAATCAAAAATATGATTATTGTTTCAAAAATCACTTTTCTTACTTCACTTGAGTTCACCTTTATGTTCTAACTCAAGACCAGGTTTTTAAATGGAAATTCGGATTTTTATTTGCTTAAAAATCCCTATATTTATTATATAAATTCCATTATGGTTTTAATGGTTTCTGGCGCTGCACTTTTAAAAATATGATTTTTGACATAACTCAAAATCTATTCGACGAAATCCAGATTTTTCTCTTCCATTAGAAAACTATTATTCAACCGGTCCTGACGATTCTTGTTTCAAAGAATTCCGACTTCAATTGAGTCCTGTAACTCAATTGAAGTTCGAGTCGTCAATTTACGAACTGCAGCGCTGCGGCGAGTTCGTTGAATTATATATATACATATATACATATATATATATATATAAAAACTTTTAAACTTCGTTAAAATGAATCCAACTCCATTTTAACTCTATTTGAATTTCTTGATTCAAATTCCAATCTCGCTTTTATTTGAATTCTATATTCAAATTCCAATTCCTTTCTTATTTGAATTCTATGTTCAAATTCTATTTCCTTTTCTATTTGAATTCTATGTTCAAATTCTATTTCCTTTTCTATTTGAATTCTAAATTCAAATTTCCATTTCCTTTTCTATTATTCAAATTCTATATTTAAATTTCCTTTATTCAACTCCCATTTAAATTCCTATATTCAAATACTATAGTTGAATTTCCTTTTCTATTTTATATTCAAATTCAATACTTGAATTTCTATTTCAATTCCATATTCAAATTCAATACTTGAATTTCTATTTCAATTTCATATTCAAATTCAATACTTGAAATTCCATTTGAATTCTATTATTCAATTTCTATACTTGAAATTCCATTTGAATTCTATTATTCAATTTCTATTTCAATTCTTCTTTGTAATTCTATATTTCAAATTCAATTCTTCTTCGAAATTCAATATTTCAAATTCAATTCAATTCTTCTTTGAAATTCAATATTTCAAATTCAATTCAATTCTTCTTTGAAATTCAATATTTCAAATTCATTTATTCAAATTCCTTTATTCCTCTATTCACATTCCTTTATTCACATTCCTTTATGAATTTCTATATTCAAAATTCTATTTCAAATTCTTTTTGAATTCTCGATTCAAATTATATATTCAATTCTGTTTGAATTCTCTATATTCAAATTTCTATATTCAATTCTATTTGAATCTTCTATATTCAAATTTCAAATTTCAATTCTATTTTAGAAAAATAGAATTTCCTTTCTAATTCTCAAATATCCATTTTCATGATATTTTTAAATATCATTACTTAAGCCCAGTGATATTTAAACACACAAAGCAACCAATTATTTATTTTTCTAACACATCATATATAACAATATATATGCAACAAATAAACAAACAGATAATATATTTTTGAGGAATCCAGTTGGATTCCTCCAACCTGTTTTCCTGCATCCACAGATGTTAGCACATAAATAATACTCATTCTGCTTCGTGGCAGAATATCATGGTATAGAAGGTCATCCACTAATCATAGCGTGGGGCGTATAGGGTAATCATCCGCTATGAAACTGCGGGCATCCGCTAATGAGACTGCGGGAATCCAACCAATCAATCAACCCAATATATATATAATAGCCTAAATAACTAATATATATAAAACAAGCAGAAAAATCCAAACAAGCAACAACAATTATTTTTTTACGAAGTAAAAGTAATTATAAATGAAAGGTGAGTGAGATTTACTCACCGTGATTTTTAATCTGCACTTGTCAATTTCTTTTCATTGATTTCCGAGTCTTTGAACTCCACTCAAGTGATTTAATTTGATTTATCCTCACCTTAGAAAAAAAATCCGAATTTTATAAATTAACTACTGAATCTCCTTAACAAGGTTTAATGTAAAGAATATACTAAAATTAAATTTTCTAGACTATCTGGTTTTGGGAAGCTAACGATTTGGAGTTTAAATTTTTACTTATCTAATTTACGAATTATATACTGATTTACTACTCAAATTTCCCTTTTTGTTTCCAAATTTCGAATTTTCAAAAATGACATTCCTATTTTCAAAGTGTACAAATCTGTTTTAAATCATGTCCTAATAAAATTAAATTAAGAATTTACCTTCTATTAATTTGATTTCTCTGCCTAAGTTCTTCCTTCCCAAACACCGTAATTTCAAGCTCGAACCCCCTGAACAAAAATGTTGCCAAGCTCGCCCTTGCTGTTTGCAGAGGAAGTTCGAACTTTCTTGGTATCAGACTTAACAAATTTCACCCATACGAGCACCTCTACGCCCAAGGTTCCAACTCCCCTACCTCATCCTCTTCACGATCTTCTCACTGCCAATTCCCCTTGCCAAAATCACTAAGTCGAACCTCTCCCCTCGTTAACAGTTTCGAATCCCATTCTTCCTCCTAAATTGATACTTCCTGGCAGCTGAAAAATCCCAACGCAACCACCTATCACCCCAATTCGCGGTCGCTTCTACCCCAGACCATACGCGGTTCAACAGCATCCTCCGCAACCTCAAAATCGCTCCATAAGTACGCTCGGTCCATCTGTCCCTTCCCAGGCATCGTGAGATTCCAATTTCAAAAGACCGTGACTCGATTTAAATCCTGGAGGCATCGCGACTTTGTTTTATTGAAGTGGAGGATTTAGAAAGTGATGGCTTCCATTTTTTTGTGTTTTTTTCCTGAAGCCGTTGAAATGGATTTGAGGAGAGAAACAAAACAAAATGGCCTTGATATGTATTCCGAATGGCAAATTATAATTGCCTGAGCTCGACCATTTTTTCCATTGAAATTTGTTTGAAGATTTTAAAAGGAAAAGGAGGCTTCTATTTTTATCTGAGGAAAGAAACGAGATTGGGAATATATGGCTTCGGAAGGGAACAACCATTTTTGTTGTTGTGAAGCTTGGAAGGATTAAACTCGCAGAAGAATGAAATGGTATTTCGGAAAAAGGGAAACGCGATATTTTATAGAAGATGAAACTTGGTGTTGAAGTAGTTTACAGTGTACAAGGTACACCGTTTTTAATTTCGATTTGACTAAAAAAGATTTTTCACCCTTTTTAAATAGATACCGATTTGATCTCAAGCTTGTCCACTATTTTAATTATTAAAAATATATAATTTGCGGTAACGAACACCAATTTGAGCGCAACAACCGGCGTTTCTAGCGTTTAACCACTATTCTGAACATACTGAGATATGTCACGAAGCCCAATTTGATCATCTGGAGAAGATATTAATTAAAACTGCTATAAATTAAATTCAAAAAAATTAATTCCTTCGATAATAAATTTATATTATCGCTTTTATATCCATACAGAACCGACACTGATCATCTGAACAGTTTTCAATTCAGTTTTAACTCGAATTGAGTTATTATTCGTATTACGATAATTTAATATATTCGATATTAAATCGATAACTCAATATAAAAATTCCTTTATATTATCAACACAATATTTAAAACCATATTAAATATTTAAAATTAACTGGCCAAAAATCCGGGTCGTTACAGTCTTCCCCCCTTAAAAGAATTTCGTCCCCGAAATTACTAAGGTAAGAAAAATGCTACAATTCCAATAACTTTTAAAAGACTCGCTTATGCTGAAACTGAACTCTTCTAATTTCAACAAATTTAATTCCACCAAAACTTTTGGTTTTCATTCATATGCATTCAAATTGATTCTAAATCAATTTATCCCCTTTGATTCATTTAACTTGCTTTAAATTAAATTTTAACTCCAGAATTCGAATCCCCGGGTTTCTATTTCAAATCCTTCTGAAATCACATAAATATATACATATATTTATTTCCATCTCAAATTCAAAACACTTGAATTCTTCCCAAAACAACGTGTTTTCTTTCAAACAAATTTCCAACAAAACTTTCTAAGGTAGCAATCCATCACTTAGAAACTCGAAAATGAACACTGATGATGTTGCAATCATCATCAGAATTATTTTCTAGCCACTGAAGTGAGTTCAGTGCTTTATTATTTCAAAATCCATCTAAAATGATTTTAAATCAAAAATCCTTCCAAAACAAAGCTATATTACTTTAATATACTTTGAAAAATATTTCCAAATTTCCCAGGATTTAAATTCCAATTCTGGTTTGAATTTCAATTTCAATTCATTTCATTTGTATATGTTATTCATATACAAATTTTATTTTGGTTATATATAACCATTCCAACTTTTATAATCTCATTTGATTATAGTATTAACATTCAACACATCCATATAATATAATGATTTCAAAAATCATTCTTTCTATATCAAAATATAATTTTGGGTAAAATTATTTCATCTACCCACTTGAAAACAATATCATGTTCAATCTTCTGTTCAAGCGTTTAGAAATTCCTATCGACTTCGTGGCGTCCCACTATTCGATCAGAATTCATAAACCACTCAACAGACTAGCCAACACAATATAAAATAACTTTTATATCAGTTTACAAATACGCTCTCTCGTATATATACGCTCAACTCATTCTAGGGTACTACTGACCCTATCTCTAATGAGCACATGCCACACAAGCCTAGGTATTCGCTCAACCAAAGCTCTGATACCAACTGTAAAGGCCCGCCAATCCGTACTATTTGAGTCGACTAATAACACCACACGTCCAACCCAAATTGCACAGAAATACGAATCATTATTAGAAAGAAGTTAGAGGATGAGAAATAGAAAGAAAGAAATATTAGAATAGAAGAAAAACGAAGATCACAAACTCACAGCGGAACGAATAAAATATATTATATAACATAACTTTTGAAATACAAATCAGTAACTTTATATACATACCATCATCAGAGCACAACAGTCATTTCTGGAACAGTTATAAACACCTGTTTCTAGATACAACATAGTACACAGCGGAAATACGATAATCTACAGCTAACTGGTGAAGCCTCCTGCTTCCAGCTCCTCCAATTGAATCTGTGAAATCCCGACTACTTGACTGCCCGTACAAATTTGGGCACCCAAGAGTTTAGGGAAAACAAAACAAAATAAACTCTTGGTCAGTCATGGGACTGGTGTGAGTAAACTCAAATCATTGGTTTAACCTTTAAAATCCTTTCAAAAGAAAAGATAATAGTAAGACCAACCCACACATAAACATGGACGGTTTTTACCTTACTATAACCCAAAACACTTTGATAAGAAAATCCAGTGATATTATAATAATGTTTATAACAAGTAAATAACCAAATAGCAGAACGCTTGCATCTCACGCTCCACATATATAGTATAAATCAAAAACCGCATGGCGCTTATTGGAGATTGGATTTCCAACATGACAAGGTATGGAACCACCTTCCGCTAGTGTATCTCTAGAGAGGAATACACTGGGTTCAACAAGAACATCTTGTAACCCGGCCCACACATGACCGACCACTCATTTCGCTTGAGTGTATCGAATGTATATCACCAACGGTTGGGATCAGCAACCGCCTCCCGATAAGGGACAGCATCGATAGAATAAGGAATTAAATGAACCTCTAGATAGGTGACTATACATCCTAATGGGAGCGACCCACATAGTCATGCTGCCTTCCCGATTTTTGTCATTTCCCGGTTGATGAGGCCTGAGGCTTCGATTTCTTACCATTCATTTATAACACAATCACTTTGAATGCCACATCGTCAGATCCGTTGATCACTAGTTGAGTTTGCACAAATATTCTGGATGTTATGCTAAGGGAATAAATCCGTTGCAACCATATATATTTATATAGACCAACCCATTTGATCATTGGAAATACTCTGTCAGACATTCGTCCATTTACGTTCGTTCTTGGATTGAACGAAACCGAAGGCACTATTTCTATTTAATAGAAAAAGTCTTTGCACTTTACTCCGTCTTCAATATATTCAGCATACTTGGTTCGCAACGCTTATGCCGATACGGAGTGGTTCTTCGGATAATAATCCAACTGGTCTCTCCATATTGACAACGATGGTCAAAAACTTCGATAGTCTGTGATTTTACTATCGAATAAAAACAAGTGTTCATCCAAACATATCAAACAAATCACTGGGCTCTTTAATTAATATTTCATTAATTAAATCTCTTCTCCATTTCCTTATCAATATTTGTTAACCAAATATTTACAAGTATCGCCTCCTTTTATTTTCTATAGTTAGAAAATATTTTCGATTTTTATTGGAAAACATTCCAATCACTTATCTCTTCCACGAACTCATTTAGTTCTATACTTAGAAAACATTTGTTATTTTATTTCCAAGTTTACATTTATTTGGGTTAAAACGGATGTTGTGTAAAACATCGTTACGACAACCCAAATATATACATTCAACTAAATCTCTTTAAACGTTGGTCTTCGAGACTGAGTTTTGCTATTTATCGGTTGTTAATGAAACCAATCAAGTTGGGGTATAATTACCTCTCAGACCTTGACTGAATAACATTCATAACGTCAAAACAGACAAGACTACTTACTCGAATAATCAATACTATACAAACCAATTATCTATATTTTAAAACACGTATACATTTCCCTTGTTATTTTTAACAAATCTAAGTTATAGTTTTCTTTCTTGTTTCAAATATCCTATTTAAATTTGTTTCATTATCTAATTCTCTATATATATTGATATATGGATTTCTAGTTATCAAATTTTCTTAAAAATATTCTAACTCCTTAAATTTTCGGAAAAATTCGCCATAACCTCCCCTGTATCGGGAGCATCGGGAAATTTCAAATAGCTTCCCGGTAACTTCTCATCTCAAAAAGAAAAAGAAAAAAACCAAGCGGCTTGCCGATACGGCGCATAAAATCTCATATATGAATTAAACATGTACCTTATTGTCGAGCACACTAATTATATACCTTCATCACTTTATCCCATAACTGTCTCCGGTATATCTATACCTGTACAATTCATTTCAACTTCGTACACTCGTTTTGACTCAATTCGTTAAAGTAACTCTTTAACTAACTCTTTGCCCATTTCGCTTGTATATATGAATATAACACATTTCAAATATATTTCAACTTACTTATCAACTAATTGAATTCAAATTTTAATTTAAGTTCTATATTTGATTTCAAATATATGTTTACAATTCAAAAATTCAATTTTCAAAGTTCGACTTCAATTCACCACTCGATTAACTAATTCTCCTTTGACTTAGTTAATTCTATTCAATAATCAAAAATATGATTATTGTTTCAAAAATCACTTTTCTTACTTCACTTGAGTTCACCTTTATGTTCTAACTCAAGACCAGGTTTTTAAATGGAAATTCGGATTTTTATTTGCTTAAAAATCCCTATATTTATTATATAAATTCCATTATGGTTTTAATGGTTTCTGGCGCTGCACTTTTAAAAATTTGATTTTTGACATAACTCAAAATCTATTCGACGAAATCCAGATTTTTCTCTTCCATTAGAAAACTATTATTCAACCGGTCCTGACGATTCTTGTTTCAAAGAATTCTGACGTCAATTGAGTACTGTATACTCAATTGAAGTTCGAGTCGCCAATTTACGAACTGCAGCGCTGCGGCGAGTTCATTTAATTATACTTATATATATATAAACGTTTAAACTTCGTTAAAATGAATCCAACTCCATTTTAACTCTATTTGAGTTTCTTGATTCAAATTCCAATCTCGCTTTTATTTGAATTCTATATTCAAATTCCAATTCCTTTCTTATTTGAATTCTATGTTCAAATTCTATTTCCTTTTCAATTTGAATTCTATGTTCAAATTCTATTTCCTTTTCTATTTGAATTCTAAATTCAAATTTCCATTTCCTTTTCTATTATTCAAATTCTATATTTAAATTTCCTTTATTCAACTCCCATTTAAATTCCTATATTCAAATTCTATAGTTGAATTTCCTTTTCTATTTTATATTCAAATTCAATACTTGAATTTCTATTTCTATTCCATATTCAAATTCAATACTTGAATTTCTATTTCAATTTCATATTCAAATTCAATACTTGAAATTCCATTTGAATTCTATTATTCAATTTCTATACTTGAAATTCCATTTGAATTCTATTATTCAATTTCTATTTCAATTCTTCTTTGAAATTCTATATTTCAAATTCAATTCAATTCTTCTTCGAAATTCAATATTTCAAATTCAATTCAATTCTTCTTTGAAATTCAATATTTCAAATTCAATTCAATTCTTCTTTGAAATTCAATATTTCAAATTCATTTATTCAAATTCCTTTATTCCTCTATTCACATTCCTTTATTCACATTCCTTTATGAATTTCTATATTCAAAATTCTATTTCAAATTCTGTTTGAATTCTCGATTCAAATTATATATTCAATTCTGTTTGAATTCTCTATATTCAAATTTCTATATTCAATTCTATTTGAATCTTCTATATTCAAATTTAAAATTTCAATTCTATTTTAGAAAAATAGAATTTCCTTTCTAATTCTCAAATATCCTTTTTCATGATATTTTTAAATATCATTACTTAAGCCCAGTGATATTTAAACACACAAAGCAACCAATTATTTATTTTTCTAACACATCATATATAACAATATATATGCAACAAATAAACAAACAGATAATATATTTTTGAGGAATCCAGTTGGATTCCTCCAACCTGTTTTCCTGCATCCACAGATGTTAGCACATAAATAATACCCATTCTGCTTCATGGCAGAATATCGTGGTATAGAAGGTCATCCACTAATCATAGCGTGGGGCGTATAGGGTAATCATCCGCTATGAAACTGCGGGCATCCGCTAATGAGACTGCGGGAATCCAACCAATCAATCAACCCAATATATATATAATAGCCTAAATAACTAATATATATAAAACAAGCAGAAAAATCCAAACAAGCAACAACAATTATTTTTTTACGAAGTAAAAGTAATTATAAATAAAAGGTGAGTGAGATTTACTCACCGTGATTTTTAATCTGCACTTGTCAATTTCTTTTCATTGATTTCCGAGTCTTTGAACTCCACTCGAGTGATTTAATTTGATTTATCCTCACCTTAGAAAAAAATCCGAATTTTATAAATTAACTACTGAATCTCCTTAACAAGGTTTAATGTAAAGAATATACTAAAATTAAATTTTCTAGACTACCTGGTTTTGGGAAGCTAACGATTTGGAGTTTAAATTTTTACTTATCTAATTTATGAATTATATACTGATTTACTACTCAAATTTCCCTTTTTGTTTCCAAATTTCGAATTTGCAAAAATGACATTCCTATTTTCAAAGTGTACAAATCTGTTTTAAATCATGTCCTAATAAAATTAAATTAAGAATTTACCTTCTATTAATTTGATTTCTCTGCCTAAGTTCTTCCTTCCCAAACACCGTAATTTCAAGCTCGAACCCCCTGAACAAAATTGTTGCCTAGCTCGCCCTTGCTGTTTGCAGAGGAACTTCGAACTTTCTTGGTATCAGACTTAACAAATTTCACCCATACGAGCACCTCTACGCCCAAGGTTCCAACTCCCCTACCTCATCCTCTTCACGATCTTCTCACTGCCAATTCCCCTTGCCAAAATCACTAAGTCGAACCTCTCCCCTCGTTAACAGTTTCGAATCCCATCCTTCCTCCTAAATCGATACTTCCTTGCAGCTCAAAAATCCCAACGCAACCACCTATCACCCCAATTCGCGGTCGCTTCTACCCCAGACCATACGCGGTTCAACAGCATCCTCCGCAACCTCAAAATCGCTCCATAAGTACGCTCGTTCCATCTGTCCCTTCCCAGGCATCGTGAGATCCCAATTTCAAAAGACCGTGACTCGATTTAAATCCTGGAGGCATTGCGACTTTGTTTTATTGAAGTGGAGGATTTAGAAAGTGATGGCTTCCATTTTTTTGTGTTTTTTTCCTGAAGCCGTTGAAATTGATTTGAGGAGAGAAACAAAACAAAATGGCCTTGATATGTATTCCGAATGGCAAATTATAATTGCCTGAGCTCGACCATTTTTTCCATTGAAATTTGTTTGAAGATTTTAAAAGGAAAAGGAGGCTTCTATTTTTATCTGAGGAAAGAAACGAGATTGGGAATATATGGCTTCGGAAGGGAACGACCATTTTTGTTGTTGTGAAGCTTGGAAGGATTAAACTCGCAGAAGAATGAAATGGTATTTCGGAAAAAGGGAAACGCGATATTTTATAGAAGATGAAACTTGGTGTTGAAGTAGTTTTCAGTGTACAAGGTACACCGTTTTTAATTTCGATTTGACTAAAAAAGATTTTTCACCCTTTTTAAATAGATACCGATTTGATCTTAAGCTTGTCCACTATTTTAATTATTAAAAATATATAATTTGCGGTAACGAACACCAATTTGAGCGCCACAACCGGCGTTTCTAGCGTTTAACCACTATTCTGAACATACTGAGATATGTCACGAAGCCCAATTTGATCATCTGGAGAAGATATTAATTTAAACTACTATAAATTAAATTCAAAAAAATTAATTCCTTCGATAATAAATTTATATTATTGCTTTTATATCCAAACAGAACTGACACTGATCATCTGAACTGTTTTCAATTCAGTTTTAACTCGAATTGAGTTATTATTCGTATTACGATAATTTAATATATTCGATATTAAATCGATAACTCAATATAAAAATTCCTTTATATTATCAACACAATATTTAAAACCATATTAAATATTTAAAATTAACTGGCCAAAAATCCGGGTCGTTACTATACCAGTCCCATGACTGGCCTGTAATTTGTTTCACTTGCAATCTCGGGTGCCCTTTTTCCACACGGGCAGTCGAGTAGTTTTTTGCAGATATTTTTCTCTTGAGCAGGATTCTTGTAACGAACTGGGATTTTCGACCCAGAAAATCAACATAAAACCCATGTTAATTATTCAGGCATCGAACATTCCGGATCATTAATAGAAAGAAATTAGAGGGTGAGGATAGATAAGATAGAAAATTAGAATAGAAGAAGAACACAATCAGAGTAAAACACAACTCACACAGCGGAACGAATAAAATATATCATACAACATAACTTTGAAATAAAATAGTGTATATATACAATAACATTACCAGAGTACAACACTTACACACAGCTGGAATAACAATAGCTATATATGATCCGGAAGCCTCCTGCTTCAAACTTCTCCAAGTGTATCTGTAAAGACCTGAACTACTTAACTGCCCGTACAAATTTGGGCACCCAAGAGTTTAGGGAAAACAAAACAAAATAAAATTCTGGGTCAGTCATGGGACTGGTGTGAGTAAACTCTAATCATTTGGTTTAACTTTATAAAATCCTTTTCAAAAGAAAAGATAATCGTAAGACCAATCCACACATAAACACGGACGACTTTTACCTTACGATAACCCAAACAGTTTTGGAAAACCAATACTTGTCTGATATTATAATAATGTCTAATCATAAGTAATTAACAATCTAGCAGAACGCTTGCATCTCACGTTCCACATATGTAGTATACAAACAAAACCACTGGCGCTTATTGGAGATTGGATTCCAACTATGACAAGGTATGGGACCACCCGCCGATATTGTATCTCTAGAGGCAAATACACTGGGTTCAACAAGATCGTCTTGCAACCCGGCCCACACATGACCGACCACTCATTTCGCTTGACTGTATCGAATGTATATCACCAACGGTTGGGAGCTACCCACCATCTCCTGAAAAGGGACAACATCGAACATAGATAAAAGAATGAATTGGATTTTCTCTAGATAGGTGATACACACCCTAATGGGAGCGACCCACATAGCCATGTTGCTTACCCGATTTTTGTCATTTCCCGGTTGATGAGGCTTTAGGTCATATCGTATCTTTGACAGATCATACATTCATTTACTTTGAATGCCACATCGTCATACCCATCAAAATCACAAATTGATTTCCCCAAAAATACCATGGGTATACAGCTAAGAGAAACGAATTCCGCCGCCACCAAACGTAAGTACGTTTGAAGAGATCAACTTACGCGATCCGTTAGATATACTCTGTCAGACATTCGTCCATTCACGTTTGTCCTGGGACTGGACAAACCAAAGGCACTATTCTGTAAACAAGATAGTCCTTGCATAACTCCGTCTTCAATATTTGATCGCAACGCTAACGTCCATATAGAGTGGTTTTCAGATAATATATCTGATCCCGGTCTCTTCGCATTGACGACGATAAAATGGTCAAAAATTTCGATAGTCGGTGATTTAACTATAAAAGAAAAACAGGTGTGCAACCAACGGTATTATTTCCAGATGGAAATTCTATCGATCAATCAACATTCAACATTTATCTCTTTCAATTAAATTATCTTTAATTTATCCATTTTCCCTTTCTGTATATTTGTAAATTCTTATTTTTTTTAAATTTAGAAAATATACATCATAAATCATTGTAAAACATTTCCATCTCTGTTTCACGTATCACTGTCATTCCAGTATTCTTTCTCGTCAACATTTCATTTTCTAAGATTAGAAAATATCTCTGATTATATTTGGAAAATATTTCCAAAATGTATACATTTGATTTCAATAGATGTTTAAATTAAACATCACTAAGCCAATTTAAACCATCACGGTTATTAACCGAACTTCTTAACCACTTTCACTATCGAACCTTAACCACCTCTTAGTTAAAACTGAAGTCAATCAAGTTGGGGTATAATTACCTCTCAGACCTTAATTGAACAACATTTCAAACCTCGAAATAGACAAAGTTCAAACTTTAAATCTTTAAGAAACTTCCTTGCGAGACTCTCGGATTCTATTTACGAATCCTCTTCTGTTACCAAAATCTCTTGATTTTAACAATAGTGTTATAATCCTTTATTTTGAAATAAAATATTTAGATACAACTTTTCACTACTAGTTTAAATAAAGAAATAATTACTTTATTAGATAACTGAATCTTGCTTTAAAAACTGGAAAGAAATAGTACTTTCCTCCATTCGATATAATCGAATCCCAATGTATAATCCACGCTCGAATAATCAATATTCGATAGCTCTCTTTTGAATAAACTGTATTCAATAACTCTTTATTCGAATAACTATATTTGATAATCCCTCTTCGAATGATTTACATTCGATTAACTTTCTACGAACGATTTACATTCGATTAATTTCCTTTAATTCTATTCGAATAAACTATTTCGAATAACTATGTCTATTTTAACTTCATTTCGAATGTCTAATATTCGATTTAATTCCATTCACTTGACTCTGGATCGCAGCGATCACAATGGTTACGCCTGATTCCCTCGGGAAGCATCCGACCGCCGTAGGCTATATACAGCCCTGCGAATTTCGCTAGCAGTCGTACAAAATGGCAACACATCCTAAATAACTATGTTGACTAACTCTATCTCAAATAACTATATTCGATCAACTCTAATTGAATAAATAATATTCAATAAATTCTAATTGGATTAACTCTATCTAATTAACCCTAATTGATTATTCAGTTTCAAATACCGATGTTGAAATCGACATTTACTTTTCTCTATAAGTCCTGACTTATACATTCTATTTATCCAATGATAAACATTTTATTTAATTTATAAGATATCATTTATAAATTTATCTTCTCAATCCATCGGTCAGAATAGGTTCTATTTAAAAACTTTGCTTTAAATCCATAACACGTTATACCCGTGTGCGAAGCACGGGTTTAAACCTTTCAAATGTAAACTTCTCTTTTAATACCATTCTAGTCACTTCTTCAAGTATTTCTTTTTAAAATCTATTTTTTTTACCAAATAATTCCCCTTTTGATAAATTTTATTTATTCTATAAATATTTTCTATTATAAAATCTATTGATTTTATAAGTAATTCCTTTGATAATCTAACTATTTTCTTTCTATTTGTTTTACACATATTTCCCCATTTTATTCTATTCATTTTTCAAAATATCCCTTTCAATTTTATTTGTAAATAGTTTACAAATATTTCTTTTTCAATTCTATCTGTTTGATTAACAAACAAATATTCCTTTTCAATCTATTTATTTTCTAAATAAATAGTTTCTTTTTATAAAATCTTTTGATTTTATAAATATTTCTTCTTCAATATAACATTGAAAATTTCCTTTTTAACATTCCAGTATTCCTTATGGTATTTAACGTACCATACAACAATGATCGGTATCATTCCAACGTATAAAATCAACAACAGATTTCATATCACATCATATAACACAATATAGGGAAAACAGTAAAATAAATGTTAAGGAACCCAGTTGGGTCCCTCCGACCTGTTTCCCTGCATCCACAGATGTTAGACAATAAAATTCACATGAATTTCATTTCAATATGTACTATTCTGATAACCAGAATCAATGTTTGTTTAACGATATATGTATATATCGTTATCAGTAATTCCAAACAATAATCAGTAATTCAACCAAACAATCAACACATAGCAATCAACCATCATTTATCAATTCTAAAAATACGTTATAAAAATATAATTGTGTAGAGTTAGTGAGATTAACTCACATTGGACGGTTATCGTTGAATAACGATAATTGGTCGTTGATTTGATTCAGGCATTAAATTTCACCATAAATCCAAACGTGCTCCAATTTGCTTTCGGTCAGTTCGAATGTGTAGTGCCCATCCATACGATCCTAACGGATCCTGTTACACTGGACTCTTTTAAAAATCCTAGTCCATGCTATTAAATTTCTAACCGCTCCAGAATGATTTCCCATGAACAATTCATTTTAAACCCTAAGTAGTAAACTTCAAGGCCCTACCGTATTCCTTTCTATAATAACGTGCTCCACGTCTTAGTCTGTCTTTACCATTAACTCCACCCAAACCTTAGGAACACCGAAACAACAAATCACCATTTAATAATTACTAAATTTCTAACCAATTATAATTAACGTTAATCATACCTATAAATTCCCATTCTTCCATCAGTACATAGCAATCCTGCTCTTCCTAAACCCCTCTGTGAGCAACCGCACCCATCACAGTTAAATAAAACCAATCCCTCTCCACGCTATTTATTCATACCACAACCAATCATTTTTCTCCAAACACACACCCCTCTCTACCGCCGTCCTTACTTCCCATTTGCCCACGTTCAACAGCTCCCCACATCAAAAATTAACCCATGCAATTCCCCTCCAACTGCTACGTCCAAGTATGCTCACCCAAGCATCGAATCCGAGATCCCTCCCCTCATAAAATTTCCAACTTCATATGTGAATTAAAGACCACCATCCCTCCTCTCTTTTCGTTTTGATTAATGTTTCTTCTTCTTTTTCTTTTTTTTTCGGAAGAAAGCTTCGGATTTAAATGTTGTGAAGCCAAAAAGAATAAAAGTCGCCTGTTGTATTTATAGCGTAAACTCCTTGGTTGCTAAGGTATAGGCCTGCACATTTCCCCTTAGGCATGTGTTTAGACTTAATTTAGGTTGGCAGCTGTCAAAACATTTGATTTTACCTGACATAGCATGGTAGCAGATAGATTTAGGCGTTGAATCAGAAAACTACCCAAAACTTTCAAATGAAGGAAACGAGAGTATGGGAGTATCAGATATTTTTTCTCTCCTCAACTTCTAGACTTAACGTTAGCTGATAATAGGGTTTGACAAATTTGGTTTTGTCAAGTGTCAGTAATTAATAAACCATTCCCCATTTTAGAGGTTGTACACTGCGATGCATTGAGAGTAGGGTTCATATTCGTGTCTTGTGCATTAGCCTATCAATTAGGGTAGGAAAGTTAATTCGTAACGTAGATATGTAGTTTGATTTTCTTAGATAGGGTACGAATATAGCATGTTGAGGGTAAATTTTCAACTCATAGGGTAAGATGGTTCAGATTATGGTGCATGAGTCTTGTCCAGTAATACACATTACTTCATGGTAAAGGAACATATTTACTGCAAAATATTTATATGCATGTTTATTTTATTTTATTAAGGGTACCTAGTTGTATACAATTTCGTCTGTGTCCGAGCTGCTATGGACAGAAGTAAGATTATAGTCGTGTCCAGCAAGGTGTCACGATCCCAAAAATATAATAATATCGGTAGGTTGACTCATAATTTAAAACCCCAAAATATTGATATAGGGTGCAAAATACTCCAAATAAAAAGTTGCGTATTTAATTAAACAGTAAAATTCTAAAAATTAAATTAACACTACGTCACAAAAGAACCTTGTCTAAATTCGAATCCAGTATGCAGTTATTTCAAACAAACTGTTATGGCTGATGAACGATTCTATAACGACTATTTGAAAATTTGATTTGGACATATCTTGCAATCTATACAACGAAATCCCGATTTTTTTCTCTTCTACTAGAGAAATATACTTCACCAGCTCCTAACGTTTCTTGTTTCACAGAAATCCAATTTAAAATGAACCCTGTACATTCAGTTAAAGTTCAAATCGCCAAATAGCGAACTGCAGCGCCATTTCGAGCTCGTTTTTAATTATAATATAAATTATACGTTCAAACTGCCGTTCAAATAATATATTCGTTAGTGAAAATTAGGCTCACATCCTTAAAACTAAAGTTAATTAGGCACACATCCTCCCCTTTTTAAACACATAAATTTCATCCCTATTTTTGAAACGTAGCCTTTATTTTTCCGAAAATGCCCTCATTCAGATTTTCACGGTGTAGGGATTGTTTATAGGTTACGTATTAGGTTTTTTTTTAACAGAAACAAAATTTTCACTTTCATGGCGGCGGCGGCTCCATCTTTCATCTCGGTGCTTCCTCTGCCTAATATATTTTCCAGCGCAATCATCAAGGACAAAAACCAGAGCTCTCAAAAGCCATTCCGGATCTGGATCTTCACCTAGCTCACACCGCTTTCGAAACCAAGCCTGTGTTAATTGCCGCGAGTTTCTCTTCCATCCTTCGTGGGTCGATGTTCTGTTCCTGGAATTCTCGTATCAGTTCCTTCTCCAGTTGGTCTTGGTCTTGTTCTTGTACGGATGTCGTCGTGGCTGCTTCTTCTTGGTTCTCGTTTCTGATGGAGTTGAGTTTGTGGAGGGGCAGCTTGGGGATTTTGAGGAAGTTTAGGACTTTTGTAACAACCCGAAAATCTGGGCCAGTTTAAAATTTTTATTTTGGCAATTTTAGCGAATTTTGATTATTTAAAATGAATTATTTTAAATAATATCGACGAGAAATTTATTTTAAATATAATTCGAACGTATATATTTATACGCGTCGTCGTTAGAATATAAATATTTATATATAATTATAAATAGAATTGAAAATGGCGCGGTAGTTCGATAATTCGATTTCAAACTTCAATTGAATGTACCGGGTGCAAAATAATCCGGATTTTAGTGAAACCAAAAACATTAGGATCTAATTGATAATATCTTTCCAACGAATCCGACAAATCGAAATTTCATAGCGGGAATCAAAAGATATGTCCAGTTGAAAATTCTGAATAGTCACTATGGAATTCAGGCCCTTAAAAATGGATATTTTGCAAACGACCTCGGATTTCGACGAAACCAGTTTTGTTGGATCCGCAGTGTCAAATTATTGCTAGATTCCAAATTTCGTAATTTTTCGAATCAATATGTGAGCGTGGCAAAGGAAAACGCGTTTGACCAGTTTCAGTTGATTTTAATCGACTGGAAATTGGCCATTTTTCCAACGGCCTCAGAATTCGATAAAACTAGTTTTGTTAGGACCGTATCGTCAATACGAAGCTAGAAAATATTTTTCGAGAATTTTTAGAGTTAGTATGTAACCCCAGTAATTTAAAATGTACGTTTAAAATTCAATATAATGATTTAAATGCAAATTTAACGGAAACTGATTGTGACAGCCGAATCAGCTTGCGTGGCATATCCCATTGTGTTCGGAATGGGGGTAAAACGCTAGGGGCGACAGTCGGTGGGTTCGATTCTGAGTTCAAATGAAAAGTCAACAATTAGGGTTTGGAAAAATATAAAATAATAAAATAAATAATTAAATATAAAAAGCCCCCTTCTCTCTTTATACTCCAGGCCCCCCCCCCCCCCCCCCGATAAAAATTCAATCGGATATAAAAAAAATAAAAAAAAGGGGGAAGAGAGAAAACAGGCGACTGAGGGCCGTCGATGACGCCGCCGGAGGCGCTCCACCTCCGTTCACCCCACCGCCGACCGAAGCTCCCCCCCTCGCTCGCGATTGCTGTTCGAAACCCCCCCTCGTGAAAACAACGCGCCGCACCCTCCTCCAGCGCAGCCACCTCCTCACGCCATCGCCAGCTCCGGCGAAACCCCCCCTGTCTCCGACCGTGACTTCCCCCGGCCTGCCTCCTTCGAAAGACAGTAAGATCTTTATTTTTGTTTATATGAAAAACTGATTTTTGTTTATATTAAAAACTGATTTTTGTTTATATAAAAAAACTGATTTTTGTTTATATGAAAAACTGATTTTTGTTTATATAAAAAACTGATTTTTGTTTATATGAAAAACTGATTTTTGTTTATATGAAAAACTGATTTTTGTTTATATTAAAAACTGATTTTTGTTTATATTAAAAACTGATTTTTGTTTATATTAAAAACTGATTTTTGTTTATATGAAAAACTGATTTTTGTTTATATTAAAAACTGATTTTTGTTTATATGAAAAACTGATTTTTGTTTAGTTTAAAACTGAGAAAGATTGGATTTTTGAACACATGAAAAGATTAGATTTTTATGTTATAAAAATATATGTTTTGCTAATAAAAACTTATAGAAAAATTTGATTTCTAATTCATAGAAATGCTTTGTTTTTTTTATTGGAAATGTTGATTAAATTTTTATATATGAAAAGATAATGTTTTTGTTCATAGAAAAAGACTTGATTTCTAATGTAAATAAAAATGTGATTTTTATATATTGAACTTCGAAATAAAAATATGATTTTTATATATTGAATAGCGAAGTAAAAATTCGATTTTTTACATAGGTAGTGAAAGCGGGCAACGAAGATGACGAAGATGCGATAGCGATCAAGATTTTCTATAAAAGAAGTGCCGTGGAGCTAGGAAAGCTATCTGTGAGAATTTCTCACCTTTCAATTTCTTTTACTAGTTATATATATATATATATATATATACTAGGATGCAGACGGTGCTTAGTAGCACCCGACACAATCGTCCACAGACCATGGACTTGTTCGTTTGATTGCAAAAATAAGTTAGATTGTTTGACTGAAATTGAATTGTTTGGTGAGATGAATGGATTTGATTGATGTGTGAATGGCGTGGGCCTTCACTAGACCGGGGATAAGGCTAGGCCTTGTCCCGTTTCTAGTATCGTGCCGTTATGCCGCCAAAATTTTCTAAAATGTTAGAAAAATAAAAATATCATTTTATTGAATAAATGAACCGAATAGAAATTCATATGTTGAAATAAAATGTTTTGTCGTTAAAAATATAATTTTTAACGTGAATGTAAATAAATAAATATTCATTTACAAACCGGACGGTTTGTTTATGTGCACCTATTTGAAGAACATTGATTGGGTCGATAAATTTTACACATCGCCCAACTGCACAAATAAAATATGTGTTTGATTGTTTGAAACCCCACACGGGTGTTGGGATGAAATTTGAAGTTCACTCATCCTGATTGATTAAATATGTCGATCGATTGATTGACAGGCTGTTATAAGCGTTAGATATCTATATTTGATGCTTATACAGTGTAGTGCACTTTGGTTGATGGTTGATTATTTTTCAATGCTATTATATACATGTGTTGTATGAAAATCCATATAATTAATTTTATATGGTAATTGATTGGGCCTCATTCCAATTTGAAAAATAAAGAATATTATAAAATAAAGGTTCATGTGTTGACAGTACTCATCCATTGAGATTGGTCATGTGTTGAACGAAATATTTTAGTAATAAAATTTACATCTTTATCAATATAAAATAAAGGTTCATGTGTTGACAGTACTCATCCATTGAGATTGGTCATGTGTTGAACGAAATATTTTGATAATAACAACTATTTTGAAAAAGAAATATTTGAAATAGAATATTTGAAAATAGAAATTTATGAAGCCGTGTTGATTAGTTTGACGCCATTTTGACGTGAACGATATTTATATCGATTTTATTCATTTCGAAATGAATTGAATATAAAACGATTTCGAAATGAATTGAATTGAAAACGATTTCGAAATGAATTGAATTGAAAACGATTTCGAAATGAATTGAATTGAAAGCGATTTCGAAATGAATTGAATTGAAAGCGATTTCGAAATGAATTGAATTGAAAGCGATTTCGAAATGAATTGAATTGAAAACGATTTCGAAATGAATTGAATTGAAAACGATTTCGAAATGAATTGAATTGAAAACGATTTCGAAATGAATTGAATTGAAAACGATTTCGAAATGAATTGAATTGAAAACGATTTCGAAATGAATTGAATTGAAAACGATTTCGAAATGAATTGAATTGAAAACGATTTCGAAATGAATTGAATTGAAAACGAATTCAAATTGAATTGAAAGCGAATTGAAATGAATTCAAATTGAATTGAAATTTGAATTGAATAGAAATGAATTTTAAAACGAATTTATAAAGAAGAATTCAATTTTGATTTGAATTGAAAAGGAAGTTGAAATTGCTTTTGAAACGAATTTAAAACTATTTATATAATTCGTTTTAAATAGAAATCGACGAAATATATATTATATATATAATATAATGGCCTGAATAGAACGCGCCGCGCCGCGGCAGTTCGCGAATTTCGACCATTTATTTCAAACGGACATTACGGGAGATCCGACCGTCGGATCCTCCTAAAACCGGAACCGTTGGGTTCGTATCGAAAAGAGCTTTCTAACGAATATTAGAAATTAGAAATCTAACGGTTGGATTTGGAGTTACGTCCAAATCAAATTTGAAAAAGGTCGCTGTTAGTGCAGTTCGATGGCCATTGATGGAAATCGACTGTACGGGCCTTGATAAAATTATTAACTATAGTAATAATTTGTGTAAAATCATAAGAAATGATTTAGAAAGGATTGGGATGAAAATCTCCATATTTGAAAAGATAAAAATAGATTTTTATCGAAATGAACTAGCTTTGAACTAGAATTATAATTCTATTTATTTTTAAATAAATAAATTGAAAGTAAAAAGGGTTTTAAAAATAACCAGAATATCCAATGATTGCATTGGAGTGGATTTGAATCGAAATTGTCTTCGAAATATTTCGATGTTGGAATTCGTGATTATACAGGTGTTGTTATGGAAATTTGAAAGATATATATTTATATCGTTATTTCCAATACGACATTTGTTAGTCGTAGAATTGGATATTGAATATAAGTCGATATATTTTCTATTCAGAGCCTTGTATTGAATATCGAATGTGATTTGGGTTTGTCGTGAATGGTGTCTTCATTAACACTATTCTTGAACCCAGTGGAGAAAAGATTAAATCTTTTTATTTAGATTTAATGAAGTGTACCAATTAAATAATGTTTAATTGGAATTGAATTGATATTGATTTTTGAGTTTATCGTGGACAGTGTTTTAAATAACACTCGTTCTTTAATCCGATCATTAATGAAATGTGATTTTGGGTTGTCGTGAACGGTATCTTCAATAATACAGTTCTTAGACCTAAAGGAGTTAAGAAAATCAGAAACTAACTGGAGATTAGTTAAGTTGAATAGTTTCCGAGGTATTGATCTGATGTTGGTTTCGGCCTTCGGGATTAATACTTAGGGAATTGCTCACTTGCTAATTTACAATTAGGGACTGATTGAAATGTGATGTGATTTTGGGTTTATCGTGAACCGTGTTTTAAATGACACTGATTCTTTAACCCAGTCACAGATTAAAACTAAGTGGAGTTTTAATGAATCTTTAATTAGATTGAAATAATCGAAATGGAGTATCACCAGTTTTGCTCCAGGCGATAGTTAAATCTTTAATTAGATTTGAACGTGAAATGGTAATTGAATTTACCGATAACACTGTGGTGTTAGATATGAAGTATTACCAGTTTTACTTCATGGGATAAATAGGTTGGGATTGGGAAATTAAAACAAATGATTACTTCGGTAAGTTTCGTTAATCCCGACTAGTTGAATCGAAATTCAAAGGGATAGAATAAAGAATAAATTCAAGGAATTTATCTTGGATAAAATTAATGGGAACCTTTCCCTATGAATGTGAAATTTAGAAACTAACAGTCGGTTAGCCAAGCAGAATGGTTTTCTGGATATTGATCTGATGTTGGTTTCGGCCTTCGGGGTTAATATTTGGGGAATTATTCTCTTGATTAATTTACGGTTAGTGACTAATGAATTGGAATGAGGCGTATGTTGTGTTTGTGTAACACTTATTTAAAATATACGCGAGTTATTCGGAAAGACCGGGTTTATCCCATTCTGAATAACTGATACGACGATAAGTCGAAGATGAAGACGATGGTCGAAGACCGGAAGTCTTCACGTCGTTTGGGTGATTACTGATGATCTTGATTGGGCTGTACACCCAAGAAGATGGAAACACTTAGTGATCGTCCAGACGTACTTGGAGATCGATGGATATGCGAGGTACTAGGTGCCTCCGGTTTTGTTCAGACCAAGAACGGACTTGTAAATGGACTGTGTGTCTGACATTGGATTTTAGTCCGTGTGATTGATCTCTATTAAATATATATCTTTTTGGCGGCGGAGAATTTATTCTCTTGCTTAACGCCCTTCTCTGAGACGTACGAGCTCAGGGGTTATATATTGATGGATATCAAACGCATGGAGTGAATTGCCTGTGTGGCATGCCTAAGTGACAATTGATCGAGGCTTCTGTTGAAAAGCAAAGTCTTGTGGTGATGATCAAAGCAAGGCCTTTGTGGCGTAGCTTTGTGTAACGTTTACTTCGCGAGTTTCACACCCGGTATGAACCAAAAACGGGAGAGGACGTCAGGGAGGGCATGCGTTTCTTTCTAGCTAGAAGTGGCGTCAGTGGTTTTACATGCCCTGACGAGTTTGACTTATGTGGTTTTTGCTGTTGCGAGGCGCCTCGGATTGATCGGTCGTTCTCGAACCGATGGAGTCATTTAGTTGGCTCATCTACGCCCCATAGGGCGGGGAAACGCATGTTCAGGGTTTAAGTTTAATCCACATCGGTGGACTGGCCCTGAGGATCCAAGGCTTGACTGAGTACTTGCCTGAGACACGGGCTAGAGCGTCTCGAATCGGTTGAGGACTATCTTTTGCCTCGGTTCATAGATGGAAACCCAATTTCCAAATACGACATTTGCGGTTTTAATTGTAGAACTAGTATGGACATGATATATGGTACCCATGCCGCCTATGATTGATACTTATGATTTGAAGTTGTCTTATACACTATGCACTTATTATAGTATCAAATGATTTGTTTCAAACGTATCAAGCATTCTTTGGCTGTTATAAGGGAAAAACCTATCCCCCGGCTTGCGTTGCATTGTGTGATAGGACCTGGGTCTTATAATAGCTTCATTTTTCTTTATTTAGCATTGCGGTGTTTGTTTTATGCACCGTTATTCTTGGGAGGAAACCCGTTCCGTGTTATACGGCGTGGTCCCTTGATTTACCTAACTTTAAAATTAAAGATTAACTGTTTTAGTTCTCACACCAGTCCCATGACTGACCTGGAGTTTATTGTTTTAACCTAAACTCTGGGTGCCCTTATTTTGACACGGGCAGCTAGTAGTTTTGGTTTTGCAGATTTATATTCACAGGATCCTGGTTTACAGCTGGAACGATATCCGGAAAGCTTTGTATCCGTGTATCTCTTCTAGTTGTGCATTGTATTATTTTCCGCTGCTATGTATTTAAATGTAATTTAAATCTCTGATATTTCTGTGTAATATTCATTTGTACTCTGTATATTCTTGTATTCTGATGCATTGTTGTAATATACAATGAAATGTTCTTTTATATGCGTTCTGTTTTGTCGTGTTCTCAACGATAGGGTGTTTCGAACGGTCTGGGTCGGTTTAGCGACTGGGTCGGACCGAGCGAAATTCCTTCTCGTCACAGTTGGTACCAATGAAATGTTCTTTTATATGCATTCTGTTTTGTCGTGTTCTCAACGATAGGGTGTTTCGAACGGTCTGGGTCGGTTTAGCGACTGGGTCGGACCGAGCGAAATTCCTTCTCGTCACAACTTTAGAGTTTGGGAATGGTTTGGAGGGGTGAAGGGGAGCGTTGGGGAAGAAGCAAGGGGGTCCTCTTCACAGATCCGAGATTTGAGGTATTTCCTTTTTTCTTATGGCTTTCGGTGGGTAAAGTCTCGTCGTAGATTGCAAATTCTGATTTGATATCTTGTATTTGCTGTTCAGATTCTGAGTTTTTTACACTCTGGTTTGTGGATTATGTCGTTTTTTACACTCTGGTTTGATATCTTGTATTTGCTGTTCAAATTCTGAGTTCAACTTTCGTTTATTTATTTTTTTACTTTGATAATCGGATTTGATTGAAAATCAGAAACTTGGGGTGATCAAAGCTGAGGCTAGCACAGCAATTTTGTCTCCTGTGGTTTGGTTGAATGCTGGTAATTATCTCATGTTGGAGATTCATTGGTGACTGTACTCGGCCATTTCTGAATATTTATATGCAATTATTCCAGATATATGCATATATGTATGCAATTTTTCATCAAACAAACAGAAAAACATATTATTTTACAAATATATTCATATTTCTATGCATATATCTGGAATACTTGCATATAAATATTCAGAAATTATTGTTTTTTGTTGAATTGTACGCATGTATTTATATTATTCTGAAGCAATTTTTTCCCTATTTTTTTATTTTATTTGTAGGATAAATATAATTTTTTTATTAGCATAAAAATACGATTTTTCATATGATAAGGTCCTGAAAAAAACATATATCCATGAAACCATTGTTAGCACTTGTGGGTTTTTGCTGAAATTCTGATAAAAAATTGCGGACAAATCTGCATCTATTCTAAATATATGCATATATGTATGCAATTTTTTAGCAAACAAACATAAAAACGTATTATTTTAAAAATATATTCATATTTCTATGCATAAATGTAGAATACTTGCATATAAATATTCAGAATTTTTAGTTATTTTGCTGAATTGTGCGCATTTATTTATATAATTCTGAAGTAGTTTCTGTAATTTAGGTTACTGCACATTAAGCTTATTAATGTTCATTTCCTTTTATCTATAACAGTGTTCCGGCGGATATTGGTGTTATCGTGTTGTTGAAGATTGGTCGTCCATCCTTTTCCAAATGATCGGAATCTGCATTTGTTTCTACAGAGACTACTAGATGTGGTTTGCGCTGGGTCTTAACAAAATTATTTGTTCTTCAAAAGATCATCAACTCTGCTTTGTAAATGTGATAAAAATTTTGATGTCGTACATGTAAATGTGGCCTGTACTTATTTTTTGATGTAGTACATGTAAATGTTATGAAATTTTTCATGTAAGTATGCGCATATTTCTGTTATTTGCATATATATATATATATATATATATGTATATATATATATATGCATCTTGTTATAATTATCTGTATTTACTTTTTTGTCATTTCTTGTGTTTCAGCAATTATGCAATACAGTTCTGTATATGTATGCAATTATTTCTCTTATTTGTGCAAAACTAATAATTTATTTCCTGCATAATATTAATGTACGTATGCAATTATTACACATCGTTGCATAAATGTATGCAATTTTACGTAATATATGTATATAATTGTCTAGTTTTTCGTACAAAATAGAAAAAAATAATAAAAAAATCATTTTACGTAATATATGTATATAATTGTCTAGTTTTTTTAAAAAATCAAAAAAAGTAATAAAATAATCGCTATTGGAGTGATCGACTGTTTTCCATAATTGTTGGATTAGGTTTATGAGCGTGATAATAGGAGCGATACACTGAGTAAATGAGGACAAATAGTTGTTGGATATTTTTTAAGGTGTGTAAGGGTAGATCTGGAATATTTTTAGCGGAAATTCAAAAATAGGGATGTATTCTATATTATTTTTATCACCGGGTTTTTTTTATATTTTGAAACTTAATAGGGACCTGTAAAAAACGCACCCTATTCGTTATTCTAATTCAATTCTAAACTGAATTAAATATCACCGATGATCCAATTCACACTATTTTTTGAATTCCACTATTTCTGACTATTTCAGAAATTAAATATATTATTATATTATTTTAATTAAATATTCAATATTATTTAATTCTGGTCATTTTAAATAATCAAAACCATTATTTAAATAATTAAATAAATTAATTATGTCGCTGAAAAATGCGGGTCGTTACAATTTTGGATCGAAGCCTAAAGCTGTGTCCAGAGCATAGAAAGTCTACCGCTGTGTATTGTGTTAATTTATTTTAATGAGTCTTTCGCGGTATTTTATTTATCGATGTAATCTGATATTCTATACTCTGGTGTAACATTATTATGATGTTTATAAAAGTCTGTTGTTATTGTACTAATGTGTTGTATGCCCAGAGTTAATGCATTCGAGAATTTCCAACTTTTGGATCAGACCTGTGTGGTTTATGGTCGATTTAAAGGGCGGGGATTTTCAGGTCATTACAGCAACCAAACTCAGTAGTTATTTAACCATATATGTCAGTGTCAATTTGGTTCCTGTGTTGCCAGAAATTTTTGCCATAACCTCCGTTATAGGAGAGCATCGATACAACCACACTATTGCTTTAAAAGGCCATCCAAATCACATATCTAACCAAATGGTGTTTATAACCATTGGTCAGCCCAATCCAAATATCAAACACTATGACATCTACAAAGCAACCACATACACAACTTAGCGAACACTTGGAATTGGGGTGAGTCATCATCCCAATACCCTGTGTAGGGGTTTACTACTAAATAAGAATCTGTGTAATAAATACATGGGACTAGTATAATTTTATCCCATGACCTGTGTAGGTTTTCCAAACAATGTCAAACATTCAAAGCAACATGCATGTTATCATCTCACACAAACAAATACCACAAGCAAATTTGAGAGGATAAACCACTCACCATCCTAGTAGGTTCCTTCAATTCCTTCACTGTAGGACCACCACAGCTTTGCGCTCTATCTCGAATGTTTAACAACTTAGACATTAAGGGTTATAAATAACATTATCCCTTGTAATATTAATACCTTTTCTAATTAACATGAATATACTTCTTAAATATATATAGATTTCCAAATTTAACTATATTCATACATTCGAATACCTTCTCTATTGAATTAGCTAACTTAAATTCATGATTACAATTTTCAAAGGTCCTTATAGCTTCCATAATATTACACTTAATTTTACTAATAAATTAAATAGGTAATTAGCGTATTACCTTTGGGATCTAAATTCTAATCTCAACAGTTTCACATATAAACTTCGTGAGATGACCCGAACTTCCCCATGAAGGAAAGTACGTATAGAATTGAGGACAAGACGAATCAGAACACAAACAGAAGAACATTTCATTGTTAATTACAACAATTCCATCAGATACAAGAATATACAGAGTATGAATGAATAAAATACATTTGATAAATATCAGAGATTACAATAAATTACATAGCAGCGGAAAAACAATACAAAACATAACTGATAGGAATACACGGATACAGGGCTTTCCGAATATCACTTCAGCTATAAACCAAGATCCTATGAATATAAATCTGCAAAACCCAACTATTAGCTTCTCGTGTGGAAAATAAGGGCACCCAGAGTTTAGGTTAAAACAATAAACTCCAGGTCAGTCATGTGACTGGTGTGAGAACTAAAACAGTTATTAGTCTAACTTTAAAAGAGGGTAATTCAAGGGACCACGCCATATAACACGGAACGGGTTTCCTTCCAAGAATATCAGTGCATAGAATAAATAACGCAATACTTTTTTGAAAAATGAAGCTATTATAAGACCCAGGTCCCATCACACAATGCAACGCAAGCCGAAGGATAGGGTTTTCCCTTATAATAGCCAAACATGCTTGGTATGTTTAAAACAAATCATTTGATACTATTATAAGTGTATAGTGTCAAAACAATTTTAATCATAAATATCAATCATAGACGACATAAGTGCCCCATCCCACTATGTCTCCATACTAGGTTCTACAAATAAAACCGAAATATCTCGTATTGGAAATTGGATTTCCGTCATGAGTCGCGGCAAGGGGAAAGCTCCTCTCCGCTTCGAGACACTCTAGCAAATGCCTCAGGACTACACACTCTAGGTAACCTTTGGATGCTTCAGGGTCGGTCCTCCCTTACGTTTGAGGATTAATTATACCTGAACACACGTTTCCTGGTCCTAACAGACCTATATCCGAGGCGCCTCGCATTCCAACAACCACATAGGTAAAAATAATATAAATGTCAGCCAGTTTAAGTACTGACACTACCTCTAGCTAGAAAGAAACGTCGTTCTCTCCCTGCAATCCTTATTCCGTTTTTGACTCATACCGAGGTGTGAGGCTCGCGAATTCACATTATACACAAAGCTGCGCCACATAGGCCGTGCTTGATCATCAACCACATGAGTTTGCTTTTCAACAGAAGCCTTGATCATCTCCAAGTACGTCTGGACGATCACCAACTGATTCCATTTTCTTGGGTGTACAACCCAATCAAGATCATCAGTAATCACCCAAACGATGTGAATACTACCGGTCTTCAACCACCGTCTTCATCTTCGACTTATCGCCGAATCGGTTATTCAAAGTGGGTATGAACCCGACCTTTCTGAATAACCCGCGTATATAATAAACAAGTGTCATACAAACACAACATACGCCTCATTTCAATTCATTAGTCACTAACCGTAAATTAGCAAGAGAACAATTCCCCGAATATTAACCCCGAAGGCCAAAACCAACATCAGATCAATACCCAAGAAACCATTCTACTTAACTGATCCCCAGTTAGTTCCTAAATTTCACGTTCTTGGGAAAGGTTCCCATTAATTTTATCAAAGATAAATTCTTTAAAATTTATTCTTTAATCTTCCTTTGGATGTCATTTCAAACCAAATTATGGTTTTCCAAACTAATCGGGATTAGCGAACTACACCGAAGTAATTATTTATTTTATTTCCCAATCCCAACCTATTCATCCCATGGAGAAAAACTGGTAACTCCATATCTAACACCACGGTGTTGTCGGTAAAATTAATTACCATTTCACGTTCAAATCTAGTTAAAGATTTAACTATCGCTGGGAGCAAAACTGGCGATACTCCATTCTCGATCATTCTCTATATTTGATAATTTATATTATCAATTCACATTTCAATCTAATTAAAGATTCATTAAAACTCCACTTAGTTTTAATCTTTAACTGGGTTAAAGAATCAATGTCATTTAAAACACGGTTCACGATAAACCCAAAGTCACATTCCATTCTATATGCCCTTAACCGTAAATTAGCAAGTATACAATTCCCTGAGTATTGACCCCGAAGGCCAAAACCAACATCAGATCAATACCCAAGAAACCATTCAACTTAACTAATCTCCAGTTAGTTTCTAATTTTCTAAACTCAGTTTGGTCTAAGAACAGTATTATTGAAGATACCGTTCACGACAACCCAAAATCACATTCCATTAATTAAATGGTTAAAGAACAAGTGTTATTTAAAACACCGTTCACGATAAACCCAAAAATCAATTCAAATTCAATTTATTTATTTGAAATTATTGGATTATAATTCTAGTTCAAAACTAGTTCAATTTGATAAAAATATATTTTTATCCTTTCAAATGTGGAATTTTTCATCCCAGTTCTTTCCAATTCATTTATTATGATTTTACAAAAATTATTGTAACACCCCACCTCTGCTAGGATCACTCCTTGGAATGTACTAGCTTTGGAGGGGCGTTATTGTGAAGGTAAACATGCACAGAGATATCGCAAGACAGAATATATAAAAATAAATATAAGTAAAGCAGCGGTGGCAGATAAAAACCCATCATCATCATCTCACAAAACCAACATAGTCAAGTACATAGTATCAAAATGTCATGATCCAAAATACAACATAAGTCTAGATACGTAGAAACAAAATACATGGTAAAACATCAGTACTAATCCCCAGAAATAAAAGATAAGCCACAGCTAGCTCAGATCCATACATGAGCTATCCAACAAGCAAGCCAAAGATCCACTAAGCAGATGTAGCCCCTCCCTGAGAACCTGTGGGGGGGGGGAAACGGAAGAAAAGAAGCGAAAGAAAACAGGTCACTCAAAAAGACTGGTAAGCCCTACTACGATCAATCTATAAACTAATAAAGTTAACAGCATGATGGAAACTGAGGTAAACATACTGGCAATAGATAAAGGTGACATCACATAAGAAGATTAAGTTTTTGCACCACAGTGTACTAGCAAACCCACAAAACAGATATTGATCCCTTAGCCCAAACTTTGGCCCAATAACATGAAGTGACCTTAATATAAGGTCCAGCCCAACGGTCTAGTCGATCTGCTCCCTATAAACCTAACACGTCAAGTGTTGGTGTCCATACGGCCCACATGGATGTAGTTAGACTGTGCTGGGTCCACCTTCGGGTGTATCAAGCCCTAAGGTGTCAACCCCAGACACCTAAGCAATAATACACAGTCTAAGCCTACTGGTACCCGTGCCTCGAGTTTGTCCAACATCGGACTACGTGCACGTCCGTAGCCCGCCGGACCCGCACCGCTGTACCACTCAGCCGTCGCTTTGGTCGCTTACATCAGTCCAGTAATCGTGGCCCGCCCTAACCTAGCTGTAGGGTTGTGGTGATACCAAACTGGGATTACTGCTGGAACAGACCACGTTGCTAGGGTTTCTAAGAGGGTTAAGTGTGGTTTTAACCCCTCACTAATCATGGATTAAATTAGTTAAGTGTAACCACTTAACCCCATCTAATCCTCGCATCCCCATTATTGGTTAAGTATTAGTGGGCCATGACTTAACCCTAATCATGAGGCATTAATTAATTAACGCACCCAACCTCTCACATTAGACATCCGTGGTTACCTGGGAAGATTTACACCACGTCTAGGTCTAACCTCGGGTCTTATGGTGCAACATGACCAACTACCCACATTAGACCCCACGTTGTGGTTACCTGGGAAGATTTACACCACAACTAGGTCTAACCTCGAGTTGGCCATATCATGTTATCTAATGTCATGTCCACTTTAAAACATATTTACAAGTTAACATATACTTGGGTAGACCTAACTTAATAGGTAAATTCCCAAGGGGTAGACCTAACTTAATAGGTAAATTCCCAATCTTTTAGTTTCATGTATTTTTAAGTTTACCCAAACCCTCCCAACGTCATTATCTCGCTTACATATTCGTCATAACGCATAAGGGTATAAAAGGTAACTTGGCATAACATACATGATGAACTTCACATATCATAATAAACATGCATACATGTTAAACTTGCAAATCATGTCATAGTGAACTCGCATAAACATGCATAGCTTATTAAATATGCATAACATGGTAAGGTGAACTTGCATAAGCATGCATAACCCATTAAACTTGCATAACATGGTAAGGTGAACTTGCATAAACATGCATAACCCATAAAACATGTATAACATGGTAAGGTGAACTTGCATAAGCATGCATAATCCATTAACCATGTAGAACATGGCATAGTAAACTCGCATAAGCATGCATAACTTATGAAACATGTAAAACATGGCATAGTAAACTCGCATAAGCATGCATAACTTATGAAACATGTAAAACATAGCATAGTGAATTCGCATAAGCATGCATAACTTATGAAACATGTAAAACATGGCATAGTGAGTTCGCATAAGCATGCATAATCAAATAAACTCACATAAATCTCAACTTTCACCACATATTAACTTTAGAGTTTGTAAAGTGAAGGTAAGAGGGCTTACAAATATAAACAAGTCACAAATCCACCAAATAAGATGAAGAAGCCCTTTGAAAACCCAAAACAAAGCTTCAAATAAGAAAACCCTTTTGCAAAATCCCAAAAACACAAACTTAGCAAATCAAACTTGCAACTTAATGAAGTATGCAAGTTATTAAGCATTCATACAACATAGAAAAGGTTGTATGATCATCATATCTTCATAGGATTAAACTTTGAGGAAGGTGGAGGCTATGGTTTTTAGGTGGAGGCCATTTGAGGATTCAGTTTGACATAGTTTAGTTGCTAGATTGATTAATGAGGCTTTAGGGTAGGATTAGGGGTATATTTATAGGGAATTAGAGTGTTTTAAGCCCTAGGATTAGATCTAGGTTAACTCAGGTCCGTCCAATCACAGAAAATTCCAGAACCAGGCCATATAACCAAGCCCAAACCAACCTGGTGCGCCAAGCAAAAATCTGCCTGGCAACATGGTGTCGACAAGGCTGTCGACAGGGCTGTCGACACCATGGACCCCCTGTCGACATGCCTGTCGACATGGGTTGCCCTAACCCTGTTTTGAACCCAAACCTCAAATCTGTTTTGAACTTAGGATTTTCTGAAAAACTTCAACGGGCCTTAACTGGGTCATACGGACTCCGATTTTCAAAAACTCGGACTCTATTTCGCGTATTTTCCCGAGACGAACGCAATGGCATAGCCCTTTCCCCTTGATTCAGATTTTTAAATTAAATTCTGCCTCAATTATATCTTAATAGTTTATTAAAAATACCAGTTGTTACATTCTCCCCTCCTTAAGGGATTTCATCCCCGAAATCTTCAAGTTAGGAAGAACATATCCTACCATCCAATCATCCATCTACTCAAAACATCATCCACGAGCAACCATTGTCCTTTAAAGGTTCTAAATGCTATATGAACATATGCAAGAGTGTGTGTATATGTACTTATCTAATGCAAAGATCAATGCAAAATATGTTAGTGAAATGTATCCATATGTATGCAAATCCCTAACATAATGTATAATATCTACATGTGTGCTCAATCATACGTCCATATGCAACATCCATGTGATAGCATACAAAATTCCATCCATGAATAAGCTTAAACACCCATGCACATGCAATATGAGAAGTGTGTGAGCCGATCTAGTGCCTACTGTGTATCATGCATCCACGAGTAACCTCTTGCAAACACTTGCAACCACTTGCATCCATCAATCATAACATGTCTCAAACACATGTTTCATCCAAAGGATTCTACCTAAGGTTCTCATGATAAGATAGACACGATGAACTAGATAAACTAGATAGACATGGATAGCAAAAGAAAGAGATTGAGAGTGTACCCTCAAAAAGAAATGGATAAAGCCTACGCATCTTCTCTTCAGTCTCCCAAGTCGCGTCTTCCTCGGCTTCACCCCATTGAACTTTCACCAACTGGACCTCACGATTCCTTAGCTTCTTGATCTCTGTCCCTAAGATACGAATCGGAGCTCTCCTCAAGGTAGCCTCTTTCTCTACTTACACATCTTCTAGAACACTTGGCTCAACCACCTCTGCTGACTCATGCAAGCACTTCCGGAGATGCGAAACATGAAAGACATTATGCACTCCAGCAAGCTTCTCGGGCAACTCTACTCTATAAGCCATCTGCCCGATCCTCTCTATGACTGGAAACGGTCCAACAAACCTCGGTGCTAACTACCCCACGGCTCCAAACCGAACCACATTTCGCAAAGGAGAAACCTTCACGAAAACCATATCCCCAACCTCAAACTCCAAATCAGACCTCCGCTTATCAGCATAAGATTTCTGTCTGTCTTGGGCTGCCTTCATTCATCTTCTGATCAACTCGACCTTCTCGGATGTATCTCTAATCATGTCAGGTCCAAGTATAAGCTTGTCTGTAGTCTCCCACCAACATGTAGGTGACTTGCATGGTCTCCCATATAAAGCCTCAAACGGTGCCATACCAATGCTCGCCTGATAACTGTTATTATAAGCAAATTCTACAAGAGGAAGGTGGTCTTCCCAAGTACCACCAAAATCCAAGATGCAAAGTCTCAACAAGTCCTCAAGCACTCGATTCACCCTTTCGGTCTGGCCATCCGTCTGTGGGTGATAAGCTGTACTCAGATTCAACCTTGTGCCCATAGCTTCCTGCAAACTGTTCCAGAACTGACTAGTAAAGATGGGGTCTCGGTCACTGACTATGCTAGAAGGGACTCCATGGAGTCGCACTATCTCACGAAGATATACTGATGCTAGGCCAGATGCGGTCCTCTTGCCCTTCACTGGAATGAAATGAGCACTCTTCGTGAGCCTATCCACAATGACCCATATGCTCGTATTTCCTCTTCTTGACCTCGGCAATCCATCGATAAAATCCATAGAAACACTCTCCCACTTCCATAGTGGGACCTCTAGAGGATGTAACAGCCCACCGGGTTTCTTCGACTCGGCTTTTACTTTCTGGCAAACAACACATCTCGAGACAAACTCTGCCACATCTTTCTTCATCCCAAGCCAGAAGAAAATGCGCTTCATATCCTTATACATCTTGTCTCCACCCGAATGTATAGTCAACTTGGAGCGATGTGCTTCTTCAAGAACTTTCCTCACCAAGTCTTCCACCATCGGAACACAAAGCCTTCCGTCTCTCCTCAGCCAACCCTTGTCATCTATAGAATATCGAGAAAGGTGACTAGATGTCTCTCCTCGAATCAGCTTATCCACAATCTCAACTATCTGAGGGTCTTCCTTCTGCGAAGCCCCAACTTGATCCAGAAGGGTAGGCCTGAGCTCAAGAGATGCTAAAGAACCGGTCATCGACTCATCTGCCCAAGAGAAATCAAAGGTTGCCAAGAACTCTAAATTCTTCATCTCAACAAATAGAGGACTTAGTGTCAACCTTTTTCTACTCAACGCATCTGCTACAACATTCCCCTTGCCAGGGGTATAGGATATCTCAAAATCATAAGACGCCAAAAACTCCATCCATCTCTGCTGCCTCAAGTTCAGATCCTTCTGCGAAAAGAGATACTTCAAAGACTTATGATCAGTATACAGCTCAAATCTCTCTCCCAGAAGATAATGGCGCCATGCCTTAAGCGCATACACAATCGCTGCCAGCTCTAGATCGTGAACAGGATAATTCTTCTCATGCACCTTGAGTTGTCTGCCACCAAAGCATATAACTCTGCCTTCTTGCATCAGAACGGCGCCCAACCCCGTGCCACAAGCATCGGTGTACACGGTAAACATCTTACCACCATCGGATAAAGCTAAAACAGGTGCTGAGGTAAGGGCTCTCTTGAGTCTCTGAAAAGCAAACTCACAATCCATATCCCAAGCAAAAACTAAGTTCTTCTTCGTCAACTTAGTGAGAGGAGCGGATATCTTTGCGAAGTCCTTAATGAACTTCCGGTAAAAACCTGCAAGACCGAGAAAACTTCTCACTTCGGTTGCATTCCTTGGAGTCTTCCAATCCTGAACAGCCACTACTTTAGCGGGATCCACCGCCAAGCCTTGCTTAGATACTATATGCCCAAGGAACCGAACTTCCCTTCTCCAAAAGTGACACTTGGAGAACTTGGCCTTCAACTGATGCGCCCTAAGCGTATCCATCACTTGCACAAGATGCCTCGCGTGTTTTTCTTCATCTTTGGAGAAGATCAGAATATCATCTACGAAGACCACGACAAACTTATTCAAGAACTCTCGGAACACCCTACTCATCAAGTCCACAAAATACGCGGGTGCATTCGTCAAACCAAACGGCATCACAAGCCATTCGAAGAATCCATCTGGAGTTCTGAATGCAGTCTTGTCTATACTATCTTCAGCCACTCTGAGCTGATGAAATCCAGTAGCAAGATCAAGTTGAGAGAAAACAGAAGCACCAACCAGCTGGTCAAAAAGATCATCAATCCTCGGTAACGGGTGTCTGTTCTTCTTAGTCAGCTTATTCAACTCTCTATAGTCCACACAGAGCCGAAGAGAACCATCTGCCTTAGTAGCAAAAACCACAGGCGCTCCCCATTTGGATATACTTCGTCTGATGAAGTTCTTCTCAAGCAATTCCTTCACTTGCTTGCTGAGCTCCCGTCTCTCACGCGGAGCCATGTGCCGAACGGGCAAAGAAACAGGCTTAGCATTATCCACCAGATAAATGCGAAAATCAATCTCTCGTTTAGGGGGCAACCCCTTAACTTCTTCAAAAACATCTGGATAATCTCGGACCACTTTTACAGACTGAAGAGTTTCCTCTGGCAAGTCGAGAGATTCAAGATAGCACAACATGACGGGATCCTTCGGATTGCATGAAATCTCTAAGGTGTTGCCCAGGCGAGTCACAAGCCTTACAACCCTATGCTCACAATCCAGAATGGCTCCATATCTAGACAGCCAATCCATGCCCAAGATCAATCCGTATCCCCTGAAACCAAGAACATACGCACTACACAAGAACTCTACACTAAGTAGAGAGATCCTCAGATCCTCACATATCATAGATAGATGAGCAGAACCCCCAATGGGATTCGAAACACAAACGGGATCATCCACTAAGCTAGTACTAAGGTGCAAACTATCAAGAAGATCAGATGAAACAAAGCTATGTGATGCACCAGAATCAAACAAGGTACGAACTGGAAGATCGGAAACATAAACAAGGTTCTCAACAGAAACACTACCTCGCTCGGGAACTGAAGCGGCATTGAGAGCATGAACTTGCCCTCCTGAAGGTCCAGCACGCTGAGTCTGACCCTGCCCTTTCTTCTTCGGGCATTCCTTGCTAAAGTGCCCAGTCTCTCCACAAGAAAAGCATCCACCACTAAGCTTCCTTTTCTTCTTCCTGCAATCCTTAGCAAAGTGCCCAGCTATGCCACAGTAATTGCACTTTCCCTTGCCTTTGTTGTTGCCCTTCTTGTTCTTGTTCTGATTTCCTTGACTGCTTTGACCACCTTGGTTGCCTTTTCCTTGAGAATCAGTCTTCTTTGCTTGAGCATCATCTGACTTGGCCTCTTTCTTTCCATCTCCCTGAAGTAGAGCCATATCAACTAAACTCTCAAAAGTAGCTCCATGAGGAATATGTGACATCGCCAAACCCTGTAATGGCTCATTCAACCCTCTGGCAAATCGAAGAGCCTTCTTCTCAGCAGTACTAACCATATCCAAACCAAAGCGGGCCAACTGGTTAAACTTGTTCACATACTCCTTGACCGACATATCACCTTGCTTCAGAGAAATGAACTTCTCCATCTGTAAATTCGCCTCAGCAGAAGATAGAAACTTGGCCACAAATCTTGCTCTCAAATCGGCCCAAGTCTCAACAGGCCTCGTCCCATTGGTGACCTCCCACCAATAGGCTGCTTCATCCTTCAAAAGCCACACTGTCAAAAGAATCTTCCTCTCATCATCCATCCTAAAGATAGCAAACAAATCCTCGGTATCTTTCAACCAGTTCCTAGCTTCAACAAAAGATTCCGTGCCTAGGAAATTCTTTCCTCCCATTGCCTTGAAGTCTTTACAAACCTTCGTGAACTCTACTGGAGGGTGCTGAGGGGGAGGAGGAGGAAGAGGAGCCTCAACAACTGGAGGAGGAGCAGGAACTACTGGAGGAGGGATATTAGCTGGAGGAGGTACAGGGGGAGGATTCTCAACTACAGGAGGAGGAGTGGGAGTAGGGTTGGCGGGACCAGCTGCCGCCCTAGCTTCTAGAAGTCTCCTATACCAGAGTGGTACGTTCACTCCATCTGGGATGACAAGATTCTCAGCCATACTGAAACGAAAGATAAGATAAGATCAGGTCAAGGGAACGAAGGATAACGCTAATGGCTTTTGGGGATTAGCCTTAAAATAATCTAGACTTTATTTTGGAAAATACTTAGTAGGTTTTTGAAAATAGTTTTTCAAAAAGGGTTTTTTTTTTTTCAAATTTTTTTTTCAATCTTGTTAACCTTGTGCTCTGATACCAAATGTAACACCCTACCTCTGCTAGGATCACTCCTTGGAATGTACTAGCTTTGGAGGGGCGTTATTGTGAAGGTAAACATGCACAGAGATATCGCAAGACAGAATATATAAAAATAAATATAAGTAAAGCAGCGGTGGCAGATAAAAACCCATCATCATCATCTCACAAAACCAACATAGTCAAGTACATAGTATCAAAATGTCATGATCCAAAATACAACATAAGTCTAGATACGTAGAAACAAAATACATGGTAAAACATCAGTACTAATCCCCAGAAATAAAAGATAAGCCACAGCTAGCTCAGATCCATAAATGGGCTATCCAACAAGCAAGCCAAAGATCCACTAAGCAGATGTAGCCCCTCCCTGAGAACCTGTGGGGGGGAAACGGAAGAAAAGAAGCGAAAGAAAACAGGTCAGTCAAAAAGACTGGTAAGCCCTACTACGATCAATCTATAAACTAATAAAGTTAACAGCATGATGGAAACTGAGGTAAACATACTGGCAATAGATAAAGGTGACATCACATAAGAAGATTAAGTTTTTGCACCACAGTGTACTAGCAAACCCACAAAACAGATATTGATCCCTTAGCCCAAACTTTGGCCCAATAACATGAAGTGACCTTAATATAAGGTCCAGCCCAACGGTCTAGTCGATCGGCTCCCTATAAACCTAACACGTCAAGTGTTGGTGTCCATACGGCCCACATGGATGTATTAGACTGTGCTGGGTCCACCTTCGGGTGTATCAAGCCCTAAGGTGTCAACCCCAGACACCTAAGCAATAATACACAGTCTAAGCCTACTGGTACCCGTGCCTCGAGTTTGTCCAACATCGGACTACGTGCACGTCCGTAGCCCGCCGGACCCGCACCGCTGTACCACTCAGCCGTCGCTTTGGTCGCTTACATCAGTCCAGTAATCGTGCCCCGCCCTAACCTAGCTGTAGGGTTGTGGTGATACCAAACTGGGATTACTGCTGGAACAGACCACGTTGCTAGGGTTTCTAAGAGGGTTAAGTGTGGTTTTAACCCCTCACTAATCATGGATTAAATTAGTTAAGTGTAACCACTTAACCCCATCTAATCCTCGCATCCCCATTATTGGTTAAGTATTAGTGGGCCATGACTTAACCCTAATCATGAGGCATTAATTAATTAACGCACCCAACCTCTCACATTAGACATCCGTGGTTACCTGGGAAGATTTACACCACGTCTAGGTCTAACCTCGGGTCTTATGGTGCAACATGACCAACTACCCACATTAGACCCCACGTTGTGGTTACCTGGGAAGATTTACACCACAACTAGGTCTAACCTCGAGTTGGCCATATCATGTTATCTAATGTCATGTCCACTTTAAAACATATTTACAAGTTAACATATACTTGGGTAGACCTAACTTAATAGGTAAATTCCCAAGGGGTAGACCTAACTTAATAGGTAAATTCCCAATCTTTTAGTTTCATGTATTTTTAAGTTTACCCAAACCCTCCCAACGTCATTATCTCGCTTACATATTCGTCATAACGCATAAGGGTATAAAAGGTAACTTGGCATAACATACATGATGAACTTCACATATCATAATAAACATGCATACATGTTAAACTTGCAAATCATGTCATAGTGAACTCGCATAAACATGCATAGCTTATTAAATATGCATAACATGGTAAGGTGAACTTGCATAAGCATGCATAACCCATTAAACTTGCATAACATGGTAAGGTGAACTTGCATAAACATGCATAACCCATAAAACATGTATAACATGGTAAGGTGAACTTGCATAAGCATGCATAATCCATTAACCATGTAGAACATGGCATAGTAAACTCGCATAAGCATGCATAACTTATGAAACATGTAAAACATGGCATAGTAAACTCGCATAAGCATGCATAACTTATGAAACATGTAAAACATAGCATAGTGAATTCGCATAAGCATGCATAACTTATGAAACATGTAAAACATGGCATAGTGAGTTCGCATAAGCATGCATAATCAAATAAACTCACATAAATCTCAACTTTCACCACATATTAACTTTAGAGTTTGTAAAGTGAAGGTAAGAGGGCTTACAAATATAAACAAGTCACAAATCCACCAAATAAGATGAAGAAGCCCTTTGAAAACCCAAAACAAAGCTTCAAATAAGAAAACCCTTTTGCAAAATCCCAAAAACACAAACTTAGCAAATCAAACTTGCAACTTAATGAAGTATGCAAGTTATTAAGCATTCATACAACATAGAAAAGGTTGTATGATCATCATATCTTCATAGGATTAAACTTTGAGGAAGGTGGAGGCTAGGGTTTTTAGGTGGAGGCCATTTGAGGATTCAATTTGACATAGTTTAGTTGCTAGATTGATTAATGAGGCTTTAGGGTAGGATTAGGGGTATATTTATAGGGAATTAGAGTGTTTTAAGCCCTAGGATTAGATCTAGGTTAACTCAGGTCCGTCCAATCACAGAAAATTCCAGAACCAGGCCATATAACCAAGCCCAAACCAACCTGGTGCGCCAGGCAAAAATCTGCCTGGCAACATGGTGTCGACAGGGCTGTCGACACCATGGACCCCCTGTCGACATGCCTGTCGACATGGGTTGCCCTAACCCTGTTTTGAACCCAAACCTCAAATCTGTTTTGAACTTAGGATTTTCTGAAAAACTTCAACGGGCCTTAACTGGGTCATACGGACTCCGATTTTCAAAAACTCGGACTCTATTTCGCGTATTTTCCCGAGACGAACGCAATGGCATAGCCCGTTCCCCTTGATTCAGATTTTTAAATTAAATTCTGCCTCAACTATATCTTAATAGTTTATTAAAAATACCGGTTGTTACAATTATTGATATTTTTAATAATTTTACCAAGGCCCATACAGTCGATTTCCATCAACGGCCATCGAACTGCACTTACAACGACCTTTTTCCAAATTTGATTTGGACATATCTCCATATCCAACCGTTAGATTTAAAAGTTCTAATATTCATTGGAAAGCTCTTTTCGATATGAACCCAACGGTTCCGGTTTTCGGAGAATCCGACGGTCGGATCTCCCGTAACGTCAATTCGAAGTCAATGGTCGAAATTCGCGAACTGCCGCAGCGCGGCGCATTCTATTCAGGCCATTATATAATATATATATATATAATATATATTTCGTCGATTTCCATTTAAAACGAATTTTATGAATCGTTTTAAATTCGTTTCAAAAACAATTTCAACTTCCATTTCAAATTCAAATCAAAATTGAATTTTTCCTTATAAATTCGTTTTAAATTCATTTCAAATTGATTTCAATTCAAATCAATTCTTAATTCAATTTCAGTTCGTTTTCAATTCAATTTGAATTTCAAATTTATTCAATTTCAATTCGAATTCATTTCTATTCAATTTCAATTCGAAGTCAATTCTATTCAATTTCAATTCGAATTCAATTCAATTTGAATTTCAAATTTATTCAATTTCAATTCGAATTTATTTCTATTCAATTTCGATTTTGAAATCACTTTCAATATTCAGTATAAAATCGACAAAATTCCCGTTCGTGTTAAAATGGTGTGTAACTACTTAACACGGCTTCACATTTCAATATTCACTGTATATTATTTTTAAATTATTCGACAATTCTGAACTGGAATTAGACACAGTCAATTACCATATAATTTCAGTTATATGGATTTCATCCAATACATGTCTACAACAATGACGATAAATAATCAACCATCATCCAAAGTGCGTTTTACACTATATAAGCATCAAATATAAATATTTAACGCTTACAACAGCCTGTCAATCAATCGATCGATATACAACTAATTATTGGGATTAGTGTATGTCATATATCATCCCAATACCCGTGTGGTGTTTTCAAACAATCAAACATAGATTTTATTTGTGCAGTTGGGAGATGTGTAAAATTCATCGTCCCAATCAATATCAGTCAAATGTGTGTATATAAACAAATCGTCCGATTCATTTATATTTATTTCATTTTAAATACACGTTATAAATTCTATTTTCAACTATAAAATATTTTCAACTATATAACTATTTTATTTCATTTCACATCACACAATCAACTACACATCAAAATCAAACAAACAAGCATACGAGCCATCCATGGTCTGTGGACGACGGGTGTCGGGTGCTACTAAACACCGTTTGCATCCTAGTATATATTTTAACTAGAAAACAAGATTTAAAGTGAGAAGTTCTCACTGACTAGCTAAACCAAACGCCACGACTCTTCTTAGTAGAAATCTTCGTCGTGCTCGCCTTTTGTCACTTTAATTGTCCGTAGCCACTAAATATATAAAAATCACATTTTTATATTGTTGCTATGTATATAAAAAATCACATTTTTATACCGCTACTACATAGATAAAAATTCTATTTTTATAACGATGTTCATATAATAAAGATCATATTTTTATCATGCTATTCTCTATATAAAAATTATATTTTTAATACTTCTACTTTATAAAAATTATATTTTTATATTTCACATATGATAAAAATCATATTTTTTTTTGCAAGGCATAAAAATCATATTTTTATCTCGTTACATACATAAAGATGATATTTTTATATTCCCTATTATATAAAAATCATATTTTTATTCTTTTTATAATATAAAAATCATATCTTTCTTACTTCAAAGATAAAATCTTTTCGCTATTTCATTATAAAAATCATTTCTTTATCTCTTCTATAAATTAAAAATCGAATTTTTATTCTATCTAAAATATAAAAATCATATTTTTATTATCGTACGTATATAAAAATCATATTTTTGTCGCCACTACTATATAAAAATCATATTTTTATATCCTGTATTATATAAAAGTCACATTTTTATATTTCTACTTCATAAATAAAAATCGTATTTTTATTTCGATGTTTACATTAAAAAGATCACCTTTTTATATCGTTGTATATATAATAAAAATCGTATTTTTATTTCTACTTCTTATATATAAAAATCGAATCTTATAGTCGCTACTTCATAATAAAAATAGAATTTTTATTTCATCGTTATATATATAAAAATCGAATTTTTATTTCAAATTTCTATATATAAAAATCAAAATTTTATATACTAAAAATCGTATATATATATATATATATATATATATATATATCCTACTGAAAATCCTAATCTTTTCTTTAGAAAAATCCTATGCTTTATATTTCTAAAAATCTAAGCTTTTAAATGAATAGAAATCAAGACCTTTAAGTAAATAAAATCAGATTTATATACAGTTAAAATCATAAAGGAAAAGTTAGAAAACTCATTGTTGGAGTCAAATGGGCGGCACGGTCGACGTCGGCCTGGTGCTGGGTGGAGGAGCTCGCGGGGCGCAGGGGGTAGGGGAGGTGGCAGGGTCGCGGCGGCGGCTATGGCTCGCGGGTGCGTGGATTCGGGTGATTGGAGCGTCGAACTGTAGAGGAGAGGGAGGAGAAAGAAGGAGAAGGGAAGAGGAACCATGGGGAGGCGGCATCGTAGGGGGCGGCGTGGTGGTGACTGGAGCGCCCATCGCCTTCGTGGATCCCTTTTTTTTTAATGTTCTGATTTGGTCAACGGGTGGAGGGGGAAAGATAATGGGGAGTGGTTATATTCAAATATATTTTATTATTATTTTTAAATTCAAAAAGCAACTTTTTATTTCGAACTCGAAATGAGACCCACCGACTGTCGTTCTCAGCGTTTTACCCTCATTTCGAACACAATGGGATATGTATCGTAGGCCAATTCGATCGTTACGATCAGTTTTTATCAAAATCAAAATATAACTCTATATATTGAATTTGAACGCGCATTTCAATTTACTGGGGCCACATATGGACTCTATAAATTCCAAAAAAATATTCTCTAGCTTCGTATTGATGATACGGTCCTAACAAAACTAATTTCGTCGAATTCTGAGAACGTTTGAAAAATGGCCATTTTCCAGTCGATTAAAATCAACTAAAACTGGTCAAATGCGTTTTCCTTTGCCACGCTCACATGTTGATACGAAAAATTATGAAATTTGAAACCTAGCAATAACTTGACATCACGGATCCAACAAAAGTGGTTTCGTCGAAAACCGAGGTAGTTTGCAAAATTCCCATTTTTAAGGGTTAGAATTCCATAGCGACTATTCTGAATTTTCAACTGGACATAACTTTTGATTCCCACTATGAAATTTCTATTTTTCGGATTCGTTGGAAAGATGTCCACAAATAGATTCTAATATTTTTGGTTTCACTAAAACCCGGTTTACTTTGCACCCGATACATTCATTTGAATTTGGAAATCGAATTATCAAACTACCGCGCCATTTTCAATTCCTTTTATAATTTAAAATAAAATAATTATATTCTAACATCGAGCTATATAAATATATACGTTCGAATTCTATTCAAAATAAATTTATCATCGATATTATTTAAAATAATTCATTTTAAATATCAAAATTCGTCAAAATTGCCAAAATAAAAATTTTAAACTAGCCCAGAATTTCCGGGTTGTTACAATCTCCCCCACTTAAAACTTTTCGTCCTCGAAAAGGAACGTAGCCGAAAGTTGTTTCACAAATCAACTCAACTTCCATTATTTTCTTTACGGCTTAAGTTCTTCAACTTTTCAGTTTCTAAGAACTTTTCAAATTTTTCAAAAATTTGTCTAACACCCTAAATTTTTGAAAAATTTCGCCATAACCTCCCCTGCACCGGGGACTTCGGGATATTTCATATAACCTCCCATGGCCTTCTTCAATCCAAAAGAAAAAGAAAAAGCCAACGGATAGCCAATTGGCTCATAAAATCATCCAAAACCCAAGAAATACAATAAACATGTACCTATTTGTCGGGCAAACAATTTTATTCTTCTGCTCTAGCCTCCTTGCAATGACCTGTTCACACATATATATGTACATGCATGCAATTGCAAATAATTTTCAATACAGTTCAAAATTTGGTTTAATTTGGCATAAATTTAACTTTCTTTTACATAATGGTTCTAAAGGAATAATCACACAACAACCAACAATCAATTTATTGATTAACTTTTCAAACTCATAGTTTTGATATAAAGTCAAAAAATCACATTTTTGGTGCCAATTCACAACAATATATCCTATCTATATTTTGGTTCTCACACCAGTCAATTGGAAATTTATAGAAATCTCACTTTCATCACTTGAATATAAATACTGGCAATAGTGCCCCGTCACCAGAATTATCCCCGGGCAACTAGAGTGTGATTCTATAAATATCCAGTACATTAAAGCTTCGAATACACGTTTGCAAGGCGTATATGCAAAATCTTTATATATTGGATTGTCCAAATTAATTTGAAAAATATATTCAAATATGTATACAATGATTTAAATTTCAAAACAAAAATTGTTTTAATTTTGAAAAATATACTATTCACACTCGTTCTAGGATACTACTGATCCTATCTCTAACGAGTCACCCTTATTGGATATGACTAATCCACTTTCTGATGAATTCTTTCGTTTGGTTCTAATGTGTCTTGTTCTCTGAGCTTTGTAAACCAAAGCTCTGATACCAAACTGAGACGACCTGAACTTCCCCGTGAAGGAAAGTACGGATAGAATTGAGGACAAGACGAATCAGAACACAAACAGAAGAACATTTCATTGTTAATTACAACAATTCCATCAGATACAAGAATATATAGAGTATGAATGAATAAAATACATTCGATAAATATCAGAGATTATAATAAATTACATAGCAGCGGAAAAACAATACAAAACATAACTGATAGGAAATACACGGATACAGAACTTTCCGAATATCACTTCAGCTATAAACCAAGATCCTATGAATATAAATCTGAAAAACCCAACTACTAGCTTCCCGTGTGGAAAATAAGGGCACCCAGAGTTTAGGTTAAAACAATAAACTCCAGGTCAGTCATGTGACTGGTGTGAGAACTAAAACAGTTATTAGTCTAACTTTAAAAGAGGGTAATTCAAGGGACCACGCCGTATAACACGGAACGGGTTTCCTCCCAAGAATATCAGTGCATAGAATAAATAACGCAATGCTTTTTCAAAAAATGAAGCTATTATAAGACCCAGGTCCCATCACACAATGCAACGCAAGCCGAAGGATAGGGTTTTCCCTTATAATAACCAAACATGCTTGTTACGTTTAAAACAAATCATTTGATATATTATAAGTGTATATTGTCAAAACAGTTTTAATCATAAATATCGATCATAGACGGCATAAGTGCCCCATCCCACTATGTCGCCATACTAGGTTCTACAAATAAAACCGAAATATCTCGTTTTGGAAATTGGATTTCCGTCATGAGTCGAGGCAAGGGGGCAAGCTCCTCTCCGCTTCGAGACACTCTAGCAAATGCCTCAGGACTACACACTCTGGGTAACCCTTGGATGCTTCAGGGTCGGTCCTCCCTTACGTTTGAGGATTAATTATTCCTGAACACACGTTTCCCGGTCCTAACCGACCTATATCCGAGGCGCCTCGCATTCCAACAACCACATAGGTAAAAATAATATAAATGTCAGCCAGTTTAAGCACTGACACTACCTCTAGCTAGAAAGAAACATCGTGCTCTCCCTGCAGTCCTTATCCCTTTTTGACTCATACCGAGGTGTGAGGCTCGCGAATTCACGTTATACACAAAGCTGCGCCACACAGGCCGTGCTTTGATCATCAATGTAACAACCCGCATTCTACGCATCGGAGGATCGTAGAATATTTATTTCTTTCAAATACGGAGTCGTATGGTCATGTAACTTTGGGGACGACCATTGGGGTCATTTCCCATGTTCATGATTTTTGCCGATTTTTAAATGACCATTTTGCCCCTTGCTGATACTGTTTTGGCCATAACTTTTGATGGGAAAGGAATTTTTGACCTGAAACCACTTTTATTAGATTCATTTGATGGTTTACAATTCCGTAAAGTGGTCACATTAGCCAAACGGACTCACCGTTTGGGAGATATGGCTGAAACAAATTTCAGATAGTGAAAAACAACTTAATTGGGCTTAACCGGGTTATTAACAGCTAGGCCCAATGGGGGATTTCAGGATTAGAGGTATTTGAGGGCTGCTAGGGTTAGGATTTCGGTTTTTCACTCATTTTCCAGCCGCCACAAACTCTCTCTTCAACCTAACAATGGCCTCCAACATCTAAATACATCTCTAATCACTTTTTAATCAAGTTTTGGCTTAAACTACATCAAATTAAGGAGAGAAAGCACCAAATCAAGGTTAGAGCTGCTGTGTTACATTGGGAACAGCGCCAAACAGAGATTCATTTCAGTTTTGAGGTTTTATTTGTGGCCAAGGTGAGTGATTAGCATTGTTTTGACACTAATTACAGCTATTTAGGGTGATTAGTGATAATTAGAGAATTTAAACATGATAAAATTCTGGAAAAATATTTATAAATTCTTAAATATTGTTTTAAGCCTCTGTTAGAAATTTGGTTTGATTTGGTTAAGTTTTACTAATCATACCATTAGTTTTGCCTAAACATGCTTATGGGAAAATATGGGATTTTTGCTATTTTTGATCCGTTTAACCTTGTCATGTTGTTGTTTTGGTGTTTGTGGTCACTTCTATTTGTTGCTATGATTGTATGGTATGCTTTTTGATTGTCTAAAATAGTTTGACTGGTCGAAAACGCCGTCGAGTGGCGTATAAACAGTCGCTGGAAGTTGTACGAAAAGTGCAGTAAAGTACCCGAACCGGACCGGATCGGGTCCGAACCGCATTGAAGAGGGAACCCGTTCCGAACCGCATTGAAGAGGGAACCCGTTCCGAACCGCATTGAAGAGGGAACCCGTTCCGAACCGCATTGAAGAGGGAACCCGTTCCGAACCACATTGAAGAGGGAATCCGTTCCGAACCGCGTTGAAGAGCTGAACCCGTACTGAACCGCATTGAGGAGCTGAACCCGAACCGAACCGCATGGAGGAGGTGAACCTGAACCATGGCGAAGGAGGGGGAATAAGCTAAACTAAACGAGGAGCCTGAGCCCCTCGGACCGAACCGAACCGAGTTTGGACCTCTACTCCTACTACTCGATGACTCTTCTGAAGACCAACACCAATTCGATCAAAACCTGAGATGCAAAGGTAGTCCAAATGGAAGTTAGAGCTCAGGATCCAGATGGGAACCAATGAGTTCACTTCATGATTGGGCTTTGCTGCGGGACGTGTGCAAAGGGTTATCGGTATCCATAGCCTTGGTTCACTATTGAGAGAGAGATTAGGGGCTTATAGTGATAGTTGTACGAGATTGGATTCCGTCATGGCCAAAGAGTTAGGTGACCAAAGTAACGGGTATCGTATGCTTTACGCACTGAGTAAGAGATGTGAGGATGGTTGCTATGCTTGATTGTTTGCCACCATTATGACATGCACACCCCCACCCCGGTATTCTTTACACCATATGTTAGTGGCACCTTAGAGTATTGTACGGTATGTAGTGCTAACTCTTTGGTTGCAGGTCCAGGTTCAGGTATGATTGGATTATACCTGTTATTGTTTTGTTTAGCTGCTTATCGCTCATACCAGAATTTTTGTCTGACCCAGAGTTTTATGTCTCTTCTTATTACTCTGGGTGCTCTCACGAGCAGACTAGAGACAGGTTAGCTGGGTATGCACGAGTAGCTGATCTGGAGACGAGCAGGAGGCTCCCACGTATGATATATAGATATCCTCCCTGTGTTGTTGAAGATCACTGCTTGGGCATTAGCAGTGCATCTTCTGCTATTAGCTTTCTTTTGTTTAGAGAGAGTAATTTGGAAAGTTGTAATAAGCTGTATTTTGGATTTCCGCTGCTATGATGTTGATATTGGTTCTAGTTTTCAGCTTATGCAGTGTCTCGCCTGTTTTATGTCAAGTATGTTACTATTATATTTTATCCCATGCGCTATGAGACATTCTACAGGTTTCTTTGTTAGTTCTTTCATCTTATTTCCTTTCTTTGGCGACCGTTCCGTGCTAGTCGGGCATGTGTACAGCGCACTATCAGAGGAAAAGCCGACTGGTGCGGGGCGAGCCGTCACAATCAACCATAAGACTTTGCTTTTCAACAGAAGCCTTGATCATCTGCCACTTAGGCATGCCACACAGGCAATTCATGCCATGCGACTGATATCTATCGATATATAACCTATGAGCTCATACGCCTCAGAGAAGGGCGTTAAGCAAGAGAATAAATTCTCCGCCGCCAAACAGATATATATTTAATAGAAATCAATCAACACAGAATAAAATCCAATGTCAGACACATAGTCCATTTACAAGTTCGTTCTGGGTCTGAACAAAACCGGAGGCACTTTCCTCGCATATCCATCGATCTCCAAGTACCTCTGGACGATCACTAACTGATTCCATCTTCTTGGGTGTACAGCCCAATCAAGATTATCAGTAATCACCCAAACGATGTGAAGACTTCCGGTCTTCAACCACCGTCTTCATCTTCGACTTATCGCCGAATCGGTTATTCAGAATGGGTATGGACCCGGCCTTTCTAAATAACCCGCGTATATAATAAACAAGTGTCATACAAACACAACATACGCCTCATTTCAATTCATCAGTCACTAACCGTAAATTAGCAAGAGAACAATTCCCCAAATATTAACCCCGAAGGCCGAAACCAGCATCAGATCAATACCCAAGAAACCATTCTACTTAACTGATCCCCAGTTAGTTCCTAAATTTCACGTTCTTAGGGAAAGGTTCCCATTAATTTTATCAAAGATAAATTCTTTAAAATTTATTCTTTAATCTTCCTTTGGATGTCATTTCAAACCAAATTATGGTTTTCCAAACTAATCGGGATTAGCGAACTACACCGAAGTAATTATTTATTTTATTTCCCAATCCCAACCTATTCATCCCATGGAGAAAAACTGGTAACTCCATATCTAACACCACGGTGTTATCGGTAAAATTAATTACCATTTCACGTTCAAATCTAGTTAATGATTTAACTATCGCTAGGAGCAAAACTGGCGATACTCCATTCTCTATCATTCTCTATATTTGATAATTTATATTATCAATTCACATTTCAATCTAATTAAAGATTCATTAAAACTCCACTTAGTTTTAATCTTTAACTGGGTTAAAGAATCAATGTCATTTAAAACACGGTTCACGATAAACCCAAAGTCACATTCCATTCTATCAGCCCGTAACCGTAAATTAGCAAGTAAACAATTCCCTAAGTATTAGCCCCGAAGGCCGAAACCAGCATCAGATCAATACCCAAGAAACCATTCAACTTAACTAATCTCTAGTTAGTTACTGATTTTCTTAACTAAGTTGGGTCTAAGGACAGTATTATTGAAGATACCGTTCATGACAACCCAAAATCACATTCCATTAATTATCGGGTTAAAGAACAAGTGTTATTTAAAACACCGTTCACGATAAACCCAAAAATAAATTCAAATTCAATTTATTTATTTGAAATTATTGGATTATAATTCTAGTTCAAAACTAGTTCATTTCGATAAAAATATATTTTTATCCTTTCAAATGTGGAATTTTTCATCCCAGTTCTTACCAATTCATTTATTATGATTTTACAGAAATTATTGATATTTTTAATACTTTTATCAAGGCCCATACAATCGATTTCCATCAACAGCCATCGAACTGCACTTATAGCGACCTTTTCCAAATTTGATTTGGACATATCTCCAGATCCAACCGTTAGATTTCAAATTTCTAATATTCATTGGAAAGCTCTTTTCGATACGAACCCAATGGTTCCGGTTTTAGGAGAATCCGACGGTCGGATCTCCCGTAACGTCAATTCGAAGTCAATGGTCGAAATTCGCGAACTACCGTAGCGCGGCGCGTTCTATTCAGGCCATTATATTATATATATTATATATATAATATATACTTCATCGATTTCCATTTAAAACGAAATTTATAAATCATTTTAAATTCGTTTCAAAAACAATTTCAACTTCCATTTCAAATTCAGATCAAAATTGAATTTTTCCTTATAAATTCGTTTTAAATTCATTTCAAATTGATTTCAATTCAAATCGATTCTTAATTCAATTTCAGTTCGTTTTCAATTCAATTTGAATTTCAAATTTATTCAATTTCAATTCGAATTCATTTCTATTCAATTTTAATTCGAATTCAATTCTATTCAATTTCAATTCGAATTCAATTCAATTTGAATTTCAAATTTATTCAATTTCAATTCGAATTTATTTCTATTCAATTTCGATTTTGAAATCACTTTCAATATTCATCATAAAATCGACAAAATTCCCATTCGTTTTAAAATGGAGTGTAACTACTTAACACGGCTTTACATTTCAATATTCACTGAATATTATTTTTAAATTATTCGATAATTCTGAACTGGAATTAGACACAGTCAATTACCATATAATTTCAGTTATATGGATTTCATCCAATACATGTATACAACAATGACGATAAATAATCAACCATCATCCAAAGTGCGTTCTACACTGTATAAGCATCAAATATAAATATTTAACGTTTACAACAGCCTGTCAATCAATCGATTGACATACAACTAATTATTGGGATTGGTGTATGTCATATATCATCCAAACACCCGTTTGGGGTTTTCAAACAATCAAACACAGATTTTATTTGTGTAGTTGGGCGATGTGTAAAATTTATCGTCCCAATCAATATCAGTCAAATGTGTGTATATAAATAAATCGTCTGATTCGTTTATATTTATTTCATTTTAAATACACGTTAAAAATTCTATTTTCAACTATAAAATATTTTCAACTATATAACTATTTTATTTCATTTCACATCACACAATCAACTGCACATCAAAATCAAACAAACAAGCATACAAGCCGTCCATGGTCTGTGGACGACGGGTGTCGGGTGCTACTAAACACCGTCTGCATCCTAGTATATATTTTAACTTGAAAACAAGATTTAAAGTGAGAAGTTCTCACTGACTAGCTAAACCAAACGCCACGACTCTTCTTAGTACAAATCTTCGTCGTGCTCGCCTTTTGTCACTTTCATTGTCCGTAGCCACTACATATATAAAAATCACATTTTTATATTGTTGCTATGTATATAAAAAATCACATTTTTATACCGCTACTACATAGATAAAAATTCTATTTTTATAACGATGTTCATATAATAAAGATCATATTTTTATCACGCTATTAACACTAGCACTCAAAACATACATATCTATGGTAACATATCAATTATTTTAAAAAGAAAGTTTACTCACCTTGTATGCTTTCCAATTTTCCAGAGAATACTACTTCAGTTTTTTCTTTAGCTTGGTGCTTGTTTTGTGAGAAAAAGTGTGAGAGTTTGTGATGTATTTATAGTCATGTTTCATGAATATACAACCCTTTTGTTTTGTTAAAATAATGTTGATTACATTTTAAGCTATAGGATCTTTAGGTTAGACTTAGCCCTCTTTACTACTCTACAAATCCTATACCATTTGTTAAATGAGATATTTACTAATTTCCTTGTCTTATATTCTACCTTCTAGAGACAAAATCTTTCTAAAGCATACTTCATAAATTTGCTGCACATGGTTTAGATTTCATTAGATTTCATGACATTATAAAATGGTTTGCTTACCTTCTAAGAATTTAGATATTTTGCTAATATGAATTATATATTTGCAAGTTTCTATTGCTAGTTTCCTAGGTGATGACTTGCACCTATATTTAGCCATATGCATACTTGTTTTGTTGTTTTTGTTTAAAGTCCTCCTTTATTTTTAAAGTAAAAAAATACCCTTTTTCATATGCATTCTATTAATTATATATATATATATATATAAAAGTACACACTTATATATTCATAACTACAATTATGTTTTCAAGTGTTTATTTCAAATGTTACATATTTGTATCATGTTAAACAAGCTAAATTCTAACTCAAATATGTATATTCTTTAGTGTATTCCTACCATATATAATTATAATTATATATACATATATATCTAATTTCAATTTCTTTTAGTTTTAGTTAAATATATTTTTCACTTTTAATTCCCTTATAAACATGATTATCAAAGCTAGAAAAAGTCGGGTGTAACGACCCGGTTTTTGTCCACTTTGGTTACCGCCATAAACTCAATGATGACTAACCAAACATCGAAAAATACCGGTAGTTAATGAAAGAAATTAGAGGGTGAGGAAATATAAGATAGAAACTTAGAATAGAAGAAGAAGGAGAACACAACATCAGAGTAACACGAACCTCACAGCGGAACAAATAAAATATAATATACAACATAACCTGAAATCATAAATCTGCATTTGTATATTAGAGTACAACACTTACGTCATAGCGGAAATAAACAATAGTTATATAATCCTGAAGCCTCCTACTCCAGCTCTTCAAGTATCTGTAAATCCCGACGACTTGACTGCCCGTACAAAATTGGGCATCCAAGAGTTTAGGGAAAACAAAACAAAATAAACTCCGGGTCAGTCATGGGACTAGTATGAGTAAAACAGTTAAAAACAGTTTGAACAAGTAAACGATATCTCATAAGACCACGCCGTATAACGGAACGGGTTTATTCCTTATGAGAATCCAAAACATCTTTATATCAAAAACCTTTTGATATTATAATAATGTCTATCAACCACAATATAATAACCATCTAGCAGAAACGCTTTCATCTCACGTTCTACATATATAGTATACAATAAAAATCGCAAGCACGTATTGGGTAATGGATTTCCAACTATGACAAGGTATGGAACCACCTTTCGCTAGTGTACCTCTAAAGAGGAATACACTGGGCTCAACAAGAACATCTTGCAACCCGGCCACACATGACCGACCGCTCATTTCGCTTGAGTGTATCGAATGTATATCACCAACGATTGGGATCAGCAACCGTTTCCCGAATGGGACAACATTGACAATGGATTTTTAGAAGTAAATGAAACTCTAGATCAGGTGATAATACACCCTAATAGGTGCGACCTACATAGCCATGTTACCTGCCCGATTTCTGTCATTTCCCGGTTGTGAGGCTAGAGGCCGCGCTTATCTCTGACAGATCACACGTTTATTCACTTCGAATGCCACATTGTCATACCCGCCAAATCACAAATTGATTTCCCCAAAAATATTACGAGTATAAAGCTAAGAGAAACGAATTCCTCCACCACCAAACGTGAATACGTTTGAAGAGATCAACTAACGCGATCTATTAAGTATACTCTGTCAAACATTCTTCCATACAGGTCGTCCAGTGACTGGACAAACCGAAGGCACTATTCAGTACATCCATCTTAGGCAATTGTTATCTAAGATTTATACAATAACCCTTGCACTTTACTCCGTCTTCAATATATTCTGCATACTTGATTCGCAACGCTTATGCCAATACGGAGTGGTTCTTCGGAAAATAATCCAATCGGTCTCTCCATATTAACAATGTTAAAATGGTCAAAAACTTCGATAGTCGGTGAGTTAACTATCAAAGAAAAACAGGTGTGCAAACAACGATATTATTTCCAGATGGAAATTATATCGATCAATCATCATTTAACATTTATCTCTTTAGTTCATTAATTTTCTCATCTCATGTTTCCATATATTTTAAATTCTTATCTTCCATTATCAGAAAACATTTCTGATTCTTATTTGTAAAACATTTCCAAGCTCCTTCACGATCAAACCTTACCATTCCTCAGTTAAGAAGGAAGTCAATCAAGTTTATCTTTTAAACCTTTAACAACTTCCTTACATCTCTCTCGGATTCAATTCACGAATCCACTTCTTTATTGAAAACATTGATTATAACGCTAACGTTATAAACCCTACTTCTGAAATATCTAACTTAACATCTAACTTTTTATTTCTTACTTTGAATAATTAACCTACTCTAATTTATTTATAAATAAATAAATCTTGATTTAAAAACCGGAAAGTAAATAATACTTTCCCGAATTCGATATAATCGAATTCGACGTATAACTCCCTTTCGAGTAATCTCTATTCGATTAACTCCTTCGTATAATTAATATTCGATTAACTCCCTTCGAATAACTTATATTCGATTATCGCACTTCAAATAAATTATATTCGATTATCTCTCTTCGAATAACTTATGTTCGATTATCTTACTTCGAATAACTTATTCGATAATTCTATTCGAATAAACTATATTCGATTACTCCCTTTAACTCTATTCGAATAACTAATATTCGATAACTCCTTTTAACTTTATTCGAATAACTCTATTCGATTTACTCAAATTCGATTAACTCTGTTTGATTAACTCTAATCACTTAACTCTATTTGATTAAATCTACTGGATTAACTTCTTTTGATTAATTCCTTTTGATTAACTCCTTTGAGTTAACTCCTTTGAATTAACTCCTTCGAATAACTCCTTTTGATTAACTCCTTTCTTCGAATAACTGTATTCGATTACTAATATTCGACTAACTCTATTCAATTTACTAATACTCGACCAACTCTATCCATTTGAATAACTCTAATTCGATTTAACTCCAATCGATTAACTTATATTCGATTAACTCTAACTGGTTAACTCTAACTGATTAACTCTAACTGGTTAACTCTAAGTGATTAAGTCTAACTGGTTAACTCTAACTCTAACTGGTTAACTCTAACTCTATCGATTAATTCTAACTGATTAACTCCTCTAACTCATTTTGATTAACACATTTTGATTAACTCTATTCGAATAACTCTATTTAATTAACTCTTATCAATTAACTTATTGGATTAACTCTTTTGATTCTATTCGAATAACTAATATTCGATTAACTCATTTTGATTAACTCATTTCGATTTGCTCCTTTGAATCATTTCCTTTTAAATCATTTCCTTTTGAATTATCTCCTTTTGAAATATCTCCTTTGGATTATCTCCTTTTCTATTTGTTTACTTAACAAATAACTATTCCCTTTTCAATTCTATTTATTTAACAAATAAATATTTCTTTTATCTTTTCAATTTATTTAATAAATAAATATCTTCTTTATCTTTCCTATTTATTCTATATATAGATATTTACATTTAATCTATTTGTAAATACTTTTACAAATATTTCCCTTTAAAATCATATTTGTAAATGTTTTACAAATATTTTCTTCCCAATTCCATTTGTAAATGTTTTACAAATGTTTTCCCTTTTTATTTCTATTTGTAATTGTTTTACAAATATTCCTTTATATTTGTTTACAAATAATTTCCTTTATATTTGTTTAACAAATATATTCTTTTTAACTCTTTTGATTTTATAATTATTTCCTTTTATAAAATCCTTTTTCCTTTTATATATAAAATCCATTGATTTTATATAAATAAATTATTTTCAAAATATACTTTGAAAACCCTCTTTCCTACATCCCAGTATTCCTTACGGTATTTAAAATACCAAATAACAATGATCGATATCATTCAAACACACATAATCAACAACAGATTATATATCGCATCATATATTACAATATATGAAAAAAACAGTATTTATATATTGAGGAGTCCAGTTGGACCCCTCCAACCTGTTTCCCTGCATCACAGATGTTAAACAACACGAATATAAAATATTCTGATAAACAGAATCAATATTCGATTAGCGATTTATAAATATATATATATATATATATATATCGTTATCTATAAATTTCAACCAATACACAAGCAACTCAACCAAACAGTTAACACACAGCAATCAACAGATGATTAACAGTTTTAAAAATACATTATAAAAAAAATAATTGTTCAGAGTTGGTGAGTTTTACTCACATTGGAAGTTCATCGTTAAAGAACGATAAACTGTTTGTTTGATTTGAATCAAACAATTTATTTCGCCATAAATTCAAACAAGCTCCGATGGACTTCCAATCAGTTCCATCGTGTAGTGTGCGTCCATACGATCCCAAAGCAACTGACGATTCTCGATTTCGATTCCGTATGAGCTAGATATCGCGTAAACAAGTTAATACATTTAATTTAAAATCAAACTTGAATTAAAAACTAAAATGGGCCTTAACTTAAATCCCTTGGCCCATCTCCCTTCTTTCAGCCCAGACCCGAATTCCCTTTTCTTCCCCAAAAATCAAATTCCGTCGCGTCCTGTTGTACACCACTCATCATAGCCGCCGTTTCATCCTCCAATCCCTTCTCCTCCCTTTATTTTAAAATCAAGGAAAAATCACCACAATTCACTCCTTTGAATTCTCTCCATCCTCATATCATTCACTCATAGCTCGCTCGCCTCCATCAATTTCCGTCCTCACGAGTTACTGTACCAAGACCGAACAGAATTTTGACCGAATCCTCCTAAACTTCTTCACGAGATGCAACACTACCTCCTAATCCCAAAAACAACAATGAAAACCACCATTACAGCTTGAATTGCCTAAACTCCTCAACCCTAACCTACGCTGTAAGCAAGACAACGACGAAGACTTCATTCGCACTTAGGGAAAACCACACCAAATCGAAGCACATGGTAATACAAGTACAAATATACATACGTTTGGATTTGTAGAATTTTATTTGAATTGATTAGAAATTCTGAAGAGGAGAAATGTTTACTGGAGATGGAAAAATAGTGGCGACACTTCATTTTCCTCCTTGCGTTTATAAACAGGAAGGTGAGGCTGAGAAGAGAAAAACGTGGATTGTTTAGTTCCATTTATAGGTTAAGATATTTTTTTTATATTTTCCTTTTATTATTTTATATTCGTTATAACTTTCTAAAAATTCGTGTGGTCACACATGATACCCAAAAATAACGAAACTAGACATGCAGCTAGAGTTTGACATTACGGTCCCAACGAAACTGGTTTCGTCGAATTCCGACTTCGTTTGCTCACATAGCGTATTTTTAACCGTCAAAATACTGACTGTTCTTCACATTAAAAATCCGTACGGCCACATACTGACTTCAAAAATCACGAAAATGTGAATCTAACAATAATTTAACATTGCAGATCCAACAAAATTAGCTTCGTCAAATTCTGAGGTCATTTGAAAAACTGGCTATTTTTAAAGCTCTGAATGACCCATTTAAATATATATATATATATATATATATATATATTTAAGTAAAATTAAATTAAATATAAATAAATTTATATTATCGTATATATTCACCGTGGAATACCATACAACTCCACAATATTCCTATATGAATTTCTAACTCGATATTTAAATCCTGATTAAATCGATATTTGATTTAAAATGAAATTCCTTTTTTAAAATATAAATAATTCCTTTATAAATTATAAAGGAATTCCACAGCGAATTTTCTAAAATTTGATTTGGATGTTAATCAAAATCTACCCGACAAAATAGCGATTTTTCTTTTCCACTAGAAAAATATACTTCACCAGCTCCCAACGTTTCTTGTTTCACATAAATCCGACTTAAAACGGCTTCTGTATATTCGTTTAAAGTTCGAATCGCCAAATTGCGAACTACCGCGCCATTTTGAGCTCGATTATAATTATATTATAATTTATATGTTCAACGATCGTTATATAAACATATTCGTTTATATAATTCAACTCTAAACTGAATTATATATTTTGAATTTCCCCATTCACACAATATTGCCATTTCGGCCAATTCTGATTATTTCAGAATTAAATATATTACTTAATTATTATTTTAATTAAATATTCAAAGTTATTTAATTTAAACGACCATTAAATCCTCTACATCACTAATTAAATAATTAAATAAATTAATTATTACACCGTAAAAATGCGGGTCATTACATTCTTCCCTACTTAAAATAATTTCGTCCTCGAAATTGCTAAGGTAGAAAACAAACCCTACTAACTGGTTAGAACTTATTTGTTCAATTCTTAAATTCAGTTTCAATTGAACCAATTTAATTTCAATTAAATTATTAATTAATTCTTATCAACGAAAATTTTCAAAAATCCTGAAAATTTTCTAACACCTTAACTTTTTGAAAAATTTCGCCAGCACCTCCTTTGTACTGGTCAATCGGTCAAACTCCAACTCGCCTCTCTAGGCCATCTCCAACCCAAAAGAAAATCAAACAGCCAAGCGGCTTGCCAATTTGGCTCATAAATCTCATGCTTATATCAAATATAAACTTGTACCTTTTTGTCGGGCATATCACTATGTCCTTTACACCTGCTACCAATTTAGCATATACCAAAGTCCTTCCGGTCAAACACCAATTACTTTTATCTCAATATAACCATTCTCTTTTAACTAAGCCAAATTCCATTTCCAACTCAAGTTCACTTCTTGATTCCAAATCTTGATTTACCAAACCAATTCTATTTCAACTTAACTGATTTCAATTAAATTCCAGCTTACTTTCACAAATTTCTATTTAAATTTGTTTTAATTCGAATAATCTTTTCCTGGGAGTTTTAAATAATTTTGTTTTTCACAAATCAAATAATCATATTCGAAATTCAAACAACTTGTTTCCGCAAAACATTTCCAAAACAAAACCTTTTGGTAGTAATCCATCACTTACCACTCGAAAATGAACACCGATCATCATCAGAATCTATTTTCCAATTATCGAAGTGAGTTCAATACTATATCTCTTTCAAAACCATATCTAAACAATTCCATTTGAAATCATTTCAAAATATCATTCTCAATGCTTGTAAAATAATTGAAAATCTCCCAGGATTTTAAAATTCTCTTATATTTAATCAGTATTCATTTACAAACACTTATTCAAATCTCCAAGGTTTTAATTTCAACTCTGATTTCAATTTCAGATTTAACTCATCTCGTAACACTTATACAAATTTTGATTGGTTATTTATATATAACCATTTAATTTATAATCTTACTCGATTATAAATAAAAAATATACTTTGGGTAAAATTATTTCAATTACCCTCTTTTCAAAACATACCATGTTGGTTCATCGTATTCAAGTGTTTATAAACACCTATCAACACAGTTTGCATTACTGTATCGACCAGAATTCATAAACTACTCGACCAATAAAGCTCCACAATATAAAATCACTTTTATATCAAATAACAAATACGCTCTCTCGTATATATACACTCAAACTCAATCTAGGGTATTACTAACCCCATCTCTATCGAGTCACGCCACAGAGCCAAGGTAATACTTAACTTAAGCTCTGATACCAATTGTAACGACCCGGTTTTTGTCAACTTTGGTTACCGCCATAAACTCAATGATGACTAACCAAACATCAAAAAATACCGGTAGTTAATGAAAGAAATTAGAGGGTGAGGAAAGATAAGATAGAAACTTAGAATAGAAGAAGAAGAAGAACACAACATCAGAGTAACACGAACCTCACAGCGGAATGAATAAAATATAATATACAACATAACCTGAAATCACAAATCTGCATTTGTATATTAGAGTACAACACTTACATCACAACGGAAATAAACAATAGTTATATAATCCTGAAGCCTCCTGCTCCAGCTCTTCAAGTATCTGTAAATCCCGACTACTTGACTGCCTATACAAAATTGGGCACCCAAGAGTTTAGGGAAAACAAAACAAAATAAACTCCGGGTCAGTTATAGGACTGGTATGAGTAAAACAGTTAAAAACAGTTTGAATAAGTAAACGATATCTCATTAGACCACGCCGTATAATGGAACGGATTTTTTCCTTATGAGAATCCAAAACATCTTTATATCAAAAACATTTTGATATTATAATAATGTCTATCAACCACAATATAATAACCATCTAGCAGAAACGCTTTCATCTCACGTTCTACATATATATTATACAATCAAAACCGCAAGCACGTATTGGGTAATGGATTTCCAACTATGACAAGGTATGGAACCACCTTTCGCAAGTCTACCTCTAGAGAGGAATACACTGGGTTCAACAAGAACATCTTGCAACCCGACCACACATGACAGACCACTCATTTCGCTTGAGTGTATCGAATGTATATCACCAACGGTTGAGATCAGCAACCGTTTCCTGAATGGGACAACATTGACAATAGATTTTTAGAAGTAAATGAAACTCTAGATCAGGTGATAATACACCCTAATAGGTGTGACCTACATAGCCATGCTGCCTGCCCGATTTCTGTCATTTCCCGGTTGTGAGGCTAGAGGCCACGCTTATCTCTGACAGATCACACGTTTATTCACTTTGAATGTCACATCATCATACCCGCCAAATCACAAATTGATTTCCATAAAAATATCACGGGTATAAAGCTAAGTGAAACGACCCGAACTTCCCCGGTCTCCGAAGAGAGAGAAAGAACGAATTGTTTTGAGAACACGACAAATCAGAACGCAGACGGAAGAACATTTCATTGTATATTACAACAATTCCATCAGATTACATGAATACAAATTATAAATGAATATTACACAGAAATATCAGAGATTTAAATTACATTTAAATACATAGCAGCGGAAAATAATACAATACACAACTAGAAGAGATATACGGAAGCTTTCCGGATATCGTTCCAGCTGTAAACCAGGATCCTGTGAATATAAATCTGCAAAACCAAAACTACTAGCTGCCCGTGTCAAAATGGGGCACCCAGAGTTTAGGTTAAAACAATAAACTGCAGGTCAGTCATGTGACTGGTGTGAGAACTAAAACAGTTATTAATCTTTAATTTAAAGTTAGGTAAATCAAGGGACCACGCCGTAAAACACGGAACGGGTTTCCTCCCAAGAACACCAGTGCATAAAACAAACAGCGCAATGCTAAATAAGGAAAAATGAAGCTGTTATATGACCCAGGTCCTATCACACAATGCAACGCAAGCCGGGGGATAGGGTTTTCCCTTATAACAGCCAAAGAATGCTTGATACGTTTTAAAACAAATCATTTGATACTATTATAAGTGCATAGTGTATAAAACAACTTCAAATCATAAGTATCAATCATAGGCGGATGGGTACCATATATCATGTCGCCATACTAGTTCTACAATTAAAACCGCAAAATCACGTATTTGGAAGTTGGATTTCCATTATGAACCGAGGCCAGGGATCGTCCTCTACCGATTCAAGACGCTCTAGCCCGTGTCTCAGGAACATCCGCAACTGCCCCTTGGATCGTCAGGGCCGGTCCACCGATGTGGATTATTATGCCTGAACAATACGTCTCCCCGCCCTTTGGGGCGTCAATGAGCCAAAAAGAATGACTCCATCGGACCCGGATCGTCCGATCAAACCGAGGCGCCTCGCAACAGCAACAACCACACAGGTGAAAAGTATATAAATGTCAGGGCTGGTAGGTCACTGACACCACCCTAGCTAGAAGGAAACGCATGCCCTCCCTGATGTCCTCTCCCATTTTTGGTTCACAACGGGGTGTGAGGCTCGCGAAGTAAACGTTACACAAAGCTACGCCACAAAGGCCGTGCTTCGATCATCAACCACAAGACTTTTCTTTTCAACAGAAGCCTTGATCATTTGCATCTTAGCATGCCACACAGACAAACCACTCTATGCAACTGATATCAGTCACACCGAATGAAATCCGATGTCAGACACACAGTCCATTTACAAGTCCGTTCTGGGTCTGAACGAAACCGGAGGCACCTAGTACCCCGCATATCCATCGATCTCCAAGTACGTCTGGACGATCACCAACTGTTTCCATCTTCTTGGGTGTACAGCCCAATCAAGATCATCAGTAATCACCCAAACGACGTGAAGACCTCCGGTCTTCGACCATCGTCTTCATCTTCGACTTATCGTCGTATCAGTTATTCAGAATGGGATAAACCCGGTCTTTCCGAATAACTCACGTATATTTTAAATAAGTGTTACACAAACACAACATACGCCTCATTCCAATTCATCAGTCACTAACCGTAAATTAATCAAGAGAATAATTCCCTAAATATTAACCCCGAAGGCCGAAACCAACATCAGATCAATATCCAGAAAACCATTCTGCTTAGCTAACCGACAGTTAGTTTCTAAATATCACATTCATAGGGAAAGGTTCCCATTAATTTTATCAAAGATAAATTCTTTAATTTATTCTTGAATCTACTTTTGAATATCAATTCAAATTAGTCGGGATTAACGAACTTTACCGAAGTAATCATTTGTTTTAATTTCCCAATCCCAACCTATTCATCCCATGAAGCAAAACTGGTAATACTTCATATTTAACACCACGGTGTTATCGGTAAATTCAATTACCATTTCAAGTTCAAATCTAATTAAAGATTTAACTATCGCCTGGAGCAAAACTGGTGATACTCCATTCTCGATCTTTTCAATCTAATTAAAGATTCATTAAAACTCCACTTAGTTTTAATCGTTAACTGGGTTAAAGAATCAGTGTCATTTAAAAACACGGTTCACGATAAACCCAAAATCACATTTCATTCAGTCCCTAACTGTGAATTAGCAAGTGAGCAGTTCCCTAAGTATTAACCTCGAAGGCCGAAACCAACATCAGATAAATACCTCTGAAACCATTCAACTTAATTAACCTCCAGTTGGTTTCTGATTTTCTTAACTCCTTTGGGTCAAAGAACAGTATTATTGAAGATACCGTTCACGACAACCCAAAATCACGTTTCATTAATTATCGGGTTAAAGAACGAGTGTTATTTAAAACACTGTCCACGATAAACCCAAAAATCAATATCAATTCAATTAAATATTATTTGATTGGTACACTTCATTAAATCTAAATAAAAAGATTTAATCTTTTCTCAACTGGGTTCAAGAACAGTGTTAGTCAAGACACCATTCACGACAAACCCAAATCACATTTGATATTAAACACAAGGCTCTGAATAGAAAATATATCGGCTTATATTCAATATCAAATTCTACGACTAACAAATATCGTATTGGAAATAACGATATATATATATCTTTCAAATTCCCATAACAATATCTGTATCATCACGAAATCCAACATCGAAATAATCCAAAGGCAATTTCGATTCAAATCCATTCCAATATAATTATTGGAAATTCTGGTTATTTTCAAAACCATTTCAAATTCAATCTATTTATTTAAAAATAAATAGAATTATAATTCTAGTTCAAAACTAGTTCATTTCGATAAAAATCTATTTTTATCTTTTCAAATATGGAGTTTTTCATCCCAATTCTTTCTAAATCATTTCTTATGATTTTACATAAATTATTACTATTTTTAATAATTTTATCAAGGCCTGTACAGTCGATTTCCATCAATGGCCATCGAACTGCACTTACAGCGACCTTTTTCAAATTTGATTTGGTCATAATTCCAAATCCAACCGTTAGATTTCTAATTTCTAATATTCGTTAGAAAACTCTTTTCGATATGAACCCAACGGTTCCGGTTTCAGGAGAATCCGACGGTTGGATCTCCCGCAATATTCATTCGAAGTCAATGGTAGAAATTCGCGAACTGCCGCGGCGCGGCGCGTTCTATTCAGGCCATTATATTATATATATATAATATATATAATATATATTTTGTCGATTTCCTTTTAAAACGTATTTTATAAATCATTTTAAATTCGTTTTCCAAACGATTTCAACTTCATATTCAATTTCAAATTAAAATTGAATATTCCACTATAAATTAGTTTTAAATTCATCTCAAATCGATTTCAATTCAAATCTATTTAATTCGAATTTCTATTCAATTCTATTCAATTCGAATTTCTATTTCAAAACTGGAATGAGGCCCAATCAATTCCCATATAATGTTAATTATATGGATTTTCTACAACACATGTACAAAATAACAACGATAAATAATCAACCATCATCCAGAGTGCGTTCTACACAGTATAAGCATCAAATATAGATATTTAACGCTTATAACAGCTTGTCAATCAATTGATCGACATACAACTAATTATTGGGATTAGTGTACGTCATATATCATCCCAATACCCGTGTGGGGTTTCAAACAATCAAACACAGATTTTATTTGTGCAGTTGGGCAATGTGTAAAATTTATCGTTCCAATCAATATCAATCAAATCAGTGTATATAAACAAATCTCCGATTTGTTTATAAATATTTATTTTAAATACAAGTTAAAAATTCTATTTTGAACTATAAAATATTTTCCACTATAAAATATTTTATTTCATTTCACATCACATCACACAATCAACTACACATCAAAATCAAACAAATAAGCATACAAGCCGTCCATGGTCTGTGGACGACGGGTGTCGGGTGCTACTAAACATCGTCTGCATCCTAGTATATATTTTAACTAGAAATAAATTAAATTAAAGGTGAGAAGTTCTCACCGATAGCTATCCTAATCTCCACGGCACTTCTAATGCAGGAAATCTTCACTGTTCTCGTCTCTTATCACTTTCTTCGCCCGTAGCCACTACATATATAAAAATCGAATTTTTTACTTCGCCATTCAATATATAAAAATCATATTTTTACTTCGATGTTCAATATATAAAAATCACATTTTTACTTCAATGTTCAATATATAAAAATCACATTTTTACTTCGATGTTCAATATATAAAAAATCACATTTTTACTTCGATGCTATTATATAGATTTTTCGCCTTTATTTCACTACATACATAAAGGTGATATTTTTACTATCTTACTTATATAAAAATTATATTTTTAAAACACAAAAATCAAAATCAGCAACCTTACATCGATTGGAGGGTGGTCAGAGGCGTCACCAGTGGCGAGGAGGGCGCACATGGCCGTGGCGAGGCATTGGTGGTCCGGGCGGTGGATTTCCAGGTGGTGGGGCTGTTTTGTGTCGATCTTAAGAGAGGGGGAGGCTACAGGGTCGGTGGCGTCGGTCGTGGGGGCCACAGGGGGTGCGGCAGGCTGAGCAGTGGGCGATGGTGGAGGGGTTGGATGCTTCCGTCGATCCTGGGCTTGGGGGGGCTATGGTTGCGGAAATCGTAAGGGAGAGGGGCGGAGGTGCTGAGGATCGAGGGGGGGTGGAGCGATGGCCGGTGGTGGCCCAGGGAGGAGGCGGCGGGCAGGTCTCCGATCCCTTTCATTTTTTTTAACTGAATCGGGGAAGAGAAAGAAGGAAGGGGGGGTTTGTAAATATTTATATTATTTTATTTATTTTCTAAAAAGGTACTTTTACATACGACCTCGAAACGAGGCCCACCGTCCATAGCGTTTCACCCCCATTCCGAACACAATGAGATAGGTATCGTAGGCTGATTCGGCTGTTACAATCAGTTTCCGTTAAATTTACATTTAAAATACATTATTGAATTTTAAACGTACATTTCAAATTACCGGGGTCACATACTAACTAGAAAAATTCCAAAAAAATATTTTCTAGCTTCGTATTGACGATACGGTCCTAACAAAACTAGTTTCGTCGAATTCTGAGACCGTATGAAAAATGGCCAATTTCCAGTCGATTAAAATCAACTGAAACTGGTCAAACACGTTTTCCTTTGCCACGCTCACATATTGATTCGAAAAATTATGAAATTTGGAATCTAACAATAATTTGACATCACGGATCCAACAAAACTGGTTTCGTCGAAATCCGAGGTCGTTTGCAAAATTCCCATTTTTAAGGGCCTGAATTCCATAGCGACTATTCAGAATTTTCCACTGGACATATCTTTTGATTCCCGCTATGAAATTTTGATTTTTCAGATTCGTTGGAAAGATATTCACAATTAGGTTCCATTATTTTTTGTTTCACTAAAATCCGGATTGTTATGCACCCGGTATATTCAATTGAAGTTTGAAATCGAATTATCGAACCACCGCGCCATTTTCGATTCTATTTATAATTATATATATAATTATTTATATTCTAACGACGACGTATATAATATATACGTTCTATATATACTCAAAATAAATTTATCGTCGATATTATTTAAAATAATCTACTTTAAATAATCAAAATTCGCTAAAATTGCCAAAATAAAAAATTTTAAACTGGCCCAGATTTTCGGGTTGTTACACTAAGAGAAACGAATTCCTCCGCCACCAAACGTGAATATGTTTGAAGAGATCAACTTACGTGATCTATTAAGTATACTCTGTCAGACATTCTTCCATACAGGTTGTCCTGGTACTGGACAAACTGAAGGCACTATTCAGTGCATCCATCTTAGGCAATTGTTATCTAAGATTTATACAACAGCCCTTGCACTTTACTCCGTCTTCAATATATTCTGCATACCTGATTCGCAATGCTTATGCCAATACGGAGTGGTTCTTCGGATAATAATCCAACCGGTCTCTCCATATTAACAACGTTAAAATGGTCAAAAACTTTGATAGTCAGTGAGTTAACTATCAAAGAAAAACAGGTGTGCAAACAACGATATTATTTCCAGATGGAAATTATATCGATCAATCATCATTTAACATTTATCTCTTTAGTTCATTAATTTTCTCATCTCATGTTTCCATATATTTAAATTCTTATCTTCCATTATCAGAAAACATTTCTGATTCTTATTTGGAAAACATTTCCAAACTCCTTCACGATCAAACCTTACCATTCCGTAGTTAAGAAGGAAGTCAATTAAGTTGGGGTATAATTACCTCTCAGACCTTAACTGAGCAACGTTTTAACTTCGAAATAGTCAAAGTTTATCTTTTAAACCTTTAACAACTTCCTTACATCTCTATCGGATTCAATTTACGAATCCACTTCTTTATTGAAAACAATGATTATAACGCTAACGTTATAAACCCTACTTCTGAAATATCTAACTTAACATCTAACTTTTTGTTTCTTACTTTGAATAATTAACCTACTATAATTTATTTATAAATAAATCTTAATTTAAAAACCAAAAAGTAAATAATACTTTCCCGAATTCGATATAATCGAATTCGACGTATAACTCCCTTTCGAGTAATCTCTATTCGATTAACTCCTTCGAATAACTAATATTCGATTAACTCCCTTCAAATAACTTATATTCGATTATCGCACTTCGAATAAATTAAATTCGATTATCTCTCTTCGAATAACTTATGTTCGATTATCTTACTTCGAATAACTTATTCGATAATTCTATTCGAATAAACTATATTCGATTACTCCCTTTAACTCTTTTCAAATAACTAATATTCGATAACTCCTTTTAACTCTATTCGAATAACTCTATTCGATTTACTCAAATTCGATTAACTCTGTTTGATTAACTCTAATCACTTTACTCTATTTGATTAACTCTATTGGATTAACTCCTTTTGATTAATTCCTTTTGATTAACTCCTTTTGATTAACTCCTTTGAATTAACTCCTTCGAATAACTCCTTTTGATTAACTCCTTTCTTCGAATAACTGTATTCGATTACTAATATTCGACTAACTCTATTCAACTTACTAATACTCGACCAACTCTATCCATTTGAATAACTCTAATTCGATTTAACTTCAATCGGTTAACTTATATTCGATTAACTCTAACTGGTTAACTCTAACTGATTAACTCTAACTGGTTAACTCTAAGTGATTAAGTCTAACTGGTTAACTCTAAGTGATTAAGTCTAACTGGTTAACTCTAACTCTAAATGGTTAACTCTAACTCTAATCGATTAATTCTAACTGATTAACTCCTCTAACACATTTTTATTAACTCTATTCGAATAACTCTATTCAATTAACTCTTATCAATTAACTTATTGGATTAACTCTTTTGATTCTATTCGAATAACTAATATTCGATTAACTCATTTCGATTAACTCATTTTGATTTGCTCCTTTGAATCATTTCCTTTTAAATCATTTCCTTTTGAATTATCTCCTTTTGAATTATCACCTTTGGATTATCTCCTTTGGATTATCTCCTTTTCTATTTGTTTACTTAACAAATAACTATTTTGTTTTCAATTCTATTTATTTAACAAATAAATATTTCTTTTACCTTTTCTATTTATTTAACAAATAAATATCTCCTTTATCTTTCCTATTTATTCTATACATAGATATTTACATTTAATCTATTTGTAAATGTTTTTACAAATATTTCCCTTTAAAATCCTATTTGTAAACGTTTTACTAATATTTTCTTTCCAATTCCATTTGTAAATTTTGTACAAATGTTTTCCCTTTTTATTTCTATTTGTAATTGTTTTACAAATATTCCTTTATATTTGTTTACAAATAATTTCCTTTATATTTGTTTAACAAATATATTCTTTTTAACTCTTTTGATTTTATAATTATTTCCTTTTATAAAATCCGTTTTCCTTTTATATATAAAATCCACTGATTTTATATAAATAAATTATTTTCAAAATATACTTTGAAAATCCTCTTTTTTACATCCCAGTATTCCTTACGGTATTTAAAATACCAAATAACAATGATCGATATCATTCAAACACACATAATCAACAACAGATTATATATCACATCATATATTACAATATATGAAACAAAACAGTATTTATATATTGAGGAGTCCAGTTGGACCCCTCCAACCTGTTTCCCTGCATCACAGATGTTAAACAACACGAATATAAAATATTATAATATACAGAATCAATATTCGATTAATGATTTATATATATATATATATATATATATCGTTATCTATAAATTTCAACCAATACACAAGCAATTCAACCAAACAGTTAACACACAGTAATCAACAGATGATTAACGGTTTTAAAAAAACGTTATAAAAAAAATATCTATTCAGAGTTGGTGAGTTTTACTCACATTGGCAGTTCATCATTAAAGAACGATAAACTGTTTATTTGATTTGAATCAAACAATTTATTTTGCCATAAATTCAAACGAGCTCCGATGGACTTCAAGTCAGTTCCATCGTGTAGTGTGCGTCCATACGATCCCAACGCAACTGACGGTTCCCGATTTCGATTCCGTATGAGCTAGATATCGCGTAAACAAGTTAATACATTTAATTTAAAATCAAACTTGAATTAAAAATTAAAATGGGCCTTAACTTAAATCGCTTGGCCCATCTCCCTTCATTCAGCTCAGACCCGAATTCTCTTTTCTTCCCCAAAAATCAAATTCCGTCGCGTCCTCCTGTACACCTCTCACCATAGCCGTCGTTTCATCCTCCAATCCCTCCTCCTCCCTTTATTTTAAAATCAAGGAAAAATCACCACAATTCTCTCCTTTTAATTCTCTCCATCCTCATACCATTCACTCATAGCTCGCTCGCCTCCATCAATTTCCATCCTCACGAGTTACTATACCAAGATCGAACAGAATTTTGACCGAATCCTCTCAAACTTCTTCACGAGATGCTACACTACCTCCTAATCCGAAAAACAACAATGAAAACCACCATTATAGCTTGAATTGCCTAAACTCCTCAACCCTAACCTACGCTGTAAGCAAGACAGCGACGAAGACTTCATTCGCACTTAGGGAAAACCACACCAAATCGAAGCACATGGTAATACGAGTTCAAATATACATACGTTTGGATTTGTAGAATTTTATTTAAATTGATTAGAAATTTTGAAGAGGAGAAATGTTTACTGGAGATGGAAAAATAGTGGCGGCACTTCATTTTCCTCCTTGCGTTTATAAACAGGAAGGTGTGGCTGAGAAGGGAAAAACGTGGATTGTTTAGGTCCATTTATAGGTTAAGATATTTTTTTATATTTTCCTTTTATTATTTTACATTCGTTTTAGCTTTCTAAAAATTCATGTGGTCATACATGATACCCAAAAACTGGACATGCAGCTAGAGTTCGACATTACAGTCCCAACGAAACTGGTTTCATCGAATTCCGACTTCGTTTGCTCACACAGCCTATTTTTAACCGTCAAAATACTGACTGTTCTTCACATTAAAAATCCTTACGGCCACATACTGACTTCAAAAATCACGAAAATTGGAGTCTACCAATAATTTAACATTGCGGATCCAACAAAATTAGTTTCGTCGAATTCTGAGGTCATTTGAAAAACAGGCTATTTTTAAAGCTCTAAATGACCCATTTAAATATATAAATATATTTAAATATAATTAATTTAAATATAAATAAATTTATATTACCGTATATATTCACTGTGGAATACCATACAGCTCCACAATATTCCTATATGAATTTCTAACTCGATATTTAAATCCTAATTAAATCGATATTCGATTTAAAATGAAATTCCTTTTTTAAAATATAAATAATTTCTTTATAAATTATAAAGGAATTCCACAGCGAATTTTCTAAAATTTAATTTGGACGTAAATCAAAATCTACCCGATGAAATCCTGATTTTTCTCTTCCACTAGAAAAATAAACTTCACTGGCTCCTAACGTTTCTTGTTCACAGAAATCCGACTTAAAACAGCTTCTATATATTCATTTAAAGTTCGAATCGCCAAATCGCGAACTGCCGCGCCATTTCAAGCTCGATTATAATTATATTATAATTTGTATGTTCAACGATCGTTATATAAATATATTCGTTAATATAATTCAACTCTAAACTGAATTATATATTTTGAATTTCCCCATTCACACAATATTGCCATTTCGGCCAATTTTGATTATTTCAGAATTAAATATATTATTTAATTATTATTTTAATTAAATATTCAAAGTTATTTAATTTAAACGACCATTAATTCCTCTACATCACTAATTAAATAATTAAATAAATTAATTACTACACAGTAAAAATGCGGGTCATTACATCGGGACATTACAGTAAACGTGCTATTTTTATATTAAAACTCGTTATTATAACCCTGCTCTAATTATTCATTATCCATTTTCAATTTTATTTTGATTCTTATGAAATTTGGAAGTTCTAAATTGGTTCCAAATTTTCGGGTCGTTACACTCACACAGTTCTTGGATTTGAAATTAATAATCTTATGTGGTTGATTAACTAAATCTTGAAATTTACGCATCTTTTCAAGTAATTTCAAATGAACTGTTTTTAATCTTGGATCATGAATCATCTCTTAGGCTTAATGCAAGTATTCTGAAATTTTTTCTTGTCAATCCAATTCCAGAAATGATTGTTCTGCTGCCCTAATAAAAAGAACTGAATTGTTAGATTTGTCTGTTTGGGCTTGGTGATTTAAACTGAAAACTTCGTGCTTTGATTTCATTTACCACTATGGATTATTATGAGCTCCTAGTGGTATCTGCTTTAGATGCTTTAAAAAAATTTCATTCAACCTGTAATGACCCGCATTGGCAGAGGTATTATAATTAATTTATTTAATTATATAAATAGTGATATAGTGAATTAAATGGTCGTGGAATTAAATAATGATGAATAATTAATTAAAATAATAAATTAAATAATATATTTAATTCTAAAATAATCAGAATTGGCTGAAATGGCGATATAGTGTGAACTGGATCATCTGTGATATTTAATACAGTTTAGAATTGAATTAGAATAACGAATATATTATTTAAACGACAGTTTGAACGTATAATTATATTATAGTTAAAATCGAGCTTGAAATGGCACTGCAGTTCGTAAATATGCAATTCGAACTTCAACTAAATGTACAGGGTTCATTTTAAATCGGATTTCTGTGAAACAAGAAACGTGTGGAGCTGGTGGAGTATATCTTTCTAGTGGAAGAGAAAAATCGGGATTTGGTCGTGTAGATTTTGATTTACGTCCAAATCAAATTTCAGAAAAGTCGTTGTGGAGTTCCTTTATAATTTGCAACTCTTTATTTACGTTATAAAAGGGTTTTCAATATATTTGAATATCGGATTTGAATTTCGACAAGGTTCTTTTGAGAAATAACGATAATTTAATTTTTAGAATTTTACTGTAATTTTTAATTAATTAAATAAGCAACTTTTTATTTGGAGTATTTTGCACCCTGTAGTCAACATTTTGGGGTTTCACAATATGAGTTAATCTACCGGTATTATTACATTTTTGGGATCCGGGTACATTGCTCGTCAAAATGGTATGGTTAGATCTGTCGTTATCAGTTCGTACGTGATGAAATTTTCATGACAACATAAACGAAATATCCTAACTTAAGTGAACCAAACAAAGCCACAATTCCTCTTCTAAAACCATCCGTTCTTTGTGGCCTTAACAACAAAAACGCGGCCTTCTAAATCTCCTCAACAAAAATCCAACAAAAAAGCAAACCATTGAAAATACTTGCAACCTAAAACCATCTTCTTTTGTAAACAATAAAATGAGCCACCACATATTCTCACAAAACGCAAGAAAGAAAATAAAATCAATCCCAACTCTTGAAATCTAAAACTCATGTATGTGTGATGTGAAGGGATAGCTGAAGCGATGTACTCGCTTACAAGGCTGCGAGTTGATTAAGGGCGGGTTAGCTGGACGGTGGAGTTGTGATATGAATGGGAAGTGAAATGGAGTGGAGAAGGGTGCTAGCGGTTTTTTTTTGTTCATGAGGTTGGCTTATGGTCTTGAGTGACATGCAGATGTCACATTTGGTGTATGGAGCAGGCATACTATAGAAGTGGCAAGGGTTGTTTTCAAAATAGTGAGGAAGGATGGTTCATTTCGAAGTAGGGAAGGGTTTTTAATGTATATATAATACCAAATAGTCTGTGCTAGGAAAAGGATAAGGGAGTGGAGGTGTTCTATTGCAAAAAGGAGGAGTTGACGTTATGTATGGCGTCAGGAGTTGGCTCGATGAAGAACTGTTGCGATGCGGAAAGAGGACTATCGACAGATGTAGAAGAAGTTCGAGTATAAGAAATGATAACAGGGACTTGCGGTTTCATATGAGGAGGGGATGGGTAGGAGACATGTTGGGGAGACAGTGGAGACATGTGAAACACAGTAGCAAGTGTCAGTTTCTAATGATACGAGAAGAAGTATCATGAAGCAGAATTGTTAACATAATGAAGACCGTCTATAGGGAAGTATTTACGTTTGACGTATACCATATATTTGAAGTTAACCTTTGAAACCGCACCTTGGTGTGAGTTTAGTGATGTGGATAACGAAGAAGCAGCAGGAGTTCGAAGTTTGCAAAGTTTGGTGCGGAAATGATGGGAGCAGCTAGCGTTGTAATCTGGAGAAGATGAAATTACAATTTGAGGCGAGTCAGGTTTTCAAGCCTGCGTTGGGCTGATGAAAGAAGTGGGCCGGGTTATTTCTGAAGCCCATATTATTAAAAAGAAAAAAACAAGATGAAAAGAAATAAAGAGAGGAAAGCCCAGGAACGTGGATAACAAAGGTTACCGATATGTAACAGTGTCGGACTGAATCTGGAAAGAAAGGTGAAGCCAATTTAATATAACTTAAGGTTTAATTAAATTTATTAATATATTAACTTACAGTGGTCATAACTTGTTCATATGTTGACGGAATTCAACAAAACAAGATCCGTAGGGATTTTGTGGACGGTGGCTACCCAATGGAACTGACTGGAAGTGGATTGGGGCTCGTATGAATTTATGGCAAAATAAATTGTTTGATTCAAATCAAACAACAGTTTATCGTTCTTTAACGATGAACTGCAAATGTGAGTAAAACTCACCAACTCTGAACAGTTCTATTTTTATAACATATATTTAGAACTGATAAATGATGACTGATTGTTGTGTGTTGATTTGGTTGATTGAACTGCTAGCCAGTTAGTTGGAATTATATATATATAAACCGTTAAATATATGTTGATGTTGTTTATCAGAACATTTCATATTGTAATGGAGTTGATGTTAATTATATGGTTTAACATCTGTGATGCAGGGAAACAGGTTGGAGGGGTCCGACTGGACTCCTCAATATTTATAATACTGTTCTGTTCATATAGTGTGCTATATGACATGATATGAAATCTGTTGATGATTTTATATGTTTGAATGATACCGATCATTGTTATATGGTACGTTAAATACCATAAGAAATATTGGGATGTAAAAAGGAGATTTTCAAAGTATATTTTGAAAATAAATTATTTATATAAAATCAATGGATTTCATATATAAAAGGAAAAAGGGTTTTAAAAGAAAGGAATTTATTTGTCAAAACAAATATAAAGGACTATATTTGTGAAATCAAATATAAAGTAATATATTTGTAAAACAAATATAAAGGAATATATTTGTAAAACAAATATAAAGGAAAAGTCTTTGTGAAATCAAATATAAAGGAATATATTTGTAAAACAAATATAAAGGAAAAGTCTTTGTGAAATCAAATATAAAGGAATATATTTGTAAAACAAATATAAAGGAAAAGTCTTTGTGAAATCAAATATAAAAGAAGATATTTGTGAAAACAAATAGAAGTATAAAGGAAATATTTATTTAGAAAATAAATAGAATTGCAAGGGAATAGTTATTTGTTAAATAAACAAATATAAAAGGAATTATTTGTATAAAACAAACAGAAAAGGAATTTATCAAAGGAGTTAATTCAAAGGAATAAATCGACTAGAGTTAAAACCAGTTAGAGTTAATCAATTAGGGTTAACCAGTTAGAGTAAAACCATTAGGGTTGACCAGTTGGGTTAAACCATAGAGTTAAACCAGCTAGGTTAAGCCGTAGAGTTAAACCAGTTAGAGTAAACCCATTAGGGTTAACCAGTTGGGTTAAACCGTAGAGTTAAACCAGCTAGGTTAAGCTGTAGAGTTAAACCAGTTAGATTAAGCCGTAGAGTTAAACCAGTTAGAGTTAACCAGTTAGAGTTAATCAGTTAGAGTTAAACCAGTTAGAGTTAATCAGTTAGAGTTAAACCAGTTAGAGTTAATCAGTTGGAGTTAATCGAATTTTGTTTATTCGAATAGAGTTGAAATGAGTTAATCGAATTTAGTTATTTGAAGAAATGAATCGAATCAGAAATATTCGAAGTGAGATAATTGAATCAGAGATATTCGAAGTGAGATAATCGAATCAGAAATATTCGAAGTGAGTTGATCGAATCTAGTTATTCGACAGGAGTAAAATCGAATAAGATTTATTCGAAGAAAGAGATTATTTAATATAAGTATTCGAAAGTAAGCAAATCAAATATAAGTTATTCGAGTAAGTTATTCGAATAAGAGTTAATCCAGCAAGAGTTATTAGGTTGGAGCTATTCAAATAAGAGTTATAAATTAGAGTTAACTGAATAGGAGTAAATAAATTAGTTGTCGTTATATTATTCGAGTTAGGAAATAAAAGTCATATTAAAGATAATATATTTTGGATGCAAGAGATTATAACACCATTGTTACAATCACGTAAACTTGTAAAAGAAGGGGGTTCGTAAATAGAATCCGAGGGTCCGTAAGGAAGTGTTAAAGAGTTAAAAAGGTGAATCTTATCTATTTCGAGATTTGAAAGGTGGTTCAGTTAAGGTCTGAGAGGTAGCTATACCCCAACTTGATTGACTGCGTTTCTAATTTAGAAATGGTTACGGTTCGAGTGTGAAGTGGTTAAGTGGATTTAGTAATTTATTATAGTGGTTTGAGTCGTCATCGCAATATAGTTTTAAACACCTGTTTAAATCCCAATTTAAGAAGTTTTGGAAAGGTTTTCCAAACGAGAATCAGAAATATTTTCTGATAAATAGAAAATAAGAATTTAGAATATATCGAAACAGGACATAAGTAAATTAATGAAATAAATAGATATATATATGATTGATGATTGATTGGTAGAATTTCCATTTGGAAATAATATCGTTGTTTGCACACCTGTTTTTCTTTGATGGTTAAATCACAGACTATCGAAGTTTTGACCATTTTAACGTTGTTAATATGGAGAGACCGGTTGGATTATTATGCAAAGAACCACTCTGTATTGGCATAAGCGTTGCGAATCATATATGCCAAAGATAATTGAAGACAGAGTAAAGTGCAAGGGCTATTGTATAAGTCTTAGATAACAATGCCTAAGATGGATGTACTGAATTGTAACACCCCGTGTATTCTATAACAGTGAAATTCACAAAATAAAGTATAACTAATTTCAAATCAAAGAATTAAGGGAAACGGTATACGCCATTGCGTTCGTCTCGGAATTCTGCTTGAAATAGAGTCCGAGTTTGCATAAAACGGATTCCGTATGAGGGAGATATGGCCTCCGGAAGTTTTAGAATTCAGTTTAAAAATCAAACAGACAAAAACAACTCAAAAATCAGATTTAAATTTCAAAAATCGGGCCAGATTGGCCAGGGCGGGAATTTTCCCGCCCAAGGCACCCAGGTCGACTGGGTAGTCGACCTGGGCTACCAAGGTCGACTGGGTAGTCGACCTGGGGTACCCAGGTCGACTACATAGTCGACCTGGGGGTCGACTGGGGGGTCGACCTGGCCCCTGAGCCAGGTCGAACCCAGCCCCCTTGGCTGGCCTAGTCTGTGTTTGGCCGAATTTCTGAGCCTTACCTTGTCACTAGGGCTAGGTGTCAACTCCTGATTGGTCTCTCCTTCAAACGAACGGCTATTATTAAACCAAGCTCCATCGACGGTCCTAATCAACTCACCAACTCTATAAAAATGACCTAAGACTACACCTAATTCACACAAACAAAAATGAAGATGAGACTGTCATGCTGCTGAGGGAAGATTAGGAATAGCCGTTAAATTTGAGAGACAATTAGGAGACAATTCGAAAGCTTAAAGCAACGTCAATTAAATCAAAACAATGCCTACAACAAAGGATAGCATCTCCAAATTCAGAATTCAGATTCCTGAATTGAAGATTCGTCATACGTTGTAAGTAGAGAGCTATTCCGATGTGAATAAATAATTGTGTTTTGATTTGTGTAAAATGAGAAATAGAATTGTATTTGATTTGTGGTGAAAATAATCTATATTTGTATGTTGCTTTGATTTTAAACGATTTGGAATGTTGTGGTATAACGATTGGATATTTGCAAGTATGTGATTCAGGTTGGAAGTTGACAACTACATGTTTGTGGTAGCTTAATTGAGATTCATGCAAGTATATGATTCACTATTATGCCAACATAATATATATTATAATCACTTTTAGTGTAGTTGGAATCCATTTGGGTATTATGACTTATGTGAATTTATGTTGGAATTGGCATCATGATTCAAGTGTAAAACTATACTTTTGTATTAGAGACAAAAGTAGGCATCTTTGTGAATTTGTGTTGACTCTATGAACATGACTAAACCATGCTTGGTGTTATGCCTAATGGAAAAACATGTTTTAAACCTATGTTGTTATCAAAATCATATGATAATATATGTGACACATAGCTAAGTTAGATTTACATTCCAATTGCAAGTTTGCATGGATAGATTAAAAACCATGATTTCATGTTTAGGTATGTTTATGCCATGATTATATGAATAGATCAAAAACCATGATTTCATGTTTAGGTATGTTTATGCCATGATTATATGAATAGAATGGTTCATATTTAGGTATGTTTATGCCATGATTATATGAATAGAATGATTCATGTTTAAGTATGTTTTGCCATGATTATATGCTATTACAATGCAAGTTCACAAGTGACAAACTTATGTAAATTAGTTCGCTATGTTGCAAGTTCATGCGTTCACACTCCCCCTTTTTATGTTACTTAGAATATATAAACACCATGTTCTAAGCCTCCCCTTTTTCATGTGGCTAAGTTGGGTTTAAATGTAAAACCCAACATATGTTATATTGTAGCGAACGTATAAAACGGGGGTAATGACGATTGGGTTAAAATATAGAACATATGTGTTGGCATGTTTGACGCATGCCAACAACCTTGAAAAACAATTAAGTGGTATAAATTAATTTTACCCAAAAAAGATGAATTTGAATAATGGGCCGCAAATATTTACATATAAAAAGAAAAGAGACAAAATATGTAAATTTAGAAAATACGATGTGTTTAACCCGAGGTTGGATTGAGTTGTGATGTAAACCTGCCCGGAACCGCCCGGCTATCCAGTAGTCACAACAATACCTATCCAATGTGGGTAGTTAAACACGGAGCCCAATAAAGACCCGAGGTTAGACTGAGTTGTGGTGTAAGACTGCCCGGACCCAACCGGCAACAGGCAGCCACAACAATACCTGTCTAATGTGAGAGGTCGAGGCTTTAATAAGACAATTAAGGCTGAGTCAGGATTGATAGGATTAAGTAAATTGAATTAATACTTAATCAAAATGGAACATGCTAAACTATACAGACTGATTGGGGGGTTAGGTTTACAAAACACTTAACCAACTTAGCATGTTGGCTAGAAATAGAAGACCTAGTACGGGGGACTGATTGACATAGAAATGTGTTTATTTTATGCTCTTATATCTTATCTTTTGTATATAAATAAATATTACTTGGGTATTGTTTTGTTATTTTTACAGATAGTCCAACCCAGCCCGCATGCAACCAGAAATGTAGAGAAATAGAGTTCAATTTGCTGTGTATTTGCATTTTGAAGAATTGTAGATGAAGATATCACATCTAGTTGCTGTTGGACAAGAAAAGGAGTGATAAAAAGGCTATGCACATCACAAATCAATGAAGAAATATCAAGGAAGCAAGAGGAAAAAGAGAAAAGGCCCAAATTTGCTTTATTTATCTAAGGCCCATTTATGTTTCTCATTGTAAACTAATTAGTGGTCTAATGACCAGGCCCATTTACCATTAGGGTTAGGGTTAGGGTTTGGCTATCTACCCTATATATACCCTTGTAATGGCATTGTAGCCACCATCCTATAATTTATCTCATTCTATTCTCTTCTTCATCAATAAAACTCATTTTTCTTTTTATGCAATTTTCTATTTTTCTTAGCAATTAGTGTTGTCTACACGATTAGATTCGGTAGAACACTATTTGTCTTTTGCATTTCTTTTCGTTAGGGATTGACCGTCTGATTAGATTCAGCGGTAATCCTAATTGTTATTTTCTGTTCATTTAATTCTGTTCTGCAATTTTATTTCCATCGTTCTATTTTATCTTTAATCGTTGAAATTATTACAGATCCGATTAGATTCGAATCTGCAGTAAATTCAATTGCATCTTTTAATTGTAGTTTCACTTTTTATTTGTTTTGCAAAATCAACCTCCAGCTTCGTATAACACGCCCAAGAAAAAAATAAATAATAATTTTTAATTAAACCTCCCTGTGTTCGACCTGTATGCTACACGCCTGTATGCTTGCAGAATTTATTACAAATGTCGCGCTTTTCTAATTCATAGACTAGCGTCGATCAAGTTTTTGGTGTCGTTGCCGGGGAGGTAACGATTAAATTTTGTTAATTATTTTATTTCTGATTCGTGTTAGTTTTATTTTATTTTGTTTCCATTTGTTTTCTTGTATTTATACAAAAAAAAATCTCAATTAGTTGATTTGGTATTGATTGCTGATACTATAATATACTATGCAAGAGAGGAAAAAAAATTTGCTGCTAGTCTTCTTTGATTTCTTTCCCTTTTATTCCTCAATCTATTTCTTTTATTTTACAAATTCTTTCCTCTTTTCATCATAAAAAAAAATCTCTTGTGCAATTTTTTCTTTTTTTCCATTGATTTCTTTCCTACTTCACTCGGCCGATATCCTATATTCTTTTCCCTTTGACTGCTCCCCCACCATCAATTCTCTTCACCGTCAAAAATTCACTGTCACCAGAACAATCCGTAACCATACCTGCCACTACCAATTACAAACCCTTTCAACCAATTCAACATACCCCCACACTTTCTTTCCTCGTAATTCAAAAACAAAAACAAAAACAAAAGAACCACGCAATTCTTTCCTTGTCCATTTTCCACATCTCGTTCATCACCCCTTTTCACACAAACACCCATCTCTTCACATCTAAAAAAAGCCACAATCACTGTCCCCAACCAAAGTTCATAATCCAAAGGCATACAGCACGCCATCTCACACCCTTTCCCAAACCGTGTTCTCAATATTCTGACCATCAAGATCACCGTACACTCACCCCATACATCTGCCCTGCCACCATCTTGAGAAAAAAAAAACAATTACAAAGATCCTTCTACCACATCTACCATACCACATCTTCACGGAAAACAATCCTTCTACTAGCTCGCTACCCCCAGCACCTCAATTTTCTGCCGCAACCCTACTCCAACATCCGAACATCCCTCTCGATCAGCCTCTCACCACAAATTCAACACAACCAACTTTCTGTGTGCCACAGATTTCACCAACCCCCTTCATATCAACAATACCCCATCCATCCTGCTATCCTCCAACAGCCAATACCCCCACTACCCAAATATCCACGTCCAAATTCTCCTCCAACAGCCAACGTCAAAACCAATTCCATAAATCATTCCCAATCTGCCATAGTTCACGCATATACATCCCCACATTCAATTAACACCACGTCTCCATAACCCTATTCGACTCGAACAACCAAAATCCGTTATAATCGAAACCGCCTTTCTCTAAAACACCCCAGTTCGATTCCGAAACCCTGCTCATCACACTAGTGCATCTGCCCTAGATCGCAATTCGAATAATCCCAGTTGGAACGCCGAAAACCTGAAATTGAATTCTGAAAAAAAAGGGCGTGATTTCTGAGAATTATTTGCTTCCATATTTTTTTTCAATTTTGTGAATCACAATTGTATGATTTCGGGAGGATGGTTCGACCTTTTGTAGCAATAGCATGGTTAATATTTGGGTGCATTTGTTCGGGTTACTATGTTGAGTGCGAGGGTGAGAGTTTGGCTTGGCTTGGGTTAGTTTAATTTATTATTTTTATTTTTTTTTGATTTTGTTGAGTGGTCTGTTTGTTAGTTTAGTTTAATTTAGTTCCAATTTTTTTTTCTTTCTTTCTTCCTTTGTTTGTAATATTTTCTTTCTTTCTTTTCTTTAAAAAAAAAAACGGAGAATTTTTCAAAACAGGTACAGTGGTAGTTAGAAAAAGGTCCTAAAAAATTTTTTTTCGGGCTCCTAGCCCGAACCCGTGCCGCAGCGCAGTCAAGCATTTAATAAAAGGGGACAACAACAGAAAGCAGCGGACGATTCAGATGGGTTGGAGCGGTTGCACACCAAGTGGGGTGTGAACGCGCTAGCGCTTCCCAAATTCACTGGAGGACTGCCGATCAAGGTGAAAACTTTTAAAACTCTACAGGTGCTGAAGCTGCAAAAGAAAAAAAATATATATATAGACAATTGTTGTAAAAAATTTCTGCAGGGGCAGCGGCTTTGAATGTACAATTTTTAATTTCTGCAGCTATTTTGTGTGATTGTTGTTATTTCTGCATTTTTATTCATTCTGTTAAGGGCAATACCCCAATTCACATAAGGTGAGGGATTTCATCACCCTTTCCTTAGCCCACAAATTGCATTTCATTATAGAATTTGACTAATAATAACGGTTAGACGTTGGACTTAAGGGAGTCACGGGCTCATCTAGGGCTTAATTATATTGTGATAGTTGATCCATTTGGAACGAATTATTTCTTGGTGTCTAGACTACGGCAGAGAAATAACCGTTTATAAATATTACGGTGATTCGTAAATATTATATCGGTTGTTACTCTGAAGGTACTTAAACCTTCGGCTGCATTGCTAGGGTGATTCCTGGTGCACCGATAACTCCTGTCCGTTAACTGGCTAAGAAATCTTTTGATCTAAGTAATCAAACGCATCACTTTATAATTTTGGGTTAAGAGCCAATAAGGACAGAAAACTTCATTGTAGCTAATTTCTGTGCTTGCAATTAACAACAATGAGTGAAAAAAGTGTTAGCCAACAAAATTCTCCTAGGGGTTCTCGAATCAACCAAAATTTTCCACCCGAATTGGATCAAAATCGAGTGAATCAAAACTTTCCAAACTTTGGAGATCAAAATCAAATAAATCAAAATTTTCAAAATCTCAATATCCAAATGGATAGACCCTTGTCTCTTCGTGATCGATGTTATCCTACTAGGACCGTTCAACCATCTGTCATTGTGTTCCCACCAGCTGAAGGAAACAATTTTGAGCTAAAACATTCTTTTATCCAAGGGGTACCAAAATTTACTGGGTCTGAAAATGCTTATGAATTTCTGAGTGAATTTGAATTGTATGCGTCCACAACAAAAATGCAACAACTATCTAACGAATCGATCAAGCTAAGGCTGATTCCATTTGCACTACTTGAAAGCGCTAAAAGATGGCTAAATTCTCTTCCACGACATTCCATAAGAAGTTGGGATGAATTTGTCACTGCATTCTTGAAAAAGTTTTTCCCTTTCCATAAAACTCTAAAAATCAGAACCGAGATAAATCAATTTTGTCAAAATGAGGGGGAAACTTTTTCAAAATACTTTGAGAGATTCAACCAGCTACTGTATAGTTGTCCTCATCATGGAATTCTAAAAGATCACTTATGTCAAATTGCATATGAAGGGCTAAACTATCAGACTAGAACTCAACTAGAATCAATGTGTGGAGGAGACTTTATGTCTAAAACAGCCGATGAAGCTTGGCGGATTTTAGAAGATTATTCTGAAAAGGACATGCAGTGGGAATCGATTCGTGTTCCCATTCGTACTTCTACTAGAGGAGTGCATGTCGTGGACCCAAGTCAAATTCCCTTAGAAAATCAAACTCTTCAGGCCGGAGAAGGGTTACCCCACTATTACTCTCAAGACCAAGCCAATGCCATAGCTCAAAATAATCCTTACTCATCCACGTACAACCCTGGTTGGAGGAACCACCCAAATTTTTCTTGGTCGAACCCCAATAATTCGGCTAACCCATCTCACATGCAACCCTTTATTCCCAATCCGAATTACCAAGGTCCACCCCCCAATTCTCAAACCTCTCAAGCTACACCTCAATCCAAACAACCTTATAGGCACCCCAATTTTCAATCATCAAACCAATCATCTCAATCTTCTCAACCATCACAAGATATTGGGCGTCTAGAAAAACAGATGAACTCTTACGAAGCTAAAATAAACTCGCAAGACGCTAAAATGGACCAAATGTTCAATATGATGAAGGAACTTATGAAAACTCATGAGAAGGGAAAATTGCCTAGTCAACCCGAGGTAAATCCAAAGTATAACCCTCGTGCGGTAAATTCTTGTGAGGACGATAACCATAATCCAGTCAACGCTATTACAACCCTTCGATCTGGAAAGAGGATTGATAATAACGTGGACGACCCTGACGAACCTTCTAACTCGACCCCAATCCCTAATCTTGATGATCATCCATTGGCTTCGAATGCCAATTCTTCTAAACCTCCATTTTCCTTAAATGTTGGCAATCCCAACAGTTCTTCTCCCAGTGTCGGCAAACCCGACCCACCTTCGAAAATTAATGTTGGCAGTACCAACATTCCATCTTCTACAACCTTACCACCTTCTCTTCCCTTGGATAAACCTTCTTCTTCGAATGATGAAACTCATCTCAGAGTCAAAGAACCAGTAGCTCCTTTTCCTCATAGACTCAATAATAAGAAGAAAGCGGCAAATTTCGATAAAATTCTGGAAATTTTCAAACAAGTCTGTGTGAACATTCCTCTTTTAGACACCATTGAACAAATTCCTCAATATGCTAAATGTCTTAAGGAATTGTGCACACAAAAACGTGCGACCAATGTCCCAAAAACCGCTTTTCTAACTGCAAATACAAGATCTGTTCTTTCGAATCTTGCCCCAGTCAAGTATAAAGACCCTGGCTGCCCTACAATTGATTGTATAATAGGAAACACTCACATCTCTCGTGCCCTACTCGACCTTGGTGCCAGTGTCAACCTTCTCCCTTATACTGTCTATCGTCAACTTGGACTAGGGGAGATTAAACCAACAAACATCACTCTTCAACTAGCCGATCGATCTGTCAAAAAGCCATTGGGAATTATCGAAGACGTCTTGATACAGATCGAACAGTTCTACTTCCCTGTCGATTTTATAGTTCTAGAAACAGAGCCTGTCTCAAATCCCAACATTCAAATACCATTGATCTTAGGACGCCCCTTCTTAGCAACCTCTAATGTTGTCATTAATTGTAGGAATGGTCAGCTTCGACTTTCCTTCGGGCACCTAACCATTGAGCTAAACATCTTTAATCTCAACAAACAACCTAGGGATTTTGAGATCGATGAAATTGACATGATTCAAACCACAGTTGATGAAACCTCTAGTGACACTTCTGAAGCCCTGAAAATGTGTCTTGACCATTTCGACTCTGATTTCGATGAACTCGAATACATTTCTGAACTCAACAAAATTCTTGACTCCGACACTTCGTCACCTGAATCTAACCAAGGAATGTTGACCAATGTTGATACACAAGAACTTCCTAAGTTAGACCTCAAACCCTTGCCACCAGACCTTAAGTATGCCTACCTAGACTCCTCAGAAACTTTCCCCGTAATCTTGGCCTCTGATCTTACCGAAGACCAAGAAGAAAAAGTTTTGGAAACTTTACAGGAAAATAAGGACGCCTTGAGATGGGAAATTAGCGATATAAAAGGAATCAGCCCATCAATTGTGGAACATCGCATACATTTAGTTGATGAAGCTAAACCCACTCGTGAGGCTCAAAGGCGATTAAACCCGAACATGAGAGAAGTGGTCAAGGAGGAGATAATCAAATGTCTAGACAATAACATCATCTATCCCATCTCTGATAGTACTTGGGTGAGTCCGGTACAAGTTGTGCCAAAGAAGTCGGGAGTCACAGTGATAAAAAACGACAGTAATGAACTCGTCCCAACAAAAATCAAAACCAAATGGCGTGTGTGCATCGACTATCGAAAGCTCAACTCAGCCACACGAAAAAACCATTTTCCCTTGCCTTTTATTGACCAAATGCTCGAACGCTTAGCGGGACATGAGTACTACTGTTTTCTCGATGGATACTCTGGCTATAACCAAATTCCTGTTGCTTTAGAAGATCAACATAAGACCACCTTTACTTGGCCCTTTGGAACCTTTGCTTATCGTCGCATGCCTTTTGGTCTTTGTAATGCCCCCGCGACTTTCCAAAGGTGTATGATGAGTATTTTCTCTGATATGGTGGAAGAATTCTTGGAAATATTCATGGACGATTTTTCAATATATGGATCATCTTTTTCCCAATGTCTCACTCATCTAGAACTCGTACTTAAGCGTTGTAAGGAGAAATCACTCGTGCTTAATTGGGAGAAATGCCACTTTATGGTAAAAAGGGGGATAGTTCTAGGTCATGTCGTCTCCAAGGATGGCCTAGAAGTCGATAAATCCAAAATCGATTTGATTGCTAATTTACCTCCTCCTAAGTCTTTCAAAGATGTTCGTTCATTTCTTGGCCATGCAGGATTCTATAGAAGATTCATTAAGGATTTCTCAAAAACTTCAAAACCTCTCTCGAATTTACTTGCCAAAGACGTAAAGTTTGAATTTTCCAATGATTGCAAAACATCTTTTGAAACTCTTAAATCACTCTTGACCACAACTCCCATCATTCAACCTCCTGATTGGACTCAACCCTTCGAACTTATGCGCGACGCTTCTGATTTTGCTATTGGAGCCATCTTGGGTCAGCGTATCGATAAACTCCCTCGAGTCATTTATTACGCTAGCAAAACTTTAAACGAGGCCCAACTGAATTACTCAACTACTGAAAAGGAATTTTTGGCAGTTGTCTTCGCTCTTGAGAAATTCAGACCCTATCTCATAGGATCCAAAGTCATAGTTTACACTGACCATGCTGCCCTACGATATCTGCTTTCTAAAAAGGATGCCAAGGCCCGCTTGATCCGTTGGATCCTTCTTCTTCAAGAGTTTGACATAGAAATACGAGATAAAAAGGGTTCTGAAAATGTCGTAGCTGATCATCTCTCTCGAATTGTGCACGAAAATGATAACGACACTCAAATCAATGACTATTTTCCTGATGAACAACTCCTTTCGATCTCTAACACCCCTTGGTACGCTGACATTGTGAATTATCTTGTCACACAACAAATGCCCGCTGAATGGTCGAAACAAGACAAACAAAAATTTCTCTCGAAAGTTCGAAACTTCTATTGGGACGACCCATATCTTTTCAAATACTGTCCAGACCAAATCATTCGAAGGTGTGTGCCCGATCATGAACACCAAAGTATTCTCTCCTTCTCACATGACCATGCTTGTGGCGGTCATTTTGGAGCAAGAAAAACTGCTGCAAAAGTTTTGCAAAGCGGTTTTTATTGGCCCACACTCTTCCGTGACGCTTTCGAATTTTGCTCTAAATGTGAGCGATGTCAAAGAACGGGTCGAATCTCTAGGCGGAACATGATGCCTCTCAACCCCATTTTAGTGATTGAGTTATTCGATGTTTGGGGCATCGACTTCATGGGACCATTCCCCAATTCATTTGGGAATCTTTACATCTTGCTTGCAGTAGATTATGTCTCAAAATGGGTTGAAGCCATTCCGACCAAAACCAACGACAACAAGGTTGTTGTCAAATTCCTCAAAGAAAACATCTTTTCACGCTTTGGCACACCTCGAGCTATCATTAGCGATAATGGCACTCACTTCTGTAATCGTGCTTTTGAGTCCTTGCTCAAGAAATACTCAATCACACACAAGCTGTCGACCCCCTACCATCCACAAACGAGTGGGCAAGTAGAAGTTTCCAATAGACAAATCAAACAAATTCTTGAGAAAACCGTGAATTCCAATAGAAAAGATTGGTCTGTAAAACTGATTGATGCACTTTGGGCTTTTCGCACTGCTTATAAAACCAATCTAGGGATGTCACCCTATCGATTAGTCTTTGGAAAGGCCTGTCACTTACCTCTTGAATTAGAGCATCGCGCTCTTTGGGCCATAAAATTTTTGAACTTTGACTTAGAAAAAGCCGGCTCACACAGGAAGTTACAAATTTCGGAATTAGAGGAATTAAGAAATGAGGCGTATGAAAATGCGAAAATCTACAAAGAAAGAACCAAAGCCCAACACGACAAAAACATACTTCGTAAGGAACTCAACGTAGGTCAAAAAGTTCTTTTATACGACTCTAGACTTCACTTGTTTCTAGGAAAACTCAGATCTCGATGGACCGGACCTTATGTCGTGAAAACAGTATGCCCTCATGGAGCAGTTGAAATTGAAAATCCTAGGGATGGAAAAGTCTTCAAAGTAAACGGTCAACGACTGAAACCATTTTTGGAATTCGAGAAATATGACGAAGATGACTCTATCGATCTGCATGATCATCCACCATGAAATCAGGTGGTACACGTTCTTTTTCTTTTATTTTTCTTTTTCATTTTTTTTTATTTTATTTTTGTTTTTCTGCCTTAGACAGTTGGGACACTGTCTCAATCAAGTGTGGGGGGGAGTCTGCATTTCATCCATTTTCGTTTTTCTTTGTTTTTTATTTCTTTTTATTTTCAGCCATTTAAGTAGGACCATCATACATTTTAGATTATAGTAACATACCATAATTTTTTTTTTGGAAAATACGACTCATTTTCAATTGATACAACAAAATAAGTTTACAATTTTTAGCCAGTTGATAGTATTTTTCTCTCTCAACTTAGATCGAACAGGAAATATAATGAAAAGTTTAATTTTGAGGGATAATAGTGTAACCGGTACATAGGGAGATTCTTAGGTGATGGCCATGAAATCTGTTCTACATTGAAGACTTTGTTTAAATAAGTGGAGGACTTAAAAGACTTATATTGGCTTTTCAAATCATTAAAACTAAGTTGTGTTAAGTTGAATTCGCGTAACTCTCTTTTGTGCTTATATTTTCGATAACAATAATAATAGTATTCCAAGGGTATCCAACATTGCTTGTATATCGAGCGTTGGTGTGCAAAACCGCCAAGCTCTATCCGACACGTTGTTGACAAAGTCAAAGTTGGAATATCTTGGTCTCATTTTATGAGATTGGACGCCTAAGGATTACCGACACGTTGTTGACAAAGTCAAAGTCGGCCTGCACAATCCGCCAAGCTCTTTACCTACTCTCCGTTAGTCCGCGAGGCAGTGCATGGGTGGTAAACCTTGGTCTTTTTAGTTAGGTGTATGTACTTAATCATAAATCTTAAAATTTTATAGAATAAAGAATAAGCGATGATACCCAAACACTTCTTGACCTTATTGATTTGACTAGCCATACATGAGAAAATTAGAATACCACTTTGCAAACTGTGCCAAGCAAACTAAGAATTTATTTCATGGCTGCACTATGTTATCGACCGAACTAACTGGCCAAACTGGAATTTAACATTTGAAAACTTGATTTATATTGAAAATTTGTGACAAGTCGAGGTATCTAAAATAAAATCAACTGACTAGAAATTGTTAACTTAATTTTTTGTACCACTTTCCTGAAATAAGTCGTGTTTTCATTTTTCATTTTTATTTGCATATGTCCACTGCATTCATGTAGTTTTATTAGAATCATAGCATACAACATTTGGATTTTGTGGGTAGTATCCGCTGAAAACCCTCACGAGACACCACTCGTCCTACTAGGGACACCTAGAGGTTTAACGGCTTGTTGCATACGCTCAATGCAATCGTGTTTCCTACGAAAGTGTGACCTATCTAGTTTAGTTTTTCATTTTTTGTTTTACTCGAGGACGAGTAAAAGATAAGTGTAGGGGTATTTGATTGACATAGAAATGTGTTTATTTTATGCTCTTATATCTTATCTTTTGTATATAAATAAATATTACTTGGGTATTGTTTTGTTATTTTTACAGATAGTCCAACCCAGCCCGCATGCAACCAGAAATGTAGAGAAATAGAGTTCAATTTGCTGTGTATTTGCATTTTGAAGAATTGTAGATGAAGATATCACATCTAGCTGCTGTTGGACAAGAAAAGGAGTGATAAAAAGGCTTTGCACATCACAAATCAATGAAGAAATATCAAGGAAGCAAGAGGAAAAAGAGAAAAGGCCCAAATTTGCTTTATTTATCTAAGGCCCATTTATGTTTCTCATTGTAAACTAATTAGTGGTCTAATGACCAGGCCCATTTACCATTAGGGTTAGGGTTAGGGTTTGGCTATCTACCCTATATATACCCTTGTAATGGCATTGTAGCCACCATCCAATAATTTATCTCATTCTATTCTCTTCTTCATCAATAAAACTCATTTTTCTTTTTATGCAATTTTCTATTTTTCTTAGCAATTAGTGTTGTCTACACGATTAGATTCGGTAGAACACTATTTGTCTTTTGCATTTCTTTTCGTTAGGGATTGACCGTCTGATTAGATTCAGCGGTAATCCTAATTGTTATTTTCTGTTCGTTTAATTCTGTTCTGCAATTTTATTTCCATCGTTTTATTTTATCTTTAATCGTTGAAATTATTACAGATCCGATTAGATTCGAATCTGCAGTAAATTCAATTGCATCTTTTAATTGTAGTTTCACTTTTTATTTGTTTTGCAAAATCAACCTCCAGCTTCGTATAACACGCCCAAGAAAAAAATAAATAATAATTTTTAATTAAACCTCCCTGTGTTCGACCTGTATGCTACACGCCTGTATGCTTGCAGAATTTATTACAAATGTCGCGCTTTTCTAATTCATAGACTAGCGTCGATCAGGGACCCTTTTCAGCAGTAACCCTACAAGGTGTATCAGGATACCCTGAACTAGGCAGGGTGGGGCACGATTACTGGGCTGACTGTAAGAGGTCAAATCGACGGCGGTGGTGCAGCAGTGTATGTTCTAACGGGGTGCGGGCGTGCACACACTCCGGCGCAGAAAAATAAGGCACTGGGCACCAGTAGCATACCTGTGCATTCTAGGATTGTGTCGGGTCGCCACCATGGGACTTGATACACCCCATGGTGGGACCAGCATAGGTAACTACAACATCGGGGGCCGTAAGACACATGTAACTATGCGAGTAGGAGCCGATCATTAGAAATGGATCACTTCACCCTGATTATGGGGTGCCTATTGGGAACTAGTTTATATGGATGCAAAGATTAATATGGGGTACGATAGTATATTCGACTCTAGACAACTTAACCTAGTTTATAGTGCTTTCACATTCCCAGTTTATACTTATCATGCCCAGTTCTTTATTCATAGACTGAATAGTCCTAGACTTACTCAGGCTTTATGTCTGACTCTACTTTTCTTTCGTCTTCTTTCTTTTCGTTTGCCCCCCCCCCAGGTCCACAGGGAGGGAATACTGTAGCTTGACCAGTTTTCACATCCAGCTTGAAGAGAAAGAATGTATTGCTTGGATCTTTTTCGTTTTGGACTATGGCTTTGGACCGCAACTATGGGACTTATGCAGTTTACTTATGTTTTTATGCTTCTTTAAATAATGTAATCAAGACAGTTATGAAGATGTTATGTTTTTGGAAGTATTGTAAGACAAATTATGACATGGTTTGTGTAACACGTATTTTGTTGAAATAAAAATTTCTGTTGTTTTCCGCTGTTCAAAAATATGTGTTTTTATATCTGTCTTGTGTATCTGTGACTTATACTTATAAACCTCCACCAAAATTAGGGCATTCCCTTTGAGAGTGACCCTAACGGAGGTGGGGTGTTTCACTTGGTATCAGAGCATAGGTTTACCAGATAAGATAGAAAGTTTTTAAAATTTATTTTCAAAAGAAAATTTAAAGAAGCATTTTTAAAGATAAAATATTATTTTATTTTAAAAAGGCATAGTCCCCCAAAGCCATAGGTACTATCTTTTATCCTTCGTTTTGAATCTATCCTTTTTGTTTTAGCATGTCCGAAGAACTTAACTTGCCAGAGGGTATACCAATACCTGGTTGGTTTAGACGATTCTTAGAAGCAAGGGCCACTCAGCCAGGTCCTACCGTTCCTCCTCCTCCAGCTGCAGGAAATCATCCAGCTGCACCAGCACCTCTTCCTCCACCTCCTCCGCGGGGAAATACTTTTGCTAAGATATGTAAAGATTTTAAAGCTATGTGAGGAAAGGACTTTCATGGAACCGAGTCCTTCGTGGTAGCCAGGAATTGGCTGAAAGAAACCAAGGAATTATTCGTCATCTTTGAGGTAGAAGATAGGCAGAAGGTACAACTGGCAGTATGGCTACTTAAAGGCGAGGCTTCCTACTGGTGGGAAGTCACTAATGCAGAAAGACCGGTGGAAACATGGGAGGACTTTAGGGCAAGGTTTGAGGCTAAATTTCTCTCAGAAGCTGAAAGGAGTGTTCAGTTGGAAAAATTCTTATTTTTTAAGCAAGGGAATATGACAGTCAAAGAGTATGTTAATCAGTTCCATCAGCTGGCTAGGTTCGGACTGGACCTAGTCAACACCCCGCACAAGAAGGCTCTCCTCTTTGTCAAGGGGTTGAATGAGCCATTACACAGTTTGGCCATGACCCATATACCTGTGGGAGCTACGTATGAAAGGTTGGTGCAGATGGCATTGCTGAACGAAGAGGATAAGGGCAAGAAGGAGACAAAGACAGAAAGCTCTCAAGGGAAGAAAGAGGGTTTACAGCCTAAGAAGACAGACCTTAAGAAGGGCGGGAAAGACAACAAAGAGAAGAGGAAGTGTAATTTCTGTGGCAAAGTGGGGCACTTGGTGAAAGATTGCCGGAAAAAGAAGGCCAAGATGAATGGTGGGTGCTTTTCTTGCGGTGAGACAGGCCACCTAGCTAAGGATTGCCCAAAGAAGCAAGGGCAGGGGCAGAGGGCTGGATCCACCTCAGGGGCACAAGTTCATGCGCTAGAAGCGCCACCTCTGCAGTAGCGAGGTATAAATACCTCTGTAGAAAGTGTAGTTTATCTTTATGATCACCTAGTTCGCACTTTATTTGATTCTGGCGCATCACAATCCTTTATCTCATCTGCTTTAGTAGAATCTCTGCACCTAGAAACTAGAATGGTAGAGGACCCCTTAATTGTCTCAAATCCAATTGGGGGCCCAGCTTATTTATCTATGATCTGTGTGGGATTGAAAATTTCTATTCTAAGCGTAGAATTTAAATGTAGTGCCTTTGTTTTGGGCTTTTCGGGATATGGTTTGATTTTGGGCATGGATTGGCTATCCAGTAATGGTGCCATCCTTGATTGTGAGAAAAGGATGGTTAGGCTTCTGACCCAACTCGGTAACACTCTGGAAATTACTTGTAATCCCTCGTATGTGGTTATGCTTAGTTATCTTGAATCGCTAGATGCTTCTGTTGAAAGTTTGCAATCGGTTAGAGTGGTCCGGGAATATCCGGATGTCTTCGAAGAGGTGAAGGGCTTACCTCCGAAGCGGGAGATAGACTTCCGCATATATCTTGTAGATAATGCAAAGCCCGTTGCGTTGCCCGTTAGACACATGGCTCCACGGGAAAGAAAGGAGCTCAGTAAACAGATTAAAGAGCTTCTAGAGAAGGGTTTCATTAGGAGGAGTATTTCAGAATGGGGCGCTCCAGTGGTGTTCGCTACAAAGGCGGATGGTTCACTCCGTCTATGTGTTGACTATAAGGAGCTCAACAAGCTAACGAAAAAGAATAGGCACCCTCTCCCCAGAATTGACGATCTGTTTGATCAGCTTGTAGGAGCGTCTGTTTTCTCCCAACTCGATTTAGCGACCGGATTTCATCAGCTAAGGGTGGCTGAAGATAGTATCGATAAGACAGCATTCAGAACCCCAGACGGCTTCTTTGAATGGCTTGTCATGCCTTTCGGCTTGACAAACGAACCCACTTACTTCGTGGACCTGATGAGTAGGGTGTTCAGAGAATTGCTCAACAAGTTCGTAGTGGTTTTCGTAGACGATATCTTGATCTTCTCAAAGAGTGAAGAAGAGCATGCTCAGCACCTAAGGGCAATCATGGAAACTCTGCGAGTCCATCAACTAAAAGCCAAATTCTCCAAATGCCACTTTTGGAGAGAGGAAGTAAGATTTCTTGGGCATATAGTATCCAAAAATGGGTTAGCTGTGGACCCTGCTAAAGTAGTAGCGGTGCAGGACTGGAAGACACCAAGAAACGCAACTGAGGTCCGAAGTTTTCTAGGGCTAGTAGGTTTCTACCAAAAATTCATAAGGGATTTTGCGAAAATATCAGCTCCGCTCACAAGGCTGACAAAGAAGAATCTAGTGTTCAATTGGGACTTGGATTGCGAATTTGCTTTCCAACGACTGAAAAGGGCTCTTACAACAGCCCCAGTTTTGACGTTGCCAGATGGAAGCAAGATGTTCACAGTTTATACAGATGCATGTAGGACAGTGCTAGGCGCTGTCTTAATGCAAGAAGGAAGGGTAGTAGCTTATGGTGGAAGACAGTTGAAAGTGCACGAAAAGAACTACCCGACCCACGATCTTGAGTTAGCCGCCATCGTCTTTGCACTCAAGTCTTGGCGACACTATCTCCTAGGTGAGAAGTTTGAACTTTACACTGACCATAAATCGTTGAAATGTCTTTTCTCGCAGAAAGATCTTAACTTGAGGCAACAAAGATGGATGGAGTTTCTTGCCTCGTATGATTTCGAGATCTCCTACACTCCGGGCAAAGGCAACGTAGTGGCAGATGCATTGAGTCGAAAGAAACTGACCCTAAGCCCGCAGTTTGTTGAAAGACAAAGCCTAAAGTTTATAGCCAGCTTTGACTTTAGGCCCTCCTCCGATTTTGTACCGGGCTTGCTAGCATCTCTCGAAGTACGCCCGACTTTAGTGGACACAATAGGGACAACACAACACGAAGACCCTCAACTTGTGGAGACGATTGATAGGCTCATTAGGGGTGAGACTTCAATTCACCTCAGCAGATACTCCATCGACGACAAGGGTTGGCTAAGGCGAGACGGAAGACTATGCGTCCCACAGACAAGGGATTTAGTAAAGAAGGTTCTCGAGGAAGCACATCACTCCAAGATGACGATACACCTAGGCGGGGATAAAATGTACAAGGACATAAAGAGAACTTTCTTTTGGAACGGCATGAAGAAGGACGTGGCAGATTTCGTTTCTAAGTGTATGGTGTGCCAATAGGTTAAGGCGGAACAGAAAAAGCCTGGCGGTCTGCTCCATCCTCTAGAAGTCCCACAGTGGAAGTGGGATAGCATCTCAATGGACTTCATTGATGGGCTGCCTAGGTCTAGAAGAGGCAACACTAGCATTTGGGTAATAGTGGATAGGCTTACTAAAAGCGCCCACTTTTTACCAGTCAAAAGTAAAAGAACTGCCTCATCCCTAGCATCTCTTTACCTCAAGGAAATTGTTCGACTCCATGGAATACCATCTAGCATTGTTAGTGACCGAGACCATATCTTCACAAGTGAGTTTTGGCGGAGTCTGCAAGAAGCGGTAGGCACACAGTTATGCTTAAGCACAGCCTATCATCCCCAAACCGACGACCAGACAGAAAGAGTGAACAGAGTGTTGGAGGACCTTTTAAGACTATGCATCCTTGACTTCAGAGGGACGTGGGAAGACCATCTTCCTTTGGTGGAATTTGCCTACAACAACAGCTACCAAGCAACCATCGGAATGGCGCCCTTCGAAGCTTTATATGGAAGACCGTGCCGGTCGCCCACTTGTTGGTGGGAGTCTACTGACAAGCTCATACTTGGACCAAATATGATCCGAGAGACTTCAGAAAAAGTAGACTTAATACGGAGAAGAATGAAGACAGCCCAAGACAGACAAAAATCCTACGCCGACAAGAGGAGGACCGACCTTGAATTTGAGGTTGGGGACAGAGTTTTTCTTAAGGTATCTCCTCTAAGGAACGTAGTCCGTTTTGGAACCACAGGAAAGCTAGCACCAAGGTTCGTAGGACCGTTTCCTATTGTTGAGAAAATTGGGAAAATGGCCTATAGATTAGAGCTACCCGAAAAGCTGGCCGGAGTTCACAACGTTTTCCATGTTTCGCACCTCCGAAAATGTCTACATGAATCTGCTGAAGTGGTAGATCCAAAAATCCTAGAAGAAGCTGAAGTGGAACGCGAAGCAACCGTGAGGAAAGTTCCAACCCGCATATTAGGAACGGAAGTGAAAAAGCTACGCAACCGCGAAGTCAAGCTCGTCAAAGTTCAGTGGAGCGACGCCGAGGGAGACGCAACTTGGGAAACTGAAGCTAGAATACGCGCAGCCTACCCTTTTCTTTTCGAGGGTACATCTTTGATCTTTCTTTTTCCTTAAGTTGCACTTTTATCTATCTTTTTAGGTATATCTCCTTGACCTTATCTTTTAGGTAGAAAGTCTTTGGATGAAAACATGTAATTGAAACATGTTATGGATGATGGTTGCAAGCGGTTGCAAGTGATTGCTAGTGGTTGCTCGTGGTTGCATATACACACACAATCTAGATTTTAGATCGGCTCAGTCACTTCATATTGCATATGCATAAATGTATTCGTATGTGGTTGAAGTTTAATGTGTTGTCATATGGATGTTGCATTTATATGAATGATTGTGCACTCATGTAGAATCATGAATAGGAGAATTTGCATACATAATGGATTCATGGCACTTACATAATTTTCATTAAGGAGGCCAACTGAATCAGTAGACCGACTGATTTTGCATTAGATAAGTACATGTACACACACTATGCATATGATCATGAGGCATTAGAAGTCTTTTAAGGACAATGGATACTCGTGTTTGATGGATGAGTAGATGGATGTTTGGATGTTAGGACGTACATTCTTCCTGAACTTGAAGATTTCGGGGACGAAATCCTTTTAAGTGGGGGAGAATGTAACACCCCGTGTATTCTATAACAGTGAAATTCACAAAATAAAGTATAACTAATTTCAAATCAAAGAATTAAGGGAAACGGGATACGCCATTGCATTCGTCTCGGAATTCTGCTTGAAATAGACTCCGAGTTTGCGTAAAACGGACTCCGTATGAGGGAGATATGGCCTCCGGAAGTTTCAGAATTCAGTTTAAAAATCAAACAGAGAAAAACAACTCAAAAATCAGATTTAAATTTCAAAAATCGGGCCAGATTGGCCAGGCCAGGAATTTTCCCGCCCAAGGCACCCAGGTCGACTGGGTAGTCGACCTGGGCCACCCAGGTCGACTGGGTAGTCGACTTGGGGGTCGACTGGGGGGTCGACCTGGCCCCTGAGCCAGGTCGAACCCAGCCCCCTTGGCTGGCCTAGTCTGTGTTTGGCCGAATTTCTGAGCCTTGCCTTGTCACTAAGGCTAGGTGTCAGCTCCTGATTGGTCTCTCCTTCAAACGAACAGCTATTATTAAACCAAGCTCCATCGACGGTCTTAATCAACTCACCAACTCTATAAAAAGGACCTAAGACTCCACCTAATTCACACAAACAAAAATGAAGATGAGACCGTCATGCTGCTGAGGGAAGATAAGGAATAGCCGTCAAAATTGAGAGACAATTAGGAGACAATTCGAAAGCTTAAAGCAACGTCAATTAAATCAAACCAACGCCTACAACAATGGATAGCATCTCCAAATTCAGAATTCAGATTCCTGAATTGAAGATTCGTCATACGTTGTAAGTAGAGAGCTATTCCGATGTGAATAAATAATTGTGTTTTGATTTGTGTAAAATGAGAAATAGAATTGTATTTGATTTGTGGTGAAAATAATCTATATTTGTATGTTGCTTTGATTTTAAACGATTTGGAATGTTGTGGTATAACGATTGGATATTTGCAAGTATGTGATTCAGGTTGGAAGTTGACAACTACATGTTTGTGGTAGCTTAATTGAGATTCATGCAAGTATATGATTCACTATTATGCCAACATAATATATATTATAATCACTTTTAGTGTAGTTGGAATCCATTTGGGTATTATGACTTATGTGAATTTATGTTGGAATTGGCATCATGATTCAAGTGTAAAACTATACTTTTGTATTAGAGACAAAAGTAGGCATCTTTGTGAATTTGTGTTGACTCTATGAACATGACTAAACCATGCTTGGTGTTATGCCTAATGGAAAAACATGTTTTAAACCTATGTTGTTATCAAAATCATATGATAATATATGTGACACATAGCTAAGTTAGATTTACATTCCAATTGCAAGTTTGCATGGATAGATTAAAAACCATGATTTCATGTTTAGGTATGTTTATGCCATGATTATATGAATAGATCAAAAACCATGATTTCATGTTTAGGTATGTTTATGCCATGATTATATGAATAGAATGGTTCATATTTAGGTATGTTTATGCCATGATTATATGAATAGAATGATTCATGTTTAAGTATGTTTTGCCATGATTATATGCTATTACAATGCAAGTTCACAAGTGACAAACTTATGTAAATTAGTTCGCTATGTTGCAAGTTCATGCGTTCACACTCCCCCTTTTTATGTTACTTAGAATATATAAACACCATGTTCTAAGCCTCCCCTTTTTCATGTGGCTAAGTTGGGTTTAAATGTAAAACCCAACATATGTTATATTGTAGCGAACGTATAAAACGGGGGTAATGACGATTGGGTTAAAATATAGAACATATGTGTTGGCATGTTTGACGCATGCCAACAACCTTGAAAAACAATTAAGTGGTATAAATTAATTTTACCCAAAAAAGATGAATTTGAATAATGGGCCGCAAATATTTACATATAAAAAGAAAAGAGACAAAATATGTAAATTTAGAAAATACGATGTGTTTAACCCGAGGTTGGATTGAGTTGTGATGTAAACCTGCCCGGAACCGCCCGGCTATCCAGTAGTCACAACAATACCTATCCAATGTGGGTAGTTAAACACGGAGCCCAATAAAGACCCGAGGTTAGACTGAGTTGTGGTGTAAGACTGCCCGGACCCAACCGGCAACAGGCAGCCACAACAATACCTGTCTAATGTGAGAGGTCGAGGCTTTAATAAGACAATTAAGGCTGAGTCAGGATTGATAGGATTAAGTAAATTGAATTAATACATAATCAAAATGGAACATGCTAAACTATACAGACTGATTGGGGGGTTAGGTTTACAAAACACTTAACCAACTTAGCATGTTGGCTAGAAATATAAGACCTAGTAGCGGGGGACCCTTTTCAGCAGTAACCCTACAAGGTGTATCAGGATACCCTGAACTAGGCAGGGTGGGGCACGATTACTGGGCTGACTGTAAGAGGTTAAATCGACGGCGGTGGTGCAGCAGTGTAGGTTCTAACGGGGTGCGGGCGTGCACACACTCCGACATAGAAAAATAAGGCACTGGGCACCAGTAGCATACCTGTGCATTTTAGGATTGTGTCGGGTCGCCACCATGGGACTTGATACACCCCATGGTGGGACCAGCATAGGTAACTACAACATCGAGGGCCGTAAGACACATGTAACTATGCGAGTTGAGCCGATCATTAGAAATGGATCACTTCACCCTGATTATGGGGTGCCTGTTGGGAACTAGTTTATATGGATGCCGAGATTAATATGGGGTACGATAGTATATTCGACTCTAGACAACTTAACCTAGTTTATAGTGCTTTCCCATTCCCAGTTTATACTTATCATGCCCAGTTCTTTATTCATAGACTGAATAGTCCTAGACTTACTCAGGCTTTATGTCTGACTCTACTTTTCTTTCTTCTTCTTTTCTTTCGTTCCCCCCCCCCAGGTCTATAGGGAGGGAATACTGCAGCTTGACCAGTTTTCACATCCAGCTTGAAGAGAAAGAATGTATTGCTTGGATCTTTTTCGTTTTGGACAATGGCTTTGGACCGCAACTATGGAACTTATGCAGTTTACTTATATTTTTATTCTTCTTTAAATATTGTAATCAAGACAGTTATGAAGATGTTATGTTTTTGGAAGTATTGTAAGACAAATTATGACATGGTTTGTGTAACACGTATTTTGTTGAAATAAAAATTGCTGTTGTTTTCCGCTGTTCAAAAATATGTGTTTTTATATCTGTCTTGTGTATCTGTGACTTATACTTATAAACCTCCACCAAAATTAGGGCATTCCCTTTGAGGGTGACCCTAACGGAGGTGGGGTGTTTCATGAATAGTGCCTTCGATTCATCCTATTCCTGGATGACTTGTATGGATGAATGTCTGACACAGTATTTCCAGAAAGGTCACATACATTGATTTCTTCAACCGTACCAAGAGTGGAAGCGGGGAAGGAAACTTCTTTAGCTAACACATAATGTACTGTTGTAGACGTCAATTAGTGATTTTCGATGGATCTGACAATGTGGCATTCAAAGTGAATCTGATGTGATGATAAAGCGTAACCTCAAGCCTCATCAACCGGTAAATGACAGAAATCGGGCAGGTAGCATGGCTATGTAGGTCGCACCTATTATGGTGTATAATCACCTGATCTAGAGTTTCATTTACTTCTAAAAATCTATTGTTGATACTGTCCCATTCGGGAAACGGTTGCTGATCCCAACCGTTGGTGATATACATTCGATACACTCAAGCGAAATGAGTGGTCGGTCATGTGTGGCCGGGTTGCAAGATGTTCTTGTTGAACCCAGTGTATTCCTCTCTAGAGGTACACTAGCGAAAGGTGGTTCCATACCTTGTCATAGTTGGAAATCCATTACCCAATACGTGCTTGCGGTTTTGATTGTATACTATATATGTAGAACGTGAGATGAAAGCGTTTCTGCTAGATGATTATTATATTGTGGTTGATAGACATTATTATAATATCAAAAGGTTTTTGATATAAAGATATTTTGGATTCTCATAAGGGAAAAACCCGTTCCGTTATAAGGCGTGGTCTTGTGAGATATCGTTTAATGGCTCAAACTGTTTTAACCGTTTTACTCATACCAGTCCCATGACTGACCCGGAGTTTATTGTGTTTTGTTTCCCCTAAACTCTTGGGTGCCCAATTTTGTAAGGGCAGTCAAGTAGTCGGGATTTACAGATACTTGAAGAGCTGGAGCAGGAGGCTTCAGAGTCCTACAGCTATTGTTTATTTCCGCTGTGTTGTAAGTGTTGTACTTTGATAATGATGTATATTCAAGTACAGATGTATATTTCAAGATATGTTATATATATTATATGTTATTCGTTCCACTGTGAGGTTGGTGTTACTCTGATGTTGTGTTCTTCTTCTTCTTCTATTCTAAGTTTCTATCTTATCTATTCTCACCCTCTGTTTTCTTTCTATTAATTTCCTGATTCTCAGTTTAATTTGGGGTTGGACTTGTGCTTTTGGTCAGCTCAAATTAGACCGGATTTTCGGGTCATTACACAACTGGTTGAATTTTAAATTTGAGTCTTATCTTGTATATTTCTTTTAAATCCCTCTTGTAATTGATATTTTCAATTTTAAAATCGTTTATTGATTATTTATTTAGAAATTGAAATCAATAACCAAAATTAAACTGTATTTAGAACTCATAAAAATTATTATCAGATTTTTGAAATCGTGATGAGTTGTGACTATAGTATATTTCACAATAAGAGGAAATTTTATTTAAATTTTCATAATGATTGAACAATTCTTATAATATATTTGAATTGGCTCTTATTTCATGACCATCTTCTTTTTTTATCACCATTCTGTCATCCATCATGATTTTATATTAATGTGGAGAATTTATTTTAAAAAAATATCATATTAAATATACAGTGTCAAATTTGTGATGGAATTGTGATTATATTATTTTTAAGAAAAAGAGATAATTGAAATTTTAAAAAATCCCGGTATAGTTGAGCATATTTCATAATATGATTAATTGAGAAATTTATTTCACAACTATCTCTGTACCTATCATATTTCTATCATCCATTTTGGTTTTATATATTGAGGAGATTTTGTATAATATGTGTTTCTCTAACCTCATCTAAAAATCCAAGATCTGGTCATGCATGGTTAAGAGATTACTGGTAATTTAAGCTGCAACCGACCTCATTAAAATATCCAAGATCTGGTTATGCATGGTTAGTATGCTCTTTAAATAAAAAGAATAGAAATTATATATATATATATATATATATATATATATATATGAAATCTTCCGTTGTTATGTAAAAACCATCCTATTGGTCCATTTTCTAATTTGTGAAATGTGTTAATATTTTATGGTATATTATGATCTGTTGACGATAGTCATTAGGATTTTAGATTATTTAATTTTATCACTTGATTTGAATTTATAATCATATTCAGATCCATCAATGTTTTGTGCTGAGAAAATTTAAAAAAATTATTTGAAAATAATTGGAATCCATTTGTTTTAAAACTCTCTCCATTTTTATAGAATTCATCGTAAATCCGTCATTCTAGAACGTGAAATTTACTTCTAGTTCTTAGAATATTATGATTTTTTTGAACTTAGATGGTTGTGTAGAGTGGATCTACACACCTGATTAGATATATTAAAATAAAAAGAGTACGATACGGTCAACAAGCTTGACCGAGAGCCAAAATATGTAGAGTTATGCATGCACCATGCATGCAAGTGGAGTACTTAGCGCTGAGCGCAAATATACAGATACAAGACCAGCAAAACCAAAAAACATCCACATCAAAAGGTATAATATCATCATCGAACGAGCAGTATAACAACAAAAAGTTTCTAAGGAGCACTAACCATAACACAGGCGAGAGTTTAAGGGATGCAAGCAAAAACCAGGAACATGAAGAGGTTACCATAGGCGTGGGAAGGGTGGACGCAAATGCAGATCATCCGACTGAATGCTTCCAACGGATTCTTCCCAGTTGATCGTGGTGTCTATGATGACATGCATGAATGGTTGCACTTGGGTACCAAACGACGAGGCTTGGATCCTGGTGCTACGCCTTACTGCAGAGGTTGATAGTGCTGGAGCAATCATCGGAGAGACATCACTGGCGAGCGAAGTAGGAGGGTTTGTGGTGTGACTTGTTGAGCAACGGGTTGAAGTGTTGCAATGCTAGAGCTGGCTGGCTACGAAAAGACGTTAGAAAGATCCATATCAACAAAGGGGTCCCATCTAGGTTCTGGCGAAGGCCATGGGTCCCATCCCATAGGTCCAATGACCTCAATGGAAGTATCAGGAGTGGCCAGAGGAGCTAGGTTGACAGGATTTGGTTCAATGTTTACAGGCATGATGGATTCAACAAGCATAGCGTTGAAACGTTTGTCAGGTTCAAGGGAAAATGATGGGTCAACGGAGAAAGGAGGCTGGAAAGGTTCCATCATGAAGTCACGGTTATTCTCCCATGCATTGCCAAGGAGGAGGTCGTTAGATTTTAGAGTAGGGTGGAAATGGTCCCAATCTTCGATGGTGATGATGTAGTGACTATTGTTGAGGAAGACGAAGTACATACATGGAAGCGTGACTGCTTTTAGGAGTCTCACTCTGGCGAAAACAAACCTGAAATCGATTAGCGCCCACCCGCAGTCGTCGGAATGGAGGTAAATGCCCACTGGGTAAATGGAGGCCGTGAGGCAATCTGGACGGTGATGGAGGTGGATCGGGAAACCTCTGATTCTGACCCAAGTGCTAGGCCAAAACTCTCTGATGACGTTCTCAGAGGCAGGGGTCTAGGCTTCAAGAACTAGCATTGTGCTTGGTTTTTTGATGAACTAGCGATTTAGGGTTGCCTGATAGATGTCGGTAGACGGAAACTGGATGAGGTAGCTTTGGTCACCAATAATGAAGATACTCTAGTTGTAGTGGTGGGGTCGGACATGGTGTCTTGGAAGCTATTAAGATTTCAGTACCCGACTAAAACGGAGGCTTTGACAAGGTGGGCGGCATTAGCTAGGAGCGCCATTTCTAAGGTTGAAAGAGGATAATTGAGTTTTTCTTGAGAAGTGCAGTGATTTGTGAGTGATGGTGAGGATTTAACGGGAGGGGATGGTTTGATGAGAAGAGAATGCACCGCTTCGATTGTTGGCACGTGAGCAGAGAGACTGCGATTTGATGGACGAAAGATTTTTGTTAGGAGAATGCGCAGAGTTCAATGGGGTAATCGAAGTTACTTTTGTTGGCATCTTGTTAATCCTTCGTGTGCAGCTTTTATTGTCATGCCCAAAAAAACCACATCTATAGCAAATCCTTGCATTTCTACAAGGTTTGGCCACGTGTCCCTTGGAAGCACAGTGATAGCATTAGCGGTTATTTTTCAAAAATTGAATAGTGTTCGTGAACGATTTGAAGGCGGGTAAGAGACCCCATTTGAAAGACGTTGCCGTTGGAGGGGTTGGCAGTTTTGACTGTGTCTACTTGACATGGCGCAAGAGCACCGCCGCATAAGATAACGCTGGGAGGCAGGCGGTGTTGGGAGCAATGCTAGAAGCTTTTGAGGCGGCCTCTGGGATGGTTGCAGATGTGGAGGTGGCGGTGGTGGCGGTAAAGGTTGCTGGCGGAGTGTAGGAGGTTTGCTAGCAAGGATGGATTCACTGATCATCGGATCCAAGTTGATGTCTTTGTTATGCTACGGCGAAGCAGTTGATCGCGGTGGAGGAGGGTGAACGGAAGGATGAATAGGAGGAGTGTAACATCCCAGAAAAAGTCGATCTTGGTTATCCGATAAACAACACATATCGAACATCCAGGGATTGAAAATACCGGTAGTTAATGAAAGAAATTAGAGGGTGAGGATAGATAAGATAGAAACTTAGAATAGAAGAAGAAGAAGAACATACAACATCAGAGTAAACAAGAATCTCACAGCAGAACAAATAAATATATTTCATAACATAACTTTGAAATATAAATCTGTACTTGAATATACATATCATTTCCAAAGTACAACACTTACAACACAGCGGAAAAACCATAGCTATATAATTCTGAAGCCTCCTGCTCCAGCTCTTCAAGTATCTATAAATCCCGACTACTTGACTGCCCATACAAAATTGGGCACCCAAGAGTTTAGGGAAAACAAAACAAAATAAACTCCGGGTCAGTCATGTGACTTGTGTGAGTAAACTCAAATTATTTGATTTAACTTTCAAAATCCTTTTGAAACAAAGGATAATCATAAGACCGATCCACACATAAACACAGATAGTTTTTACCTTACGATAACCCAAATCATTAGTAAAACAATATTATTTTGATATTATAATAATGTCTAACACAAGTAATATCAATCTAGTAGAAACGCTTGCATCTAACACTCTACATATATAATATATAGTCAAAACCGCAGGCTCTTATTTGGGGAATGGATTCCAACTATGACAAGGTATGGATCCACCTTCCACTCTGCGTACTCTAGAAGCGATACACTGGAGTTCAACAAGAACATCTTGCAACTCGGCCACACATGACCGACCACTCATTTCGCTTGAGTGTATCGAATATATTGTCACCTTACAGTTGGTAAACCAACATAACTATTCCCAGGAGATACAGAATTGAAAGAAGTAACAAATTTGAATATTATCTAGATGGTGACAATATACCCAACTCACTTAGCCATGCTGCCTGCCCGATTTCTGTCATTTCCCAGTTAATGAGGCTCGAGGTCAAAACGTATCTGTTAACAAATCACTCCTCCATTTACTTCGAATGCCACATCGTCATACTCGTCAAATCACAAATTGATTTCCCCAAAAATACCATGGGTATAAGCTAAGAGAAACTAATTCTTCCGCCACCAACGTAAATACATTTGAAACGATCAACTTACGTGATCTACCAGATATACTCTGTCAAACATTCGTCCATTCAAGTTGTCCTGGGACTAGACAAACCGAAGGCACTATTCCGTACACCCATCCTAGGCAATCTCTACCTAGGACTTATACAACAGCCCTTGCACTTTACTCCGTCTTCAATTTGTCTTCGATCTATTTGATTCAAAACGCTAACGCCTATACGGAGTGGTTCTTTGGATAAGAATCCAATCGGTCTCTCCGTATTGACGATGGAAAAATGGTCAAAACTTTGATAGTCTGTGATTTAACTATCAAAGAAAAATACGTGTGCAAACAACGATATTATTTCCAGATGGAAATTTTATCGATCAATCATCATTTAACATTTATCTCTTTAGTTCATTAATTTACTTATCTCCTGTTTCCATATATTCTAAATTCTTATTTTCTATTATCAGAAAACATTTATGATTCTTATTTGGAAAACATTTCCAAAACTCCTTCACTGGATTTAAACTGATGTTTAAATCAAACATTGCCATGCCAACTCAAACGATTTCACTCATTAACTAAATTCACTTAACCATCATTCACTAGAAAACCTTACCATTCCTTAGTTAAGAAGGAAGTCAATCAAGTTGGGGTATAATTACCTCTCAGACCTTAACTGAACAACGTGTTAACTTCGAAATAGTCCAAGTTTAACTTTTAAATCTTTAACAAACTTCCTTACGTAACTCTCTTCCGAATAAATCTCTATTCGATAACTCTTTCCTTCGAATAAACTATATTCGATAATCTCTCTTCTTCGAATAACCTATATTCTAATAAATCTATTCAATTAACACTATTTGATTAACTCTAATCAATTTACTCTTATCAGTTAGCTCTATTTGATTAACTCAATTCTATTAACTCTATTTGATTAATTCTATTGGATTAACTCTATTTGATTTACCCTACTGGATTAACTCTATTCAATTAACTCTAACTAATTTACTCTTATCAATTAACTCCTTTCGAATAAAATATATTCGATTAACTCCTTTTGAATAACTAATATTCGATTAACTTCTTTCGAATAAATAATATTCGATAAATCCTTTCAAATAACTAATATTCGATAACTCCTTTCGAATAACTAATATTCGATAATTTCTTTCTAATAACTAATATTCGATAATTTCTTTCGAATAACTAATATTCGATAATTTCTTTCTCTATTCGAATAAACTATATTCGATTAATTCTCTTATTCGAATAACCTTATTCGATAACCATTTCTTCAAATAAACTATATTCGAATAACTCTAATCCGACTAACTCTAATTCAATTAACTCTATTCGAATTCGACCAACTCTTGTTCGATTAACTCTATTCGAATCACTCTAGTTCGATTTAACTCTAATTGATTAACTCTAACTGATTAACTCTAACTGGTTAACTCTAACTCTAATCGATTAACTCTAACTCTAATGATTAACTCCTCTAACTCATTTTAATTAACTCCTTTGATTAACTCTAAGTCCATATTCAGTTTCAATTATCGATGTTGAAATCGATTCTTACTTCTCTATATAAGCCCTGACTTATATATTCTATTTATCCAATGATAAATATTTTATTTTATTTATAAAATATTATTTATAAATTAATCTTCTCAATCTATTGGTTACAACAGATTCTATTTAAAAAATTTGCTTTAAATCCATATCATGTTATACCCATGTGCGAAGCACGGGTCTAAACTTTCCTTATGTAAAATTCTATACATTTGCCAAATATTTCCTTATATGACATTCTTTTCATTTCCCAATAAATCCCTTTTATAACTCTATTTATTTCCTAAATAAATATTTACTTTTTATAACTCTATTTATTTTTCTAAATAAATATTTCCATTTTAATTCTATTTGTAAATGTTTTACAAATATCTCCTTTTTAAATCTATTTGTAAATGGTTTACAAATACTCCCTTTTCAATTCCATTTATTTTCTAAATAAATATTTCTTTTCCTATTTGTTTCACAATATTTTCCTTTTATATTTGTTTCACAAATATTTTCCTTTTATAACTTATCCTTCGATTTTATAATTATTTTCTTTTAAAAAATCCTTTTCCTTTTATATATAAAATCCATTGATTTCATAAGAAACCCCTTTTTATTTTCCAACTATTTCTTTTTCTATTTGTTTTACAAATATTTCTTTTTCTATTCTATTTATTTCTAAATAAATCCTTTTATAATATCCTTTGATGTTATAAATATTCTCTTTACAAAATCCTTTGATTTTATTAACATTTCATTTTCAATATACGTTTTTGAAAATTCCCTTTTATCATTCTGGTATTTCTTATGGTATTTAACATACCATATAATAATGATAAGTATTATCCAAACACACATAATCTACAATAGATTATATATCACATCATATATCACAATATATGAATAACAGTAAAATAAATGTTAAGGAATCCAGTTGGATCCCTACAACCTGTTTCCCTGCATCCACAGATGTTACACAATATAATTCACATCAATTTCATTTCATCATGAAATATACTGTTAAACATGATCAATATTTGATTGTCGATTTTTATATATATAACTATATCTACGTTTTCAATCAAATTTATTTAACAGTCCAAACAATCAATACACAATAATAAATCATTTATTTATCAAAAATAAAGTACAGTTTATAAAAATATAAACTGATCAGAGATAGTAAGTTTTACTCACTTTGGCAGTTCATCGTTAAAGAACGATAAACTGTTGTTTGATTAGAATCAAACAATTTATTTCGCCATAAATTCAAACGAGCTCCAACCCACTCCCAGTCAGTTCCATTGGGTAGTATCCGTCCACACGATCCTATCAGATCTTGTTTCGCTGAATTCTAATATCGTACGGCGAAGTTATCGCATTAACAAGTTAATACACAATTTAAATTAAATAAAACTTGAATTTCAATGAATTGGGCCTCACCCCCTTAAACAAAACCGGCCCGTCTTCTATCCAAAAGCCCAAACCCGTAATATCTCTTCTTCCTCGTTATAATCGAACTCCAGGCTTTTTCCTCCACCCTTAACACAACTTCCACCTCCATTTCAAAACCAAATACTTCATGAAACTTCCAACTAAAGTTTGCATTCAAGTCCTCTTTGACTCCTCTTTTAATCCATCACCGAAATACCCAACTCGAGCTCACCATTGAAGTTGCGTCGAACCACTCCTCCTTGCTATACGTTGAAGGACAGCGACCCTTTTTGGCATCGAATCACCCAAAACCTCAACACAAGATGTCATTTCCTTCCCTCAACCCGAATACACAACCGAAAACTAGAATAAATTCTTCGATTTCCACTTTGCTAAAACCCTAGCTCGCTATTGTGAAACATAGCGAATATATATGATGTTCGAACCCCAAACTAATCACATAGAAGTGAAGAGATTTACTCCAGGATCTCGAATATGTTTGGTTTGGGATTTATAGAGATTTCTTTGATTTGTTTGAGGATTTTAAACTTCACGATTTACTGTTGGGATTTCTCTTAGTGGCGGCGTGATTATTTGAGTTTGCTGAAGAACCGAGATGAGTATTATTTAGTGGTTAGGTTACAACGTTTTCTTTTAAAGGCTTTAATTTGAAGATGTGCCTCCGTGGATACCAAGTATGTTCTCTGTGGTTAAGAAAAATGGCGTACGTGGCCTCCTCTTTACCTTTTAAAAATAGAAAATATAGATACCCCTTTGTACACTATTTTGTATATATATGAACTGCAAATGACAAAGATAAAAATACCATTGTATCGGGTAGTGCTCTACGATCCCAAAAATATAATAATGTCGGTAGGTTAACTCATATTGTGAAACTCCAAAATTCTGATATAGAGTGCAAAATACCCCAAATAAAAAGGTGCGTATTTAATTAATTAAAAATTATAGTAAAATTCTAAAAATTAAATTATCACTATGTCTCAAAAGAATCCTGTCTGAATTCGAAACCAGTATGTAGTTATATCAAATAAACCATTACGATCGATAAACGATTCTATAGCGATTATTTGAAAATTTGATTTGGACATAAATCAAAATCTACATGACGAAATCCCGATTTTTCTCTTCCATTAGAAAAATATACTTCACCAGCTCTGAACGTTTCTTGTTTCATATAAATCCGATTTAAAACGGCTTCTGTATATTCGTTTAAAGTTCGAATCGCCAAATTACGAACTGCAGCGCCATTTCGAGCTCGATTCTAATTATAATATAATTATACGTTCAAACTTCGTTTAAATAATATATTTGTTATTCTAATTCAAATTTTAACTGAATTATATATATTTTGAATTGTCCTATTCACACAATATTGCCAATTCACTAATTCCGACTATTTCAGAATTAAATATATTGTTCTATTATTTATATTAATTAAATATTCCATATAATTTAATTAAACAACCATTTTAAATTGTCTAAATCACTATTTATATAATTAAATAAATTAATTATAATACCGTAGAAATACGGGTCGTTACAAGGAGGGGTAGGCAGTTCAGTTTGCTGACGGAATCCATTATTGCTGATGGAAGCCATTACTCTTGTTATATACGTTGTTATTTCTGGTTAATCCATGAACATTATGATGTACATTCTCTCTGTTGATATGATTTCTTCAGTCTATATTTCATCACTATTTTAATTTCTATATCCTTTTGATGATAATAAAAGGGGGGAGAATGGGTTAAGATTTCAATCGATGAGTGAATGTTCCATGAATATTTTAATATTGAAGTTTCAAGTATTGTTTTCTTTTCACTCATGCACATATCTAGGGGGAATTGGGTTGTAGGGGGAGCAGACACATAGGGAGAGTTCTACATTTCACTATCAAACAAATTTATTATATCCAAAATCTTATTATATGTTTGTCATCATCAAAAGGGGGAGATTGTTGTATATAACAATTATATGATTTTTTTTATGATAACAAACGTATACATATTATTATAAGTGTGTTTACAATTGTACTATTCTACTACATTACAAACAGAATTAAATATTTATATTTAAATAGAATACTGCTACATAAGAATTTAAATATTCAAACAATATTTTATTTAAATATAATATTTATTTCAACATTTCAATAGCACTAATCTTACAACTCCACTATTTGTACATCTTTGTATAATACAATACATTCAATTTCAATTTCATTTGTTACATCAGATCCTCACTACAACATCCAGTCACTTAGTTACATTTCACTCTGTTGTACAAACTCATATACTGTCACTCACTCATATACAATTACACACACTTGTCTTCAGTATGTCTTCACAGTCAGTCCAGTCACTTGCTTACCTGTCACAGAAGCACACGGTAAACTGGAACAAAATAATTTTATAGTCTAGCAGATATTATTTTGTTTTAAATTTATTTGCCTTAGAATTTTGGTGTGTTTCTCATTTATTTCATGACTTAGTCTGATATGTGTATTCACCTATTTGTGCCTAAACAGTTTGTGATATTCACAATGGTTCACTGTAAATACCACAAGGTAGATAGTGTCTCTAGTGCTCACACACACACACACACACGCACACACACACACACACGCACACACACACACACACACACGCACATATATATATATATATATATATATATATATTCCGCACATACATAATACATGTATACACATACATGTGTATGTATATATACACATATTTTTATGTAGGGGCAATAAGGTCAAACATCATTAAGTGGACATGAACCAAGGATTTTCAATACAAATGTGCATGATATCTCAACAACCATGGATGGACAAATGGACAAGTAAGCATGTTTTAAAATTGTGTACAGCAAATACATACATATAACTATATATATATGTGTGTGTGTGTGTGTGTGTGTGGAATATATATACATACGCAAGTGTACAAGTGTACAACGGTGAACAAGCATGCACAAGCATGCACAAGCCAACATGAGTACACACACAACAACCATGGGTTGACTGCACACAACGCAGGTGAACAAGCAGTGCAGGAGGGTACAACAGATCAATATACAAGGAGTTGTGTACATACGGATATACAAGATAGTGTGCACAAGCATTTGTGCAAGCTCAAAGTATTACAGCATGCACAAAGACATGCAATAATAAGCATAAGTGGATGAATACTACACAAGCTCAAATAACAACATACAATTGTTCATGGGATCATAAATACATGCAAATAAGAGAGACAATATTGACCAGAGACGTGGCGCATGCACAAGTGCATATATGGTAAACTGTGGCAAAACTGAGTTAAGAAAATACTTGTGCACAGACCAATGTATAATTACATAGTGCAAGTCAGATTCAAATCCAAAAGTAAGCTAATATGAATGTGTGGAATATCAAGGGAGTAAAATGATACATGCAGCTCATCAGAACAAGATCACATCAGTATACATGTGCAAAGAATCAGATTTAGTGAACAAGCAGGATGACAAAATAAAAATGGGATAGTGCACAAGTTTACAAGCTTCAAGTGACAAAAGAAATGTCATGTGCATCTCAAATTGGTAAAATGAACATGACAAGAAGTGAAAATGCAGCACAAATTCAAGTTAAAAATGAACAAGCACAAATATTCAATGGTGCAGCAGCATGTTCTACAACTATGCCAAAAACAAATGGCAAATATATCTCAAATTGTCATAGGAAGTGCACAAGCTAATGTGCAACATTTAAGTTTCAAATTCAAGTCACACAAAACAACACACAACCAACATGAAGCACAAAAGCAACAAGGGCAGCAGCTAGCATGTGACAAAGTGGAGCAAATAGTAAACAAGCATCAGTGCATCTCAGTGTATACAAGTGAAGAGTAAACATGGCAAAACAATGCACGAAACTGTATGCATGACAAGAAACAAGCAAAAGTTTTTTCAGGAAAGATCAAGCTATGTTCTTAATCAAAAATTTCAAGTGAAGCATTTGTTCTTAATTAGAAGAACTTTTAAATGAAGTACCAATTCATATCAGTAAAACATGAAGGATCATAGCCATGCAATTAAAAGTCAATGGATTTCAAAATGATCATTACTCAGATTATTGTGGTTTCTCACGAGACCGTTTTCAGTAGCAGCAAGTCATTCCTACCGCTTTCGCTAGTGGCCCTTCTGTACCAGTTCCAAGTTTCCTTCCTTTAGCTGCCGAAGGGTCAATGTCAGTGGGTGCCACACAACAGATGGCAGAAGGTATATCCACTTACTCACCAATATCCTAAAAGATGATAGCACGAAGTAGAAGTAAACTTATTTATTTACCTCTCAACGTGAAGGTACCTCTGTGGAGGGGACAACAGTCGGGATTGAAATGGCAGTGGCAGTCGCGGCCGAGACAGATCTAGAGGCCTACCAAGGTAGATGGAGGAAGAGTGTGATCGACTCAAAGACTTTTATCTGGAATTAGGAGAAATAGATGATTACCCCAAATTCTTTGAGGAGGACAAAGACAAAGGTTGCAGATGTCCAAGTAACGGGGCAAACTGAGGCAGGCCTATAGATAATGCATGAACTTGTTGAAACACAGAAAGCCAAATTGCTCACGAAGTCGAAGGAGCTTAAGATTAAGAAGAAAGCGGATGAGCAGGCTTGGCTCAAAACTCAGGAGGAGACAAGGGCGAAAGCCGAGGAGGAGTCCCAGGCAAAGGCGCAAGAGAAGGCTCGGAAGAAAGCAGAGCACGAGGCATCCCAATAGAGAGACGAGGAGGAAATAAAGAGGATGAAGGCCCAGGATGAAGCGAAGCTAAAGGAATGTCAACTAGTGAAGAAGAAGACCGAGAGGGAGGCCAGGAAAGCATAGAGAGAGGTTGAGAAGCTCGAAACTTCAGGGGCCATCTTTGAAGCAATCCATCCTCTGCTGAAGTCGATCCTCCTTGAGGCTGAGACCACAGATATCTCAAGTGAGAAAGAGCAAGAAACGATCCTCTCGGCATCCTTGGGCAGTTGATATGAGTTCATACCTCGTCCCTCTTCAACTCCACCGAAGGAGCAAAAATATGGAAGTGGGAAGTCGAAGTGAAAAAGGAATAAGAGGGATGAGCCGCCCGAGACCGAATCTGAGAAGAAAAAGGGGAAAAAGTGCGGCTTGTCCAAGTGAATGTTGCAGATAAGTCTTGTTTTGAAGGCCGATAGAATGTAAGAGTACAACCCTCGCTTTTTGTAGGCAAGATGTGGTTGTGTTGTACATCATATCGTTGGTAAAAAGCTGTATTTTTGACATGTGAATAAAAGTTTGTTTACTTTTCTTTCATCACATATCACTTTAAGTGTTCAAGCACTTTTTACATTTTCCAACATTGTGCTCATGTAAATTAACTTGGCGTTACACAAAGACTTTAATTTATTGGAGGAGTCTTAAGTACAACAAGAATCATTAGCATTTTTTATGGCTCCCAACCATCGGCGCCGTTGGAAGCCGTCCGGAGCAATTGGAATAATCCGCTTGGAAAATAAGACGTCGGTGAGCAGTATTTCCGATGGTTTCCGACACAGCCTGTCAATGGCATTTCTAGTGGTTTCCGATGACTTCGAATGGTTTTCGACATGTGTTGGAAACCGCCAGATAAAATTAACCCGAAGGTCATAGGAAATTGTCAAAAAACCTTTCTTTTTAATATTTCAACTATAATATAGCCTTCCAGGCACATTTCTCTTGCAAACACTATTCCACAAATACTATGCAATACTCATTATACAATATTCCAACCAAAAACCAAGCTACACACAATTCACCAAACCAAAAAGTACATAAAATCAAGTCAAACTTCATCATCAACAACCAAATAATCGTACGATACAATACATAATATACATAACATCCACAACATCAAGTCTGTCATCATACAACCTGTAATGGCCCATAAATCCGTACTATTTGAGTCGACTAATAATACCACACGTCCAACCCAAATTGCACAGAAATACGAATCATTATTAGAAAGAAGTTAGAGGATGAGAAATAGAAAGAAAGAAATATTAGAATAGAAGAAAATAAAGAAGACAAATCTCACAGCGGAACGAATAAAATATATTATATAACATAACTTTTAAAATACAAATCAGTAACTCTATATACATACCACCATCAGAGCACAACAGTTATTCCTGGAACAGTTATAAACACATGTTTCCAGATACAAACATGGTTCACAGCGGAATATATTATAGTCTATAGCTAACTAGTGAAGCCTCCTACTCCCAGCTCCTCCAAATGAATCTGTAGAATCCCGACTACTTGACTGCCCATACAAATTTGGGCACCCAAGAGTTTAGGGAAAACAAAACAAAATAAACTCTGGGTCAGTTATGGGACTGGTGTGAGTAAACTCCGACCATTTGCTTAACTTCCAAAATTCTTTCAAAAAGAAAGGATAATAGTAAGACCAGTCCACACATAAACATGGACGGTTTTTACCTTACTATAACCCAACACACTTTGATATGAAAATCCAGTGATATTATAATAGTGTCTAAATCAAATAAATAACCAAATAGCAGAACGCTTGCATCTCACGCTCCACATACATAGTATAAAATCAAAAACCGCATGGCGCTTATTGGAGATTGGATTTCCAACATGACAAGGTATGGAACCACCTTCCGACAGTGTATCTCTGGAGAAGAATACACTGGGTTCAACAAGAACATCTTGCAACCCGGCCCACACATGACCGACCACTCATTTCACTTGAGTGTATTGAATGTATATCACCAACGGTTGGGATCAGCAACCGTTTCCCAAATGGGACAACATCGAATAGACTAAGAAATTAAATGAATTTCTAGATAGGTGATAATACACCCTAATGGGAGCGACCCACACAGCCATGCTGGCTGCCCTATTTTTGTCATTTCCCGGTTGTTGAGGCCTGAGGCTACGCTCACTTGCCACTCATTTATAGCACAATCACTTTGAATGCCACATTGTGTAATAACCCGGAAATCCGAGCCAATTTGAAAATTTTATTTTGGCAATTTTAGCTAATTTTGATTATTTAAAATGAATTATTTTAAATAATAACAACGAGAAATTTATTTTGAATAGAATTCGAACGTATATATCTATTCGAATTGCTGTTAGAATATAAATATTTATTTTAAATTATAAAAGGAATTGAAAATGGCGCGGTAGTTCGATAATGCGATTTCAAAATTCAAATGAATGTACAGGATTCAGAATAAACCGGATTTTAGTGAAACCAAAAATATTAGAATCTAATTGAGGATATCTTTCCAACGAATCCGAGAAATTGAAACTTCATAGCGGGAATCAAAAGATATGTCTTGTTGAAAATTCATAATAGTCGCTATGGAATTCTGGCCCTTAAAAAATGGAAATTTTGCAAACGACCTCGGTTTTCGACGAAACCACTTTTGTTGAATCCGGGATGTCAAGTTATTGCAAGATTCCAATTTTCATAATTTTTTGATTCAATATGTGAGCGTGGCAACGGAAAACGCGTTTGACCAGTTTCAGTTGATTTTAATCGACTGGAAAATGGTGATTTTTCAAACGGTCTTAGAATTTGACGAAAATAGTTTTGTTAAGACCGTATCGTCAATACGAAGCTAGAAAATATTTTTTTGGAATTTTTCGAGTTAGTATGTGGCCCCGGTAAATTGAAATGCGCATTCAAATTCAATATATAGAGTTATATGTTGATTTTGACGAAAACCGATCGAAACAGTCGAATCAGCCTACGATACATATCCCATTGTGTTCGGAATGGGATTAATTAGCTATAGACGACAGTCGGTGGGCCTTATTGGCAGGTCAAAATAAAAAGTTGCCTTTAGGGAGTTTAAAATAATAAAATAATTAAATTAAATATATATATTCCCTTAACTCTCTCTCCCTTCCTCCTTTTCAATCTGTCGAGATGAAAAAAATTAAAAGAAAAAAACAAAGAGCGCACCCCCTGTTCAGATCCGCCGCCGCCTCCAGGCGGAGCGCCGACGCACCCCCTCATCGACGCTCGCCCTCCTCTTCTCGATCCCCTCCTTCTTCCCTCCTCCAACTCGAACGAGTGACGCGCGATGCCCTTCTCCCCCCCCCCTCGATCGATTTCCCTCAGCCCAGACCCGCTCCTCCCCCCTGAAACCCCGCCTCCATCGAATCCAAACGCAGCAAGAAGGAAGCCCCCTCGGTTGAAAAAAACACCCCAATCTATGTAAGTTTCCTTGCTGATTTTAATTTCTATAAAGCTATGATTTTTAGTTAGTAAATAAAATCATTTTTGTTTCTATAGAGGAGTATAGATTTTATTGTGCATTTTCAGTATAAAGAAATGATTTTTATGTTTAGATATGAAATAAAAATATAATTTTTATAATATAGAAAATTTAAAAATATAATTTTTATACTAGTGGCATATTAAAAATATGATTTTTATATTATAGAAGTAGTAAAAATATAATTTTTATTTATGTAGAGTAATAAAAATATAATTTTTAATTAAGTAGTGAAGTAAAAATATGATTTTTACTTCGATAAAAATAAAATCTTTATATTTGAAGAGGCGAAATCTTTATATTTGAAAAGGCGAAATCTTTATGTAGAGAATAACGTGATAAAAATATAATCTGTTATGTATAAGTAGCGATGTTAAAAATATAATTTTTAACACAAACAGTATTGAACAGATCTCGTTAGAAGCACGGCGAAGATTTCTACATATGAAGAGTCGTGGCGTTGGTTTAGCTAATCGGTGAGAACTTCTCACTTTTTAATTTAATTTTCTTATTAAAATATATACTAGGATCCAGACGGTGTTTAGTAGCACCCGACACCCGTCGTCCACAGACCATGGACGGCTTGTATGCTTTTTTGTTTGATTTTGATGTGTAGTTGATTGTGTGATGTGATGTGAAAGGAAATAAAATATTTATATAGTTAAAAATATTTTATAGTCGAAAATAGAATTTTTAACGTTTATATGAAATGAAATAAACTAATATAAACAAATCGGACGATTTGTTTATATACACTGATTTGACTAATAATTGATTGGGACGATAAATTTTACACATCGCCCAACTGCACAAATAAAATTTGTGTGTGTTGATTTGAAACCCCACACGGGTATTGGGATGATATATGACATACACTAATCCCAATAATTGGTTGTATGTCGATCGATTGATTGACAGACTCTTATAAGCGTTAAATATTTATATTTGATGCTTATACAGTGTAGAATGCACCTTGGATGATGGTTGATTATTTGTCATTGTTGATATATACATGCATTGTACGGAAATACGTAGAAATAAAATCTATGGAAATTGATTGGGCCTCATTCCAGTTTTGAATAGAATATTTGAAGAGAAATATTTGAATAGAAATATTTGAAAAAGGAAATATTTGAATAGAAATATTTGAATAGAAATATTTGAAATAGAATATTTGAAAATAGAAATATATGAAGCCGTGTTGATTAGATTGACGCCATTTTGACATGAACGATATTTATATCGATTTTATTCATTTTTCAATGAATATTGAAAGTGATTTCAAAATTCGAATTAAATTGAAATGAATTGAAATTCGAATTAAATTGAAATGAACTGAAATTCGAATTAAATTGAAATGAATTGAAATTCGAATTGAATTGAAATGAATTGAAATTCGAATTAGATTGAAATTAATTGAAATTCGAATTAAATTGAAATTGAATTGAAATCGATTTGAAATGAAATTAAAACGAATTTATATCGAAAAATTCAATCTTGATTAGAATTTGAAAAGGAAGTTGAAACCGTTTTGAAAACAAATTTAAAACGATTTATAAAATACGTTTTAAAAGGAAATCAATGAAGTATATATTATATATTTTATATTATATATATATAATGGCCTGAATAGAACGCGCCGCGCCGCGGTAGTTCGCGAATTTCGACCATTGACTTAGAATGGATATTGCGGGAGATCCGACCGTCGGATTCTCCTAAAACCGGAACCGTTGGGTTCGTATCGAAAAGAGCTTTCTAACGAATATTAGAAATTTGAAATCTAATCAAATTTGAAAAAGGTCACTGTACGTGCAGTTCGATGGCCGTAGATGGAAATCGACTGTACGGGCCTTGATAAAATTATTAAAAATAGTAATAATTTGTGTAAAATCATAATAAATGATTTGTGAAGAATTGGGATGAAAAACTCCATATTTGAAAAGATAAAAATATTTTTATTATCGAAATGAACTAGTTTGGAACTAGAATAATAACTTATTTATTTTTAAAATAAATAAATTGGATTTGAAATGGTTTTGAAAATAACCAGAATTTCCAATAATTGCATTGGAACGGATTTGAATCGAAATCATCTTCGAATATTTCGATGTTGGATTTCGTGATTATACAGATATTGTTATGGAAATTTGAAAGATATATAAATATCGTTATTTCCAATACGATATTTGTTGGTCGTAGAATTTGACATTGAATATAAGCCGATATATTTTCTATTCAGAGCCTTGTATTTAATATCAAATGTGATTTGGGTTTGTTGTGAATGGTGTCTTCATTAACACTGTTCTTAAGCCCAGTTGAGAATAAGATTAAATCTTTTTATTTAGATTTAAAAGAAGTGTACCAATTAAATAATATTTAATTGAAATTGAAATGTGATGTGATTTTGGGTTTATCGTGAACCGTGTTTTAAATGACATTGATTCTTTAACCCAGTCAAAGATTAAAACTAGGTGGATTTTTAATGAATCTTTAATTAGATTGAAAAGATCGAGAATGGAGTATCACCAGTTTTACTCCAGGCGATAGTTAAATCTTTAATTAGATTTGAACGTGAAATGGTTATTGAATTTACCGATAACACCGTGGTGTTAGAGATGAAGTATTACTAGTTTTACTTCATGGGAATAATAGGTTGGGATTGGGAAATAAATGATCACTCCGGTATGGTTTGCTAATCCCGACTAGTTTGAATTGATATTCAAAGAAGATTAAAGAATAAATTTAAAGAATTTATCTTTGATAAAATTAATGGGAACCTTTCCCAAAGTATAAGAAAATTTGAATAAAAGAATATTCTGAATTGGAATGAGGCGTATGTTGTGTTTGTGTAACACTTGTTTATTATATACGCGAGTTATTCAAAAGGACCGGGTTTATCCCATTCTGAATAACTAATTCGACGTGGTGTCGAAGATGAAGACGGTGGTTGAAGACTGGAGGTCTTCACGTCGTTTGTATAATTACTGATGATCTTTATTGGGTCGTACACCAAAGAGGAGAGAATCAGTTGGTGATCGTCCAGACGTACTTGGAGATCGATGGATATGCGGGGTACTAGGTGCCTCCGGTTTCGTTCAGACCCAGAATGAACTTGTAAATGGACTGTGTATATGACATTGGATTTTAGTCTGTGTGGTTGATTTCTATTAAATATATATCTGTTTGGCGGCGGAGAATTTTTTCTCTTGCTTAATGCCCTTCTCTGAGACGTACGAGCTTAGAGGTTATATATTGATCGATATCAAACGCATGGAGTGAATTGCCTGTGTGGCATGCCTAAGTGGCAATTGATCAATGTTTCTGTTGAAAAGCAAAGTCTTGTAGTGATGATCAAAGTACAGCCTGTGTGGCATAACTTTGTGTAACGTTGATTCGTGAGCCTCACACCCCGGTGTGAACCAAAACGGGAGAGGACGTCAGGGAGGGCATGCGTTTCTTTCTAGCTAGAAGTGGCGTCAGTGGTTTTTCACGCCCTGACGAGTTTGACTTATGTGGTTGTTGCTGTTGCGAGGCGCCTCGGTTTGATCGGACGATCCGGGTCCGATGGAGTCATTCGTTGGCTCATTTATGCCCTATAGGGCGGGGAAACGCATGTTCAGGGTTTAAGTTTAATCCACATCGGTGGACTGGCCCTTAGGATCCAAGGGCTCACCTGTGTCTGGGTCCTGAGGCTCGGGCTAGAGAGTCTCGAATTGGTAAAGGACTATCTTTTGCCTCGGTTCACAGATGGAAATCCAACTTCCAATACGTGACTTTGCAGTTCTATTTGTAGAGCCTAGTGTGGCGACATAGTGGGATGGGGCGCTTATGCCGTCTATGATTGATACTTATGATTTGAAGTTGTTTTATACACTATACACTTATAGTAATAATAAATGATTTGTTTTAAACGTATCAAGCATTCTTGGCTATTATAAGGTAAAAACCCTATCCTACGGCTTACATTGCATTGTGTGATGGGACCTGGGTCTTATAATAGCTTCATATTTCTTTATTTAGCATTGCACTGTTTGTTTTATGCACTGGTGTTCTTGGGAGGAAACCCGTTCCGTGTTATATGGCGTGGTCCTTTGATTTACCTAACTTTAAAATAAAGATTAATAACTGTTTTAGTTCTCACACTAGTCACACGACTGACCTGGAGTTTATTGTTTTAACCTAAACTCTGGGTGCCCTTATTTTGGTACGTGCAGCTAGTAGTTTTGGTTTTGCAGATTTATATTCGCAGGATCCTGATTTACAGCTGGAACAATACTCGGAAAGCTTTGTATCCGCGTATTACTTCTAGTTGTGTATTGTATTATTTTCCGCTGCTATGTAATGTATTTAAATCTCTGATATTTTTCGAATGTATAATATTCATTTATACTCTGTATGTTCTTGTATTCTGATGGAATTGTTGTAATATATAATGAAATGTTTTTCTGTCTGCGTTCTAATTTGTCGTGTTCTCAAATCAATCAGGCGTTTCGAACGGTCAAGGTCGGTTTAGCGACTGATTCGGATCGAGCGAAATTCCTTTTCGTTACAGTTGGTATCAGAGCTTTGGTTTACAAAGCACGGAGAACAAGACACATTAGAACCAAACAAAAGAATTCATCAGAGATTGGATTAGTAATATCCAATGAGAATGACTCGTTAGAGATATGATCAGTAGCATCCTAGAACGAGTGTGAAGAGTATATTTTTAAAATGAAAACGATTTTTGTTTTGAAAATTTGAATCAATTATTCGTATTTGATTATTTATATTGATGTGGACAATCCAGTATATATAGATTTTGCATATACGTTTGATCCACGTGTATTCGAAGTTTTAATATACTGGATAGATATAGAATCACACTCTAGTCGCTTGGGCATGATTCTAATGATTGACGCGTCATCATTAGAATTTATTTTCGTGTTTCGAAAGTGAGATTTCTATATATTTCCAATTGACTGGTGTGAGAACCAAAATTAGATAGGGTCTATTGTTGTGAATTGGCATCAAAAATATGATTTTTTAGACTATGTATCAAAGTTATGAATTTGAAAAGCTAATCAACTAACTGATTGCTGGTTGTGTTGTTTGATTATAGTTTGATTAATTGAATATTGAACCTTTAGCCAAATTGAACCAAATAGTGGATTGTATTGAAAATTGGTCGCATTTGCATGCATATACATGTACTTACATTGAACAGGTCATAGCAAGGAGGCTAGAGCAGAAGAATAAAATTGTTTGCCCGACAAATAGGTACATGTTTACCATAATTTACTGTTTTGTTTGGGTGATGATGATTTTGTGAGCCGATTGGCTAGCCGCTTGGCTTTTTCTTTTTCTTTTGGATTGAAGAAGGCCATGGGAGGCTATATGAAATATCCCGAAGTCCCCGGTGCAGGGGAGGTTATGGCGAAATTTTTCGAAAATTTAGGGAGTTAGCCAAATTTTTGAAAAATTTGAAAAGTTCTTAAAAACTGAAAAGTTGAAGAACTTAAGCCGTAGTGAAAATAATGGAAGTTGAGTTGATTTGTTAAACAACTTTCGGCTTCGTTCCTTTTCGGGGACGAAAAGTTTTAAGTGGGGGAGATTGTAATAACCCGGAAATCCGAGCCAATTTAAAATTTTTATTTTGGTAATTTTAGCGAATTTTGATTATTTAAAATGAATTATTTTAAATAATAACAACGAGAAATTTATTTTGAATAGAATTCGAACGTATATATTTATTCGAATCGCCGTTAGAATATAAATATTTATTTTAAATTATAAAAGGAATTGAAAATGGCGCGGTAGTTCGATAATTCGATTTCAAAATTCAACTGAATGTACAGGATTCAAAATAAACCGGATTTTAGTGAAACCAAAAATATTGGAATCTAATTTAGGATATCTTTCCAACGAATCTGAGAAATTGAAATTTCATAGCGGGAATCAAAAGATATGTCTAGTTGAAAATTCAGAATAGTTGCTATGGAATTCTGGCCCTTAAAAATGGAAATTTTGCAAACGACCTCGGTTTTCGACGAAACCACTTTTGTTGAATCCGGGATGTCAAGTTATTGCTAGATTCCAATTTTCATAATTTTTCGATTCAATATGTGAGCGTGGCAACGGAAAACGCGTTTGACTAGTTTGAGTTGATTTTAATCGACTGGAAAATGGCCATTTTTCAAATGGTCTCAGAATTCGACGAAATTAGTTTTGTTAGGACCATATCGTCAATACGAAGCTAGAAAATATTTTTCTGGAATTTTTCAAGTTAGTATGTGGCCCCGGTAAATTGAAATGCGCGTTCAAATTCAATATATAGAGTTATATGTTGATTTTGACGAAAACCAATCGAAACAGTCGAATCAGCCTATGATACATATCCCATTGTGTTCAGAATGGGAGTAATTAGCTATGGACGACAGTCGATGGGCCTTATTTGGAGGTCAAAATAAAAAGTTGCCTTTAGGGAGTTTAAAATAATAAAATAATTAAATTAAATATATATATTCCCTTAACTCTCTCTCCCTTCCTCCTTTTCATTCTGTCGAGACGAAAAAAAAATTAAAAGAAAAAAAAAAGAGCGCGCCCCCCTGTTCAGATCCGCCGCCGCCTCCAGGCGGAGCGCCACCGCACCCCCCCCTCGACGCTCGCCCTCCTCTTCTCGATCCCCTCCTTCTTCCCTCCTCCAGCTCGAACGAGTGACGCGCGATCCCCTTTCCCCCCCCCCCCCCCTCGTTCGAATTCCCTCAGCCCAGACCCGCTCCCCCTCAAATTGAAACCCCGCCTCCCTCGAATCCGAACGCAGAAAGAAGGAAGCCCCCTCGGTTGAAAAAACACCCCAATCTATGTAAGTTTCCTTGCTGATTTTAATTTCTATAAAGCTATGATTTTTAGTTAGTAAATAAAATCAGTTTTGTTTCTATAAAGGAGTATAGATTTTATTGTGCATTTTCAGTATGAAGAAATGATTTTTATGTTTAGATATGAAATAAAAATATAATTTTTATAATATAGAAAAGTTAAAAATATAATTTTTATACTAGTGGCATATTAAAAATATGATTTTTATATTATAGAAGTAGTAAAAATATAATTTTTATTTATGTAGAGTAATAAAAATATAATTTTTAATTAAGTAGTGAAGTAAAAATATGATTTTTACTTCGATAAAAATGAAATCTTTATATTTGAAAAGGCGAAATCTTTATGTAGAGAATAGCGTGATAAAAATATAATCTGTTATGTATAAGTAGCGATGTTAAAAATATAATTTTTAACACAAACAGTGTTGAACATATCTCGTTAGAAGCACATCGAAGATTTCTACATATGAAGAGTCGTGGTGTTTGTTTAGCTAATCGGTGAGAACTTCTCACTTTTTAATTTAATTTTCTAGTTAAAATATATACTAGGATGCAGACGGTGTTTAGTAGAACCCGGCACCCGTCGTCCACAGACCATGGATGGCTTGTATGCTTGTTTGTTTGATTTTGATGTGTAGTTGATTGTGTGATGTGATGTGAAAGGAAATAAAATATATATATAGTTAAAAATATTTTATAGTCGAAAATAGAATTTTTAACGTGTATATGAAATGTAATAAACTAATATAAACAAATCGGGCGATTTGTTTATATACACTGATTTAACTGATAATTGATTGGGACGATAAATTTTACACATCGCCCAACTGCACAAATAAAATCTGTGTGTGTTGATTTGAAACCCCACACGGGTATTGGGATGATATATGACATACACTAATCCCAATAATTGGTTGTATGTCGATCGATTGATTGACAGACTCTTATAAGCGTTAAATATTTATATTTGATGCTTATACAGTGTAGAATGCACCTTGGATGATGGTTGATTATTTGTCATTGTTGATATATACATGCGTTGTATGGAAATACGTAGAAATAAAATCTATGGAAATTGATTGGGCCTCATTCCAGTTTTGAATAGAATATTTGATGAGAAATATTTGAATAGAAATATTTGAAAAAGGAAATATTTGAATAGAAATATTTGAAATAGAATATTTGAAAATAGAAATATATGAAGCCGTGTTGATTAGATTGACGCCATTTTGACATGAACGATATTTATATCGATTTTATTCATTTTTCAATGAATATTGAAAGTGATTTCAAAATTCGAATTAAATTGAAATGAATTGAAATTCGAATTAAATTGAAATGAACTGAAATTCGAATTAAATTGAAATGAATTGAAATTCGAATTGAATTGAAATGAATTGAAATTCGAATTAGATTGAAATTAATTGAAATTCGAATTAAATTGAAATTGAATTGAAATTGATTTGAAATGAAATTAAAACGAATTTGTATTGAAAAATTCAATCTTGATTAGAATTTGAAAAGGAAGTTGAAACCGTTTTGAAAACGATTTATAAAATACGTTTTAAAAGGAAATCGACGAAGTATATATTATATATATTATATATATAATATAATGGCATGAATAGAACGCGCCGCGCCGCGGCAGTTCGCGAATTTCGACCATTGACTTCGAATGGATATTGCGGGAGATCCGACCGTCGGATTCTCCTAGAACCGGAACCGTTGGGTTCGTATCGAAAAGAGCTTTCTAACGAATATTATAAATTTGAAATCTAACGGTTGGATTTGGAATTATGTCCAAATCAAATTTGAAAAAGGTCGATGTAAGTGCAGTTCGATGGCCGTTGATGGAAATCGACTGTACGGGCCTTGATAAAATTATTAAAAATAGTAATAATTTGTGTACAATCATAAGAAATGATTTGTGAAGAATTGGGATGAAAAACTCCATATTTGAAAAGATAAAAATAGATTTTTATCGAAATGAACTAGCTTTGAACTAGAATAATAACTTATTTATTTATTTTTAAAATAAACAAATTGGATTTGAAATGGTTTTGAAAATAACCAGAATTTTCAATAATTACATTGGAATGGATTTGAATCGAAATTGTCTTCGGAATATTTAGATGTTCGATTTCGTGATTATATAGATATTGTTATGGAACTTGAAAGATATATAAATATCGTTATTTCCAATACGATATTTGTTGGTCGTAGAATTTGACATTGAATATAAACCGATATATTTTCTATTCAGAGCCTTGTATTTAATATCAAATGTGATTTGGGTTTGCTATGAATGGTGTCTTCATTAAAACTGTTCTTAAGCCCAGTTGAGAAAAAGATTAAATCTTTTTATTTAGATTTAAAAGAAGTGTACCAATTAAATAATATTTAATTGAAATTGAAATGTGATGTGATTTTGGGTTTATCGTGAACCGTGTTTTAAATGAAATTGATTCTTTAACCCAGTCAAAGATTAAAACTAGGTGGAGTTTTAATGAATCTTTAATTAGATTGAAAAGATCGAGAATGGAGTATCACCAGTTTTACTCCTGGCGATAGTTAAATCTTTAATTAGATTTGAACGTGAAATGGTAATTGAATTTACCGATAACACCGGGGTGTTAGAGATGAAGTATTACCAGTTTTACTTCATGGGATGAATAGGTTGGGATTGTGAAATAAATGATTACTCCGGTGTGGTTTGCTAATCCCGACTAGTTTGAATTGATATTCAAAGAAGATTAAAGAATAATTAACTTTGATAAAATTAATGGGAACCTTTCCCAAAGTATAAGAATATTTGAATAAAAGAATATTCTGAATTGGAATGAGGCGTATGTTGTGTTTGTGTAACACTTGTTTATTATATACGCGAGTTATTCAGAAAGACCGGGTTTATCTCATTCTGAATAACTAATTCGACGTGGTGTCGAAGATGAAGATGTGGTTGAAGACCGGAGGCCTTCACGTCGTTTGGATAATTACTGATGATCTTGATTGGGCCGTACACACAAGAGGAGAGAATCGGTTGGTGATCATCCAGATGTACTTGGAGATCGATGGATATGCGGGGTACTAGGTGCCTCTGGTTTCGTTCAGACCCAGAACGAACTTGTAAATGGACCGTGTGTCTGACATTGGATTTTAGTCTGTGTGGTTGATTTCTATCAAATATATATCTGTTTGGCGGTGGAGAATTTATTCTCTTGCTTAACGCCCTTCTCTGAGACGTACGAGCTCAGAGGTTATATATTGATGGATATCAAACGCATGGAGTGAATTGCCTGTGTGACATGCCTAAGTGGCAATTGATCAAGGCTTCTGTTGAAAAGCAAAGTCTTGTAGTGATGATCAAAGCACAGCCTATGTGGCATATCTTTGTGTAACGTTGATTCGCGAGCCTCACAACCCGGTGTGAACCAAAACGGGAGAGGACGTCAGGGAGGGCATGCGTTTCTTTCTAGCTAGAAGTGGCGTCAGTGGTTTTTCACGCCCTGACGAGTTAGACTTATGTGGTTGTTGTTGTTGCGAGGCGCCTCGGTTTGATCGGACGATCCGGGTCCGATGGAGTCATTCGTTGGCTCATTTACGCCCCATAGGGCGGGGAAATGCATGTTCAGGGTTTAAGTTTAATCCACATCGGTGGACTGGCCCTGAGGATCCAAGGGCTCACCTGTGTCTGGGTCCTGAGGCTCGGGCTAGAGAGTCTCGAATCGGTAGAGGACTATCTTTTGCCTCGGTTCACAGATGGAAATCCAACTTCCAATACGTGACTTTGCGGTTTTATTTGTAGAGCCTAGTATAGCGACATAGTGGGATGGGGCGCTTATGTTGTCTATGATTGATACTTATGATTTGAAGTTGTTTTATACACTATACACTTATAGTAATAATAAATGATTTGTTTTAAACGTATCAAGCATTCTTGGCTATTATAATGTAAAAACCCTATCCTCTAGCTTGCGTTGCATTGTGTGCTGGGACCTGGGTCTTATAATAGCTTCATTTTTATTTATTTAGCATTGCGCTATTTGTTTTATGCACTGGTGTTCTTGGGAGGAAACCCGTTCCGTGTTATACGGCGTGGTCCCTTGATTTACCTAACTTTAAAATAAAGATTAATAACTGTTTTAGTTCTCACACCAGTCACATGACTGACATGGAGTTTATTGTTTTAAACTAAACTCTGGGTGCCCTTATTTTGGCACGGGCAGCTAGTAGTTTTGGTTTTGCAGATTTATATTCGCATGATCCTGATTTACAGCTGGAACGATACTCGGAAAGCTTTGTATCCGCGTATTATTCTAGTTGTGTATTGTAATATTTTCCGCTGCTATGTAATATATTTAAATCTCTGATATTTTTCGAATGTATAATATTCATTTATACTCTGTATGTTCTTGTATTCTGATGGAATTGTTGTAATATATAATGAAATGTTTTTCTTTCTGAGTTCTAATTAGTCATGTTCTCAAAACAATCAGGCGTTTCGAACGGTCTGGGTCGGTTTAGCGACTGATTCGGATCGAGCGAAATTCCTTTTCGTTACACATTGTCAGATCTGTTAATCACTAATTGGTTTGCACAAATATTCTGGATGTTATGCTAAGGGAATAAATCTGTTGCAACCATATACATTTGTACAGATCAACATATTCGATCATTGGAAATACTCTGTTAGACATTCGTCCATATACGTTCGTTCTGGGATTGAACAAAACCGAAGGCACAATTTCTATTAATATAAAAAGTCCTTGCACTTCACTCCATCTTTGATTATCTTCATATAATCCGATTCGCAACGTTACTGCCAATATAGAGTGGTTCACGGATAATAATCCAACCGGTCTCTCCATATTGACAATGATATTGGCAAACACTTCGATAGTCGGTTATTTAACTATCGAAGTAAAACAAACATCCATACACAGCATCAAAAAATCACTGGGCCTTTTAATTTATATTTCATTAATTAAAACACTTCTCCACTTCCTTATCAATATTTTTTAACCAAACATTCCTAGAAATCTTATTGATCTCTTACGCTAGTTGGAAAAATATTTTGCTATATTACCTTCTTTTATTTTCTATACTTAGAAAATATATTCTATTCGCTATTGAAAATATTTTCAATCACTTATCTCTTTCCCGACTACTTTAATTATTCTCGGGAATTATTTACTTTTGTATTTCAAAAATTCCACTTCTTGGGTTAAAATGAATGTCGTGTAAAACATCGTTACAATGACCCAAAATATTATATTCAACTAACTATTATTCAAACACTTCTCTTCGAGATTGGATCTTGCTATTTATCAATTAAAAATGAAATCAATCAAGTTGGGGAAAAATTACCTCTCAGACCTTGACTTAAAACACCCTCAACTTCAAAACGGCAAAACCACTTACTTCGAATAAACACACTATAAAACTCAATTATTCATTTTTAAAACATGTATAAAGTTCGCTTTCTATTTCTAATTTATATATTTCCCTTTTTGTTTACAATATTCTATTTTAAATTCGTTTCCTTATCGAATTCAATATATATTGATATATTGATTTCTAACTATCAAATTATTTTAAAAATATTCTAACTCCTTAAATTCTCGGAAAAATTCGCCATAACCTCCCTTGTACCGGGAGCTTCGGGATATTTCAAATAGCCTCCCATGGCCCTCACCAATCCAAAAGAAAAAGAAAAAGCCAAGCGGCTTGCCGATACGGCGCGTAAAATCTCATATATGAATTTAAACATGTACCTTTTGTCGGGCACATAATTAAAATCTTCATATACTTCATCCCATACCTGTCTAACACATGCTCACCTGTTTCCAATTCAATTCATCTCAAACCAATCGTTTGAATTCAGTTTTCGCTCATTTATTCTTTAATTAGCTATTTGGCCTATTTCAATTCTTTGTTTGAACATAACATGTTCAAACAAAATATTTAACTTGCTCATAACCAAATTGAATTTCAATTCTAGTTTTCTTTTCGATTTCGAATATAATTTTCAAATCGAATTCGCTTATTCAAAGCCCAATATTAATTCAAAATCTCATTAATTAATTACTACTCGAATTAGTTAATTCTATTCAATAAATCAAAAATCTAATTTCTGTTTCAAAAATCAGTTCATTACTCCACTTGAGTTCACATATAATTTACAACTCAAAATCTGAAATTTTCTAAATAGAAATTCGGATTTTATTCGCTTAAAATCCTTTTATAAAATTAAATAAACCGTTATGGTTTTTAAATGGTTATGGCGCTATTTTTCTAGAAAATTTGATTTTGACATAACTCAAAATCTATTTGTCGAAATCCAGATTTTTCTCTTTCATTGGAAAACTATTATCAAATCGGTCTTGACGTTTCTTGTTTCAAAGAATTCCGACTTCAATTGAGTTATGTACACTCAATTGAAGTTCGAAACGACAATTTACGAACTGCAGCGCTGCGGCGAGTTCATTTTAATTATATTTATATATATAAACTTTTAAAACTTCGTTAAAATGAATTCAACTCCATTTTAACTCTATTTGAGTTTTCTTGATTCCAACTCCATTTTCACTTTTATTTGAATTCTATATTCAAATTCCAATTTCACTTTTATTTGAATCCTATATTCAAATTCCATATTTTAAATTCCATTTGAATTCTTTTTGAATTCTACATTCAAATTCCCTATTTAATTCTCTTTGAATTCAAATTCCATATTTATTCTATTTGAATTTCAAATATTCAAACTCCGATTTAATTCTATTTGAAATTTCAAATATTCAAACTCCTTTTAATTCTATTATTCAAATTCTATTCAAATCCTCTTATTCAAATTCTATTTCAAATTCCCTTATTCAAATTCTATTTACATTCCTATATTCAAATTCTATATTTGAATTTCCTTTAAATTTTCTATATTCAACATCTATTTACATTTCTATATTCAAATTCTAGATTTGAATTCTCTTTGAATTTCTATATTCAAATTCTCTTCAAATTCTATATATTCAAATTCAAATTTCAATTTGACTTCTATTTAAATAAAATTCGAATTAATCGAATTCAAATCTTAAATCCTTACGGATTTATTCTAGTCCAATTTATATTCTGAACATCGGAATAAATTCCATCGTTTATTACTTTAAAACAATTTCTCAATTCTATTTTTAAATTCACATTTGAATTTAAATACTCGAATTATCTAAATGATAATTTTCCACTTTTCATTTACAAGCACCATCTATTTTTCTTGTTTTCTTTTTAAAACAAATCTCGATTTCAACGGAAACTCCACTTGAATTCTATTTTCAAATCTCTATATTTTAAACTTCATTTGAACTTCCTTTATTCAAATCCATTTGAAATCCTTTGAATTCAAATTCTATTTGAATTCCTTTGAATTCAAGTTCTATATTTAAATTTTATATTCAAATCCCGTTTGAATTTCTATACTCAAACTCCATTTAAATATCTATATTAAGCAAGTCTTGATTTCCAATTCAGTTGAAAACAATAATTTCTACTTTGGAAAAATAAATTTTCCTTTTCAACTTCACACTTGTTTTTTTATTTCTGAATTACCCAATGATAATTCTTTCTACTTCTTTTATAAACTTCGTTTACAAAAGAACTACTTGTTTTTATTCTTTTAAACCAAGTTAATATTTTGATTCTATTCAAATTTCAAATTCTATTTTTGAAAAATAGAATTTCTCCTTTTAACTTTGGAAATTTCCTTTTCACGATATTTTTTTAAATATCAACATTTAGGCCCCAGTGATATTTAAACAATCCAACCACTCAATTATCAACCAACACATCATATATGATAATATATGTGAAAACGACAAATAAAAATATTTTTGAGGAATCCAGTTGGATCCCTCCAACCTGTTTTTCCTGCATCCACAAACGTTAGTCAAAAGAAATAATACCCATCCTGCTTCGAGGCAGGATATCGCGGTATAAAAAAGGGAATCCACTTATATACGTGGAGCGTAGGGTCATCCGCTAATGATACTGCGGGCATCCGCTAATAATACTGCGGGAATCCAACCACCAAACCATATATATATATATAATAGTCACCCTAAATAACTAATATATTTAAAACAACCAGAGAGCATTCAAACAAGCAACAACAATTATTTTTAACGAATAAAAATAATTCTAAAGAAAAAGGTGAGTGAGATTTTCTCACCGGAGTTGCAGTTATCGAATATCCTGTTTATTCCACACTCATCGGCTATGAATCTTGAATGAATTCGTACCTACGATAAATTGATTTGAATTTACAAATCAATATTTATTTATTTTGAATTAACTATTTAAATGAATAAATAAATTTCCCTATATTATTAAATTTACACATTATAAAATAAAAATTCACTTTATCAAATTTAAATAATCTAATTAGCTTTTTAATTCCTTGTCTATACTTATCCTTCTTACCTACTACTTTACTAACCACTCAGTGATATTTTCTAAGCATATAACAAAATTCTCTAATGGTTAAAAATGATAAAATTACCTTAATTCCTGCTTAAAATCAACTTCTCCCCAAATTAAATTCCTAGCCTGCTGCTCCTTATAAACCATATGTCGAACAGTTTCTTCCCTCACTGTAACTGCTTTCTATTTCAGCAAAATTCACGAGCTCCGTTCTCCATTCAGAACTCACCTTGCCCAATTCTTGTATGAAAACCACACTCAGTTTTAAACAAATACTAACTGTGACTTCCCATTTGTGATTAACCGCACCTTTCTCTCCATCGTGACCTCAGAGAACCACACAACTCCAAAAGGCATGAATCGAGCTTCAACCGATACCTATTTCCAAACCCTACTTCTCAACGTCGACTACCTCCATATAGCTGCTACAGTAACTCACGGCAGTCCACATCTACATGCTGTCCATCGCACGCCTCTCGTTGGCTTCTCCTTCAAGTCGCGGTCCAAATCCCTAGGCACGCTATCTCCAAAAGGCTCCAGATCCATTCGCCAGACCATCGCGTTACTCCATCTGCCTTACTTCGCAATTTACAACCCTCGATTTGCCTTCTAGCGCCTCTAAATGCCATCGCGATCCAGCCCTAGCTCGACGATGACCATTATGAAAGATTCCGATCCCAAATTTTGAACTAATGAAGTTCAACTTTGATTTCTTTTGATTGAGGAAAAGGAGAGGTGGGTCACGACTGGATTTCACTGATTTGCTGAAAGAAAGAGGGATCGGTTTTATATTTGATTCCTGAAGCTTGCATTTTTATTTATAGAGGGAATGAATCCTACGAAAATCAAAGAAGAGAAAAGGAGAAGCTAGTTGCGTTTATATAGAAGGAGAAAGGGAACAACAAGTACACGGTTGTTAAATGTATGTTGGTTAAGTACATGACAATTTTTAAATCGATTTGATTTCAAATTTAATTTGATTTGATGTAAAGCGGTTTTTATTCTTTTTAGATGGATATCGATTTGATTTCGAACATATCCACAATCAAATATCTCGGGGTCCATTAATTTAAACCACGAACCGCTATTTTAACGTAACCACTGTTATTTCAATAGTGTAACACTATTCTGAAGTAACTGAATATATTTTGATATTTAATTTGAACATAAATATAAATAACCAAAATAAATTAATATAATTTAAATTCAAATAAAAATTCATATAAATCATTTTGACTCCATTTCAAATTGAATTACTTAAAATCCTCGTATTACGATAATTATATCGATAATTCAATAAAAAAACCGATTTATATTATCAGCTCAATATTTAAAATAATATTAAATATTCAAAATAAATAGACTAGAAAATTTGGGTCATTACACAACCAACCAACCAAGTCTACCATCACATAATACATATACATAACATCAAACAAGTCTACCATCCACCAAGTCATACTAATACAAAAAAACATACCTCTCAAAGCAGTCAATCATTTGCAAAACCTCCAGAGCCAGCAGAGGAAAGGAAGTGACCAGCATAATGCTGCATGAACACGGTGATACACTGATCCAACAGCTGTGTCATCTCTATGGCCTGGCGATGGTTCTGATCCTCCAGCTGCGCCACTCCAACTGTGAAATTTATTATGTGAGGATTAAACATATGGTTTAAGTTGTTTAAAATTATTTTTAACTTGTAAAAATATATTTGAAATTTTATACAAATAAATTTAATAAAACTGTTTATATTGTAATGTGTTAATTATGATTAAAACATGTAAAAAGTGGAGAAATGAGGACTAATATGTGCTAGTCACTTTAATTTTGCCTAAACCTTAATGTTTTATTTAATTGGACCTTAATCTCCACTAATTACTAATTTTTCTTAGAGAAACTTAAGACTGAAAATAAAGCGATGTACAATAAATTAAAATATTATTAAATTGTTATTTTCTAAAATACTATTTACGTGACACTTGATTGCCAAATCTGTATTGTTTGCACTATGACGTGGATCCATAACTGACTCAAATATAGCATCCTCCTCATCCGTCGTCAGCTACTCTCAACCCGTATCATCTAGAATTTTGTAGCGCTGCTCCATAAACTTTTCCTGCATTAACAAATAAGAATGTAATTCAATTCAATATCATATCTTATTTCATTATAGTTTAATAAGTAAAACAATTACTAATACTAAATAAATTTAAATATGCTCACATAGCTCTTGCTGGATTTTGGATTGTGCCATGTATATGAAACTGTCCCATCCAGATTTACAAGCTCGACAGCATACATATGGGTAAACACATCCATATATGCATGGCACCCTACGCCTCGGATTCTTGAAAATTGATTATTATGTGCAATTATTGTACATTCAAAATTATATAGCACAACAACTATTTACAATTTGTATTCAGTAAATTTACCAATTCCTACCGATACTACTGAAATGGCTTTAATCCTCCTCGATGGATGATGGTGTTTTTATTTCTATTTGCAAAGTTTCTCTCCAACTCTGCCTGTACATTCCAAATTTGATACATTAGTTATCGCTTAAGTATTTTTTGATATTTATCTATCAATCAAATATTCGAAAAAAGTTCAGTATACATACATTTGCCTCGTCACTATTCCAATATGTCAACCACCCTTCCCATACGCTCGCCCCCATCCAATTTGGTTTCTTTATTTCTTTGTTAACTTACGACATCGAATCCGTATAGTTCTTCACATTTTTTGCATCCAATAATTTTGTTCCAGCTGCGTATTGTTTGTTTGGCAGTCTAACTCAGCCTGTGTTTCACAATAAAAAACATTACACTGTAAATGATAAACAGCTAAAAAGCGAAAAAAACGAATTAAAAATGAAAATAGAAAAATATAGTTACAATGACGTACTACCAAATACACTCTACTATATATGGTGGGATGGTATACCACTTCAACCAACAAGCCAACATCCTACCCCGATAAGCTGCTTTAGAAATATCCAGTACAATCTTTGATGGTTGTAGTTCGAACCCTCTATTTTTTAATATGATACAGCTAATTATATTTATCATTAAAAAATTAATATATTGAGTAAAATTTATTTCTTAACCCTCAGCTGTAGGTATTATAGTAATGATAGTACACTGTGACGATTGCGATGGACCGTTGTCATCGCCTCTCGATGACCGGGATGAACTCCTACCTCTGGATGACATGTCTTTACCTGTGACCTATATAAACATCATTTTAAAAGAGAATAATAACATATGATAATGAAATATATTTCATACTTAAATGACATAAATAATTAAAATTGCTAATTTAATGACTAAAATTGAATTGTATATACCCGATTCATATTGTATCTCATGCTTAAAAATTGCTAAATAAATGGTAAATGGAAATGGCATAAAAAATGTAAACAATAGTAAACAGATTTAGTTTCATAGTTACATTAATTTCATAATATACCAAGAATCCAATATAGTTACATCAACTGAAAAATATATGTGGCAGTGTAACTATCAAATGAATACTAGTCATTTATATCAATCATCATTATGTTTTGATTCATATTTAGTCTCATTTTCTTTGATATTTTCCTCTGTACTCTCAAAGACTTCCACCCGAACGTTTGATTCATCGATCAAAGGTCCAAAATCTATACGATCGTATGTAATTATTATTTTGTTGCTCTCAAGATCTGCTTGATAAGCTTTTTCGTCTAGAATGTTCTTTCCATCAAAGTAAATCTAGCCTTTATTTTAATAAACTTCCAATCAATCTACTTTATCTCTCTTTAGAGATGGATAAGGAGCATAATAAATTTACAATGCTTGTTTTGCTAGTACAAAAGGATTATACTTATGATAATGCGATGTATGCTTTATTTCGGTAAGATTATAATCCTTGTGCACATTAATTCCCGATGTTGGAACATTGCTAAACCAATTGCGTTAAATAGAAACACTTCCTCCGTGAGGCGTGTGAAATATATCAGCTATAAAATTTGTGTTAAAATGCCACAAAAATCATGTATGTGATTTTTTGTATCGTCGCTAGCTTTAACAAATACACCTATATTATAAGTTAATTTTTTTACACCATATTCTTTGGTATTAAATTTATATCTATTAATGAAATATAATGGATACGTCTTCACCACTCTTATTGGTCCTATCGCAAGATGTTTCAACCCATCATCAACAACACAATTTTTCGGCTCGTAAATGTATTTTGAAAACCAATTGAAAAATTCTTTACTGAGATCTCCGTTCGGATGTTTACGTATATAAACACTGTACATATAAAATATTACATTAGATTCTACACGAGCATGTATTATAGAAATGAATAAAATACAAATTATTATTTCAGATTACCTAACAAATGGCATAACCTCAGCACAATTTAGAGTAATATAAGTGTGTGCTACATGAGGATCTCTATCGTCTAGCCATATTTCTGCACATTTCCCAAAAGGCGACTATGTTGTCTAAAAATAGGTAACACTGTTTGAGAGGACTCATGTTTGTCGCCTTGGTCATTACGGGGAACACTTTCAAATGATATATTCACATGGTCACTGAACTAGTGAGAGAAAAAGAAGGAAGCATCTTCTTTGATGCAAGATTTAATTATCAAACATTAAACTCATGCTTTTTGTCCTGCTTTTTTCATCAGATAATTCAGATATCTATGAAAAAGAAATTTAGATTAACTTCATATTATAAATACAATTAAATTAATAGGTAACATATCATATACCACTCAAATGGATACATCCATCCATATTGGACAGGACCTCGAAGTCGTGCTTCTGATGCGAGATGAAAAACTAAATGCTCCATTACATTCAAAAAACTGGTGGGAATATTTTCTCTAATTTGATGAGCAATATAGAAATATCTACTTCAAGTTTTCGTTAACATTGCACTTTTATAGTAGTCGAACAAAGCTATTTGTAAAACATACTAAGCTTCGTTACTACCTTCCATTTTAACGGCAATAGTTCTTTTAACATAACAAGTAATAAATTTTCCATCATTATGTGACACTCATGGCTTTTCATTCCGCTAAATCTACCATTTTTAAAGTCACCATATATACTAAGATTTGATGAAATGCCATCAGGAAATCTTAACCTTTCCATCCATTTTTACACAACATTGCTATCTAATTCATAAAATGCCTTCGATTTTTTACTGTCATTTGGTTTCATATGAAGCTCAAGCATTTTCATAAATCTTTACATGGCATCTTGATTTCAAATCATCCTTAGTCTTTCCTTTGACATTCTAAATTGTGTTAAAGACAATATCAAATACAATTTTCTCATCATACATTACATCAATATTATGATGAAGCAGAAGATATTTCCAATATAGCAACTCCCAAAAATAGACTATTTGCACCAATTATGGACAGTCAATTTGCATTCAACTTCTATTTGCAGTCCACTTTCATATAACTTTTGATAGTCCCTAGCCAGTTTGTATATGTCTTCGCTTGACCATATCGTTGGTGGTTGTCTTGTTTTTATTCTATCAGTTAAAAAGTTTTTCTTGTCTCCTTTGAAACGATGATTTAAATGGAGGAAACATTAATGACAATTAAACCATGAGATTTTCTTACCATCCGGTAAAGAAAACACTTGTGTTTCTTCCATGTAATATGGACATGTTAGACGAGCAGCAGTACTCCATTCTGAAAGCATTGCATAAACAGGAAAATCACTTATAGTCCACAACAAAGAAGCAAATATGTAAAAATATTCTTCTTTGAAACGTCGTATGTTTATACTCCATTCTATTGTAACAACCTAGAAAATCAGAACTAATTAAAAAAAAATATTTTGGCAATTTTAATGAATATTGAATATTTAAAATAATTTATTTTAAATAATTACGACTAGAAATTTATTTCGAAAATGGCGCGGTAGTTTGAAAATTCGATTTCAAATTTCAAATGAATGTACAAGATTCAAAATAAACCGGATTTTAGTGAAACTAAAAATATTTGAATTTGTTTGAAAATATCTTTCCAATGGATCTGAAAAATTGAAATTTCATAGCGGGAATAAAAAGTTATGTCCAATTGAAAATTCAAAATAGTCGCTACGAAATTTATATAATATATAGCCCTTAAAAATAGCGATTTTGCAAACGACCTCTGTTTTTGACGAGACCAATTTTGTTGGATCCGGAATGTCAAATTATTGCTAGATTCCAATTTTCATAATTTTTGGAATTAATATGTGAGCGTGGCGAATTTAAACGCGTTTGGTAATTTCAGTTTGAATTTAATCGACTGGAAAATGACCATTTTTCAAATGGTCTCCAAATTCAACGAAATTAGTTTTGCTAGGACCGTTTCCTTTACACATAGCCAGATTTATTTTTCTGGAAGTTTTGGAGTCAGTATGTGGTCCCGGTAAATTAAAATGTACGTTAAAATCAATATTGAACGTTATATTAATTTATATTTTAATTTTAAATGAAAACTGATCGTAACGGTCGAATTGGCTTACCGGACATATCCTATTGTGTTCAGAATGGGGGTAATTAGCTAGGGGTGACAATTGTTGGGTATCATTTGGGGTTCGAATTTAAAAAGTAACTTTATGGAATTAGATAATTAAATAATATAAAAAAAAGAAGTCAACCCTCCCTTTAATTCTCTCTCTCCTCAAACACCCCCCATCAGTTTTAAAATTGAGAAATAAATAAAAAAAGATAACAAAAAAAATCGTGCCCCAAATCGATCAGACGCGTCGCCTCCGCTCCACCAACTAACGTCGTTGACGTCCAACCTCCCCCTCCTCCGTCACTCGCTGCCCGCACCTCCACCCACAACCCCCTCCTCTCCTCCAGAACCGTTCGAACGCCCACCCCTCCCCCCACCCCCCCATTGAAGAAACTGTGCCCCTCATGAATGCAGACCACCACCCTCCCCTGCCAGAGCCACCGCGCGCCACCACTACCTCAGACCGCGCCCTCCGGCCGCCCACCGACTGTGGGGCCCCTCCTTGGGAGAAAACTGAATAAAAAAGTGAGTTTTTATTTTATTTTACTTAATGTAATTATTTAAGTTGGTAATCAAAGACAATTAAATTATAAATAACATTATATAATAATGATAAGATTTTTATTGATTTAAAGATAAGATTTTTAGTAATAAAAATCCGATTTTTATATATTTATTAGCAAGATTAAAAATATGATTTTTGTTCGATTAAAAATATGATTTTCGTTCGATTAAAGATATGATTTTGGTTTGATTAAAAATATGATTTTCGTTCGATTAAAGATATGATTTTGGTTTGATTAAAAATATGATTTTTGTTCTATTAAAAATATGATTTTTGTTCGATTAAAAATATGATTTTTGATTGATTAAAAATTCGATTTTATTATTTGAATAGCGATATAAAATTTTGATGTTTATATATGACATAGCGGAATAAAAATATAATTTTTTCATATGAGTAGCGATATAAAAAAAATCATCTTTATATATGGAGCGAAATAAAAATGTAATATTTTATATATAAAATATGATTTTAATATATAAACGTCATATTAATAATGTGATTTTTATTATGAACAGCATGGAAAGGACTGCGTTGGAATTTCAGACAAATCCAAACGGTTCAGAAATTCAGAAATAGAACTGGACGAGTGGATCCTAAAGGTGAGAACTTCTCACTTTAATTTATTTTCTAGTTAAATATATATACTAGGATGCAGACGGTGCTTAGTAGCACCCGACACCTTTGTTTGGAACCATGTTTGTTTGGTTGTTTGGTTGATGGGATTATATGTTTGAATTTGGTTGTTTGGTTGATTGGATTGATTAGAATTTGGTTTGTACATGGCGCGAGCCATTATTACGTATGGGATAAGGCTAAACCTTATTCCGGTTCTAGTGTCGCGCCGTTGTGCTGCCGATTTTTTCTGAAAATATTAGAACAATAAAAATATCATTTTTATTATATAATTGAACTGTATAATATATTCATGAGTTGAAATAAATATTTTATAGTTAAAAATATAATTTTTAACGTGAATATGAATAAAATAAATATTTATTTACAAATTGGACGATTTGTTTATGTACACACATTTAACTGATATTGATTGGGTCGATATATTTTACATATCGCACAACTGCAAAAATAATAATCAGTGTTTGTTGTTTGAAAACCCCACACGGGTATTGGGATAATATTGGACATACACTAATCCCAATATTTAGTTGTATGTCAATCGATGGGTTGACAGACTGTTGTAAGCGTTAATTATTCATATTTAAAGCTTATGCATTTGTGTAATGCACTCTAGATGATGGTTGATTGTGTTTGATCATTGTTGTGTACATGTGTGTATGAAATCCATATAAATAAAATTATATGGTAATTAACTGTGTCTGATTCCAATTCGGAAAGAACGAATATTTTAAATTAAAGAATATTCAAAAATGGCGAGTAATGAATATTTTAAAATAATATTCAGCAATGGATCAAAATGTGATTTTGATGTCCGATTTAGGATGGACACGTAAATATTTAAATATATAAAGCCGTGTTGATTTAATTAACACCATTTTGACATGAACGATATTTATATCGATTTTATTCATTTTTATAATGAATATCGAAAAGGAAGTGATTTCAAAATATGATGTTTTGAAAATATTATCATTTATATATTAATGATATGGAATATTCAATTTCGATTTAAAATTGAATATGAAGTTGAAATGGTTTTGAAATCGAATTTAAAACGATTTATAAAATACGTTTTAAATGGAAATCAACGAAATATATATAATATATACATTATATATATATATTTATTTATTTATTTAATGGCCTGGATAGAACGCGCCGCGCCGTGGCAGTTCGCGAATTTTGACCACTGAATTCGAATTGACATTACGGGAGAACCGATCGTCGGATTCTCCTAAAACAGTAACTGTTGGGTTCGTATCGAAAAGAGATTTCCAAGAATATAAGGGATTTAGAATCTAACGGTTGGATTGGGAATTATGTCCAAATCAAAATTGGAAAAGGTCGCTGTAAGTGCAGTTCGATGACTGTTTATGGAAATCGACTGTACGGGCTTGATAAAATTATTAAAAATGTCAATAATTTGTGTAAAATCATAATAAATGATTTGGAAAGAATTTGGGTGAAAAATTCCACATTTGTAAAGATAAAAATATATTTTTATCGAAATGAACTAGTTATTAACTATATTTGAAATCCAATAATTTTTAAATAAAATAAATTTGATTTGTGAACGGTTTTAATATAACCAGAATTTCCAATATATGAATTGGAATGGATTTGAATCGAAATCATCTTCGGAATATTTCGATATTGGATTCCGTGATTATACGGATATTGTTATGGAAATTTGGAAGATATATTTTATATCTTTATTTCTAATACGATATTTATTGGTTTCAGAATTTGATATTGAATATAAGCTGATATAATTTCTATTCAGAGCCTTGTACTTAATATCAAATGGGATTTTGGGGTTTGTCGTTAATGGTGTCTTCATTAACACTGTTCTTAAACACAGTTGAAATAATAATAAATCTTTTCAGTAAGATTTAGTGAAAATTTCCAATTAATTAATATTTAATTGGAATTGAATGAAAGAATTGTATTTTGGGTTTGTCGTGAATGGTGTCTTCATTAACACTGTTCTTAAACCCCGTGTGGAGAGAATAAATCTTTTAAACAAGATTATTGGAGTTTCCTGTTATATTTTGTAATTGGAACAAAAATGGAATGTGAATTGGATTTATTGTGAACTGTGTTATATGACATAACGTTCTTTAACCCGATTTATAGTGAAATCTGATTTAGAATTTATAAATCATTTAATTAAGATTCAGGGAAATTTTCCAAAGTGAAGTTTTCCAATTTAATACAATGAATTGGAGTGGAATGGAATTCGATTGGATAATAATCGAAGTGAGCTTCTGTGGAGGAAGACGGTTAATATATATGGAATTTAAACGATTTTACCGTTATTCCCTTTATATTATCGGTTGGATACGGAAGTTTATATCGATTATATATATTGATCTGTTTTCTGTGAAGATTCCATAATTAATAGAATAGGATTTTGGGTTTATCGTTAACTGTGTTTTAAATGACATTAGTTCTTTAACCTAGTTAAAGATAAGATTAATATCTTAATTTTGAATAATCTTTAGGTAGTAATTTTTGAGATTAAAACTGAATTGGAGTTTTAATGAATCTTTAATTAAATTGAAAAAGAGAATGTGATAATTTAAATTATCAAATTCGGAAAATGATCAAGAATGGAGTAGCACCAGTTTTACTCCAAGCGATAATTAAATCATTAATTAGATTTGAACATGAAACGGTAATTAACTGTACCGATAACACGGTGGTGTTAGATATGAAGTATTACCAGTTTTGCTTCATGGAATGAATAGGTTGGGATTGGGAAATATAACAAATGATTATAAGGTGCGCTAATCCCGACTAGTTTGGATAAACCATAATTTGGTTTGAATTGATATCCAATGGAAGATTAAAGAATAAATTTAAAGAATTTATCTTTGATAAAATTAATGGGGACCTTTCCCTAGGAATAAGAATATTTGAATAAAGGAATATTCTGGATTGGAATGAGGCGTATGATTTGTTTTTATAGCACTTGTTTATTAGATACGTGAGTTATTCAGAAAGACCGGGTTTATCCCATTCTGAATAACTGATTCGACGATAAGTCGACGATGAAGACGGTGGTAGAAGACCGGAGGTCTTCACATCGTTTGGATGATTACTGATGTCCTGATTGGGCTATATACCCAAGACGAAGTAATAAGTGGTGATTGTCCAGACGTACTTGGAGATCGACTGGAAATGCGAGGAGCTCTCTCCTGTATTGGACATATGGGACGAGGAATAAGGTGCCTCCAGTTCTGTTCAGACCCAGAACGAATTTGTAAATGGATGTATGTATGACATTGGATTTCATTCTATGTGATTGATACACATCAGTTGCATGGCGTGAATTGCCTGTGTGGCATGCTGAGATGCAAATGATCGAGGCTTCTGTTGAAAAGCAGTCTTGTGGTTGATGATCAAAGCACGTCTTTAATATAACATAGTTTTGTGTATAGCGTTAATTCGCGAGCCTCACACCCCAGTGTGAACCAAAAACGGGAGAGGACATCAAGGAGGACATGCATTTCTTTCTAGCTAGGAGTGGTGTCAGGGTATTGCAAGCCCAGACATTTTACTTATGTGAATGGTGGATAGCGAGGCGCCTCGGTTATATCGGTCACTACAGGGCCGATGGATGGTTTGGTCGATATACTGACTAGTTTTACGCCCCATAGGGCGGGAAAACGCATTGTTCAGGCATTTTAATCCACTCTATGTGGACCGGCCCTGATGATCCAAGGTGCAGTTGCAGGGCTAGAGAGTCTCGAAGCGAGAAGGACAATCCCTTGCCTTGGTTCACAGATGGAAATCCAACTTCCAATACGTGATTTTGCGATTTTAATTGTAGAACTAGTATGGCGATATGATAGATGGTACCCATGCCATCTAGGATTGATACATTTATATTTGAAGTTGTTTTATACACTATGCACTTATAATAGTATCAAATGATTTGTTTTAAGCGTACCAAGCATGTTTGGCTATTATAAGGGAAAACCCTATCCTCCGGCTTGCGTTGCATTATGTGATGGGACCTGGGTCTTATAATAGCTTCATTTTTGCAAAAAGCATTACGTTGTTTTGTTATATGCACTGGTATTCTTGGGAGGAAACCAGTTCCGTGTTATACGGCGTGGTCCCTTGATTTTGTTTATTTTAAAGTAAAGATTTAATAACTGTTTTAGTTCTCACACCAGTTACATGACTGACCTGGAGTTTATTGGTTTAACCTAAATTCTCGGTGCCCTTATTTTCCATACGGGCAGCTTGTAGTTTTGGGTTTGCAGATTTATTCTTATAGGATTCTGGTTTACAACTGGAGATATATTCGGAAAGCTCTGTATCCGTGTATTTTTTTCAATTGTGTTATGTATTATTTTTCCGCTTCATTGTAATTTAAAATCTCTGATATTTTTCTGATGTATAATATTTATTCATACTTTGTATATTCTTGTACTCTGGTGTAAATTGTTGTAATAAGCAATGAAATGTTCTTCTGTTTGTGTTCTGATTTGTCGTATTCTCAACTCAATCCGGGCTTTACTTTACGGGGAAGTTCGGATCGTTATATCCATAGTGTTTTTAATTCCTCAATCAACAGTTGTAAACAAACATCAATTACTTGTGTCATATCGTCGGGGCGAAGAACGAAAACAGTAAGAAACATATATTGTGTTTTCATACACATCCATGGAGGTAAATTATACGGTGTGATGATAATGGTCCATGATGAATATTTAGAACCAAATTGAGAAAAATGTAAAAAAAAAACGATCCGTATATAATCCTAGTCTAACATTACTACTCTCTACTGCAAAATTGAGATAAGTTTTATCAGTATTCTTCCATGCTTCTCCATCGGCCGGATGTGTCAACGTACCATCTTCCTCTGTTCTCACATTATACCATCTTGAGTTGCAGTTACAGAAGATGCATATAATCTTTGAAGCCTTGGATTGATTGGTAAGTAATGCATACGATGGTATAGAACTTCTTTTCCCTTCTTTTTATTGATTTGTATCTTTCCTAATTACATATTTTTACAATTTCCAAGGTTTACATCTTCTTTTCAAAACAACATGCAACCATTTAAACATGTATCTATTTTATGATAAGGTAGACCAAAAGTCGACATAAGTTTTTTAACTTCATATTGATTTTCACACATTAAATTATCGGGCGGCATATGTCTTTTTGCATCTTATACAATAGTCGTAAACTTGGCTTTAGTGATGTTGTATTTTGACTTCATCGCAATGTATTCTGTGATTACTGACAGCTGATTGCCGCTTCTGCAACCATCCCAAATAGGTTTCATAGCAGCATCCAGTAAATCATAATTTTTTTTGCTTTAATATTTGGTTCTTCAATATTTCCATCATCGTCGTCAACTTCAAACATAGACTACATTGATCATTCTGCATCTTTGACCATATTTTCTATATGGGTCATCATAATAGTTTCATTAACAGCAATTTCTAACTCATACTCTACATAAGTATTTGCTACAACGTCTTCTCTATGACAATCCCAAACATAATACTCAGGTAGGAAACCATTTTTGCACAAGTGGACTTTCACAATATTGGGTAATAAATACTTCAAATGTTTACACTTAATACACGGACAACGAATTCCTGGATTGCTTTCATTATTACTTAAAGTGAAGTCAACAAATATGTTTATACCATTATAAAAATCTTATTTTAACGAGCCTCTCAGTCCTCTTCTTTGATACATCCATCTCCTCTGATCAACAAAATAATCAACCATTTTTCCTATTTGAAATGAATCACAATTTCAAAAATTAAAATTTATTTTCAAGAATACAATTCGGAAAAGCTTATTTTCATACTTTTATTACGTATATATAATATTTGAATTTAAATAGCTATTTCATAAATTTAGAATATTTTCAAATATGACCAATTTTATTTTTTGACGTATCGATACAAAAAGTTATACAAAAAGCTATCTTTTTCCCATGGTCAACCATCCTACTTCCTTTACAAACACAGTAAACACTTACATTTCGTTTCAAATGATTCAATAAAATTTTGGTAGCATTTCCCTTTTGTTTCCTGCATTGCACACAAATGCGTGTACGCAGAAAAAAAAATGGAAAGTTATGGCGAAATTTTGTAAACCATTTGAATGAAGTAATAGGTAAAATATACTTATTGTGTTTATAAATCGTCCAAATACAAAGGAAAATCCAGTGAGCATTGTACGAGATGAATATTAATTGTTTTTGTTTTGATGAAAACGACTATTTATATAATGATCATGTACAACATCTGTCGGATGGGGCCAAAAACTATCTAAGGGACATAATTCAAGATGTGCGCATTTTACGAAAAAGAACATATTTTTACTTAATTTTATATATTTTAAAATATATATTTTAATTTATCACATTTTTTGAAGTATTTCAACTTAAGACTGCTTTAATATTGTTGTAAACGCACTCAAATTGCTTTTAGACTCAAGCATTCATTTTTATTACATAAATCAACATGAGCACAATATAATATTTGTGACTTGTGCATTCTAATTAACCCAATACAACGGTAACACCAACATATATATATATATATATATATATATATGTATAATGGTTTACATATACACAAACAATAACAATTTGTGTATACATTTGCAGTTTGACAGTAACATGTGAAATTTGCACGCAAAGCGGTGCTATAAACCATTACTACGCTATTAGAGGTTATTGCAGCCACTACTATATAACTTTAATTTACCAATATATGCAAATATAGGTTTAGGGTAAAAAAAATTGATTTTTAAACAAAGTAAGGCATAAAAATATTAATAAATTATTAATATAAATACCCCCAATTTTCTAAAACCCTAATACCCCTGTTGAAATCTAAGGCCAAGAATGCTCCAAAACAAATTCCAATCGATCTCCTAATTCATTCAAGGGTTTTCGGAAAATCCAAAGCGAATATTCAAGAGGATTTCGAGATCTATAAATCCACACTAGTTTGATCAATTCTCATGCAATGATCAGAGAGAAATTGTCCCACGAAGTACCACCGTTTCGAAGGCTTTTCTGGCGCGAGGGGATCATCAGAGGGGCGGCAACTCTGGTTGGAGGAGGCACAGGCAGAGGCGCGTCGAGGGGGAGGTTCTGATGGTGGTCCGGCTGTCTGGGCTGGTGGCGGTGGCACGATTTACGGTAGGAGTTGAGGGAATGATGGGTTTAACAGAGAAAGGTAGTTTTTACTATTTTAATTTTTTAAAAACTGTTTTTAAAAATAAAAATAGATTGTTTTAAAAATTATATAGATTGTTTTTAAAATAAAAATACCATTGTTTTAAAAATAAAATAAAAATACCTTGGTTTTAAAAATATAAATAGAATTGTTTTTAAAATAGATATTAGCATTGTTTTATTATTTATACAGTAGCAGAATAAAAATAAGATTTTTATTTATACAGTAGCAAAATAAAAATATGATTTTTATTTATACAGTAGCAGAATAAAAATATGATTTTTATTTATACAGTAGTAGAATAAAAATATGATTTTTATTTATACAGTAGCAGAATAAAAATTTGATCCTTATTTTTACAGTTGTAGAATAAAAAAATAGAAAGGTTTAAAAAAGTGATTTTTTAATATATATATATATATTGTATTGTATTAAAAATGAGATTTTTAAATATATATAAACGTCATATTAAAAATGTGATTTTTACTATGAACACTGTGAAAAGGATTGCATTGGAATTTTGGGCAAATTTAAACTGTTCAAAAATTCAAAAACAAAACTGGTGGATAGAAACCCAAGGTGAGAACTCCTCACTCTAATCTTTTTTTATAGTCAAATATATACTAGGTTGCAGATGGGGATTGGTAGCTCCTGATATCGTCATCCACAGACTTGGACGACTTGTTTGATTGTAATTTTTTGTGAAAATTAATTGATTGTGATGTTAAATGGAAAATAAAATATTCATGTGTCGAATAAAATATTTGAACAATAAAAATATCATTTTTATTGAATATATGAAATATATAAAATACTGTTGCGTTGAAATAAATATTCATTTACAAATTGGACGATTTCTTTATGTACTCCCATTTGGCTGATATTGATTGGGACGATATATTTTACACATCGCCCAACTGCGCAAATAAAATATGTGTTTGTTGATTGAAACCCCACATGGGTATTGAGATGATATTTGGCATATATTAATCCCAATTGTTTAGTTGTGTGTCAATCGATTGGTTGACAGGCTGTTGCATGCGTTAATTATTTATATTTAACGCTTATACAGTTGTGTAATGCACTCTGGATGATGGTTGACTGTGCTTGATTATTGTTGTGTACATGCGTGTATGAAATCCATATAAATGAAATTATATGGTAATTGGCTGTGTCTGATTCCAATTCAGAAAGAACGAATATTTTAAACTAACAAATATTTTAAAATGACGAGTAATGGATATTTTAAAATAACAAATATTTTAAAATAATATTCAGTAATGGATCAAAATATGATTTTGATGTCCGATTTGGGATGGACACGAAAATATTGAAATATACGAAGCCGTGTTGAGTAGATTAACGCCATATTGAAGTGAACGATATTTATATCGATTTTATTCATTTTTATAATGAATATCGAAAAGGAAGTGATTTCAAAATCTATTGTTTTGAAAATATTATCATTTATATATTAATGATATGGAATATTCAATTTTGATTTAAAATTGAATATGAAGTTGAAATCGTTTTCAAAACGAAATTAAAACGATTTATAAAATTCGTTTTAAATGGAAATCGATGAAATATATATAATAAATATATACAATATATATTTAATGGCCTGAATAAAACAAGTCTCGCCGCGGTAGTTCGCGAATTTCGACCATTGACTTCGAATTGATATTACGGGAGATCCGACCGTCAGATTCTCCTAAAACTGGAACTGTTGGGTTCGTATCGAAAAGGGATTTCAAGTGAATATAAAATATTTGAAATCTAATGGTTGGATTTGGAATTATTTCCAAATCAAATTTGGAAAATGTCGCTGTAAGTGCAGTTCGATGACCGGTTATGGAAATCGACTGTACGGGCCTTGATAAAATTATTAAAAATATTAATAATTTGTGTAAAATCATAATAAATGATTTGGAAAGAATTTGGATGAAAAATTCCATGTTTGTAAAGATAAAAATATATTTTTATCAAAATGAACTAGTTATGAACTAGAATTATAATCCAATATTTTTAAATAAATAAATTGGATTTGAAATGGATTTAAAAAATAACCAGAATTTCCAATATATGAATTGGAATGGATTTGAATCGAAATCATCTTCGGAATAATTGGATGTTGGATTTCGTGATTATACAGATATTGTTATAGAAATTTGAAAGATATATTTATATTGTTATTTCTAATTCGATATTTGTTGGTTTGAGAATTTGATATTGAATATAAGCCGATATATTTTCTATTCAGAGCCTTGTATTTAATATCAAATGGGATTTTGGGTTTGTTGTGAACGGTGTCTTAAATAACACTGTTCTTAAACCTAGTTGAGGAAAGAATAAATCTTTTTATTAAGATTTAGAGAAGTTTTTCCAATTAATTAATATTTAATTAGAATTGAACAAAAGAATTGGATTTGGGTTTGTCGTGAATGGTGTCTTAAATAACATTGTTCATAAACCCCGTTTGAAATGAATAATTCTTTTAATTAAGATTATTAGAGTTTCCAGTTACACTTGGTAATTGGAATAAAATGAAATGCGAATCGGGTTTGTCATGAACTGTTTTTTAACGACATTCGTTCTTTAACCCGATTTACCGTGTAATGTGATTTGGAATTTATAAATCTTTTAATTAAGATTTAAGGGAAATTTTCCAAAGAAAAGTTTCCAATTTAATGAAATAAATTGGAATGGAATGGAATTTGATTTGGTAATAATGGAATTGAACTTCTATAGAGGAAGGCTGTTACTATATATAGGATTTAAAAGGATTTGCCATTATTCCATTTATATTATCTGTTGGATATGAAAGTTTATATCGATTATACATATTGATCTGTTTTTCGTGAAGATTCCATTGTTAATGGAATGTGATTTTGGGTTTATCGTGAGCTATGTTAGAAATGACATTGGTTCTTTAACCCAGTTAAAGACAGGATTTATTTTTTTAATTTGAATAATCATTATATAATGATTTTTGCGAAGATTAAAACTAAGTGGAGTTTTAACGAATCTTTAATTAGATTGAAATGTGATAATTTAAATTATCAAATTTGGGAAATGATCGAGAATGGAGTATCACCGGTTTTGCTCCAAGCGATAGTTAAATCTTTAATTAGATTTGAACGTGAAATGGTAAATAATTTTACTGATAACACCGTGGTGTTAGATATGGAGTATTACCAGTTTTGCTCCATAGGATGAATAGGTTGGGATTGATAAATTAAATAAATGATTACATCGGTAAGGTGCGCTAATCCCGACTAGTTTGGATAAACCTTAATTTGGTTTGAAACGATATCCAATGGAAGATTAAAGATTAAATTTAAAAATTTGTCTTTGATAAAATTAATGGGAACCTTTCCCAGTGGATATGAATATTTAAATGAAAGAATATTCAGAATTGGAATGAGGCGTATGTTGTGTTTTTATAGCACTTGTTTATAAGATACGCGAGTTATTCAGAAAGACCGGGTTTATCCCATTCTGAATAACTGATTCGACGATATGTCAACAATGAAGATGGTGGCTGAAGACCGGAGGTCTTCACATCGTTTAGATGATTACTGATGTCTTGATTGGGTTATACACCCAAGATGAGGTAATAAGTGGTGATCGTCCAGACGTACTTGGAGATCGACGGATATGTGAGGACCTCTCTCCTGTATTGGACATATGGGACGAGGAATAAGGTGCCTCCGGTTTTGTTCAGACCCATAATGAACTTGTAAATGGATGTGTGTCTAACATCGGATTTCATTCTGTATGATTGATAGACATCGGTTGCATAGCGTGAATTGCCTGTGTGGTATGCCGAGACGCCAATGATCAAGGCTTCTGTTGAAAAGCAGAGTCTTATGGTTGATGATCAATGCACAACTTTTATATAGCATAGCTTTGTGTATAGCGTTAATTCGTCAGCCTCACAGCCCGATGTGAACCAGAAATGGGAGAGGACTTCAGGGAGGGTATCTGTTTCCTTCTAGCTAGGAGTGGTGTCATGGTATGGAGCACAGACATTTTACTTATATGGATGATGGATAGCGAGGCACCTCGGTTATATCGGTCACTGCGGGGCCGATGGCTGGTTTGTTCGCTATACTGACCAGTCTACGCCCCATAGGGCAGGGAAACATATTGTTCAGGCATTTTAATCCACCAAGGTGGACCGGCCCTGACGATCCAAAGGCTTGACCGAGTACTTTCCTGGGACATGGTCTAGATTGTCTCAAAGCGGTAAGGACGATCCCTTGCCTTGGTTCACAGATGGAAATCCAACTTTCAATACGTGACTTTACGGTTTTAGTTGTAAACCTATATGGAGACATAGTAGCATGGGATGCTATGCCGTCTATGATTGATACATTTATATTTGAAGTCGATTTATTCACTTATAGTAATAATAAAATGATTTGTTTTAAACATACCAAGCATGTTTGGCTATTATAAGGTAAAACCCTATCATCCGGCTTGCGTTGCATTGTGTGATAGGACCTGGGTCTTATAATAGTTTCATTTTTCAAAAAGCATTGCGTTGCTTATAACTGTATGTGCACTGGTAGTCTCGGGAGGAAACCCGTTCTGTGATATACGACATGGTCCCTTGATTTACTTTATTTCAAAGTAAAGATTTAATAACTGTTTTAGTTCTCACACCAGTCACGTGACTGACTAGGAGTTTATTGTTTTAACCTAAACTTTGGGTGACCCTATTTTCCACACGGGCAGCTAGTAGTTTTGGTTTTTGCAGATTTATTTTTACACGATCCTGGTTTACAGTTGGAACTATATTCGGAAAGCTCTATATCCGAGTATTACTTTCAGTTGTGTTATGTATTATTTTTCCGCTGCTTTGTAATTTGAATCTCTGATATTTATCAAATGTATATTATTTGTTCATACTCTGTTTATTCTTGTACTCTGATGTAAATTATTGTAATAAGCAATGAAATGTTCTTCTGTTTATGTTCTGATTTGTCATGTTCTCAAATAATCCGTTCTTTCTCTTCTCTTCGGAAACCGGGGAAGTTCGGGTCGTCACAGTTTGGTATGAGAGCTTTGGTTTACAGAGCTCGAGAACAAGGCACATTACAGCCAAACGAAAGAATTCATCAGAGATTGGATTAGTAATATCCAATAAGAATGGCTCGTTAAAGATGGGATCAGTAGTATCCTAGAATGAGTCTGAAGAGGGTTGTTTTTAAAATAAAAATGAAAACAAATTTTGTTTTGAAAATTTAAATCTTGTTATTCGTATTTGAACATTTATTTTAGATTGAATTTGGACAATCGAGTATATGAAGAATACGAATATTCGTCTTGCAAATGTGTATTCGAAGTCTCGAATATACTGGATGGATATAGAGTCACATTCTAGTCGCCCGGGGATAGTTCTGGTGATGGTGCAACAGCGTCAACATTTATTTTCGAGTTTCGAAAGTGGGATTTCTATATATTTCCAATTGACTTGTGTGAGAACCAAAACTAGATAGGGTCTATTGTTGTGACTTCGCATCAAAAATGGATTTTTATATATATAAAAGTTATGTGTTTGAAACGATAATCAACTAATTGATTGTTGATTGTATTGCTTGATTATTGGTTTGATTAATTAAATTTTGAACCATTAAGCCAAATTGAATCAAATATTGAACTGACTTTAAAATTGATTGCAATTACATGCCTATACATGTATATAAATTGAACAGGTCATGGCAGGGAAGCTAATAAGAGGAATAAAATTGTAGGCCCAACAAATAGGTACATGTTTACTAATTTATTGGGTTTGGATGATTTTATGAGCCAATTGGTTAGTTGCTTGGCTTTTTCTTTTTCTTTTTGGATGGTGAGGGCCCTGCGTGGCTAGTTGTGGTTTTAAATGTCTCCCCGTACAAAGGAGGTTATGGTGGAATTTTTTGAAAATTTAGGGTGTTAGCCAAATTTTTGAAGAATTTGAAAATTCTTAGAAACTGAAACGTTGAAGAATGAAAGTTGAGTTGATTAGTTAAACAACTTTCAGTGGCATTCCTTTTCGTGGATGAAAAGATTTTAAGTGGGGGAGATTGTAACAACCCGGAAAATCGGAACCTATTTAAATTTTTTATTTTGGCAATTGTAATCAATTTTGAATATTTAAAATCATTTTTTTAATAATAATGATTAGATATTTATTTTAAATAGAATTAGAACGTATAAATTTATTCAAATCAAAACTAGAATATAAATATTTATTTTAATTATAAAAGGAATTGGAAATGGCACGGTAGTTTGAAAATTCGATTTCAAATTTCAAATGAATGTACAGGATTCAAAATAAACCGGATTTTAGTAAAACCATAAATATTTGAATCTGTTTGAAAATATCTTTCCAACGAATGTTAAAAATTCAGATTTCATAATGGGAATAAAAAGTTATGTCCGGTTGAAAATTCAGAATAGTCGCTATGGAATTATATATATATATATAAAACCCTTAAAAATAGCCTTTTTGCAAATGACTTCTGTTTTCGACGAGACGACTTTGGTTGAATCCGGAATGTCAAATTATTACTAGATTCCAATTTTCATAATTTTTGGAATCAATATGTAAGCGTGGCAAAAGAAAACGCGTTTGGTAATTTCGGTTTGAATTTAACTGATTGGAAAGTGACCGTTTTTCAAACTGTCTCCAAATTCGAAGAAATTAGTTTTGTTAGGACCGTATCATCAAAACATAGCTAGATTTATTTTTCAGGGATTTTTGGTGTCCGTATGTGGCCCTAGTAAATTAAAATGTACGTTTAAATTCAATATAAATTGATTTATATTTTAATCTTGATAAAACTGATAAAACGGTTGAATTGGCACACCAGACATATCCCATTATGTCCGGAATGGGGGTATTTATCTAGGAGCGACAGTCGTTGGGTTTAATTTGGAGTTCGGAAGTGAAAATTTAAAACTAGGATAAATTTAAAATAAAATATTAATCAATTATTAATATAAATACCCCCAATTTTCTAAAACCCTAATACCCCCGCCGTCAGTTGAAATCTAAGGCCAAGAATGCTCCAAAACAAATTCCAATCGATCTCCTAATTCATTCAAGGGTTTCTGGAAAATCCAAAGCGAATATTCAATAGGATTTCGAGATCTATAAATCCACACTAGTTTGATCAATTCTCATGCAACGATGAGAGAGAAATTGGCCCACGAAGTACCACCGTTTCGAAGGCTTTTCCAGCGCGAGGGGATCATCGGAGGGGCGACAACTCTGGCTGGAGGAGGCACAGGCAAAGGCGCGTCGAGGGGGAGGCTCTGATGGTGGTCCGGTGGTCCGGCTGGTGGCGGTGGCGCGATTTAGGGTAGGAACTGAGGGAACGACGGGTTTAACAGAGAAAGGTAGTTTTTACTATTTTAATTGTTTTAAAATCTGATTTTAAAAATAAAAATAGATTATTTTAAAAATTATATAGATTGTTTTAAAAATAAAAATAGATTATTTTAAAAATAAAAATACCATTGTTTTAAAAATAAAATAAAAATACCTTGGTTTTAAAAATATAAATAGAATAGAATTGTTTTTAAAATAGAAATTAGCATTGTTTTATTATTTATACGGTAGCTGAGTAAAAATATGATTTTTATTTGTACAGCAGCAAAATAAAATTATGATTTTTATTTATACAGTAACAAAATAAAAATATGATTTTTATTTATACAGTTGCAGAATAAAAATATGATTTTTATTTATACAGTCACAGAATAAAAATGTGATCCTTATTTATACAGTAGAAGAATAAAAAAATAGAAAGGTTTAAAAAATGATTTTTTTAATACATATAGCATTGTATTTGTGACGGCCCGCCCCGTACCAGCCGGCATTTCCTCCGAAAGTGCGTTGTACACATGCCCGACTAGCACGGAATGTTCGCCAAGGAAAGGAAAGAAGAGAATGAACTAATCGAAAACTTGTAGAATGTCTCACAGCGCATGAGATAAAATATAATAACAACGTACTTTACATAAAACAGGCGAGATAGTGCATAAGCTGAAAACTAAACATCATAGCAGCGAAAAATCCAAATACAGCTTATGTTCCACATCATCATTATTACAACTTTAAAACTGTCTCTAAAGTAAAAGAAAGGAAGGGTACACTACTAATGCCCAAAGTAGTGACCAGCAGCGACACAGGAAGAATATCTATATATCGTACGTGGAAGCCTCATGCTCGTCTCCGGTACATCTACTCGTGCATACCATCTAACCTGTCTCTAGTCTGCTCGTGAGAGCACCCAGAGTAATAAGAAGAGACATAAAACCCTGGGTCAGACAAAAAGTCTAGTATGAGCGATAAGCAGCAAAACAGAACAATGACAGGTATACTAAACCATACCTGAACCTGCAACCAAAGAGTTAGCACTATATACCGTACAATACTTTGAGGTGCCACTAAACAGGTGGTGTAAAGATAACGGGGGAAGGGGTGTGCATGTCATAGTGATAGCAAACAAATCAAGCAAGGAAACCATCCTCACGTCTCTCACTCAGTGCGTAAAGCATACGATGTCCAGCACTCTCAACCACTAGACCCATCGAAGTAGTGACGGAGTTCGACTTGTACGACTACTGCTACCACCAAGCTTACCCTACGCAGCCATGACTAAATCTTTACAAATGACCCCGCTTCATTGGTCTATAGCCCATTGGCCGTACCTAGACCACTGTGGTCCTGAATCCGTTCACGTACCCCCTACACATAGTGATCTAAAGTCATAGACATCGACAACCCCTTAGCACACATCCCACAGCAAAATCCAACTCATGAAGTTGACTCGTTGGTTCCCATCTGGATCCTGGGTTCTACTTCTCATTTTGACTACCTTTGCATCTTGGGTTTTGGTCTTCTCCGGATCGGTCTTCATCTACTTCATAACCCATGCCTCGCGTCCAAGCTCCTTGGATCGGTTCGTAGTATCTCCTCTGGTTCGGCACGTGGTCATCAGCCTCATTCAGATCGTTCGTGCTCCCTCCATTGGATCGTGCATGGCAGCTCCTCCTCTAGCTCGTGGTTCATCCAGATCGGATCGGATCATGGTCACCCATCCGATCGGGTCAGGGGCATCCTCCCAGGTCTTCAGGTCATGGACTTCTGAAGTGATTCGGGTCGGGTCGTGATCTTCTGGCTGGTGGCCTTCAAGGTGGAGCAGCTCGTGGTCTTTGCGGATGCTCGCGATCGGGTCGGGTCGTTGAAGTGGGGGCGATCTGATCCGGGTCCTACATATTTCCTGCAACTGTTCCAGCGACTGTTTTACGCCATACGATGACGTTTTCGACCATTCTAACTTTTCTAATTACTCACAAAGCATACCAACATATAGAACTGACCACAAACACCAAAACAATAATTTGATAGATTAAAACAGATCAAACATAGCCAAAACCCTTAAACATGTTTAGGCGAATCTAATGATATGATTAGCAAAACTTAACCAAATTAACCCAAACTTTAAACAGAGGTCTAAAATGGTTTTAAAAAAATTCTAAACATTTTTCCAGAATTTATTAATGTATAAATTCACTAATCAACACTAATTACCCCTAATTAACAGTAATTGGTTAGAAACTTTGCAAATCACTCACCTTGGCCACAAAGAAAATACTAAATCTGAAATGTCTTCTGTTTTGGCGCTGTTCCCAAGGCAACACAGCAGCTCTATCTCGATCTCTATGCTAATCTGCCGCAATTTGACGTAGATTAGGCTAATACTTGATTGAACGGTGATTAGAAGGTGTTTTGAAGAGATTTTGAAAGTGGAGGCCATGGCTAGGGTTCAAAGGAGGTTAGTGGCAACTGAAAAATACTGAAAAAGAAGATTTTCTAAACCCTAGCAGCCCTCATATACTCCTAATCCCGAAATTCCCCTTTGGGCCTTGCTATTAATCACCCGGTTAAGCCCAATTAAGCTGTTTTTCACCATCTGAAACTTGTTTCAGCCATATCTCCCAAACGGTGAGTCCGTTTGGCTAATGTGACCACTCTACGGAAAGGTAAACCGTCATCCGGATCCAATGGAAGTGGTTTTAGGTCAAAAATCCTTTTCAATCAAAAGTTATGGTCAAAACAAGATCATCTAGGAGCAAAACGGTCATTTAAAAATCGGGAAAAATCATGAACATGGGAAATTACCCCAATAGTCGTCTCCCGAAGTTACATGACCATACGACTTCGTATGTGAAAGAAATAAATATCCTACGATCCTTCGATGCGTAGAATGCGGGCCATTACACTCTCCTCCCCTCAAGAAATTTCGTTCCCGAAATTCCTTAACCCAAGACATAAAAAGGATCCCTCATGCCTATCAGCCATATACAACAATCAAACATGCAAAACAAACAAAACAAACCTATGCTAGCATGCGGAAAGACTAAATCGAAACTGTAATCTTGCCAGGCGAAGAGTTCTGGATACGTTTTCTAATGCTCTCCTCTGTCTCCCAAGTACAGTCATTCTCATTCTCGCCCCACTGAACATTGACTAATTTCACCGCCTTCCTTCGAAGCTGCTTCGTATCGTTCCCAACAATACGCATAGGCCTGCGGTTCCCAACCGCCTCGGGTTCAACTTCGATGTCATCCAACTGATCAGGTGAAATAGTCACATTTGGGTCGTGTACGAACTTCCTTAACTGGGAAATATGAAACACGTTGTGAACTCCTGCCATCTTGTTTGGTAATTCAACTTTATATGCCAAATTTCCAATTTTCTCAAGAACTGGGAATGGACCAACAAATCTTGGTGCTAACTTGCCTCTCCTGCCAAATCGTATCACGCTCTTCAATGGAGAAATCTTGACAAACACCAAGTCGCCAATGGAGAACTTTAATTCTCTTCTCCTCTTATCAGCATAACTTTTCTACCTATCTTAAGCAGCCTTCATTCACTATTGGACAACCTTAATCTTAGCTGAAGTTTCTCTTATCACATCTGGTCCAAGCACACACTTCTCACCAGTTTCTAACCAACATAACGGTGAGTTGCACGGTCTTCCGTACAAAGCTTCAAATGGAGCCATACCAATACTGGATTGATAACTACTATTATATGCAAACTCTACTAGGTGTAGATGGTCAACCCATGATCCACCAAAGTCTAATATGCAAGCTCTAAAGAGATCCTCTAATACTCGATTCACTCTCTCTGTCTGTACGTCGGTTTGAGGATGATATGCGGTACTGAGATGTAATTCTGATCCTAACGCCTCTTGTAAGCTCTTCCAAAATCCACTAGTGAACAATGGATCTCGGTCACTCACAATGCCTTTGGGTATTCCATGAAATCTCACTACTCACTTTATATATAGTTCAGCTAACTTAGCTGCTGTCCTGTTTGACTTGACGGGTATAAATCTTGCACTCTTAGTCAATCGGTCCACAATCACCCAAATGCTATCATGGCCCGATCTAGTCCTTGGTAACCCATCAATGAAATCCATTGAGACTTGTTCCCATTTCCATTCTGGAATTTCTAATGGTTGTAAAAAACCACTAGGCTTCTTTTGCTCAGCTTTAACCAGTTGGCAATTCATGCATTTGGACATAAACTTCCCAACGTCTCTTTTCATCCCTTCCCAGTAGTAGGTTTGATTCATCTCGTTACATCTTGTTACCACCGGGATGTATAGTCAGTTTTGGTTGATGACATTCTCTAAGCACTTCATCTCTCAATCCATTGACATTGGGTACAACTAGTCTTCCATTTTTTCTAAGCCATCCATCTCGATCAAGCCCATACCTGATCATCTCCTCATCGATACCCATCTCTTACTTGGAGATGACTTCCAATAAGTTAGGATCGTTCTTTTGACTGGAACCAATCCGCTCAATCAAAGTGGTTCTGTTCATCAAACTTGTTAACATTTCTGGATCCAATTCGCACTTTGGTTTGAAATCATACCCAGCGATGTACTCCAGTTGCTTCCATTCTAGAAACATAGCCCATAAACTGGCATATCTTCTACTCAATGTATCAGCTACCGCATTGCCCTTTCCTGGTGTGTATGCGATATCGAAATCATAGGAAGCTAAGAATTCTAACCATCTTTGCTGTTGGAGATTTAGATCCTTTTGAGAGAAGAGATACTTTAACGATTTATGATCGGTAAACAACTCGAATCTTTCTACCAAGAGATAGTGTCTCCACATCTTCAATGCGAACACAATCGCTGCCAATTCCAAATCATGTGTAGGATATCTTTTCTCATGCGGTTTGAGTTGCCGACTTGCATAAGCTACAACCCTACCTCCTTACATCAATACAGCACCTAGTCCGGTACCACATGCATCCGTATATACCGTCATCTCTTCATTCCCCTTAGGAATGACTAATACTGGTGCACATGTCAACTTTTCTTTAGACTCTTGAATGCATTCTCGCACTTTTCGTCCCAGATGAAAGCTTGATTCTTCTTGGTCAACTGAGTCAATGGTGCTGCTATCTTGGAGAAGTCTTGGATAAACTTACGATAATATACAGCCAATCCCGAGAAACTTCTTAAGTCCGTTGCATTCTTGGGCATAGACCAATCTTGTACCGTAGCCACCTTCGCAGGATCCACGGCAATACCATTCCCTGAAACAACATGGCCCAAGAATCTCACTTCCCTTCTCCAGAAGTGACACTAAGAAAACTTCGCTTTCAATTGGTGTTTTCTCAACACCTCCATCACTATCCTCAAGTGTTCCTTGTGTTCTCCCTCTGTCCTTGAATAAACAAGTATATCATCCACGAACACAATAACAAACTTATTCAACTGATCTCTGAATACTCTATTCATAAGATCCACAAAATATGATGGTGCATTGGTCAACCCGAACGGCATGACCAACCACTCATAAAATCCAGACGGTGTTCGGAAGGCCGTTTTAGCTCTACTCTCAGCTTCCACTCTAAGCTGATGAAAACCTATCGCGAGATCCAACTGGGAGAACACTCTCGCGCCACTCAACTGATCAAACAAATCATCTATCCGCGGTAGAGGATACTTATTCTTCCTCGTCACCTTATTCAACTCGCGGTAGTCTACACACAATCGAAGGGAACCGTCTGCCTTGGTAGCAAGCACAACTGGTGCTACCCACTCAGAAACACTTCTTCTGATAAATCCCTTCTTCAAAAGATCGCTTACTTGCACCCCGATCTCTCGCTGCTCCCTTGGCGCCATACGACGAAGTGCCATCACTATAGGTTTGCATCTTTCACCAAATCAACACGGAACTCAATCTCTCAGTGTGGTGGAAGCCCGGTCAATTTTTCGAAGACGTCCGGATACTGGCCAACCACGGGCAAACCTGACAACTTGTCATGCGGGATGTCAAGGGAATTTAGAAAACTAGCCATCACCCCATCACTAGGTAGACCACCAAACACTACCCTTTGCCCATCATCCGCTCTAGCTGTCACCAAAAAGCCCTCACAGTCTACCACCACCCTGTATCTTTGGAGCCAATCGATTCCCAAAATAATGCCAAACCCAGTAAAGCCCAAAACAAAGCAATCACAAACAAACATGCATCCATAACTCGATAAGACCACATTACGACAAATCATGCTAAGGCTAGTCGAACCACCAATCGGGTTCGTCACTACTAAAGGTCTATCGACGATCTCGTGCTCAAATCCCAACATATCTACCAGGTCACTAGATATGAAAGAATTGGAAGCTCCGGTATCAAACAAAACTCTAATAGGAACATCATAAACAGAAAGAATACCTTGAATGATGAAATTCTTTCCCTTCTCCGCCGCAGTTGGGGCATTCGACGAAGAAGGAATAGCATTAAGGGCATATGCTTTCACCATCTGCTTTTCTTTAGGGGGTTGCGGACACTTATCCTTGTGATGTCCTACTTGGCCATAGTTAAAGCACTTCCTATCCGCTGGCTTGGCCCGACACTCTTTGGCATAGTGGCCCTTCTTACCACAGCTGAAGCACTCAACATCCTTCTTGTTTTTCTTTTTCTGGCCATCCTTGGTCTGATTCTGCTTTCTCTTATTCTGAGAACCATTCTTGCCTCCACCACTTGCTTGCGGCTTTGGCTCTTCTGCAGATGCAACCTCAGTCTTCGACTTAGGGTATAGGCTCTCCGATCTCAAAGCTTTTCCCATAATCGATTCAAACGTCTCATCGATGTGGTTAATAAGCCTTTCCCCCAGGTATCCATCCAAACCAGTTATGAACTTCTCGTTCTTCTTCTCGGCAATATCTATTAGGGATAACCCATATTTCGACAAAGTGTCGAATTCGGCAATATACTCCGAGACAGCTCTGCCATTCTGCTTGAGTTTCAAGAATCTCTTAAACAACACTGACTTCTGAGCAGCTGAAATGAACTTATCACTAAAGCGAGCCTTAAACTGATCCCAAGTAATCTGATCCTTGGGAGTAGCTGCCTTTATAGCATTCCACCAATTCATTGCCCGTCCTTGCAGCTGACGAGATGCTAGCCTTCTCTTCATCGCATCCTCGATACCCAAGTCTTCGAAGATACGCTCGCAGCTATCCAACAATCCTGAACATCCGTAGCCGACTCCGTTCTGTGGAATGGCTTCCCACCAAGATTAGTATAATCCTTATTCAGCTTGGCGAAATCGGCCCTAGGCGCCTGCACTATTGGACCACCTCCATTACTAGCATTGGAAGCTGCCCTCTGAACATCTCTAAGCATCTCCCTCATGAGGTCAGTAAACATCGTCCTCATATCAGCAGCATTCCCATTTTTGGCTCCTCTACCGGTGCCCCTTGCGTATTGGTTCATCGTTTAATCTGCATAGAGAAAACGATTAACCATCTCCATAGTGGTGCCAGTGCAGTGCGACTTCATCCTTTACTATACTAATATATATATATAGCTTTTGAAAACCAAAATAATCACAAATACGCGCTCTCATATACGTATTATTTCCCCCTGGTGTCTTTCCTAAGGTTAACTAAGCAACCACTCTCTAATACCAAGTGTGACGGCCTGCCCCGCACCAGCCGGCATTTACTCCGAAAGTGCACTATACACATGCCCGACTAGCACGGAACGGTCGCCAAGGAAAGGAAATAAGAGAATGAACTAATCGAAAACCTGTAGAATGTCTCACAGCGCATGGGATAAAATATAATAACAACATACTTGACATAAAACAGGCGAGACAGTGCATAAGCTGAAAACTAAACATCATAGCAGCAGAAAATCCAAATACAGATTATGTTCCACATCATCATTATTACAGCTTTAAAACTGTCTCTAAAGTAAAAGAAAGGAAGGGTACACTACTAATGCCCAAAGTAGTGACCAACAGTGACACAGGGAGAATATTTATATATCATATGTGGAAGCCACCAGCTCATCTCCGGTACAGCTACTTGTGCATACCATCTAACCTGTCTCTAGTCTGCTCGTGAGAGCACCCAGAGTAATAAGAAGAGACATAAAACTCTGGGTCAGACAAAAAGTCTGGTATGAGCGATAAGCAGCAAAACAGAACAATGACAGGTATACTAAACCATACCTGAACCTGGACCAGCAACCAAAGAGTTAGCACTACATACCGTACATTACTCTGAGGTGCCACTAAACAGGTGGTGTAAAGATAACGGGGGAGGGGTGTGCATGTCATAGTGGTAGCAAACAAATCAAGCATGGAAACCATCCTCACGTCTCTCACTCAGTGCGTAAAGCATATGATGTCCAGCACTCTCAACCACTAGACCCATCGAAGTAGTGACGGAGTTCGACTTGTACGACTACTACTACCACCAAGCTTACCCAACGGAGCCATGACTAAATCTTTACAAATGACCCCACTTCATTGGTCTATAGCCCATTAGTCGTACCTAGACCACTGTGGTCCTGAATCCGTTCACGTACCCCCTACACATAGTGATCTAAAGTCATAGACATCGACAACCCCTTAGCACACGTCCCGCAGCAAAGTCCAACTCATGAAGTCGACTCGTTGGTTTCCATCTGGATCCTGAGTTCTACTTCTTATTGGACTACCTTTGCATCTCGGGTTTTGGTCTTCTCCGGACCGGTCTTCATCTAGTTCATAACCCATGCCTCGCGTCCAAGCTCCTTGGATCGGTTCGTAGTATCTCCTCTGGTTCGACCTGTGGTCAGCAGCCTCATTCGGATCGGTCGTGCTCCCTCAGTCGGATCGTGCATGGCAGCTCCTCCTCTAGCTCGTGGTTCATTCAGATCGAGTCGGATCGTGCTCACCCATCGGATCAGGTCGGATGCATCCTCCCAGGTCTTCGGGTCGTGGACTTCTGAAGTGATTCGGGTCGGGTCGTGATCTTCCGGCTGGTGGCCTTCAAGGTGGAGCAGCTCGTGGTCTTTGCGGATGCTCGCGATCGAGTCGGGTCGTTGAAGTGGGGGCAATCTGATCCGGGTCCTGCATGTGAAAACCCGTAACTTCCCCGGTAAGGAAAGCCCAGATAATTGAGAACAAGCCTCATCGGAACGCACACAGAAGAACATTTCATTGTTTATTAAAACAATTCCATCAGAATACAAGAATATACAGAGTATAAACAATTAATATACATCAGAAAAATATCAGAGATTACAATACATTACATAGCAGCGGAAAAATAGTACAATACACAACTAGAAGAGATATACGGATATAGAGCTTTCCGGATATCATTCCAGGTGTAAACCAGGTTCCTGTGAATATAAATCTGCAAAACCAAAACTACTAGCTGCCCGTGTCAAAATAAGGGCACCCAGAGTTTAGGTTAAAACAATAAACTCCAGGTCAGTCATGGGACTGGTGTGAGAACTAAAACAGTTATTAATCTTTATTTTAAAGTTAGGTAAATCAAGGGACCACGCCGTATAACACGGAATGGGCTTCCTCCCAAGAATACCAGTGCATAAAACAACAGCGCAATGCTAAATAAAGAAAAACGAAGCTATTATAAGACCCAGGTCCCATCACACAATGTAACGCAAGCCGGAGGATAGGGTTTTTACCTTATAATAGCCAAAGAATGCTTGATACATTTAAAACAGATTATTTTGATGGTACTATAAGTGTATAGTGTCAAAACAATTTCAATCATAAGTATCAATCATAGACGGCATGGGTACCATATATCATGTCACCATACTAGGCTCTACAATCAAAACCGCAAAGTCACATATTTGGAAATTGGATTTCCGTCTGTGAACCGAGACAAAAGATAGTCCTCACCAAATTCGAGACGCTCTAGTCCGCCCCTCAGGCAAGCGCGCAGGCAAGCCTTGGATCGTCAGGGCCGATCCACCGATGTGGATTACTATGCCTGAACACTACGTTTCCCCACCCTTTGGGGTGTAAATGAGTCAACGAATGACTCCATCGGCTTCACATAGTCACCGATATATCCGAGGCGCCTCGCAACAGCAACAACCACATAAGTCAAACTCGTCAGGGCGTGTAAAACCACTGACGCCACTTCTAACTAGAAAGAAACGCTTGTCCTCCCTGATGTCCTCTCCCGTTTCTGGTTCACAACCGGGGTGTGAGGCTCGCGAATTAACGCTACCCAAAGCTGTGCCACACAGGCTGTGCTTTGATCATCAACCACAAGACTCTGCTTTTCAACAGAAGCCTTGACCATTTGCATCTTAGCATGCTACACTGGAAGACCACTCCATGAAACCGATATCCATCAATCACACAGAATGATATCCAATGTCAGACACACAGTCCATCTACAAATTCGTTCTGGGTCTGAACAAAACCGGAGGCACCTAGTACCGTGCATATCCATCGATCTCCAAGTACGTCTGGACAATCACTAACTGATTCCCTCCTCTTGGGTGTACGGCCCAATCAAGATCATCAGTAATTATCCAGATGACGTGAAGACCTCCGGTCTTCGACCACCGTCTTCATCTTCGACTTATCGTCGTAACAGTTATTCAGAATGGGATAAACTCGGACTTTCTGAATAACTCGCGTACATAATAAAAAAAGTGTTACACAAACACAACATACGCCTCATTCCAATTCATCAGTCACTAACCGTAAATTAACAAGAGAGTAATTCCCCAAATATTAACCCCGAAGGCCGAAACCAACATCAGATCAATACCCAGGAAACCATTCTGCTTAGCTAACCTACAGTCAGTTTCTAAATTTCACATTCATAGGGAAAGGTTCCCATTAATTTTATCAAAGATAAATTCTTTTAAATTTATTCTTTAATCTTCCTTTGAATATCAATTCAACTAGTCGGGATTAATGAACCTTACCGAAGTAATCATTTGTTTTAATTTCCCAACCCCAACCTATTCATCCCATGAAGTAAAACCGGTAATACTTTATATCCAACACCACGGTGTTATCCGTAAATTCAATTACCATTTCACGTTCAATTCTAATTAAAGAATTAACTATCGCCTGGAGCAAAACTGGTGATACTCCATTCTCGATCATTTCAATCTAATTAAAGATTCATTAAAACTCCACTTGGTTTTAATCTTTAACTGGGTTAAAGAATCAATGTCATTTAAAACACGATTCACGATAAACCCAAAGTCACATTCCATTCTATCAGCCCTTAACCGTAAAATAGCAAGTGAGCAATTCCCTAAATATTAACCCCGAAGGCCGAAACCAACATCAGATCAATACCAAAGAAACCATTCAACTTAACCAATCTCTAGTTAGTTTCTGATTTTCTTAACTCATTTGGGTCTAAGAATAGTATTATTGAAGATACCGTTCACGAAAACCCAAAATCACATTCCATTAATTATCGGGTTACAGAACAAGTGTCATTTAAAAACACCGTTCATGACAAACCCAAGAATCAATTCAAATTCAATTCCAATTCAATTATTGGAAATTCTGGTTTCTTTTAAAACCCTTTTCAAATTCAATTTATTTATTTAAAAATAAATAGAATTATAATTCTAGTTCAAAACTGGTTTATTTCGATAAAAATCTATTTTTATCTTTTCAAACATGGAGTTTTTCATCCCAATTCTTCCCAAATCATTTCTTATGATTTTACACAAATTATTACTATTTTTAATAATTTTATCAAGGCCCATACAGTCGATTACCGTCAACGGTCATCGAACTGCACTTACTGCGACTTTTTCCAAATTTGATTTGGACATAATTCCAAATCCAACGGTTAGATTTCAAATTTCTAATATTCGTTAGAAAGCTCTTTTCGATACGAACCCAACGGTTTCGGTTTCAGGAGAATTCGACGGTCGGATCTCCCGCAATATCCATTCGAAGTCAATGATCGAAATTCACGAACTGCCGCAGCGCAACGCGTTCTATTCAGGCCATTATATATATAATATATATATTCTGTCGATTTCCTTTTAAAACGTATTTTATAAATCGTTTTAAATTCGTTTTCAAAATGATTTTAACTTCCTCTTCAAATTCAAATCAAAATCGAATTTTTCAATATAAATTCATTTTAAATTCATTTCAATTCAATTTAATTCGAATTTTAATTCATTTCACTTTAATTTGAATTTCAAATGTATTTAATTTAATTCGAATTTCAAATCTATTTCACTTTAATTCGAATTTCAAATCTATTCAATTTAATTTGGATTTCAAATCTATTTCACTTTAATTCGAATTTCAAATCTATTCAATTTGATTTGAATTTCAAATCTATTTCACTTTAATTCGATCTTCAAATCTATTCAATTTAATTCGAATTTCAAATCTATTTCACTTTAATTCGAATTTCAAATCTATTCAAATTAATTCGGATTTCGAAATCACTTTCAATATTCATTGAAAATTGAATAAAATTGATATAAATGTCGTTCACGTCAAAATGGCGTCAATCTAATCAACACGGCTTCATATATTTCTATTTCAAATATTCTATTTCAAATATTTCTTTTTCAAATATGGAATGAGGCCCAATCAATTACCATATAATGTTAGTTATATGGATTTTCTACAACACATGTATAAAATAACAACGATAAATAATCAACCATCATCCAAAGTGCATTCTACACTGTATAAGCATCAAATATAAATATTTAACGCTTATAACAGTCTGTCAATCAATCGATCGACATACAACTAATTATTGGAATTAGTGTATGTCATATATCATCCCAATACCTTTGTGGGGTTTCAAACAATCAAACACAGATTTTATTTGTGCAATTGGGCGATGTGTAAAATTTGTCGTCCCAATCAATATCAGTCAAATGTGTGTATATAAACAAGTCGTCCGATTTGTTTATATTTATTTATTCACATTCACGTTAAAAATTATATTTTCAACTATAAAATATTTTTAACTGTATAAATATTTTATTTCATTCCACATCACATTACACAATCAATTACACATCAAAATCAAACAAACAAGCATACAAGCCGTCCATGGTCTGTGGACGACGGGTGTCGGGTGCTACTAAACACCGTCTGCATCCTAGTATATATTTCAAACTAGAAATAAAGATAAAAGTGAGGAGTTCTCACCGACTAGATAATCCAATACCACGACTCTTCTTATGTAGAAATCTTCGCCGTTCTCGCCTTTTGTCACTTTCGTTGCCCATAGCCACTACATATATAAAAATCACATTTTTATATTGTTGCTATTTATATAAAAATCACATTTTTAATTCGCTCTATATGGATAAAAATTCTATTTTTACATCGCTACTATATAGATAAAAATTCTATTTTTACATCGCTACTATATAGATAAAAATTCTATTTTTACATCGCTACTATATAGATAAAAATTCTATTTTTTACATTGCTACTATATAGATAAAAATTCTATTTTTATTCTTCTCATTATATAAAAATTATATTTTTATTCTCTATGTCTTCATATATAAAAAAATCTCATTTTTACTTCACCATTTCAACCACATAAAAATCCGACCTTTTCTATTTGACTAACTATATAAAAATCCGACCTTTTCTATTCGATTAATTATATAAAAATTTGACCTTTTCTATTTGATTAACTATATAAAAATCCGACCTTTTCTATTTGATTAACTATATAAAAATCCGACCTTTTTTTACCTAAAAATCCGATCTTTAAAAATCATATTTTGAATTTGTCTATGTATTAAAAACGATTTTTAAATTAAAGAAAATGAATTACATACAAAACAAAATAAAATAAAGAAAACTCACTGACTTTGTCTTCAGATGGGATGGAGAGATCGCCTTCGGGGCGGAGGGGGGGGTTTAGGGTCCGTCGGAGTTCATCAGGGGGGTGCGCATCGGGGCTGAGCTCAGGCTCAGCGGTTTTAGGGTTTTGAAGGGGGGTTTGCGGGTCGGGCTTTCAGGGGGAGAAGGAGAAGGGGAGATCGAAGAAGGGGGGAGAAAGGGTGGCGGTGGTGCACCCACCACCAGCGGTGGTGGAGGAGGCGTGGGAGCGTGGTATTGGGGGCCGCGATTGAAATTTTGCTTTGCGTTTTCTTTTCTTTTTTTCCTGTTGAATGAACGGTGGGGGAAGCTTTGGAGAGGATATAAAGGGGCTTGGCCCAACATAATAATATATATTTAATTTATTTTATATTTCTAAAAAGTAACTTTTTATTTCCAACTCGAAATCGAACCCACCGCCTGTCGTCCATAGCTAATTACCCCCATTCCGAACACAATGGGTCATAAGCTGATTTGGTCGTTTCGATCAATTTTCGTCAAAATAAAAATATAACTCTATATATTGAATTTGACGCGCATTACAATTTACCGGGGTCACATACTAACTCTAAAAATTCCCGAAAAATATTTTCTAACTTCGTATTGACGATACGGTCTTAACAAAACAAATTTCGTCAAATTCTGAGACCGTTTGAAAAATGGCCATTTTCCAGTCGATTAAAATCAACTGAAACTGGTCAAACACGTTTTCCTTTGCCATGCTCACATATTGATTTGAAAAATTATGAAATTTGAAACCTAGCAATAATTTGACATCGCGGATCCAACAAAAGTGTTTTCGTCGAAATCCGAGGTGGTTTGCAAAATGGCCATTTTTAAGGGCCGAAATTCCATAACGACTATTCTGAAATTTCAACTGGACCTATCTTTTGATTCCCGTTATGAAATTCCAATCTTTCGGATTCGTTGGAAAGATATTCACAAATAGATTCTAATATTTTTGGTTTCACTAAAATCTGGCTTATTTTGCACCCGGTACATTCATTTGAATTTTGAAATCGAATTATCGAACTACCGTGCCATTTTCAATTCCTTTTATAATTTAAAATAAATATTTATATTCTAACGACGACGTATATAAATATATACGTTCTAGTTATATTTAAAATAATTTTCTCGTCGATATTATTTAAAATAATTCATTTTAAATATTCAAAATTCACTAAAATTGCCCAAATAAAAATTTTAAATTGGCCCGGATTTCCGGGTTATTACAATCTCCCCCACTTAAAACTTTTCGTCCCCGAAAAGGAACGAAGTCGAAAGTTGTTTCACAAATCAACTCAACTTTCATTCTTTCCATTACGGCTTAAGTTCTTCAACTTTTCAGTTTCTAAGAACCTTTCAAAAATTTCAAAAATTTGGCTAACACCCTAAATTTTCAAAAAATTTCGCCATAACCTCCCTGCACCGGGGACTTCGGGATATTTCATATATCCTCCCATGGCCTTCTTCAACCCAAAAGAAAAAGAAAAAGCCAAGCGGCTCATAAAATCATCATAACCCAAACAAAACAGTAAATTATGATAAACATGTACCTATTTGTCGGGCAAACAATTTTATCTAGCCTCCTTGCTATGACCTGTTCAATGTAAGTACATGCACATGTATGCAAATGCGACAAATTTTCAATACAATTCAATATTTGGTTCAATTTGGTTATAGGTTCAACATTTAATTAATCAAACAATAATCATACAACACAATCAGCAATCAAATAGTTGATTATCATTTCAAATTCATAATTTGGATATATAGTCAAAAAATCACATTTTTGATGCCAAGTCACAACAATAAGCCCTATCTAGTTTTGGTTCTCACACCAGTCTAATGGAAATATATAGACACCACACTTTCGAAACTCGAACATAAATACTGATGATGTGGCCACATCATCAGAATCATCCCCGGGTGTCTAGAATGTGATTCTATATCTATCCAGTATATTAAAACTTCAAATACACGTGGATCAGACGTATACGTAAAATCTTTATATACCTGATAGTCCAAATAAATATAAATAAATATTCAAATCCGTATAATTGATTAAAATTTTCAAAACAAAACTTGTTTTCACTTTTATTTTTAAAAAACAACACTCTTCACACTCGTTCTAGGATGCTACTGATCCCATTTCTAACGAGTCATTCTCTTTGTATATTACTAATCCAATCTCTGATGAATCCTTTAGTTCGGTTCTAATGTGTCTTGTTCTCTGAGCTTTGTAAACCAAAGCTCTGATACCAACTTTGAAAACCCGTAACTTCCGCGGTAAGGAAAGCCCGGATAATTGAGAACAAGCCACATCGGAACGCACACAGAAGAACATTTCTTTGTTTATTACAACAATTCCATCAGAATACAAGAATATACATAGTATAAACATATAATATACATCAGAAAAATATCAGATATTACAATACATTATATAGCAGCGGAAAAATAATACAATACACAACTAGAAGAGATATACGGATACAGAGCTTTCCAGATATTATTCCAGCTATAAACCAGGTTCCTGTGAATATACATCTGCAAAACCAAAACTACTAGCTGCCCGTGTCAAAATAAGGGCACCCAGAGTTTAGGTTAAAACAATAAACTCCAGGTCAGTCATGGGACTGGTGTGAGAACTAAAACAGTTATTAATCTTTATTTTAAAGTTAGGTAAATCAAGGGACGACGCCGTATAACACAGAACGGATTTCCTCCCAAGAATACCAGTGCATAAAACAACAACGCAATGCTAAACGAAGAAAAATGAAGCTATTATAAGACCCAGGTCCCATCACACAATGTAACGCAAGCCAGAGGATAGGGTTTTTACGTTATAATAGCCAAAGAATGCTTGATACGTTTAAAACAGATTATTTTGATGGTACTATAAGTGTATAGTGTCAAAACAATTTCAATCATAAGTATCAATCATAGACGGCATGGGTACCATATATCATGTCGCCACACTAGGCTCTACAATCAAAACCGCAAAGTCACGTATTTGGAAATTGGATTTCCGTCTGTGAACTGAGGCAAAAGATAGTCCTCACCGAATTCGAGACGCTCTAGTCCTCACCTCAGGCAAGCGCGCAGGCAAGCCTTGGATCGTCAGGGCCGGTCCACCGATGTGGATTATTATGCCTGAAAACTACGTTTCCCCACCCTTTGGGGTGTAAATGAGCCAACGAATGACTCCATCGGCTTCACATAGTCACCGATATATCCGAGGCGCCTCGCAACAGCAACAACCACATAAGTCAAACTCGTCAGGGCGTGTAAAACCACTGACGCCACTTTTAACTAGAAAGAAACGCATGTCCTCCCTGATATCCTCTCCCGTTTCTAGTTCACAACCGAGATGTGAGGCTCGCGAATTAACGCTACACAAAGTTGTGCCACACAGGTTGTGCTTTGATCATCAACCACAAGACTCTGCTTTTCAACAGAAGCCTTGACCATTTGCATCTTAGCATGCCACACAGGCAGACCACTCCATGCAACCGATATCCATCAATCACACAGAATGATATCCACTGTCAGACACACAGTCCATCTACAAGTTCGTTCTGGGTCTGAACAAAACCGGAGGCACCTAGTACCCCGCATATCGATCGATCTCCAAGTACGTCTGGACGATTACTAACTGATTCCCTCCTCTTGGGTGTACGGCCCAATCAAGATCATCAGTAATTATCCAGATGACGTAAAGACCTCCGGTCTTCGACCACCATCTTCATCTTCGACTTATCGTCGTAACAGTTATTCAGAATGGGATAAACCCGGCATTTATGATTAACTCGCGTACATAATAAACATGTGTTACACAAACACAACATACGCCTTATTCCAATTCATCAGTCACTAACCGTAAATTAACAAGAGAGTAATTCCCCAAATATTAACCCCGAAGGCCGAAACCAACATCAGATCAATACCCAGGAAACCATTCTGCTTAGCTAACCTATAGTCAGTTTCTAAATTTCACATTCTTAGGGAAAGGTTCCCGTTAATTTTATCAAAGATAAATTCTTTTAAATTTATTCTTTAATCTTCCTTTGAATATCAATTCAACTAGTCAGAATTAACGAACCTTACCGAAGTAATCATTTGTTTTAATTTCCCAACCCCAACCTATTCATCCCATGAAGTAAAACTGGTAATACTTCATATCTAACACCACGGTGTTATCGTTAAATTCAATTACCATTTCACGTTCAAATCTAATTAAAGATTTAACTATCGCCTAGAGCAAAACTGGTGATACTCCATTCTCGATCATTTCAATCTAATTAAAGTTTCATTAAAACTCCACTTGGTTTTAATCTTTAACTGGGTTAAAGAATCAATGTCATTTAAAACACGATTCACGATAAACCCAAAGTCACATTCCATTCTATCAGCCCTTAACCGTAAAATAGCAAGTGAGCAATTCCCTAAATATTAACCCCGAAGGCCGAAACCAACATCAGATCAATACCAAAGAAACCATTCAACTTAACCAATCTCCAGTTAGTTTCTGATTTTCTTAACTCATTTGGGTCTTAGAATAGTATTATTAAAGATATCGTTCACGACAACCCAAAATCACATTCCATTAATTATCCAGTTAAAGAGCAAGTGTCATTTAAAAACACCATTCACGATAAACCCAAGAATCAATTCAAATTCAATTCCAATTCAATTATTGGAAATTCCGGTTTCTTTTAAAACCCTTTTCAAATTCAATTTATTTATTTAAAAATAAATAGAATTATAATTCTAGTTCAAAACTGGTTTATTTCGATAAAAATCTATTTTTATCTTTTCAAACATGGAGTTTTTCATCCCAATTCTTCCCAAATCATTTCTTATGATTTAACACAAATTATTACTATTTTTAATAATTTTATCAAGGCCCGTACAGTCGATTTCCATCAACGGCCATCGAACTGCCCTTACAACGATTTTTCCAAATTTGATTTGGACATAATTCCAAATCCAACCGTTAGATTTCAAATTTCTAATATTCGTTAGAAAGCTCTTTTCGATACGAACCCAACGGTTCCGGTTTCAGGAGAATTCGACGGTCGGATCTCCCGCAATATCCATTCGAAGTCAATGGTCGAAATTGACGAACTGCCGCCGCGCGGCGCGTTATATTCAGGCCATTATATATCTATATTATATATATTGTATATATTCCGTCGATTTCATTTTAAAACGTATTTTACAAATCGTTTTAAATTCGTTTTCAAAACGATTTCAACTTCCTCTTCAAATTCAAATCAAAATCGAATTTTTCAGTATAAATTCATTTTAAATTCATTTCAAATTGATTTCAATTCAATTTAATTCGAATTTTAATTCATTTCACTTTAGTTCGAATTTCAAATCTATTTAATTTAATTCGAATTTCAAATCTATTTCACTTTAATTCGAATTTCAAATCTATTCAATTTAATTCAGATTTCAAATCTACTTCACTTTAATTCGAATTTCAAATCTATTCAATTTGATTCGAATTTCAAATCTATTTCACTTTAATTTGAACTTCAAATCTATTCAATTTAATTCGAATTTCAAATCTATTTCACTTTAATTCGAATTTCAAATCTATTCAATTTAATTCGGATTTCGAAATCACTTTCAATATTCATTGAAAATTGAATAAAATTGATATAAATGTCGTTCACGTCAACATGGTGTCAATCTAATCAACACGGCTTCATATATTTCTATATTCAAATATTCTATTTCAAATATTTCTTTTTCAAATATGGACTGAGGCCCAATCAATTACCATATAATGTTAATTATATGAATTTTCTACAACACATGTATAAAATAACAACGATAAATAATCAATTATCATCCAAAGTGCATTCTACACTGTATAAGCATCAAATATAAATATTTAACGCTTATAACAGTCTGTCAATTAATCGATCGATATACAACTAATTATTGGGATTAGTGTATGTCATATATCATCCCAATACCCGTGTGGGGTTTCAAACAATCAAACACAGATTTTATTTGTGCAGTTGGGCGATGTGTAAAATTTGTCGTCCCAATCAATATCAGTCAAATGTGTGTATATAAACAAGTCATCCTATTTGTTTATATTTATTTATTCACATTCACGTTAAAAATTATATTTTCAACTATAAAATATTTTTAACTATTTAAATATTTTATTTCATTTCACATCACATTACACAATCAACTACACATCAAAATCAAACAAACAAGCATACAAGCCGTCCATGGTCTGTGGACGACGGGTGTCGAGTGCTACTAAACACCATCTGCATCCTAGTATATATTTCAAACTAGAAATAAAAATAAAAGTGAGGAGTTCTCACCGACTAGCTAATCCAATACCACGACTCTTCTTATGTAGAAATCTTCGCCGTTCTCGCCTTTTGTCACTTTCGTTGCCCGTAGCCACTACATATATAAAAATCACATTTTTATATTGTTGCTATTTATATAAAAATCACATTTTTAATTCGCTCTATATGGATAAAAATTCTATTTTTACATCGCTACTATATAGATAAAAATTCTATTTTTACATCGCTACTATATAGATAAAAATTCTATTTTTACATCGCTAGTATATAGATAAAAATTCTATTTTTACATCGCTACTATATAGATAAAAATTCTATTTTTATTCTTCTCATTATATAAAAATTATATTTTTATTCTCTATGTCTTCATATATAAAAAATCTCATTTTTACTTCACCAATTCAACCTTATAAAGATTCAACCTTTTCTATTTGATTAACTATATAAAAATCCGACCTTTTCTATTTGATTAACCACATAAAAATCCGACCTTTTCTATTTGATTAACTATATAAAAATCCGACCTTTTCTATTTGATTAACTATATAAAAATCCGACCTTTTCTATTTGATTAACTATATAAAAATCCGACCTTTTGTTACCTAAAAATCTGATCTTTAAAAATCATATTTTGAATTTGTCTATGTATTAAAAACGATTTTTAAATAAAAGAAAATGAATTAAATACAAAACAAAATAAAAAAACTCATTGACTTTGTCTTCAAATGGGAGGGAGAGATCGCCTGCGCGTCGGAGGGGGGGTTTAGGGTCCATCGGAGTTCATCAGGGGGGTGCGCGTGGGGGCTGAGCTCAAGCTCGGCGGTTTTAGGGTTTTGAAGGGGGGTTTTGCAGGTCGGGATTTCAGGGGGAGAAGGAGAAGGGGAGATCGAAGAAGGGGGAGAAAGGGTGGCAGTGGTGCACTCGCCACCAACGGCGGTGGAGGAGGCGTGGGAGCGCGGTATTGGGGGCCGCGATTGAAATTTTCCTTTGATTTTTTCTTTCTTTCTTTTTTTCCTGTTGAATGAACGGTGGGGGGAAGCTTAGGAGAGGATATAAAGGGGCTTGGCCCAACATAATAATATATATTTATTTTATTTTATATTTCTAAAAAGTAACTTTTTATTTCCAACTCGAAATCGAACCCACCGCCTGTCGTCCATAGCTAATTACCCCCATTCTGAACACAATGGGATATGTATCGTAAGCTGATTTGGCCGTTTTGATCAGTTTTCATCAAAATCAAAATATAACTCTATATATTGAATTTGAACGCGCATTACAATTTACCGGGGTCACATACTAACTCTAAAAATTCCCGAAAAATATTTTCTAGCTTCGTATTGACGATATGGTCTTAACAAAACAAATTTCGTAAAATTCTAAGACCGTTTGAAAAATGGCCATTTTCCAGTCGATTAAAATCAACTTAAACTGGTCAAACACGTTTTCCTTTGCCACGCTCACATATTGATTCAAAGAATTATGAAATTTGAATCCTAGCAATAATTTGATATCGCGGATCCAACAAAAGTGGTTTCGTCGAAATCCGAGGTCGTTTGCAAAATGGCCATTTTTAAGTGCCGAAATTCTATAGCGACTATTCTGAAATTTCAACTGGACCTATCTTTTGATTCCTGCCATGAAATTCCAATCTTTCCGATTCGTTGGAAAGATATTCACAAATAGATTCTAATATTTTTGGTTTCACTAAAATCCGGCTTATTTTGCACCTGGTACATTCATTTGAATTTTGAAATGAATTTTGAAATCGAAATATTGAACCACCGTGCCATTTTCAATTCCTTTTATAATTTAAAATAAATATTTATATTCTAACGACGACGTATATAAATATATACGTTCTAATTCTATTTAAAATAAATTTCTCGTCGATATTATTTAAAATAATTCATTTTAAATATTCAAAATTCACTAAAATTGCCAAAATAAAAATTTTAAATTGGTCCGGATTTCCGGGTTATTACACTGCATATTTCCTACAACTCTTCCAGTGATTGTTTTACGCCATACGACGGCGTTTTCGACCATTCTAACTTTTCTAATTAGTCACAAAGCATACCATATAGTCATAGCAACATATACAACTGACCACAAACACCAAAACAATAATTTGATAGATTAAAACGGATCAAACATAGCCAAAACTCTTAAACCTGTTTAGGCGAATCTAATGATATGATTAGCAAAACTTAACCCAAATTAACCCAAACTTTAAACAGAGGTCTAAAATGGTTTTAAAAAAAATCTCTAAACATTTTTCCAGAATTTATTAATGTATAAATTCGGTAATCAACACTAATTACCCCTAATTAACCGTAATTGGTGAGAAACTTTGCAAATCGATCACCTTGGCCATAAATAAAATACTAAATCTGAAATGTCTTCTGTTTTGGCGCTCTTCCCAAGGCAACACAGCAGCTCTATCTCGATCTCTATGCTAATCCGCCTCAATTTGACGTAGATTAGCCAATACTTGATTGAACGGTGATTAGAAGGTGTTTTGAAGAGATTTAGAAAGTGGACGCCATGGCTAGGGTTCAAAGGAGGTTAGTGGCGGCTGAAAAATACTGAAAAAGAAGATTTTCTAAACCCTAGCAGCCCTCATATACTCCAAATCCCGAAATTCCCTTTTCGGCTTAGCTGTTAATCACCCGGTTAAGCCCAATTAAACTGTTTTTCACCATCTGAAACTTGTTTCAGCCATATCTCCCAAACGGTGAGTTCGTTTGGCTAATGCAACCACTCTACGGAAAGGTAAATCATCATACGGATTCAATGGAAGTGGTTTCAGGTCAAAACTCCTTTCTAATCAAAAGTTATGGTCAAAACAAGATCAGCTAGGGGAAAAACGGTCATCTAAAAATCGGGAAAAATCATGAACATGGGAAATGACCCCAATAGTCGTCCCAAAGTTACATGACCATACGACTTCGTATGTGAAAGAAATAAATATCCTACGATCCTTCGATGCGTAAAATGCGGGTCTTTACAGTATTAAAAATGCGATTTTTAAATATATAAACATCATATTAAAAATGTGATCTTTATTATGAACAGCGTGAAAAGGATTGCGTTGGAATTTTAGGGAAATCCAAACTGTTCAGAAATTCAGAAATAAAATTGGCGGAGTGGAAACCCAAAATGAGAGCTTCTCACTCTAATCTTGTTTTCTAATCAAATATATACTTGGTTGCAGACGGGGCTTAGTAGCTCCTGACACCTTCGTCCACAGACCATGGACGACTTGTTTGATTGTAATGTGTTGTGAAAATTAATTGATTGTGATGTGAAATGGAAAATAAAATAATCATGTGTCGAATAAAATATTTGAACAATAAAAATATCATTTTTATTGAATATATGAAATATATAAAATACTGATGCGTTGAAATAAATATTCGTTCACAAATTGGACGGTTTGTTTATGTACACCCATTTGGCTGACATTGATTGGGACGATATATTTTACAGATTGGCCAACTGCACAAATAAAATCTATGTTTGTTGATTGAAACCCACACGGGTATTGGGGTGATATTTGTCGTACACTAATCCCAATTGTTTAGTTGTATGTCAATCGATTGGTTGATAGGCTGTTGTTAGCGTTAATTATTAATATTTAATGCTTATATAGTTGTGTAATGCACTCTGGATGATGGTTGACTGTGCTTGATTATTGTTGTGTACATGTGTGTATGAAATCCAAATAAATAAAATTATATGGTAATTGACTGTGTCTGATTCCATTCAAAAAGAACGAATATTCTAAATTAACAGATATTTTAAAATGACGAGTAATTAATATTTTAAAATAACTAATATTTTAAAATAATATTCAGTAATGGATCAAAATATGATTTTGATGTCCGATTTGGGATGGATACGAAAATATTGAAATATATGAAGCCGTGTTGAGTATATTAACGCCATTTTGACATGAACGATATTTATATCGATTTTATTCATTTTTATAATGAATATCGAAAAGAAAAAGATTTCAAAATCAATTGTTTTGAAAATATTATCATTTATATATTAATGATATGGAATATTCAATTTTGATTTAAAATTGAATATGAAGTTTAAATCGTTTTTCAAAATGAATTAAAAACGATTTATAAAATATGTTTTAAATGGAAATCGATGAAATATATATAATATATATGTTATATATATTTAATGGCCTGAATAGAACATGCAGGACCGCTGCGTTTCAACCATTGACTTCGAATTGATATTATGGGAGATTCGACCGTCGGATTATCCTAAAACCGGAACCATTGGGTTTGTATCGAAAAAAGCTTTCCAACGGATATAGGAGATTTGAAATATAATGGTTGGATTTGGAATTATGTCCAAATCAAATTTGGAAAAGGTCGCTGTAAGTGCAGTTCGATGACCGTTTATGGAAACGACTGTACGGGGCTTGATAAAATTATTAAAAATATTAATAATTTGTGTAAAAGCATAATAAATGATTTGGAAAGAATTTGGATGAAAAATTCCACATTTGTAAAGATAAAAATATATATTTATCAAAATGAACTAGTTATGAACTAGAATTATAATCCCATTTTTTAAATAAATAAATTGGATTTGAAATGGTTTTAAAAATAACCAGAATTTCCAGTATATGAATTGGAACGGATTTGAATCGAAGTCATCTTCAGAATAATTCGATGTTGGATTTCCTGATTATATAGATATTGTTATGGAAATTTGAAAGATATATTTATATCGTTATTTCCAATACGATATTTGTTGGTTTCAGAATTTGATATTGAATATAAGCCGATATATTTTCTATTCAGAGCCTTGTATTTAATATCAAATGGGATTTTATGTTTATCGTGAACGGTGTCTTAAATAATACTGTTCTTAAACCTAGTTGAGGAAAGAATAAATCTTTTTATGAAGATTTAGTGAAGTTTTTCCAATTAATTAATATTTAATTGGAATTGAATAAAAGAATTGGATTTGGGTTTGTCGTGAATGGTGTCTTAAATAACACTGTTCTTAAACCCCATTTGAAATGAATAAATCTTTTAATTAAGATTATTAGAGTTTCCAGTTACATTTGGTAATTGGAATGAAATGAAATGTGAATCGGGTTTATCGTGAACTGTGTTTTAACGACATTCCTTCTTTAACCCGATTTACAGTGAAATGTGATTTGGAATTTATAAATCTTTTAATTAAGATTTATGGGAAATTTTCCAAAGAAAAGTTTCCAATTTAATAAAATAAATTGGAATGGAATGGAATTCGATTTGGTAATAATCGAACTGAACTTCTATGGAGGAAGATTGTTACTATATATGGGATTTAAAAGACTTTGCCATTATTCCATTTATACTATCGGTTGGATATGGAAGTTTATATCAATTATATATATTGATCTGTTTTTGGTGAAGATTCCATTTTTAATGGAATGTGATTTTGGGTTTATCATGAGCTGTGTTTTAAATGACATTGGTTCTTTAATCCAGTTAAAGACATGATTTATTTCCTGAATTTGAATAATCATTATACAATGATTTTTGAGAATATTAAAACTAAGTGGAGTTTTAATGAATCTTTAATTTGATTGAAATGTGATAATTTAAATTATCAAATTTGGGAAATGATCGAGAATGGAGTATCACCAGTTTTACTCTAAGCGATAGTTAACTCTTTAATTAGATTTGAATGTGAAATGGTAAATAATATTACCGATAACACTGTGGTGTTAGATATGGAGTATTACCAGTTTTGCTTCAGGGGATGAATAGGTTGGGATTGGTAAATTAAATAAATGATTACTTCGGTAAGGTGCGCTAATCCCGACTAGTTTGGATAAACCATAATTTGGTTTGAATCGATATCCAATGGAAGATTAAAGAATAATTTAAAGAATTTATCTTTGATAAAATTGATGGGAACCTTTCACAAAGGATATGAATATTTAAGTAAAAGAATATTCAGAATTGGAATGAGGCTTATGTTGTGTTTTTATAGAACTTGTTTATAAGATACACGAGTTGCTCAGAAAGACCAGGTTTATCCCATTCTGAATAACTGATTCGACGATATGTCGACGATGAAGATAGTGGTTGAAGACCGGAGGTCTTCACGTCGTTTGGATGATTACTGATGTCTTGATTGGTCTGTACACCCAAGACAAGGTAATAAGTGGTAATCGTCCAGACGTACTTGGAGATCAACGGATATGCGAGGACCTCTCTCCTGTATTGGACATATGGGACGAGGAATAAGGTGCCTCTGGTTTCGTTCAGACCCAGAACGAACTTGTAAATGGATGTGTGTCTGACATCGGATTTCATTCTGTGTGATTGATAGACTTTGGTTGCATAGCGTGAATTTCCTGTGTAGCATGCTGAGATGCAAATGATCAAGGCTTCTATTGAAAAGCAGAGTCTTGTGGTTGATGATCAAAGCATGGCTTTAATATAGGATAGCTTTGTGTATAGCGTTAATTCGCGAGCCTCACACCTCGGTGTGAACCAGAAACGGGAGAGGATTTCAGGGAGGGCATGCGTTTACTTCTAGCTAGGAGTGGTATCATGGTATGGAGCCCAGACATTTTACTTATGTGGATGATGGGTAGCGAGGCGCCTCGTTTATATCGGTCACTGCGGGACCGATGGATGGTTTGGTAGATTTACTAACCAGTTTACGTCCCATTGGGTTGGGAAACGTATTGTTCAGGCATTTTAATCCACCAAGGTGGACTAGCCTTGACGATCCAAAGGATTAAATGAGTACTTGCCTGAGACATGGGCCATATTATCTCGAAGCGGTAAGGACAATCCCTTGCCTTGGTTCATGGACGGAAATCCAACTTCCAATATGTCACTTTGCGATTTTAGTTGTAAACCTATATGGCGACATAGTAGCATGGGATGGTATGTCGTCTATGATTGATACATTTATATTTGAAGTTGATTTCTTCACTTATAGTAATAATAAAATGATTTGTGTTAAACGTACCAAGCATGTTTGGCTATTATAAGGGAAAACCCTATTCTCCGGCTTGTGTTGCATTGTGTGATGCGACGTGGGTCTTATAGTAGCTTCATTTTTCAAAAAGCATTGCGTTGTTTATAACTGTATGTGCACTGGTAGTCTCGGGAGGAAACCCGTTCCGTGTTATACGGCGTCGTCCCTTGATTTACTTTATTTCAAAGTAAAGATTTAATAACTGTTTTAGTTCTCACACCAGTCACATGACTGACCTGGAGTTTATTGTTTTAACCTAAACTCTAGGTGCCCCTATTTTCCATACGGGCAGCTAGTAGTTTTGGTTTTTGCAGATTTATTTTTACAGGATCCTGGTTTACAGCTGGAACTATATTCATAAAGCTTTGCATCCAAGTATTACTTTTAGTTGTGTTATGTATTATTTTTCCGCTGCTTTGTAATTTGAATCTCTGATATTTATCAAATGTATATTATTTGTTCATACTCTGTATATTCTTGTACTCTGATGTAAATTGTTGTAATAAGCAATGAAATGTTCTTATGTTTGTGTTCTGATTTGTTGTATTCTCAAACAATCCGTTCTTTCTCTTCTCTTCGGAAACCGTGGAAGTTCGGGTCGTCACACTCTCAAGCGAAGTGAGGGGCTGGTCATGTTTAGCCTGGGTTGCAAGATGTTCTTGTTGAACCTGGTGTATTCCTCTCTAGAGATACACTGTCGGAAGGTGTTCCCATACCATGCTAGTTGGAACCCATTATCCAATAAGAGCTTGCGGTTTTTGATTGTATACTATGTATATAGAGCGTGAGAAGCAATCATTCTGCTAGATTGTTATTTACTTTTTAAAACTGAATCAAAACAACTCAGATGATCAATATTTGACGATAAACGATAACGATAATAATTTATTATCAAAGAATTTATTATTTTTGAATTTAAATTATATTATATAATATCAATTTAACATGGTTATTTTATACATACGTTCGAATTAAATTCCAGAATCTATTTTGTTGAGTTTAGATTAGCGTTATAACATTGGAATATCGGTCATTACGTTAAAATAGAGGTTCGTGATTTCAAATTTGAACCCCAAGATGTATTTTGGATAAGATCGAAATCAAATCAATATCAATTAAAATAAAATACAAATCTCATTATATCGAATCAAATTAGGTTAATATCAAATCGAAATAAATTTACATGTACTTAAGGCCTACCTACTTTGTACCCTTCGCAGACCAATACTTCCCCTTCTCCCTCTCTATAATCACGATAGTCCCTCCCCATTGATTCTTATCATTGTCATTTCCTCATAAATTATCAAAGAAAGACTGTCCCTTTTCCCATTTTAAAAATCAAAACCAAAATAGAACAAAAACAAAAAAAGATGCCACTCCCAAATGAATCAAAAATCAAAGCTCGTATCTCTTTCTCCCCTATAGTTTTATAATTACAAATCGAAATAAAATCGCAAGATGTGAAACAAAAATTGCCGACCCTAATCCAAGTTAAAACAAAATGAAACCACGCTCGTCGCGAGGCTCGACGTTAGAAGCTGGGATTCTCATTTCTGTTGTCAGTTAGGTTACTATCAATTTAGGGGAAGTTCGATTAATTTTTGGTCTTTCCCTGAAGCTTCAAAATTAGCCGCTCCTTATTTCACATCGTGGGAATAGGTGTCGAGGTTGGGGTTTTAGAGGGTTGCGATTCGTTCAAGGGGTGTAAATTCGATTTATGGGGATGTGATGTTTTTGTATGGGTCTGGAGCATTTTGGAGTGAGCTAGGGAAGCTGCGCATGTGGATTGAGAGGCCGACTCTTGGACAGGGTCAAATTTGAGAAGGTGCTGGGAGTTTTACTAGATGAGCAGTGAGCTATCGTTGTCAAGGGGAGGCAGCGGTCATGTTCAGGAAAATAGGAAGGTTGTTGTGCAGAGTAAGGAAGCTCGGTCTCATCTTAAGGTGTTGTGTGATGATTGAATAAATGTTGAGTTGCTGAAGGAATTGGTGATAGTCAGTGGACTCACACGGATGGTGATAGGGGAATGTTTGAAGGTCTAGACGATGGAGAAGGGTCGTTTTATTTGAAAACTAGACATAGCATGGCAAACGGATTAGCACAAGTAAATTCTAGGTAATTTAAATTAATGATGTAATTAGGATTTTTATTTTGCTATTTAAATCGAAATCTTATAAATAAAGTACCTTCCTTGTAGATAATCCAAATCGAATGTCATAAATCATGTTGCACTCGTGAAGTTGAATATTACATCATGGAATTAATTTATAACATTTAGAGCAATGGGATCTAATGACGAAGTTAAAAACTGTTCAATTTTATTCAAAGCAAACAGAACAATGGCAACTAAAATCATGTGAGTAAACTCACTCTCTGAATTCGTTTATAATTTATTATAAATGAATATTTATTCCATATTATGTTATATGTTGTTTGTTGGTTGTTTGGATGCATTTAAATATTTTTGTGGCTACTATATATATTAGTTACATTTAGACTTGCTGGTTGTGGCTATTATATATATATATATATAATTGGTGGTCGGATATTTCGCACAGTACCATTAGCGAATGCCCGCAGTATCATTAGCGGATGACCCTAGTCACCCCACAATATATTATAGTGAATGACCTTCTACACCGCGATATCCTGCCTTGAAGCAGGATGGGTATTATTTATGTTGGCTAACATTTGTGGATGCAGGAAAACAGGTTGGAGGGATCCAAGTGGATTCCTCAAAAATTTATTATTTGTTTGTTTTCATATATATTATCATATATGATGTGTTAGAAAACCTATGATTGATAATTGGTGTTTTGGATGTTTGAATACCGCTGGCCCTAAATATCGATATATAAAATATCATGAAAAGAGAATTTTGAGATTTGAAAAGGAAAATCTATTTTTCCAAAATATAATTTGAATTTCGAATGGACTAGAAATATTAACTTGTTGTGAATAATAAAACAAGCAGTTCAAACATAAACGATGTTTATAAATGAAGTGAAATAAATTATCATTGGATAATTTGGGGAATGTAAATTCAAATACGAATTTAAAAAGGGGAATTGAAATTAGTTTCAAAAAGAAATCTATTCCAATGTTAAAAATGTAAATTGAATTAGAATAAATCCATACAGATTTATGATTGGAATTCGACTATGTCGAGTTTATAAAAATAAATTATTTCCAGAAAGGATATTTAAATTATATTAAACAGAAACTGAATTTAAATATGAAAATAGATTCAACAATTACATATAAGTTATAATAATAAAATATTCCAAAATAAGATTTGGTTTTTTTTATAGATTTTGAATTGGAACTTGTTTTAATGTATAAAACTAGTGTGGGGCTCGTGCTTCACAAACGGGCAGTGGATGAACTTAGCTGTAAATGAATTGTTGCTTAAATTTATTCTCTCTAGTCTCTACAATATGTTGGTTAAATAATATTAGTTGATGTCATTTGTAAGTTTTTTTAAACTATAGTCAATACTTGTTGCGGAGTACTACTTGTTATGCAAACCCTTTTTTGTTAATCAACTGTATGTGCAACTGCACAGTGGATGCATTTATGTTACTGATATTGATTAAGTAGTTTGAATTGTTGATATATATATATATATATATATATATATATATATGTATGTATGTATGTATGTATGTGTGTGTGTGTAGCGTAGAATAGTCAGGCTAAAAAGAATGCAGTTAAAATTAAAAAAAATCAACTACCACCCAGGTCTTGGTTATCAGCACAGTAGACTAAAATAGTACAGTACTCATCACGTCACTATGCCATAGATGACGGAAGACACACGGTAAGCAGTGTCAAATTTTTTTTTTTGGTTTATGTTATACATTTACATAACAAATCATTAGTCGAATATATAAATCAAAATATGATACAACCAACGGATATAATTATGCAATGATTACCAACGTCCTTGTGTAGTTCCTAAAATTAGTTCAGTAATAATATACAGACAACATCAAGTGCATGCCCATACTATCTGCACCTTGCCTTAAGTTCAGAGGCATCTATGTGTTGTTATTCCAGTTTCATTAAACTGCTGTAATATTCACTATGTTGGATTTCAGTTCCTTAACGGTAACCCTACATCTGAATATCAGCTTTAGTCCTCCAGCATGCACCACTCATGTTTGTATGTATGCTATCCCCTTTACATCGTAACATCTGAACTTGTTAAAGTCGTTGTAAACAGTACTATCATGATGTTAGAATAAACCTCATGCATGTGCAATTTCCATAATTAAAGCTGGTAAGTAACTTAAAAAAAGCTGAATCATTACCCAACGCCATACTTCTAGACTTTTAACGGTGAATTACAGGAAAATGTACTACAATGATTGCAATTGGGGTTGATTATACTGTAATTTAACTTAGTAAACCTCTTATATTAAATTATTAGCAAAACCGTGAAGCCAAACACTACACATGAACGTAATTGGGTTTGCTTATTACATATGGTAAACTGCTTTATAGCTTTAAACATTCTTCTAAACTATGATTTCTATAACTAATGACAACCCCGATACTCATGTAAGTGACCACAAGATGTATTTACTGAGAAAAGCTTGCCCTGATACTCATGTAAGTTTCTAATAGACTGCCTACATTAAGATGTAATCCACAATTCATTGGTTCTCTAACTATACCATATGTACAATAGAGAAAATTATAGACTTCATACAACATGAAAATTCTCCTCTAAACGTACTATTTTCTGTTGAGTAAAAAATGTAACTACAATCCAAAAGGGTAAAATAAAACAGAAGCTTGATTAGATTAAGCCAGTCCAAAAAATTTGTGAATAACCTATTGCTTTTGGGTCAGCCTTTTTACTATGTCTTTACTGGTTGGTATTTTTTATTACAGGAACTTGATCTACATAAGGTGGATGAACTATTACATCAAGAAGACCATTAATCGCGCATGTTACCACGTTCATTATTTCAAAACAATGAAATTTAAAAAAAATGTCAAGAAGGTGGTAAAATATGAATTATTCAACATATTACATAGCACAATGTTTTTGTACTTACATTAACATCCATATTATTATTAACCATAAATAATCTATCATTATCGGAAGTAACCATGGATCCATGGTACAGTCAACTGGTCTTTGCAAACAATTTATTCGATATAATAGGCGTACATTAAACAATAAACACCATCTTTTTTTCCTATGCTGTGAATATCATTTTTGCATCTTGCACTAATTTTGTCTACATATGGAATTTTGACATTAGAGTCGTGATTGGCTAATTGTTTGAAAATTCATATAATAGAAATTGAACATGGGGCATTACTATTGTTTATAGCTAGCCGTGGAAAATTAGATCTCAAACTGTCTCATTATATATAGCGTTTATAGTGACAGAATAAAGAACAATTAAATATAGGAAGTAACAACACACATCGAACGCAAAAATTACGCAAAAAAGAAAAGGAAAACATAAAATAAGTACACAACTGAGAGAATAAACCAAGAGTGTATAACTGTATATTCAGTGAGTGCATTGAAATATCAAGGTGAAGGCAAGGTTTCAATCTGCCATCCACATTGCAGGATCAAATTACTTACAGGTGGTAGATGCAAATGTTGAATCAAAAAATATGAAAGCTTAAAATCACACAGGAAATAGATGAAATTGCCATATTTAATGATTCATACAGCCAGTAATACAGGAAACAATAGGATCCAGCAGCAAAATAGCATATGAAGTACATCGAAAATATTTGGGTTAGGCAATGAAGACCGCTGGTTTTTTGACTGAAATTTATGTGCAAGGAGAGTATGATTTGGGAAGAACATAAAATTTATGGTTTGGAAAAGGGACGTACAGAAGTAACATCGATAGGGTACCAAAACTTACATAAACCGCTCTATTTTTTTACCGGTATGATACACGGCGACAATATAACGCGTGGTTTCTCCTTTCCGAAATGAAGATATATTTAAAAAAATTAGTAACAAAATTCAAATTTGTCTTTCCATTCAATTATTTTCGAAAGGTTAAAAAAAACTTACTCTTCATTAAGGAGATATAAAATCTACAACACATGGTAGATAGCCAAGAGTCCCAAGCCAACTGTTGATAGAATCTGTAAAAACCCGGAAAATCAGAACCAATTTAAAAAATTTATTACAGGAAATTTTGTCAGAAAATGCGTCAGAATTTAAAAATCCATTATTAAATTAAATTATTGAAGAAAAATGTCAACTTTAATACTTTTCTTGACTATCCAAAGTTTAAAGATCATTAATTAATAAATTTTAAAATGTTAATGGCTGCATTCGTTTTCAATTCCTTCCCATCTTCATTGTTTCCTTAATGCAACATTCATTTATTTCCTTCCCTACATTCTATTTACATGTATCTTATTTTGTATTCTCATCTCTTAAATTTACATCCCTTCAAATCTCCTTTCTCCGTTTTGTTAAATATATGTATTCCCTTATTCTTTTATATTATGTTGTTTATATTCAGAAGCAAACAAAAATAAAATAATACCGTAAAACTTTTAATGTTATCTATGTAATAACACATGATATTTAATATTATATGTTTAGAAATTTGAAAGGATACAAACTTTCTAATAATTAGCATTAAATAATTAATCTAGCATTCATCTCTTTCCGTTTATTCTCTCTCTCATTGTTATTTACTTTTGAAGTTTCAATGAAAATTAAATATTGTTCCATCATGCCTAGTCAGCCAATTTAATTCTTTTGTAACCTACTATATACATGAGTCATATAATATAGACATGAGATACACTCGGGAAATGAAATAAATGCTAATTGATTAAAAAAATATTATCCTTGACATATACATGAGTCATATAATATAGACATGTCATAGAAAAAAAAATCATTAGATCGTTAAAATATGATTTTTTTTAATGTAAATATGCTATATAAAAAAATAGTCATGCTAAGAAAGAAATTACTAGTTCTTTAAAAGTATGATTTTTAATGTAAGTAGACCATATAGAAAATATATATAGATATTATATGAAGATATGTATAGGCGTTATATGAAATATACATATACGATATATGAACATACATATATGCGATATATAAAATGGTCATGAAATGAAGTATTCATTAGTTAGTTAAAAATATATTTTGTTAGACAAAAGCATCGCTATTATCATATTAGTGAAATATAAAATCATAACAAAAAAAGGGAAAGTCACCTCCTTCATAAAATTTAAAAAAATTGAAAGCATATTCAGTGGAAATTAAAGACGTGTCGTTTATTGCCAAAAAAAGGGAAAAAAAAACATAATGACAATGATAACAATAATTGCCGCATGTGTTTCATCCATATCCTTCAATTCTTTTATGTTCTCTCTCTTCATTTCATATACATATATGCCATATTTTATACCTTTTATAAATACAAGAAAGAAAACAATAAGATAAACAATTATTTAATATTATTTAATATATTATATATAAACCTTTATCTCAAATAGAAAACCTAATTCTATTTGAACAGTCTCCACCACTCTTCCATGAATGCTCAGAATTGTCCCGTTCTTCTTCCCCTTCTATCTCCTCAATCCCTCAATGATTTAGAGAATTCCAAATACCAAATTGAAGAGCTAAGTTTGTTCGTTAATATGAACGGTGAAGATCGTTTCTAACTACCTGGAGTGGGATAATTTCTCCCTTGTATTCGCTGCATGTGCAGCAGTTTTGGAGAGGAAGGAGGTTGCGAGTTGGACTAGGGTGGTGGGTGGAGGAAGCTCATGTCGAGGGCAAGGTCGTGGGTTGCTCAGATCGTGGTCAGGTGCTTCGGATTTGGTGCGGTTTGAGACCCTAAATTTGAAGCATTGGTTCAACTGGAACCAGTAGTGAACGACGGAGGTAGAAGGATTAGCCTCCTTAACAGTGTAATTAATATTAATTAATTACGTTAATTTAATTTAAAATTGTATACAATGCATAAAAGGCCATAACTTGAACATTTGGCAACGAAATTCAGAAAAACGAAGTGCATTGGAAACCTCTTGACGATCACTACAATATGGAGCAGATCAGAACTGAAACATAGGCCATTTGGATTTTTGATAAAATTAAACGTTTGTTTAACTTTAATAAAAACTATCATTTTATGATTTCTGAAACCAATCAAGGTGAGAACTCTCTCACTAAATTCTCTTGTACAGTTATTTTATTTAAACTGCCATGATTTTTATCTGTATTTAATTATCACAAATATGTGTTCACTACAAATATTATTTTTAGCTTAAAGGTGAGATTTCCGAATTCAAAAATAATTGAATAAAATTATATTAGGTTGCAGACGGAGTTTAGTAACTCCCGACACTGTCGTCCACAGACCATAGACGACTTGGTTGTATTGTGGTATGAAATTGATTGTGATTGTGGTTGAAATGAAATTGGTTGATATTGTGAAAATGGATTGTATAGTGAAAAGAAATTGTATTAGGAAAATGAAACTCTTGTATCGCCGCAAAGCCTAGGATAGCAGAGGAGCCGTAGTAGGGACTGTGCCGGTTTTAATTACTCTGCCGTTATAATGCCGAAATTTTCTGAAATATCCATGTGTTGAAATATTCATGTTCTGAAATAGAATTGTTCGAACAACAAAAATATTATGTTTATTATATGAATAGAAAACATGAAAATGATCATTATTTGAAATATAAAATTTGTTGAACAACAAAATTCACATTTTTATTGTATAAATAGAATTTGTTACAATGATCATTATTTGAAATGAAAATTGTTAACAATAAAAATTCACATTTTTATTGTATATTAGAAAAGATTAAAAATGATCATTATATGAAATGAAAATTTGTTCACATTAAAAATTATGTTTTTAATGTAAAAGATGAATCATTAAAAATAGGATTCATAGTTTGATAAAATTTGTTCACATTAAAAATTACATTTTTAATGTAAAATATGAATCATTAAAAATAGGATTCATAGTTTGATAAAATTTGTTCACATTAAAAATTATATTTTTAATGGAAAAGATGAATCATTAAAAAAAAGGATTCATTAAAAAGATCAAGTTTGATAAAAATATGTTTACATTAAAAATTACATTTTTAATGTATAAAGGATTCATTAAAAAGATCAACGTTTGATTAGAACATGTTTACATTAAAAATTACATTTTTAATGTATAAAGGAGTCAATAAAAAGATTAAAGTTTGATAAAAATATGTTACATTAAAAATTACATTTTTAATGTATAAAGGATTCAATAGAAAGATTAAACTTTGATTAAAAATGTGTTTACATAAAAAAATTATATTTTTAATGTATAAATGGTTCATTAAAAGATTCATTGTTTGATAAAGATACATCCACATTAGAAATTTACATTTTCAATGTATGAAAGAGTCATTACAAAGATCCTAGTTGGGTAAAAATGCTTTTACATTAAAATTTACATTTTTAATGTATAGAATGAATCATTAAAAAGATTCACGGATAATAAAAATGTTTCTACATTAAAATTTACATGTTTAATGTAAATTTGAATCATTAAAAAGATTCAAGGTTGATAAAAATGTTTTAACATAACAAAAATGTTTTAACGGTAGAAAATGTACATTTGTTTAATATTAACATTAACATGTTAGAAGTAGAAAATGTACATTTGTCTAATATTAACATTAACATGTTAAAAGTAGAAAATGTAAAATTGTTTAATATTAACATTAACTTGTTAGAAGTAGAAAATGTACATTTGTTACATTAACATGTTAGAAGTAGAAAATGCACATTTGTTTAATATTAACATTAACATGTTAGCATAATAAAAATATTCAATTATTATGTCTTTTTGAGACTAAATTGGATGCTATTTCAACTGCTAATGCAGTAGTTTATATTGCTCCCAAATGGAAATCTGATAATAACCTTGTTGATGTTAGTTTTGGTAGATTATTGACCTTGTGGAATCCCCAGGTTTTTAATCTTACTAAGCTGTCATCTTCTGACCAATTTATACACTACAGATGTACATATTTACCCACTAATTCTTTTTTCATGCTCACTTCTATCTACGCCCAAAGTGCTTCTGCATTAAGGCTCTCTTTCCTCAACAATCTTCATAATATTAATACCCTGGATGATCCTTGGATATTAGGAGGGGATTTCAATTGCATGTATTCCTCTTCTCAGAAATTTGGTGGGTATTCTGTTACGATTAATGATATTGCTCCACTCAATCAAGCTTTAATCAAATCTAAGCTTTCTCCTCTCAATTCTATTGGCCCTTCTTTCACTTGGTCTAACAAAAGTCACACTGGTAATCCTACTCTTTGCAAACTTGATCATATCTTTGTCAATTCTACCTTTCTTAATATCTATCCTTTTCATCTTATCATATTCTTCCTCCCTCTATTTCTGACCATAATCCTCTATTTTTATACTTGGGGAGAGTGGATGCCATCAACAAAGGGAAGTCTTCTTTCAAATTTTTTAATTTTTGGTTATCTCACAAAGATTTTTCTAGTATTCTATTATAGGTCTGGAGTCAAAATTCTAGTAGGAATCCATTAGAAAGGCTACTTAACAAGCTTAGGCTGCTCAAAATTCATCTTACGGCTTGGTCTAAGCACAATTTTGGAGATATAATGAAGAATTCTTCACTGGTTAGATCTGAACTTATGCAGGTGCAAAGTTGTATGACTTCTCATCCTCTGAATTCTCAGCTTATAATTGTGGAGAAGGAATTGCAAGATAAGCTTAAATTTATCTTGGATACTGAATATCAATCTATGAAACAGAGCTCTTATATTCGTAGAGAAGTTGAAGCAGACAGAAATTCCAAATATTTTCACAACTTTCTCAAAATGAACAAGCTGAAGGAAGTTATTCATATGATACATGATGTTGATGGTAGTTTGCTAACCAATCATAATTCTATTGATATTGCTTTTGTTAATTATTTTAGGGCTATTCTTGCTCCTGAAATTCTTCATAATAGCAGTATTGAGCCTTTGTTTCACATTGATCTGCCTTACATTTCACATGAGCAATCTGAGGAGTTAATTAAACCAGTAGTTGATGATGAAATCAAGGTTGCAGTTCAGGGAATGGATCGTAATAGTTCAGGAGGGCCAGATGGTTTTAATGCAAATTTTCTGCAAAAGTGTTGGACTATCATTGGTAGTGACACTACTGAAGCTGTTAAATATTTTTTTCTATACTAATATATTACCAGTTTCTTTAGCTGCCACTTACATTGCATTAGTCCCTAAGATCAATAATCCCTCACATGTATCAGAATTCAGGCCTATATCATGTTGTAGTGTTTTTTATAAGATTATTTCTAAAGTCTTGGCTAATAGAATGCAATCTGTGCTTCCTACTGTAATTTCACCCAATCAACCAGCTTTTGTACCTGGTAGATCTATTAGTGACAATGTGTTGATAGCCCAAGAGTTGCTACATGGATATGATAGGAAAAACATCTCTCCTCTACGCATGATAAAACTTGATATTAAGAAAGCATTTAATAGTGTGTCGTGGTCTTCAATTGTTGCAATTTTATCAAGAATGAACTTTCCTAAGCCTTTCCTTGCCTGGATTTATACTTGTATCTCTACTCCAAAATTTTCTATCTCTAGAAATGGATCAATGCATGGTTTCTTTAGTAGTAAACGTGGAGTTAGACAAGGAGACCCCATTTCTTCATATCTTTTCATATGTGTGATGGAGCTTCTAAATTCTTTAATCATCAAGCAGGTTGATTTAGGCAATTTTCAACTACATCCTAGATGTAAGAATCCACTTATCACTCATCTCTGTTTTGCTGATGACCTTGTAATTTTTAACAAACCAAATTACTCCAATATCCAATGTTTGCTATCTATTCTTAAGTCTTTTTATGATATGATTGGTTTGGAGATTAATTTGGAAAAATCACACATAAAAATTGCTGGCCTTAGTCAATCTACAGTAAATGATCTTGTTCAGCTGTCTGGTTTAAATATTTTGCTAGTTAATTCTAAGTATTTGGGATTACCTTTATTTACTGGTAGAATTACAAAGGATTGTTGTATGCCTTTATTTGAGAAAATTATTTATAAGATGAGACAGTAGCCTTCATGTCATCTCTCACAAGCTGGTAGACTCACTGTTGTTCAATCTGTTATCACCTCTATGACTACCTATTTTTCTAGACATTATATTCTTCCTCTAAAACTCATTAATATGGTGGTTAGTGCAATTAATAAATTTCTCTGGCATGGTGACCCCTTTGTTAAGAAGATAATCCCTATTGCCTTTTCAAAGCTCTGTCATGATAAGAGAAGTGGAGGATTGGGTATCACTAATTTGTTTCTTTGGAATAAAGCAGCCATTTCTTCACATATTAATAGGATTTTTTCTGATGAAAATTGTTTGTGGTCCAAGTATGTGAGGTATAATTTGATTGGAAAAAAAGATTTTTGGATAATGCAAATACCCAGTTTTTGTAGTTGGAGTTGGAGGCAGATTCTCAAGCTCAGAGGTGTTTTTCTTCCATTTATTCAATGCAATTCATCACATATGTCTGGTTCTTTCTGGCACACACCATGGGCTTCCAGAGGTTTAATATTGCATGATGTTGTGCAGTATAATTTGAGAAGGAATTGTGGCATTCCTGCTTCAACCAAAGTTCAGGATTTTGTGAATGATGGTGAGTTAATATTGCCACACGGCAGCTCTGCAGTTTTGAGGAAGCTCTGGTATGAAATTACAATCAATTTTAAGCTGGATAGTAGCTGTATAACTTGGATGGGTAAGTGCCACTCTATCAGCTTACTATATAATCTTTTATGTGGTGAGAGACATTGTTTTCCATGGTATAAGAGAATGTGGAATTTAATGAGTAATGCCAAACAGAACTTTCATTTATGGAAAGTGATGTCAAATGCCTTGCTTACCAAAGATAAGCTTTTCAAAATTGGCATTATCTGTGATGATGTTTGTGTTTTCTGTCATGATGAGGCTGAATGTAATACTCACCTGTTTTTTGAGTGTAAATTTGTGTTTCATGTCTGGAAGAGAGTACCGGACTTTGGAAAGCTTCATCAACTATCAAGCATTAGTCGAGATGAACGGTTCAATTTGTTCAAAGCAACCAGGTGGAAGACAAGTGAAAGCATGTTGCTATTAAGGATATTGAAGATTTTCTTGTTGGAAATCTGGTCAGAGAGGAATCGCAGAGTTTTTACTTCACTTGAGCTGAATTCTGATGCATTATTCTCTATTATCATCAAGGAAATTCACAAAAAGTCAAGTGCTTGTTGAAGTTTTGTTATAACTGGGTATTTTTTGTGGTTCATTTTGCTGAATGATGTATTTTGTTTGTTTTGCTAGCATTGAAGTTTTTTAATTTCATGTATAGATCCTAGTTATTTTCCTCAATGCTAGCAATATAGGACTGTTGTAATGTAATTATTAAGTTGTAAATAATAATATGCTTGCTTTTCAAAAAAAAACATTATCATGTTAGAGAGTAGAAAATGTTCATTTGTTTAATATTAACATTGACATGTTAGAGAGTAGAAAATGTTCATTTATTTAATATTAACATTGACATGTTAGAGAGTAGAAACTGTACATTTGTTTAATATTAACATTGACATGTTAGAGAGTAGAAAATGTACATTTGTTTAATATTAACATTAACATGTTAGAAGTATAAAATGTACATTTGTTTTATATTAACATTAACATGTTAGAGAGTAGAAAATGTTCATTTGTTTAATATTAACATTGACATGTTAGAGAGTAGGAAATGTTCATTTGTTTAATATTAATATTAACATGTTAGAAGTAGAAAATGTACATTTGTTTAATATTATCATTAACTTGTTCGAAGTAGAAAATGTACATTTGTTTTATATCAACATTAACATGTTACAAGTAGAAAATGTACATTTGTTTAATATTAACATTAACATGTTAGAGAGTAGAAAATGTTCATTTGTTTAATGTTAACATTAACTTGTTAGAAGTAGAAAATATAAATTTGTTTAATACTAGCATTGACATGTTAGAGAGTAGAAAATGTAACTTTGTTTAATATTAACATTAACATATTAGAAGTAGAAAATGTACATTTGTTTAATATTAACATTGACATGTTAGAGAGTAGAAAATGTTCATTTGTTTAATATTAACATTGACATGTTAGAGAGTAGAAAATGTTCATTTGTTTAATATTAACATTAACATGTTAGAGAAGTAGAAAGATGTGCATTTGTATAATATTAACATTAACATGTTAGCGGTGTTTGAAAATTAGTCATATGTTGATATGAATGTTTGTATGTGTTTAATATATCATTTTTTTTCTTGGCATGAATGTGAAGTGTACAAAATTATTTAAAGAATAAAAAATCTGAAATCGTCGAACGAATATATATATATATATAATAAAAATAAAATGAATCACGCGCGGTAGTTCGCAATTTGGAATCTTAACTTTAAACGATTATACCGAGAGATCCGACCGTCGGATTTTCCCAAATATAGAACCGTTGGGTTCGCTTTGGAAAGATATTTCCAACGATATAAAATTTGCTAAGTTCCAACAATTAGATTTTGAGAAATGTGTAATTCAAATTTTAATAAAAACAGCACCAGGGCCGCGTAATGACCTGAAGCGTTATTTAATTAAAATGGGCTATTTTTATATAGATAAAAATATTGATAAATCATTATAAAATATTATAAACAATACGGAATGAAAAGAATTGATTTGAATTATATATATTCGCGAATTATTTTAAAAAGCCGAGTTAAACCTCATTTCAAATAATTATACAACGATTGGAAGTCGAATGTAACAACCCGTAATTTCTAAACCAATTTAAAAATTTTATATTAGAAATTTTAATGGATTTTGAATATTTAAAATGGTTTATTTTAAATAATAACGACGGAAAATTTATTTAAATTGAAGTTAAAACGAATAATTTTATTTTAATTATAAATGGAGTTAGAAATAGCGCAATAGTTTGAAAATTTGAATTTGAACTTTGATTGACTATACATAATGAAAAATAAATCGGATTTTGGTGAAACCAAAAATATTAGAACCTATTTAAGAATATATTTCCAACGAATCCGAAAAATTGAAATTTCATAGCGGGAATCAAAAGTTATGCCCAGTTTAAATTTTAGAATAGTCGCTATGAATTTTATATATATATATATATATATATATATATTTTAATATTAAAAATAGCCATTTTTCAAAAGACCTCCGTTTTTGATGAAACAACTTTTTTTGGGACCGGAATGTCAAATTATTGCTAGTTTTAAATTTTCATAATTTTTAGAATTAATATGTAACGACCCGGTAGGGATTCGACGCCCGAATTCTGACAATAATATATAATTCCACATTTACTTGTCAAAACCCAAGTATCGAAACCACCAGATAGTTATTAGAAAGAATTTAGAGGGTGAGATAAGAAAGAAAGAAATATTAGAATAGAAGAAGGAGAAGAAGATCCAACACATCACAGAGTCTCACATCGCAGCAGAACAAAATATAATATAGAAATAAGTCTTTGTTGAGAGCTTTGAAATTATACTTACATCATCAGAGTACATCAATACACCAGAACAGTTTTGGAAAATCTGTCCTCACATACATCACACAGCGGAAAAATACTAGATAATATCATAAGCTTGAACTTTCTCCAACATGTCTTTGGACTTCATGTTATTCTGTAACCTGATCCTGCAGACCCGGGCTAACCCGAGCATTACAAACACCGGGTCAATCTGGTGAACCAAAGTGAGAAAACCCCTTGAGTTTTAAATTATCACACAACTTGATTTTAAAGTTCAAATTCCTTTCTGGAAATAAAGGATAATCGTAAGACCAAATCCACACATAAATACGGACGGTTTTTACCTTACGATAACCCAAAACAGTTTTTGAAAACCAATACTTCTCTGGTATTATAATAGTGTCTAAATACAAATAAAAAGAATCTACCAGAGCGCTTGCATCTCACGCTCCGCATATATAATATACAAACAAAACCGCGGGCACTTATTGGAGAATGGATTCCGACTATGACAAGGTATGGGACCACCTGCCGATCGTGTATCTCTAGAGACGAATACACTGGGTTCAACAAGAGCGTCTTGCAACCCGGCCCACACATGACCGACCACTCATTTCGCTTGAGTGTATCGAATGTATATCACCAACGGTTGGGTGCGACCCACCGTTGCCCGAAAAGGGCAGCATCGGTAGATTAAAGAAGCAAAAGGAATTTCTCTAGATAAGTGATTATACACCCTAATGGGAGCGACCCACATAGCCATGCGGCCTGCACGATTTTTGTCATTTCCCGGTTGATGAGGCTTGAGGTTTGAATTTCCTTTAGCACATCTGATCACCATTCACTTTGAATGCCACATCGTCAGATCCATCAGATATCACTAATTGACGTCCACAAAAGTACTCTAGTTGGGAGCTAACCAACTAGGATACGTTTGAAGAAATCAACGTACGTGGTCCTTCGGAAATACTTTGTCAGACACTCGTCCATATAAATCATCCAGGAACAGGATGAACCAAAGGTACCCTCCTACCGCTTCCTAGGAATCACCCTATGGATCAGTAGCGAGTAGTCCTTACAATCCATAGATTTCAAACACGACCGAATTACTATCAAAATATCTCTGGTTGCAACATCAGAGAATTTATCAAGTAGCCCTTCCGCTTATGAAGATCCATAGTCTTCAACTCCTTCATCTTCAATTAGTATCCTTTCGTATTTGCTAGTTCGGAATGGTTTTCGAACATAAATTCGATCCCGGTCTTTCCGTACCAACAACGTATTAGTCATGATTTTGATAGTCGGTTATTTAACTATCAAAACAATCATAAGAATAAAATAAATCCATTGGTCTCTTCCACAGCATCACTTGGCCATTAAAGTGATATATCAGTTGTAATACCAAAGATAATATGTCAGAGTAATATAAAAATATTCTCAAATCTTTTTATCTAAATACTTTAAAATCCTCTCCAATTCCTCGCCACTACAATTCTTACCATCCAAAATTACGAGGTTAATTTAATTACCATTGTAAAACAATTGTTACAAAAATCGCTTTTATTCCGTTACTACGGAAATATCATTTTATATTCCCATGCCCTCTCTATTTCCTTTTATTTTGGAATCCTATCGTATATCAGAGTTATTCAAATAACGATTATTATTTCCCAAAAATAAATTGGCTTTAACATTTCCACTATCATGATTCATACCCTCCTTCGACAATCCCGAAATCGTTCAAGTTGGGGTATTTTTGTTACCTCTCAGACCTTGATTAACAACGTTCTTATCGTAAGATAAATGTGAATCGTAATTTCAAAAACCATATTCATTTTAACACCACTTCATTATCAAAGTATGGTTTTATCAAATCGTCCTGCTTTTGAAATCCCCTTTCCTAATTCTTTAAATCATTTCATTTGGGGAATCTCACTTCAGTCATATCTGTTATACATAACGTTAATTTACAAATTAACGCTTTAACTCCCCATCCTATTCACAACCCGTTTACACATTTCTGGTTCAATACAAATCCCCTTTCCTCCTTGAATTCCTTTACTTAAAATATTAAGTAATCTTTGATTTTAAGTTTACCATATTCTTTTAAAACACTTTACTACCTTATTTGCCAAATTGGGTTTAAATATAAACCCGCTCATGAACTTCCTTTGAGATTAAATTTTACTTTATTTCTCACTTCAATCACTTACTTAAATGGACTTCATTTAAGAAATAGTTCCTTGAACTAAATAAGACTTTAATTTACTTTATCATAAATTGGAACAAAATCCCCTTTTCCTAATTCTTTATTTAAATTAAACAATAATCTATTTCTAAATAATATCCTTTTAAAAACAATAAATCCTAGTTATTAATCATTAAGTTATTTCCCGCCTACCAGCCAATCAATCTTATTAATATAAGAATTCACTTTATAAAATTTATTCAGTAATTACGGTGGAGCACGTGCTTCACACACGGTAGATCTTGGTATATAAATAGTGGTTAAAACAACGATATATATATATATAAATTATTTTCCTTTTAAAACTTTATTAGAAATATATATTTTAAAATCTACGCTCAGTTATAAACTGAACGTCATAACTTTGTTATTATCGATTCTCCTAACGGTAAATCGAACTTAATAAAATTGTTTGAAATTTGGCCATCCGCTAGGAATTTCACAACCAACATCACAATTGGTTAATAACCAAACAAAGGTTGAATTTGGGTTTCACAATTAACAACCAATTCTATAAGCCAATCATATGGGTTCCACGGTTTCATATCATGATCATATACAGATAAATGACCAATCTAACTGATAACGGTCAACCAATAGTAATTCAAGTACCCAATTTAATTCAAACACGTTTATATTATCATAACTGTGACCAACAAGGTAAGTTACCTTGTTTTGAAATCATCGTTAAAAATAACGATGTCATTTCATTTAAATTAAACAATCGTTTAATTTAAATATTTAACACACATCAACAATCAGCAACAACCAATAATTAAAAGCCACAACATACAAATGATAAACCCGACTTATAACCATTATAAGTGGGAAAACTGAGTGAGGTTAACTCACCTGATCTGCATTGTAAACACTGCTCATTCCAGATGAATTTCAACTTGTTTGATTCAACTCTGTTCTGCATCGTTCTTGTGACGAACAAGGAATTTCGCTCGGTCCGAACCAGTCGCTAAACCGATTCAGGCCGTTCGAAACGCCCTATCGTTTGAGAACACGACAAATCAGAACGCATACAGAAGAACATTTCATTGTATATTACAACAATGCATCAGATTACAAGAATATACAGAGTAAAAATGAATATTACACAGAAATATCAGAGATTTAAATTACATTTAAATACATAGCAGCGGAAAATAATACAACACACAACTAGAAGAGATATACGGATACAAAGCTTTCCGGATATCATTCCAGCTGTAAACCAGGTTCCTGTGAATATAAATCTGCAAAACCAAAACTACTAGCTGCCCGTGTCAAAATAGGGGCACCCAGAGTTTAGGTTAAAACAATAAACTCCAGGTCAGTCATGTGACTGGTGTGAGAACTAAAAACAGTTATTAATCTTTATTTTCAAAGTTAGATAAATCAAGGGACCACGCCGTATAACACGGAACGGGTTTCCTCCCAAGAATACCAGTGCATAAAACAAACAGCGCAATGCTAAATAAAGAAAAATGAAGCTGTTATAAGACCCAGGTCCTATCACACAATGCAATCGCAAGCCGGGGGATAGGGTTTTCCCTTATAACAGCCAAAGAATGCTTGATACGCTTAAAACAAATCATTTGATACTATTATAAGTGCATAGTGTATAAAACAACTTCAAATCATAAGTATCAATCATAGGCGGCATGGGTACCATATATCATGTCGCCATATATAGGTTTACAAATAAAACCGCAAATGTCACGTATTTGGAAATTGGATTTCCTTCTATGAACCGAGGCAAAAGATAGTCCTCAACTGATTCGAGACTGCCTAGTCCGAGTCTCAGGATCAGAGCTCGAGTGACCCTAGGAGCGACAGGGCCGGTCCACCGATGTGGATTAAAATGCCTGAGCACTGCGTTTCGCCGCCCTTTGGGGCGTAAATGAGCCAACTAAGTGACTCCATCGGTTCGAGAACGACCGATCAATCCGAGGCGCCTCGCAACAGCAACAACCACATAAGTCAAACTCGTCAGGGCGTGTAAAACCACTGACGCCACTTCTAACTAGGAGGAAACGCAGGCCCTCCCTGAGGTCCTTTCTCCCGTTTTTGGTTCATACCTGGTGTGAAACACGCGAGGTAAACGTTACACAAAGCTACGCCACAAAGGCCGTGCTTTGATCATCAACCACAAGACTTTGCTTTTCAACAGAAGCCTTGATCATTTGCATCTTAGCATGCCACACAGGCAAACCATCCTATGCAACCGATATCAGTCACACAGAATGAAATCCGATGTCAGACACACAGTCCATTTACAAGTCCGTCCTGGGTCTGAACGGAACCGGAGGCACCTAGTACCCCGCATATCCATCGATCTCCAAGTACGTCTGGACGATCACTAACTGTTTCCATCTTCTTGGGTGTACAGCCCAATCAAGATCATCAGTAACCACCCAAACGACGTAAAGACCTCCGGTCTTCGACCATCGTCTTCATCTTCGACTTATCGTCGTATCAGTTATTCAGAATGGGATAAACCCGGTCTTTCCGAATAACTCGCGTATATTTTAAATAAGTGTTACACAAACACAACATACGCCTCATTCCAATTCATTAGTCACTAACCGTAAATTAATCAAGAGAATAATTTCCCAAATATTAACCCCGAAGGCCGAAACCAACATCAGATCAATATCCAGAAAACCATTCTGCTTGACTAACCGACAGTTAGTTTCTAAATTTCACATTCATAGGGAAAGGTTCCCATTAATTTTATCAAAGATAAATTCTTGAATTTATTCTTTAATCTACTTTTGAATATCAATTCAAACTAGTCGGGATTAGCGAACCTTACCGAAGTAATCATTTGTTTTAATTTCCCAATCCCAACCTATTCATCCAATGAAGTAAAACTGGTAATACTTCATATCTAACACCACAGTGTTATCGGTAAATTCAATTACCATTTCGCGTTCAAATCTAATTAAAGATTTAACTATCGCCTGGAGCAAAACTGGTGATACTCCATTTTCGATCATTTCAATCTAATTAAAGATTCATTAAAACTCCACTTAGTTTTAATCTGTGACTGGGTTAAAGAATCAGTGTCATCTAAAAACACGGTTCGCGATAAACCCAAAGTCACATTCCATTAATTATCGGGTTAAAGAACGAGTGTTATTTAAAAACACTGTTCACGATAAACCCAAAAATCATTCCATTAATTATCGGGTTAAAGAACGAGTGTTATTTAAAACACTGTCCACGATAAACCCAAAAATCAATATCAATTCAATTTCCAATTAAATATCATTTAATTGGTACACTTCATTAAATCTAAATAAAAAGATTTAATCTTTTCTCAACTGGGTTCAAGAACAGTGTTAGTGAAGACACCATTCACGACAAACCCAAATCACATTTGATATTCAATACAAGGCTCTGAATAGAAAATATATCGGCTTATATTCAATATCAAATCCTACGACTAACAAATGTCGTATTGGAAATAACGATATAAATATATATCTTTCAAATTTCCATAACAACATCTGTATAATCACGAATTCCAACATCGAAATATTCCGAAGACAATTTCGATTCAAATCCACTCCAATGCAATCATTGGAAGTTTTGGTTATTTTCAAAACCATTTCAAATTCAATTTATTTATTTAAAAATAAATAGAATTATAATTCTAGTTCAAAACTAGTTCATTTCGATAAAAATCTATTTTTATCTTTTCAAATATGGAGTTTTTCATCCCAATTCTTTCTAAATCATTTCTTATGATTTTACACAAATTATTACCATTTTTAATAATTTTATCAAGGCCCGTACAGTCGATTTCCATCAATGGCCATCGAACTGCACTTACAGCGACCTTTTTCGAATTTGATTTGGACGTAACTCCAAATCCAACCGTTAGATTTCAAATTTCTAACATTCATTAGAAAGCCCTTTTCGATACGAACCCAACGGTTCCGGTTTTAGGAGAATCCGACGGTCGGATCTCCCGTAATGTCCGTTTGAAATAAATGGTCGAAATTCGCGAACTGCCGCGGCGCGTCGCGTTCTATTCAGGCCATTATATTATATATATAATATATATAATATATATTTCGTCGATTTCTATTCAAAACGAATTATATAAATAGTTTTAAAATCGTTTCAAAAGCTATTTCAACTTCCATTTCAATTCAAAGCAAAATTGAATTCTTCTTTATAAATTCGTTTCAAAATTCATTTCTATTCAATTCAAATTTCAATTCAATTTGAATTCATTTCAATTTGTTTTCAATTCAATTCGAATTCGTTTTCAATTCAATTCATTTCGAAATCGTTTTCAATTCAATTCATTTCGAAATCGTTTTCAATTCAATTCATTTCGAAATCGTTTTCAATTCAATTCATTTTGAAATCGTTTTCAATTCAATTCATTTCGAAATCGTTTTCAATTCAATTCATTTCGAAATCGTTTTCAATTCAATTCATTTCGAAATCGTTTTCAATTCAATTCATTTCGAAATCGTTTTAAAATCGATATAAATATCGTTCACGTCAAAATGGCGTCAATCTAATCAACACGGCTTCATAAATTTCTATTTTCAAATATTCTATTTCAAATATTTCTTTTTCAAAATAGTTGTTATTATCAAAATATTTCGTTCAACACATGACCAATCTCAATGAATGAGTACTGTCAACACATGAACTTTTATTTTATAATATTCTTTATTTTTCAAATTGGAATGAGGCCCAATCAATTACCATATAAAGTTAATTATATGGATTTTCATACAACACATGTATATAATGACATTGAAAATAATCAACCATCAACCAAAGTGCACTACACTGTATAAGCATCAAATATAGATATTCAACGCTTATAACAGCCTGTCAATCAATCGATCGACATATTTAATCAATCAGGATGAGTGAACTTCAAATTTCATCCCAACACCCGTGTGGGGTTTCAAACAATCAACCGCATATTTTATTTGTGCAGTTGGGCGATGTGTGAAATTTATCGACCCAATCAATATCAGTCAAATCAGTGTATATACAAACAAATCGGCCGATTTGTTTATAACTATTCATTTATTCACATTCACGTTAAAAATTATATTTTTAACGATAAAACATTTTATTTCAACCTATGAATTTCTATTCAATTCATTTATCCAATAAAATGATATTTTTATTTTTCTAACTTATTTTAGAAAATTTCGGCGGCATAACGGCACGATACTAGAAACGGGATAAGGCCTAGCCTAATCCCCGGTCTAGTGAAGGCCCACGCCATTCACACATCAATCATATCAATTTTATTATGCAAACCACAAAATTTGGAGTAAGAGTCTAACCTAGCCTTACTCCTTCGCCTTATAACGGCGCACGTCTAATCCTAACCAATTTATCGATTCGATTTTTCACATCACAAACCACATTCAAACCAATATCGCAATCAATCACCAAACAATCAAACAAACAAGTCCATGGTCTGTGGACGATTGTGTCGGGTGCTACTAAGCACCGTCTGCATCCTAGTATATATATATAACTAGAAAAATAAATTGAAAGGTGAGAAATTCTCACCTATAGCTATCCTAGCTCCACGGCACTTCTAATGCAGGAAATCTTCGCCAACCCGCCTTTTGTCGCTTTCGCCCGTATTCTCTACATATGCAAAAATCGAATTTTTACTTCGTTATTCAATATATAAAAATCGAATTTTTATTTTGCTATTCAATATATAAAAATCGAATTTTTATTTTGCTATTCAATATATAAAAATCAAATTTTTACTTCGCTATTCAATATATAAGAATCGAATTTTTACTTCGCTATTCAATATATAAAAATCGAATTTTTACTTCGCTATTCAATATATAAAAATCGAATTTTTACTTCGCTATTCAATATATAAAAATCGAATTTTTACTTCGCTATTCAATATATAAGAATCGAATTTTTACTTCGCTATTCAATATATAAAAATCGAATTTTTACTTCGCTATTCAATATATAAAAATCGAATTTTTACTTCGCTATTCAATATATAAAAATCGAATTTTTACTTCGCTATTCAATATATAAGAATCGAATTTTTACCTCGCTATTCAATATATAAGAATCGAATTTTTAGTTCGCTATCCAATATATAAAAATCGAATTTTTATACTACTATGTTGTATAGATAAAAATTATATTTTTATCACGCTACTTTACATATAAAGATTTCGCCTTTTCTAATAAAAAGTTTTTCTCTTTTCTAATAAAAAGTTTTCCTCTTTTCCAATAAAGATCAAATCTTTTTCCTTTTAAATTTTAACTCTTTTACTTTTACAAGTTTAAATTAAAAATCAGCCCCTTTTTTTTTTAAAAAAAAAATCTGTTAAAAATCAGTTTTTTTCTTTTCTAAAAAATCAGATTTAATTCCTTTAAATCGAAATTAGTTTTTAAACTCTGAAAAAAGAAAAAAAATAAATAAAAGTAAAAAAAAAAAAAAAAAAAAAATAAATAAATAAAAACTTACTGTATGCGAAGATGGGGGGGCGTCGGCTTCGTCGGAGGATGGTGGTGGGGGGGGGGGGGGTCTTCCTGCGCTATTGCGATTGGGGGGGGGGCTTCTCTGGCGGCGGTCTCGAATCGGGGGGGGGGGCCTCGTCGTTGCCGCGGTGGGAGAGGGGGAGGTCGGGGTGATGTACCGCGGTGGCGCGCCAGGCTGGGGGCCCCACGATGGAGGGCGGCGGTCCGATGGAGGGCTCCGTCCTTCGTCGCCCCTTTCTTCTTCTTTTTTTTTTTTTTTTTTTTATTCTGAATTGATTTTGAAAATAAGGGGGGGGCCTAAGCGGGTTAACGGGGAGAAGATATATATATATATTTTTTTTTTATTTAATTATTAAAAAGTTGACTTTTACATACGACCTCGAAACGAGGCCCACCGCCTGTCGCCCATAGCGTTTCACCCCCATTCCGAACACAATGGGATATGTATCGCAAGCTGATTTGATCGTTATAATCAGTTTCCTTTTGAATTTTCATTTAAATCACTATATTGAATTTTAAACGTACATTTCAAATTACCGGGGTCACATACTGACTAGAAAAATTCTCGAAAAATATTTTCTAGCTTCGTATTGACGATACGGTCCTAACAAAACTAGTTTCGTCGAATTCTGAGATCGTATGAAAAATGGCCAATTCCCAGTCGATTAAAATCAACTGAAATGGTCAAAACACGTTTTCCTTTTCCACGCTCACATATTGATTCGAAAAATTATGAAATTTGAAATCTAGCAATAACTTTACACTGCGGACCCAACAAAAGTGGTTTCGTCGAAATCCGAGGTCGTTTGCAAAATTGCTATTTTTAAGGGCCTTATATATATAAAAATATATATAAATTCCACAGCGACTATTTCTAATTTTAAACTGGACATATCTTATCATTTCTAAGATGAAATCTCAGTTTGTTAACTTCGTTACAAAGATATAGTTATACAGATTCAAACATTTCTTGTTTCGTTCAATTCTGACTTATATTGAATTCCGTATATTCATTTGAAATTAGAAATCGAATTTTCGAACTACCGCGCCTTTTTCAATTCTATTTATAATTATATATAAATATTTATATTCTAACGACGACGCGTATACTATATACGTTCGAATTATATTCAAAATAAATTTCTCGTCGATTTTATTTAAAATAATTCATTTTAAATAATCAAAGTTCGCTAAAATTGCCAAAATAAAAATTTTAAACTGGCCCAGATTTTCCGGGTTGTTACAATCTCCCCCACTTAAAACTTTTCGTCCCCGAAAAGGAACAAAGTCGAAAGTGGTTTGACTATTCAACTCTACGCTCGATCTGGCTTCCATTCTCCAACTCTTTAGTTTCTGAGAATTTTCAAAATTTCAAAAATTTGGCTAACACCCTAAATTTTCGAAAAATTTCGCCATAACCTCCCCTGCACCGGGAGCATCGGGGAATTTCAAATAGCTTCCCCGGTCCTTCAGATCTCAAAAAGAAAAAGAAAAAGCCAAGCGGCTAGCCAATAGGCTCACAAAATCATCATCACCCAAACAAAACAGGAAATTATGTAGTAAACATGTACCTATTTGTCGGGCAAACAAATTTTATTCTCTGGCTCTAGCCTCCTTGCTATGACCTGTTCAATGTAAGTATATGTATATGCAAGCAAATGCGACCAAATTTCAATACAATTCAATATTTGATTCAATTAGGCATAATGATTCAAAATTAGCAAACAAATGAACAAACAACACAAACATCAATCAATTAGTGAATTTAACGTTTCAAATTCATAATTTTAATACATATACAAAAATCATGTTTTTGATGCCAAATCACAACAATAGGTTCTAACTATATATAAGTTTTGGTTCTCACACCAGCCTAATGGAAATATATAGATATCACACCTTCGAAACACGAATATAAATACTGATGATGTGGCCACATCATCAGAATTATCCCCGGGTGTCTAGAATGTGACTCTATATCTATCCAGTATATTAAAATTTCGAATACACGCGGATCAGACGTATACGCAAAATCTATATATACTGGACTGTCCAACTCAATATAAATAGATAATCAAATACGAATAATTGATTTAAATTTTCAGAAAAAAAATTGTTTTCATTTGAAAAATATACTATTCACACTCGTTCTAGGATACTACTGATCCTATCTCTAACGAGTCATTCCATCGGATATTACTAACCCAATATCTGATGAATCCTTTCGTACAGTTCTAATGTGTCTTGTTCTCTGAGCTTTGTAAACCAAAGCTCTGATACCAACTGTGACGAACAAGGAATTTCGCTCGGTCCGAACCAGTCGCTAAACCGATTCAGGCCGTTCGAAACGCCCTATCGTTTGAGAACACGACAAATCAGAACGCATACAGAAGAACATTTCATTGTATATTACAACAATGCATCAGATTACAAGAATATACAGAGTAAAAATGAATATTACACAGAAATATCAGAGATTTAAATTACATTTAAATACATAGCAGCGGAAAATAATACAACACACAACTAGAAGAGATATACGGATACAAAGCTTTCCGGATATCATTCCAGCTGTAAACCAGGTTCCTGTGAATATAAATCTGCAAAACCAAAACTACTAGCTGCCCGTGTCAAAATAGGGGCACCCAGAGTTTAGGTTAAAACAATAAACTCCAGGTCAGTCATGTGACTGGTGTGAGAACTAAAAACAGTTATTAATCTTTATTTTCAAAGTTAGATAAATCAAGGGACCACGCCGTATAACACGGAACGGGTTTCCTCCCAAGAATACCAGTGCATAAAACAAACAGCGCAATGCTAAATAAAGAAAAATGAAGCTGTTATAAGACCCAGGTCCTATCACACAATGCAATCGCAAGCCGGGGGATAGGGTTTTCCCTTATAACAGCCAAAGAATGCTTGATACGCTTAAAACAAATCATTTGATACTATTATAAGTGCATAGTGTATAAAACAACTTCAAATCATAAGTATCAATCATAGGCGGCATGGGTACCATATATCATGTCGCCATATATAGGTTTACAAATAAAACCGCAAATGTCACGTATTTGGAAATTGGATTTCCTTCTATGAACCGAGGCAAAAGATAGTCCTCAACCGATTCGAGACTGCCTAGTCCGAGTCTCAGGATCAGAGCTCGAGTGACCCTAGGAGCGACAGGGCCGGTCCACCGATGTGGATTAAAATGCCTGAGCACTGCGTTTCGCCGCCCTTTGGGGCGTAAATGAGCCAACTAAGTGACTCCATCGGTTCGAGAACGACCGATCAATCTGAGGCGCCTCGCAACAGCAACAACCACATAAGTCAAACTCGTCAGGGCGTGTAAAACCACTGACGCCACTTCTAACTAGGAGGAAACGCAGGCCCTCCCTGAGGTCCTTTCTCCCGTTTTTGGTTCATACCTGGTGTGAAACACGCGAGGTAAACGTTACACAAAGCTACGCCACAAAGGCCGTGCTTTGATCATCAACCACAAGACTTTGCTTTTCAACAGAAGCCTTGATCATTTGCATCTTAGCATGCCACACAGGCAAACCATCCTATTCAATCGATATCAGTCACACAGAATGAAATCCGATGTCAGACACACAGTCCATTTACAAGTCCGTCCTGGGTCTGAACGGAACCGGAGGCACCTAGTACCCCGCATATCCATCGATCTCCAAGTACGTCTGGACGATCACTAACTGTTTCCATCTTCTTGGGTGTACAGCCCAATCAAGATCATCAGTAACCACCCAAACGACGTAAAGACCTCCGGTCTTCGACCATCGTCTTCATCTTCGACTTATCGTCGTATCAGTTATTCAGAATGGGATAAACCCGGTCTTTCCGAATAACTCGCGTATATTTTAAATAAGTGTTACACAAACACAACATACGCCTCATTCCAATTCATTAGTCACTAACCGTAAATTAATCAAGAGAATAATTTCCCAAATATTAACCCCGAAGGCCGAAACCAACATCAGATCAATATCCAGAAAACCATTCTGCTTGACTAACCGACAGTTAGTTTCTAAATTTCACATTCATAGGGAAAGGTTCCCATTAATTTTATCAAAGATAAATTCTTGAATTTATTCTTTAATCTACTTTTGAATATCAATTCAAACTAGTCGGGATTAGCGAACCTTACCGATGTAATCATTTGTTTTAATTTCCCAATCCCAACCTATTCATCCTATGAAGTAAAACTGGTAATACTTCATATCTAACACCACAGTGTTATCGGTAAATTCAATTACCATTTCACGTTCAAATCTAATTAAAGATTTAACTATCGCCTGGAGCAAAACTGGTGATACTCCATTTTCGATCATTTCAATCTAATTAAAGATTCATTAAAACTCCACTTAGTTTTAATCTGTGACTGGGTTAAAGAATCAGTGTCATCTAAAAACACGGTTCGCGATAAACCCAAAGTCACATTCCATTAATTATCGGGTTAAAGAACGAGTGTTATTTAAAAACACTGTTCACGATAAACCCAAAAATCATTCCATTAATTATCGGGTTAAAGAACGAGTGTTATTTAAAACACTGTCCACGATAAACCCAAAAATCAATATCAATTCAATTTCCAATTAAATATCATTTAATTGGTACACTTCATTAAATCTAAATAAAAAGATTTAATCTTTTCTCAACTGGGTTCAAGAACAGTGTTAGTGAAGACACCATTCACGACAAACCCAAATCACATTTGATATTCAATACAAGGCTCTGAATAGAAAATATATCGGCTTATATTCAATATCAAATCCTACGACTAACAAATGTCGTATTGGAAATAACGATATAAATATATATCTTTCAAATTTCCATAACAACATCTGTATAATCACGAATTCCAACATCGAAATATTCCGAAGACAATTTCGATTCAAATCCACTCCAATGCAATCATTGGAAGTTTTGGTTATTTTCAAAACCATTTCAAATTCAATTTATTTATTTAAAAATAAATAGAATTATAATTCTAGTTCAAAACTAGTTCATTTCGATAAAAAATCTATTTTTATCTTTTCAAATATGGAGTTTTTCATCCCAATTCTTTCTAAATCATTTCTTATGATTTTACACAAATTATTACCATTTTTAATAATTTTATCAAGGCCCGTACAGTCGATTTCCATCAATGGCCATCGAACTGCACTTACAGCGACCTTTTTCGAATTTGATTTGGACGTAACTCCAAATCCAACCGTTAGATTTCAAATTTCTAACATTCATTAGAAAGCCCTTTTCGATACGAACCCAACGGTTCCGGTTTTAGGAGAATCCGACGGTCGGATCTCCCGTAATGTCCGTTTGAAATAAATGGTCGAAATTCGCGAACTGCCGCGGCGCGGCGCGTTCTATTCAGGCCATTATATTATATATATAATATATATTTCGTCGATTTCTATTTAAAACGAATTATATAAATAGTTTTAAAATCGTTTCAAAAGCTATTTCAACTTCCATTTCAATTCAAAGCAAAATTGAATTCTTCTTTATAAATTCGTTTCAAAATTCATTTCTATTCAATTCAAATTTCAATTCAATTTGAATTCATTTCAATTTGTTTTCAATTCAATTCGAATTCGTTTTCAATTCAATTCATTTCGAAATCGTTTTCAATTCAATTCATTTCGAAATCGTTTTCAATTCAATTCATTTCGAAATCGTTTTCAATTCAATTCATTTTGAAATCGTTTTCAATTCAATTCATTTCGAAATCGTTTTCAATTCAATTCATTTCGAAATCGTTTTCAATTCAATTCATTTCGAAATCGTTTTCAATTCAATTCATTTCGAAATCGTTTTAAAATCGATATAAATATCGTTCACGTCAAAATGGCGTCAATCTAATCAACACGGCTTCATAAATTTCTATTTTCAAATATTCTATTTCAAATATTTCTTTTTCAAAATAGTTGTTATTATCAAAATATTTCGTTCAACACATGACCAATCTCAATGAATGAGTACTGTCAACACATGAACTTTTATTTTATAATATTCTTTATTTTTCAAATTGGAATGAGGCCCAATCAATTACCATATAAAGTTAATTATATGGATTTTCATACAACACATGTATATAATGACATTGAAAATAATCAACCATCAACCAAAGTGCACTACACTGTATAAGCATCAAATATAGATATTCAACGCTTATAACAGCCTGTCAATCAATCGATCGACATATTTAATCAATCAGGATGAGTGAACTTCAAATTTCATCCCAACACCCGTGTGGGGTTTCAAACAATCAACCGCATATTTTATTTGTGCAGTTGGGCGATGTGTGAAATTTATCGACCCAATCAATATCAGTCAAATCAGTGTATATACAAACAAATCGGCCGATTTGTTTATAACTATTCATTTATTCACATTCACGTTAAAAATTATATTTTTAACGATAAAACATTTTATTTCAACCTATGAATTTCTATTCAATTCATTTATCCAATAAAATGATATTTTTATTTTTCTAACTTATTTTAGAAAATTTCGGCGGCATAACGGCACGATACTAGAAACGGGATAAGGCCTAGCCTAATCCCCGGTCTAGTGAAGGCCCACGCCATTCACACATCAATCATATCAATTTTATTATGCAAACCACAAAATTTGGAGTAAGAGTCTAACCTAGCCTTACTCCTTCGCCTTATAACGGCGCACGTCTAATCCTAACCAATTTATCGATTCGATTTTTCACATCACAAACCACATTCAAACCAATATCGCAATCAATCACCAAACAATCAAACAAACAAGTCCATGGTCTGTGGACGATTGTGTCGGGTGCTACTAAGCACCGTCTGCATCCTAGTATATATATATAACTAGAAAAATAAATTGAAAGGTGAGAAATTCTCACCTATAGCTATCCTAGCTCCACGGCACTTCTAATGCAGGAAATCTTCGCCAACCCGCCTTTTGTCGCTTTCGCCCGTATTCTCTACATATGCAAAAATCGAATTTTTACTTCGTTATTCAATATATAAAAATCGAATTTTTATTTTGCTATTCAATATATAAAAATCGAATTTTTATTTTGCTATTCAATATATAAAAATCAAATTTTTATTTTGCTATTCAATATATAAAAATCAAATTTTTACTTCGCTATTCAATATATAAGAATCGAATTTTTACTTCGCTATTCAATATATAAAAATCGAATTTTTACTTCGCTATTCAATATATAAAAATCGAATTTTTACTTCGCTATTCAATATATAAAAATCGAATTTTTACTTCGCTATTCAATATATAAGAATCGAATTTTTACTTCGCTATTCAATATATAAAAATCGAATTTTTACTTCGCTATTCAATATATAAAAATCGAATTTTTACTTCGCTATTCAATATATAAGAATCGAATTTTTACCTCGCTATTCAATATATAAGAATCGAATTTTTAGTTCGCTATCCAATATATAAAAATCGAATTTTTATACTACTATGTTGTATAGATAAAAATTATATTTTTATCACGCTACTTTACATATAAAGATTTCGCCTTTTCTAATAAAAAGTTTTTCTCTTTTCTAATAAAAAGTTTTCCTCTTTTCCAATAAAGATCAAATCTTTTTCCTTTTAAATTTTAACTCTTTTACTTTTACAAGTTTAAATTAAAAATCAGCCCCTTTTTTTTTAAATCTGTTAAAAATCAGTTTTTTTCTTTTCTAAAAAATCAGATTTAATTCCTTTAAATCGAAATTAGTTTTTAAACTCTGAAAAAAGAAAAAAAATAAATAAAAGTAAAATAAAATAAAAAAATAAATAAATAAAAAAAAATAAAAACTTACTGTATGCGAAGATGGGGGGGCGTCGGCTTCGTCGGAGGATGGTGGTGGGGGGGGGGTCTTCCTGCGCTATTGCGATTGGGGGGGGGGGGGCTTCTCTGGCGGTGGTCTCGAATCGGGGGGGGGGGGGGGCCTCGTCGTTGCCGTGGTGGGAGAGGGGGAGGTCGGGGTGATGTACCGCGGTGGCGCGCCAGGCTGGGGGCCCCACGATGGAGGGCGGCGGTCCGATGGAGGGCTCCGTCCTTCGTCGCCCCTTTCTTCTTCTTTTTTTTTTTTTTTTAATTCTGAATTGATTTTGAAAATAAGGGGGGGGCCTAAGCGGGTTAACGGGGAGAAGATATATATATATATATATATTTTTTTTTATTTAATTATTAAAAAGTTGACTTTTACATACGACCTCGAAACGAGGCCCACCGCCTGTCGCCCATAGCGTTTCACCCCCATTCCGAACACAATGGGATATGTATCGCAAGCTGATTTGATCGTTATAATCAGTTTCCTTTTGAATTTTCATTTAAATCACTATATTGAATTTTAAACGTACATTTCAAATTACCGGGGTCACATACTGACTAGAAAAATTCTCGAAAAATATTTTCTAGCTTCGTATTGACGATACGGTCCTAACAAAACTAGTTTCGTCGAATTCTGAGATCGTATGAAAAATGGCCAATTCCCAGTCGATTAAAATCAACTGAAATGGTCAAAACACGTTTTCCTTTTCCACGCTCACATATTGATTCGAAAAATTATGAAATTTGAAATCTAGCAATAACTTTACACTGCGGACCCAACAAAAGTGGTTTCGTCGAAATCCGAGGTCGTTTGCAAAATTGCTATTTTTAAGGGCCTTATATATATAAAAATATATATAAATTCCACAGCGACTATTTCTAATTTTAAACTGGACATATCTTATCATTTCTAAGATGAAATCTCAGTTTGTTAACTTCGTTACAAAGATATAGTTATACAGATTCAAACATTTCTTGTTTCGTTCAATTCTGACTTATATTGAATTCCGTATATTCATTTGAAATTAGAAATCGAATTTTCGAACTACCGCGCCTTTTTCAATTCTATTTATAATTATATATAAATATTTATATTCTAACGACGACGCGTATACTATATACGTTCGAATTATATTCAAAATAAATTTCTCGTCGATTTTATTTAAAATAATTCATTTTAAATAATCAAAGTTCGCTAAAATTGCCAAAATACAAATTTTAAACTGGCCCAGATTTTCCGGGTTGTTACAGTTCTGCTCATGCATAAGGTTCCAGTCTATCATGTATCGACCAGTTTTGGTTTTCAATTATTGCAGCTCGACCCTTTCATTTAGCGTTCCATCGGTTCTTGCTTGTATTGAATCACGACTGCGGATCTGCAAACCCCTGGCCAATTGTTTAAAACTCTGACCAGATTTTGAAACATTAATATCAATAACAATTTAGAATTTATTAACTTTATATTTTAAATAGGTTTGGATCAATTACCACTTGATATTCACGACAGGCTTTTAGTTTCATTCACTGGAAGTTGGTCTTTTCTCGTATGTAATCCCAATGGCCCATCCCGTACAGGTCACAAACCCAGATCCATATGAAACCCTTTTCCCTCATACAAAATAACAGAGCCGCCTTCAATTTACCATCTGCTCTTCATTTTTCCATCTCGTCCGAACAGAAAATGAAAAAAAAACTGCTTCTGCTTCCAGAAAATTCCACCGATTCCTCACTACTCCGCTGATCGGAGCGCTACCAACCACCCTCAAACCGAGTGCCCTCGTCAGATCCTCCTTCGGCCTGAACCTTGCCGCCCATCGGCCTGCTGTCAGCACGCAGCTTGTCCTCAACGTCTTCGTCTTTCAGGCAAGATCCCGCCTTCCATGCTCTTCCAGCCTTCACCAAAATAGGTCAGCACCTGTCTCTCTATCTTTTAAATAATTTGTTATTTAAAATTTTTGTGAATCAGTGTTTAAACCAAGGGTTCCATCGGTAGAAAAATCGAATGGGTTTACTTGTGATTTATTTCTGGTTTGCGTGACTTTGTCACGCTTGTTTGGTTACGAATTTTGAATCGGTTTTGAAGTGGAATAATGGGACTGATGTGGGTTGGAAGAATGGCAGTGGTATTTATAGGGGTTTGGGGTTTTGAGATAAGAACAATGTTCATTCAGTAGGTCTGCGCCGGCTATGTTTTGATCCATCACCGTAGCTGTGCTCATCAGTCCATCGAAGCGAGAAAATTGAGGGAAAACAGTGATGGGTTTAGGCTACAGACATGAGTTGTTTTCCATCAATAGGCCTGGTTGCTACTGGGGAGGGTAAACTAGGCATGTGATTCATAAGTGTGTGTGTTTTCATTTCTACAATGTAGGCTAGGGTGATGTGTTTTCAATCAGTACGAATGGGCTTAATTCATATTGATGGAAATGCTGCAAAGATAGGCAAAAAGTAGGTGCAGAAGTCTAGTATATATATGAATTTGATTGTTGTGTTGAACAGTTCATGTCAGTATTTGTAATCAACTTGGCCAAAAGATCTTGTAGTTGAGTACATGAACATGAAGGGGCTACCCCTATCCTATTTTATATTTTGTTGTACAGTGGTTCATGTATTTGATTTGTTTTGAAATCTTACATTTGGATCTTTACCCTGACTTTACAGAGTTGCAACTTATGTAGATATTGCAATGGGAAATCTTTTGAGCTATAATGGACCATATCAGATTTTGGTATCCTGGAAAGATTTCCATATCTTGCTTTAAAATTTTAGTAAGCAAATCTCATATATATTCTTCAAGTTACTTCTGTTAGAAAAATGAGTCCCATTTCTATATATATGCTTATAATATTTCTACTCCTCTTCATTTATTTATTTGAATTGGTACTTTGTGATCTTTACGTCAGTTTTATATTTTATTTTTATTTTGCAGGTTTGGCAAAAGATGTTGTACAGGAGCAATCACATGGACTTGAAGAAATGTTTCTCTCTTATTTTAATTTTCCTGTTTAATTCATTTTCTTTGATACCATGTGTTTGTAATTTGGTTGGATGGTTTTGCTTTCCTGTTGCAAATAGTGTAATTGTAATATAAGGCTCTACTTAGGACTTTGGCGTCTGTCAAACATTCATTTCCCTTCATATATACATATATGGATTTTTGTATGTATTCAAATTTGTAAAGTGTTGTCCAATATTGATGTATGAAGTTGAAGTACACATATATATGTACTTGTGGTTTGTAAAGTATTCATGTTGGTAATAAAGTCTGTAATTTGTCTTGGCTAAAAACTTGTTCATGAATGTGAGGAGCTGTTATCTTATTTTACTGTATTTTCCTATTGCATATACTTTCTATTTTGATTGATCAATTGTACACTTGGAAATATAACATTCGCCGTTGAATAATCATGTACTGCTTTGTATGTTATGCCGTCTATGAATGTCCAAGCATTGTGAACTTGCATATATACATGTACAAGTGGGAATATATTTTGATAATAATATCGATAAATCATTTGATAGAATCCCGAGCTTATTAAATTCAAAAATAAATAAATAAATTATTATCGATAAATATGTCCGACTGGAAAAGTATAACACTACAGATTTAGTCGACATCGAATGATAATTCCGCATTCAAAGGTTCGAATCGACCGATATCGAAAATTTATGTAGAAACGTTATTAAATATATTAAATTAACGTAATCGTTAATTAACGATTTCCATAGCGACTATTTAAAATTTGAATTGGACATAACTAACAATCTATAATTTGAAATCCCAATTTTTCTCTTCGACTAGAAAATTATTATCAGTTCGATCCTAACGTTTCTTGTTTCACGAAATTCCGACTTATATCGGATCATGTATCTTCAATTGAAATTCAAATCGAAAATTAAGAACTACCGCGTCGTTTTTGAGCTCGTTTAAATTATATATATAAATTATAGCGTTTAAACTTCAAATTAAATATTAAAAATCCATAATTATTCCAATTAAAATATTTAAAAATAAATAAATACTCAAATAAAAGTAGCCGAAAATCTGGGTTGTTACATTCTTCCTCCCTTAAAATAATTTCGTCCTCGAAATTGCTAAGGTAAGAAAAAAATGTCACAACCCATTATATTTTCTCAAATTCAATTTATTTTAAATCAAAACAAAATCAATATCATAAATAAAAAAATTCGAAAATATTGAAAACTTTCAATCACTTTAAATTCCCGAAAAATTCGGCAGAGTCTCCCCTGTACAGAGTGACATCTCCGATATCACAGGAACAAATAATATATATTCAATGACCCATATGGTCGGAAATACAAATTCAAAACCCAAAGATATTTTTTTTGCATAGGCGTTCCTTATGCGAGCGTGATCGAGTGTATTTACTCAACTTATTTCGATATACTTAGCCAATATCAATCCTCACTGTCTCTTGGCACCTGTATTAACTAATTCAACATGTAAGTGATCGTTACATGAAATTTATAAGTAATGCCTCATTAGTCAACCAGTATAATTTCACCAATTTCCTAAGGCATTATTCAAAAAGGTATATGCAACCAGGCTTATATCCCCTAGTTTTAATTCATTAAGAGTTTCATTCAAATTGTATTATATTGGAGTTTGGTTTTCAATCCATTCGACTTTTCATTAAGATGAGTTTATTCCAACCAATCCAAATAACAATCAACACCAAACCAATTCAACCAACCAATTAATTTATATTCAACATTAATATTTATTCCACCAATTTAAGTTTTATTTCATAACTAATTACCAAATTGATTTTCAAACATTTCATTCTATAGTTTTAATTCAAGCTCCCTCACTTTAATTTATCTCGTTTTTAACTTATTTTAAATTCTGATTTTTCAATTTCATACTAGAACTCTCATCCACAACCATTTATGTGAAATTTTCTGGTTATACTAACCATTCAATTCAAATTTCCATTTGAATTTCCATCCAAATAAATCAATCAAACCAAAATATCTCAATAATTTAGCAAAATTATTTCTTTTTATATTCAAAGCATGATTTGGGTAAAATTATTTCATTTACCCTATTAACAAAATAATATTGTGTACATTCCCAGTTCAATGCTTCTCAACACTTGAACTGATCAACAACACAATACAAAACATTTTTATAAAAAATCCACAAATACGCTCCCATATATAAACACTCAACTCGATCTAGGGTATTGCTAACCCCATCTCTACCGAGTCACGCCACAGAGCCAAGGTTATTACTAAACCAATAGCTCTGATACCAACTGTAACGACCCGGTAGGGATTCGACACCCGAATTCTGACAATAATATATAATTCCACATTTACTTGTCAAAACCCAAGTATCGAAAGCACCAGATAGTTATTAGAAAGAATTTAGAGGGTGAGATAAGAAAGAAAGAAATATTAGAATATAAGAAGGAGAAGAAGATCCAACACATCACAGTGTCTCACATCATAGCAGAACAAAATATAATATCGAAATAAATCTTTGTTGAGAGCTTTGAAAATATACTTACATCATCAGAGTACATCAATACACCGGAACAGTTTTGGAAAATCTGTCCTCACATACATTACACAGCGGAAAAATACTAGATAATATCATATGCTTGAACTTTCTCCAACACGTCTTTGGACTTCATGTTATTCTCTAACCTGATCCTGCAGACCCGGGCTAACCCGAGCATTACAAACACTGGGTCAGTCTGGTGAACCAGAGTGAGAAAACCCCTTAAGTTTTAAATTATCACACAACTTGATTTTAAAGTTCAAATTCCTTTCTGGAAATAAAGGATAATCGTAAGACCAAATCCACACATAAATACGGACGGTTTTTACCTTACGATAACCCAAAACAGTTTTTGAAAACCAATACTTCTTTGATATTACAATAGTGTCTAAATACAAATAAATAGAATCTAGCAGAGCGCTTGCATCTCACGCTCCGCATATATAATATACAAATAAAAACCGTGGGCACCTATTGGAGAATGGATTCCGACTATGACAAGGTATCGGACCGCCTGCCGATCGTGTATCTCTAGAGACGAATACACTGGGTTCAACAAGAGTGTCTTGCAACCCGGCCCACACATGACAGGCCACTCATTTCTCTTGAGTGTGTCGAATGTATATCACCAACGGTTGGGTGCGACCCACCGTTGCCCAAAAAGGGCAGCATCGGTAGATTAAAGAAGCAAAAGGAATTTCTCTAGATAAGTGATTATACAACCTAATGGGAGCGACCCAAATAGCCATGCTGCCTGCCCGATTTTTGTCATTTCCCGGTTGATGAGGCTTGAGGTTTGAATTTCCTTTAGCACATCTGATCACCATTCACTTTGAATGCCACATCGTCAGATCCATCAAATATCACTAATTGACGTCCACAAAAATACTCTAGTTGGGAGCTAACTAACTAGGATACGTTTGAAGAAATCAACGTACGTGGTCCTTCGAAACTACTTTGTCAGACACTCGTCCATATAAATCATCCAGGAACAGGATGAATCGAAGGTACCCTCCTACCGCATCCTAGGAATCAACCTATGGATCAGTAGCGAGTAGTCCTTGCAATCCATAGATTTCAAACACGACCGAATTACTATCAAAATATCTCTGGTTGCAACATCAGAGAATTTATCAAGTAGCCCTTCCGCTTATGAAGATCCATGGACTTCAACTGCTTCATCTTCAATTAGTATCCTTTCGTATTTGCTAGTTCGGAATGGTTTTCGAACATAAAATCGATCCCGGTCTTTCCGTACCAACACGTATTGGTTATGATTTTGATAGTCGGTTATTTAACTATCAAAACAATCATAAGAATAAAATAAATCCATTGGTCTATTCCACAGCATCACTTGGCCATTAAAGTGATATATCAGTTGTAATACCAAAGATAATATGTCAGTTAAATATGAAAATATTCTCAAATCTTTTTATTTAAATAGTTTCAATATATACTTTAAAATCCTCTCCAATTCCTCGCCACTACAATTCTTACCATCCAAAATTACGAGGTCAATTTACTTACCATTGTAAAACAATTGTTACAAAAATCGCTTTTATTCCGTTACTACGGAAATATCATTTTATATTCCTATGCCCTCTCTATTTCCTTTTATTTTGGAATCCTATCGTATATCGGAGTTATTCAAATAACGATTATTATTTCCCAAAAATAAATTGGCTTTAACATTTCCACTATCACGATTCATACCCTCCTTCGACAATCCCGAAGTCGTTCAAGTTTGGGTTTTTTTGTTACCTCTCAGACCTTTATCAACAACGTTCTTATCGTAAGATAAATATGAATCGTAATTTCAAAAACCCATATTCGTTTTAACACCACTTCATTATCAAAGTATGGTTTTATAAAATCGTCCTGCTTTTGAAATCCCCTTTCCTAATTCTTTAAATCAATTCATTTGGGTAAATCTCACGTCAGTCTTATCTGTTATACTTAACGTTAATTTACAAATTAACGCTTTAACTCCCCATCCTACTCACAACCCGTTTACACATTTCTGGTTCAATACAAATCCCCTTTCCTCCTTGAATTACTTTACTTAAAATATTAAGTAACCTTTGATTTTAAGTTTACCATATTCTTTTAAAACACTTTACTACCTTATTTGCCAAATTGGGTTTAAATATAAACCCGCTCATGAACTTCCTTCGAGATTAAATTTTACTTTATTTCTCACTTCAATAACTTACTTAAATGGACTTCATTTAAGAAATAGTTCCTTAAACTAAATAAGACTTTAATTTACTTTATCACAAATTGGAACTAAATCCCCTTTTCCTAATTCTTTATTTAAATTAAACAATAATCTATTTCTAAATAATCTCCTTTTAAAAACAATAAATCCTGGTTATTACTCATTAAGTTAATTCCCGCCTACCAGCCCATCAATCTTATTAATATAAGAATTCACTTTATAAAATTTGTTCAGTAATTACGGTGTAGCACGTGCTTCGCACACGGTAGATCTTGGTATATAAATAGTGATTAAAACAACGATATATATATATATATAAATTATTTTCCTTTTAAAACTTTATTAGAAATATATATTTTAAAATCTACGTTCAGTTATAAACTGAATGTCATAACTTTGTTATTATCGATTCACCTAACGGTAAATCGAACTTAATAAAACAGTTTGAAATTTCGCCATCCACTAGGAATTTCACAACCAACATCACAATTGGTTAATAACCAAACAAAGGTTGAATTTGGGTTTCACAATTAACAACCAATTCTATAAGCCAATCATATGGGTTCCACGGTTTCATATCATGATCATATACAGATAAATGACCAATCTAACTGATAATGGTCAGCCAATAGTAATTCAAGTACCCAATTTAATTCAAATACGTTTATATTATCATAACCATAACCAACAAGGTAAGTTACCTTATTTGGAAATCATCGTTAAAAATAACGATGTCATTTCATTTAAATTAAACAATCGTTTAATCTAAATATTTAACACACATCAACAATCAGCAACAACCAATAATTAAAAGCCACAACATAAAAATGATAAACTCGACTTATAACCATTATAAGTGGGAAAACTGAGTGAGGTTAACTCACCTGATCTGCGTTGTAAACACTGCTCATTCCAGATGAATTTCAACTTGTTTGATTCAACTCTGTTCCGCATCGTTCTGCTCATGCATAAGGTTCCAGTCTATCGTGTATCGACCAGTTTTAGTTTTCAATTATTGCAGCTCGACCCTTTCATTTAGCGTTCCGCCGGTTCTTGCTTGTACCGAATCACGACTGCGAATCTCCAAACCCCTGGACAATTGTTTAAAACTCCGACCAGATTTTGAAACATTAATATCAATAACAATTTAGAATTTATTAACTTTATATTTCAAATAGCTTTGGATCAATTACCAATTGATATTCACGACAGGCTTTTAGTTTCATTCACTGGAAGTTGGTCTCTTCTCGTATGTAAGCCCAATGGCCCATCCCGCACACGTCACAAACCCAGATCCACATGAAACCCTTTGCCCTCATACAAAATAACAGAGCTGCCTTCAATTTACCATCTGCTCTTCATTTTTCCATCTCGTCTGGACAGAAAATGAAAAAAAAACTGCTTCTGCTTCTAGAAAATTCCACCACTTCCTCACTCCTCCGCTGATCGGAGCACCACCAACCACCCTCAAACTGAGCGCCCTCGTCAGATCCTCCTTTGGCCTGAACCTCGCCACCCATTAGCCTGCTGTCAGCACGCAGCTTGTCCTCAACGTCTACGCCATTCAGGCAAGATCCTGCCTTCCATGCTCTTCCAGCCTTCACCAAAATAGGTCAGCACCTGTCTCTCTATCTTTTAAATAATTTGTTATTTAAAAATTTTGTGAATCAGTGTTTAAACTGAGGGTTCCATTGGTAGAAAAATCGAATGGGTTTACTTGTGATTTATTTCTAGTTTGCGTGACTTTGTCACGTTTGTTTGGTCATGAATTTTGAATCGGTTTTGAAGTATAATGGGACTGATGTGGGTTGGAAGAAAGGCAGTGGTATTTATAGGGGTTTGGGGTTTTGAGATAAGAACAATGTTCATTCAGTAGGTCTGCGCCGGCTATGTTTTGATCCATCACCGTAGCTATGCTCATCAGTCCATCGAAGTGAGAAATTGAGGGAAAACAGTGATGGTTTTAGGCTACAGACATGAGTTGTTTTCCATCAATAGGCATGGTTGCTACTGGGGAGGGTAAACTAGGCATGTGCTTCATAAGTGTGTGTGTTTTCATTTCTACAATGTAGGCTAGGGTGATGTGTTTTCAATCAGTACGAATGGGCTTAATTCATATTGATGGGAATGCTGCAAAGATAGGCAAAAAGTAGGTGCAGAAGTCTAGTATATATATGAATTTGATTGTTGTGTTGAAAGTTCATGTCAGTATTTGTAATCGACTTGGCCAAAAGATCTTGTAGTTGAGTACATGAACATGAAGGGGCTACCCCTATCCTATTTTATATTTTGTTGTACCGTGGTTCATGTATTTGATTTGTTTTGAAATCTTACATTTGGATCTTTACCCTGACTTTATAGAGTTGCAACTTATGTAGATATTGCAATGGGAAATCTTTTGAGCTATAATTGGACCATATCAGATTTTGGTATCCTGGAAAGATTTCCATATCTTGCTTTAAAATTTTAGTAAGCAAATCTCATATATATTCTTCAAGTTACTTCTGCTAGAAAAATGAGTTCCATTTCTATATATATGCTTATAATATTTCTACTCCTCTTCCTTTATTTATTTGAATTGGTACTTTATGATCTGTACGTCAGTTTTTTTTATATATATATATATATATATATATATATAGGTTTGGCAAAAGATGTTGTACAGGAGCAATCACATGGACTCGAAGAAATGTTTCTCTCTTATTTTAATTTTCCTGTTTACTTCATTTGCTTTGATACCATGTGATTGTAATTTGGTCGGATGGTTTTGCTTTCCTGTTGCAAATGGTGTAATTGTAATATAGGGCTCTACTTAGGACTTTCGCGTCTGTCAAACATTCATTTCCCTTCATATATACATATATGGATTTTTGTATGTATTCAAATTTGTAAAGTGTTGTCCAATATTGATGTATGAAGTTGTAGTACACATATATATGTACTTATGGTTGGTAAAGTATTCATGTTGGTAATAAAGTCTGTAATTCGTCTTGGCTAAAAACTTGTTCATGAATGTGAGGAGCTGTTATCTTATTTTACTGTATTTTCCTATTGCATATACTTTCTGTTTTGATTGATCAATTGTACACTTGGAAATATAACATTCACCGTTGAATAATCATGTACTGCTTTGTATGTTATGCCGTCTATGAATGTCCAAGCATTGTGAACTTGCATATATACATGTACAAGTGGGAATATATTTTGATAATAATATCGATAAATCATTTGATAGAATCCCGAACTTATTAAATTCAAAAATAAATAAATAAATTATTATCGATAAATATGTCCGACTGGAAAAGTATAACACTACAGATTTAGTCAACATCGAATGATAATTCCACATTCAAAGGTTCGAATCGACAGATATCGAAAATTTATCTAGAAACGTTATTAAATATATTAAATAAACGTAATCGTTAATTAACGATTTCCATAGCGACTATTTAAAATTTGAATTGGACTTAACTAACAATCTATAAACTGAAATCCCGATTTTTCTCTTCGACTAGAAAATTATTATCATTTCGATCCTAACGTTTCTTATTTCACGAAATTCCGACTTGTATCGGATCCTGTATCTTCAATTGAAATTCAAATCGAAAATTACAAACTATCGCGTCGTTTTCGAGCTCGTTTAAATTATATATATATAAATTATAACGTTTAAACTTCAAATTAAATATTAAAAATTCATAATTATTCCAATTAAAATATTTAAACAAAATTAAATACTCAAATAAAAGTGGCCGAAAATCTAGGTCGTTACATAATATGTGAGCGTGGCAAAGGAAAACGTGTTTTGTCAATTTTAGTCAAATTGGATAGACCAGAAAATAGACATTTTTCAAACATTCTCAAAATTCGATGAAATTAGTTTTGTTAGGACCGTATCGTCAAAACATAGCTAGAAATATATTTTCTGGAATTTTTGAGGTCCGTATGTGGCCCCGATAAATTGAAATGTATGTTTATAATTATATATACATTGATTTATTTTAATTTAATGAAAAACCTATTGAAACAGTCGAATTAGCTTACCAGACATATCCCATTCTGTCCGAAATAGGGGTATTTGGCTGGGGGCAACACTCGTTGGGTTCGATTTGGAATACGTGGCATTAAACTAGAATTATCATAATAAAAAGAAAATTTAATAAAATAAATACTAGTATATACACCATGGTATACACCCAAATGCGCTTAACCCTAACTACAGATACGCAGCCGCCATCTTCTACTTTGAATAGCCTCAATGCTCCCGAATTCATTCCAAAATCATTTCAAATCCGTGAGGAATTATCCCCCAACTCCAAAGCGAAAGTTGTTAATCTCCTCATGATCCTCGGTTTCATGTTGGGTTGATCGGATTTGGTAAGCTGTGGTTATCAAAATTCTGCCACAAAAGGCCGTCGTTCACTTGGATCTTTGTGACGACCCCAAATCCCGTACTGACGGAGACAAGGGTTATCTTTGGAATATAACACAGAAACAGATAATAGCAGAAAAGAATAATTAAATACACCAGATAATGAACAATAGAATATACTGGATAAAAGTAATCATCAGAGCTACACAGCATACAGGATCTTACTTAGTACAAATACAGTTCAGCTACACATAAATGTCTACAGCGGAAATAAACAAAATATGTACAATAGGAGCTGAACAGCATAAAAAGAGATAAATGATAGAATCCATCTTCAGCTCCAGCTATCCAGAAATAACCAGCTAAACCTGAATACAAGGCTGCCCGTGTAGAAAAAAGGGGCACCCGAGTTTGAAAGTGAAACAAACTACGAGTCAGTCATGGGACTGGTATGAGAAATCTATTCAACACATATATAATTTGGCTAATCACAGGACCACGCCACTTTCGTGGAACGGGTTTACTCCATTGGATTGCCAGTGCTTTAAAACAAATCTTTCTTTTAATCATCGCAATGCTTTTTATAAAAATGAAGCCATTATAAGACTCAGTTCCCATCACACAATGCAACGCAAACCGGAGGATAGAGTTTTACCTTATAATGGCTAAAATATGATTGGTACGAATAAAACAAAAGCATTTGATATTACTACTAGTGTTTATATGTTTCAAAAACAATTTCAATCATAACTATCAATCATAGACGGCATGGGTACCATATATCATGTCGCCATATATATATATATACAATCAAAACTGCACAGTCACGTATTTGGAAATTGGATTTCCGTCATGAACCAAGGCAAAAGATAGTCCTTACCGAATTCGTGACTCTCTAGCCCGAGCCATAGGACCCAGACTCAGGTGGGCCCTTGGAACGACAGGGCCGGTCCACCGATGTGGATTAAAATGCCTGAACAATACGTTTCCCCGCCCTTTGGGGGCGTAAACGAGCCAACGAATGACTCCATCGGACCCGGATCGTCCGATCAAACCGAGGCGCCTCGCAACAGCAACAACCACATAGGTGAAAAGTATATAAATGTCAGGGCTGGTAGGTCACTGACACCACCCTAGCTAGAAAGAAACGCATGCCCTCCCTGAGGTCCTTCTCCCGTTTCTGGTTCATACCGGGGTGTGAGGCTCGCGAATTTACGTTATACACAAAGCTACGCCACACAGGCGGTGCTTTGATCATCACCACAAGACTTTGCTTTTCAACAGAAGCCCTGATCACTGCATCTTAGCATGCCACACAGGCAATTCATGCCATGCGACTGATGTCCATCGATATACAACCTCTGAGCTCGTGCGTCTCAGAGAAGGGCGTTAAGCAAAAGAATAAATTCTCCGCCGCCAAACAGATGTATATTTAATAGAGATCAATCAACACAGAATAAAATCCAATGTCAGACACACAGTCCATCTACAAGTCCGTTCTGGGTCCGAACGAAACTGGAGGCACTAAATACCTCGCAAACCCATCGATCACCACGTACGTCTGGACGATCACCACTCATTATCCATATTTCGGGATGCCTCCCAATCAGGACCTCGGTTACCATCCAAACGAGGTGAAGATCTCCGGTCTTCGACCATCGTCTTCATATTCGATTTTCAATCGTCGGTCAATTATTCGAAATGAGAATTAACTCGGCCCTTTCAAATAATTCACGTATATTTAGAATTTCAAATCAATTTATTTCAATGGTTAAATCATTCGACAACACTAATTTGTTCTTTAATGTAATTTTCACAACAAACACATTCAACCATCAAATACAACATAAATCGAGCAAATTCAGTTTATTTTCATTCCATATTGTTTATGATATTTTATAACGATTTATCGCTATTTTTATTTATTTTAAAATAGCCAATTTATTCAAAATGACGCTTCGGGCCATAACGCGGCCGTGGCGCTGTTTTTCCTCAGATTTGATTTACACATACCCGAAAATCTAACCGTTGGATCTTCACAAAATTTACATCATTAGAAAAGGTCTTTTCAAAACGAATCCAACGGTTCCAGTTTCGGGAAATTCCGACGGTCGGATCTCCCGGTACAATCGTTTGAATTTTCGATTTCAAAATACGAACTGCAGCGTCGTTATTCGATTAAATATAATTATATTTATATTTATATATAAATATAATCGTTTCTGGCGCTGTTTTTCTTCAAATTTGAATTAAACATTCCAGACAATCCAACCGTTGGATTTTTACAAGGTTGGTGCCGTTGGGAAGATATTTCCAAGGCGAACCCGACGGTTGAGGTTTCGGGAAAATCCAATGGTCGGATTTCCCGCACTAGTTGCTTGAAATCATGGTTTCAAAATGCGAACTGCACGACTATGTTTCGTTTTAATTTTATTTATATTTATATATTTATATAAATATAGTTCATTCAATGATTTCAATATCGTTTTCACTTCAAATATTTCACTAACGCCTTAAAATTTTGGAAAATTTCGCCATAACCTCCCCTGCACCAGGAGCATCGGGAAATCTCAAATAGCTTCCCCGGTCCTTCTAATCTCAAAAAGAAAAAGAAAAAGCCAAGCGGCTAGCCAACAGGCTCATAAAATCATCACCCAAACAAAACAGTAAATGTGTACCTATTTGTCGGGCACAAAATTTTATTCCTCTTCTCTAGCCCCTTTGCTATAACCTGTTCAATGAATATGAATGTACATATATATAGTTCTTATCATTTATCATTTTCTATTCAACTTCATATTTGATTTCTATTTGGTTTAAAAACACCATTCATTCTAATGTTACATACATAGGTACAAATCATATCATTAGCTAATTAATGAATATTTCAACTCATATATATTTATTTGAACAAGTGGCTATTTTTAACACTTCACATTTCAACAATTCATGCATATAATAAAAATGTGATTTTTATTGTAAAACAACTCATTTCAAAACACTATTATTTTATATATTTCATATTGGTGATAAAAATAGGATTTTTCTTATAAAACAATTTCTTTCAAAACGAGATTATTTTACACAGTTCATATAGTCGATAAAAGGTGATTTTTATTATCAAACAATTTATTTCAAAATACGAATACCATTCAACACATGAATTTCAAATCAACGAATGAATATCGATTCAACACATGAAGGTTTTCTATAGTTTCTATATATAGATAAAAATGTGATTTTTATATTTAAAACGCGAATACAATTCAACACATGAATTTCTAATCAACGAATGAATATCGATTCAACACATGAAGGTTTTCTATTCAATTAATAAATATAGTTTCAGCAAATGAAAATAATTCAAACACATGAATATTATTCAAAATTTCGGTAGCATAACGGCAGGGTAGTTAAAACCGGGACCGTCCCTAGTACGGCTCCTCGCTCTACCTTAAAACCTCGCGGTTTTTGACAATGGGGATCATGCATCTAGTTCGCACGCAGGCGGCATGTATATATTTATTTCATTTCCACAAACTAATCCTATGTGGTTTCAACCAAATATTTTCCAACCACAAACGGGTATTTTTCAACCACAATCAATCCATATCAACCACAAACAATCCCAAACAACCATTCGCTATCAATCAATTTTCACACCAATCACAATCAATAAATATCGTCCATGGTTTGTGGACGAGGGGCGTATATATATATATATATATATATATATATATATATATATATATATATATATAGCAATTCATTTTTATTTCAACACACATATAATTTTTACAACGCATGTATAACTTATACATCGAACCTACAACTTATACAACGCTTATACAAGAGGTGTACAACGCTTATATAACTCATACATCGACTATATAATTTATACATCATCGTTTCCCATATTGTTTTTAAATTAGAAATCTCATATTGGGTTCCGCTCCACCAAAAATAGCAGAAGGCTCAGAAAATATGCGGTCTCTTCTAAAGTGTAGAAGGCGTCCACACGGTCACGATGTTTCCTGTTTCATCGAATTTCGTTAACACAGCAAAAAGATATGATTTTTCAAACATCATACAATTTAAAAACGTAGTTAATTAAATTTATAGCGTTAGAAAACGCTACCTTATCTCCTTTGAAATCAACAGCCGACGTTCACCATTATGGTTCGAAACTAGGGTTCCTCCTTTCGTCAAAACTAAGAGACAAGGTGCCGATCGGACCTTGCCACAGCGAAGCCCTACGAAGGCCGCGCCTACCCCTAGGACGACGGCGAACTCGGTGGCAAGGTGGAGGAGTAATCGACGGCAATGCGGCGTGACTTCAGGAGGGTGAAACGAGCGAAATACACCTCGATAAATACCAAGATTCGTATGGATTTGAAGAGGATGGAGAGCCCTTCAAAAATCTCAAAAGGGTCGATGGGTTTTATGGCTTGTGGAGGGAGAAAATGAGGAGAGAAGGAGGGAAGAGCCACCGCCGTTTACGAGATAGGGGTTACGGGTTTGACCTGGGAAGAAGAAAGAATGTGATTGGTCGGGATTTTTTATTTATTTATATATTTTTAAAATTTCAAAAATACCCCTTATCTCATATGAACTCTAATCCAAACCCAACGACTATCGTCCCTAGCGTTTTACCCCCATTCCGAACACAATGGGATATGTTTCGTAGGCCCATTCGAATGTTTCAGTCAGTTTTCTTTCAAATTAAAATATAAAATATTCAATATTTAATTTGAACGTATATTTCAATTTACCAGGGATACAAATTGATTCGAAAAATTCCAGAAAAATAAATATAGCTATGTTTTGACGATACGGTCCCAACAAAACTAGTTTCGTCGAATTCTGAGACCGTTTGCAAAAAGGCCCATTTTTGGTCGATCCAATTTAACTATAATTGACCAAAACACATTTTCCTTTGCCACGCTCACATACTAGCTTCAAAAATTGTGAAATTTGAAACCTAGCAATAACTTTACATCCCGGATCTAACAAAAGTGGTTTCGTCGAATTCCGAGGTCGTATGCAAAATGGCCCATTTCACGGGCTATATAAATTCCATAGCGACCGTTCTGAAAATTCATTCGGCCATAACTTTTGCTTTTCGCTATGAAAATTCGATTTTTCAGATTCGTTAGAAAGGTATTCACTAAAAGATTTAAATATTTTTGGTTTCACTAAAATCCGTTTTATTTTGCACCCGGTATAGTCCGACAAAGTTTGAATTCAATTTTTGAAACTGCAGCGCCTTTTCAGGCCTTATTTATAATTATAATTAATTATAACTGTTTTCAATTGTCGATTCAAACTCATTTTTCATCGTCATTATTTAAAATATTTATTTTAAATATTTAAAATCCATTATTTTAGCCAATTTAAAAATTTTAAATTGGTTCAGATTTTCTGGGTCGTTACAATCTCCCCCACTTAAAACTTTTCGTCCCCGAAAAGGAACAAAGTCGAAAGTGGTTTGATAAATCTACAATCACACAACACAACCAACAATCAAATCGTTTTAACCCTTCAAAAATATACTGATCAACTTCTATACTCTTTTTTTCAAAATCATTCAGACTATAGAATTTAAAAGTGCACATCCATGAAAAGAAAATAACAATAGAATAGAGAATTAAATGGTAATGCAAAGTATGGTAAATGTACCTTGCACCAGAGTCAATCAGAGATATCTACTCGGCATTTGGGATAAGCTTTCCGAATGCTCTCCTCGGTTTTCCAAGTACAATCTCGCGGATCTCCACTCCATTGCACTTTGACTAAGTGAACTTTCTTGTTCCTCATCTCTTTGGTTTCTTTGCCTATTATCTTTAGCGGCTCTCTTCTCACAGCTAATTCTGGGGTTATTTCAATGTCATGTTGAGCTGCTTCTTCCACGATCAAGTCTGGATCATGAACGTGCTTTCGAAGTTGAGATATATGAAATACATCATGAACTCCAGGCAACCAATTAGGCAGTTTGACCCTGTAAGCGAGAGTTCCGATCCGTTCCAGAATAGGAAACGGACCAATGAATTTGGGCGCTAACTTTCCAGTTTTACCGAACCGGATTACTCCTCTCATCGGCGATACTTTCAAATATACATAGTCGCCAACAGCAAAGGATATATCTCTTCTCCTCCTATCGGCATAGCTCTTTTGTCGGCTTTGAGCGGCGAGTAATCGCTTTTTAATAAAATCGACTTTGTTGGCAGCTTCACGAATCATATCAGGACCCAACACAAGTCTATTTCCTGGCTCGACCCAACAAGCAGGAGATCGGCACGGTCTACCATACAATGCTTCGAATGGCGACATTGTCAGACTCGCCTGGTAGCTGTTGTTATAAGAGAATTCAGCCAAATGCAGATGGTCTTCCCATGATCCCCCGAAATCTAGAACACAAGCCCGCAATAGATCTTCTACAATACGATTCACTCTCTCAGTCTGACCGTCTGTCTGAGGATGATAAGCGGTGCTCAAGTTTAACTTCGTTCCCAGCTCGACTTGAAATGCGTCCCAGAATTTGCTAGTGAATATTGTATCTCTATCACTGACTATACTGAGCGACACTCCATGTAGTCTAACTATTTCCCTGAAGTAAATCTGCGCCAGACATTGAGCTGTTCTATTTGATATGACAGGTATGAAATGGGCGGTCTTCGTGAAGCGATCTACGATCACCCAAATACTGTCATTTCCTTTTCTGGTTCTTGGCAGACCATCGATGAAATCCATAGAAATATGTTCCCACTTCCAACCAGGAACTTCCAGTGGTTGTAATAATCCAGCCAATTTCTGTTGGTCGCTCTTGACTAGTTGGCAAGTAGGGCATCGGCTAACATATAAGGAAATGTCCCTTTTCATCGACTTCCACCAGAAAGTGCGTTTGATGTCATTATACATTTTGCTTACTCCCGGATGGATACTAAGTTTCGACTTATGGCACTCGTCCAGTACTTCCTTCCGAAGCTCAGGAATGTTAGGAACACATATTCAACCTTTTAGCCTTAGAATCCCATCATTATCTACTTGAAAACTCGAGGGTTCGCCTTGTTGAATTATCTCTCTGATCTTCTGAATGAAGTGATCATCCTCTTGAAGAGCAGATATTTTATCTAGCAATGAAGTCGTGATAATAAAACTGGCGATCATTTCATTCTTTCGGCTTAACGCATCGGCCACGACATTGGCTTTCCCCGGAGTGTATATAATTTCAAAATCATAAGCTGCAAGAAACTCCAGCCAACGTTGCTGCCTCAGATTCAGGTCTTTCTGAGTGAACAGATACTTTAACGACTGGGTCTGTAAACAGTTCAAATCTCTCACCCAGAAGATGGTGCCTCCAGATTTTCAAAGCGAACACAATAGCCAATAACTCAAGATCATGAGTGACGTAGTTCTTTTCATGTGGCTTCAACTGACGGCTAGCATAAGCAATCACTTGGCCCCTTTGCATTAACACTGCGCCAAGGCCTTCTCTAGAAGCATCAGTCCAGACTTTTAAATCCTGGTTGCCATCGATGATGGTTAACACTGGAGCAGTTGTTAATCTCAACTTAAGCTCTTCGAAAGCCTCCTCACTTTCTGGAGTCCATTTGAATTTAGAGTGCTTCTTTGTAAGCTTCGTTAAGTGACCAGATATCTTCGAAAAGTCTTTAACGAATTTCCGGTAATAGCTAGCCAATCCGAGAAAACTACGGACTTCAGTGGGGGTACTAGGCTGTTTCCAGTTCTGAATAGCTGTGATTTTACTTGGATCCACAGCGATTCCTTCTTTCGATACGACGTGGCCTAGAAATTTTACTTCATCTTGCCAGAAGATACATTTGGAAAACTTGGCTTTTAATACATTCCGTCTCAGAATTTCTAGAACCTGTTCCAGATGCTTTTCATGTTCGGCCTTTGATTTAGAGAAGATTAGAATATCGTCAATGAAAACCAGAACAAATTTATTCAAAACCCCTCTGAACCCTCTATTCATCAAATCAACGAAGTAAGCAAGAGTGTTACATAAGCCGAACGGCATTACTAACCACTCGTAAAATAAGTCGGGACCTCTGAATGCTGTCATTGGAACACACTCTTCGGCAATTCGAAGTTGATGGAAGCCTGTAGCTAGGTCCATCCTTGAGAATACTTGTGCGCCATTTAATCGATCCAACAAATCATCTATTCGCGACAATGGATATTTATTCTTTACGGTCTGCTTGTTCAAATCACGATAATCCACACATAGACGTAGAGTACCGTCAGATTTTGGGACAAACACCACTGCTGCTCCCCAATCAGAGAAACTAGGCCTGATCAGACCCTTCCATACCAGCTGTCGTGTTTGATTGTCTAATTCCTCTTTCTCTTTCAAGGACATTCTTCGAATAGCGTGAACTACCGGCCTTGCATTGGGAACCAAAGCAATTTTGAAATCTATTTCTCTCTGCGGAGGTAAGTGAACAACTTCTTCGAACACATCTGCATAGTTCTTGACGACAGGAATATCTTTCACTAGATCGGGAATATTCTCTGTGATCTCAGGGACATTTTCTATTTGAGCTGGAGAAACATCCAAAGCTGCCCAGAAGTCTTTTCTATTTGATGTCGGGCCTTCACATGGTATGGTTATATAATTCCCCGATTGTGCCTTTGCCTTAACAACTCTCTCGGCGCATCTAACATCTGCTTCATATTTGGTTAGCCAATCCAATCCCAGAATAAGATCGAATTCATGACGATAGAGATAACAGGGAATTTATAGCAAGAAAAAGAGACAGGTACTGCACAAACCCAACTGAGATCGATGGAATCACCGACCGGATTTCGGACAGTCATTGGTTCTTTGAGTTTCTTCAATTTCAGATCCAATTTCTTGACAGCACTCTTTGCAATAAAGCTTCGTGACGCGCCTGTGTCAAACAGTACTTTAACTGGAATGTTTTTGACATTGAGCGTGCCTTCTAAAACATCAGACCTTTCCTGAGTAGACGAGGATGCAAGTACTTCTACCACTTCATTTATATTTACTGCTTTAGGTTTCTGAGATAGCGGGAAGTTTTTCGCAATATGCCCAGCCTGATGGCACTTATGGCATCCTCTTTTCTCTTCTAACCTCTTACCGGATTTAGAACCATCCTTAACTTGTTTCTTTAGAGATCTGCAACTTATCGAGAGATGTCCCTGCCTATTGCAGTTATTGCATAGGGTGGTCGTTACAGGTTCTTTCCCAGATCCAGCCCTTTTCCTCTTGGCACTGGGCTTCTTACTGATCTCAGACGTTGTACTGGCCTCAGGACGATCAGTTTCAGACTCAATTTTATTACAAGATCTGACTTCCTCCTCGTCGCGCAACATGCCTTTCTTATGGAGATCTTCATACTGATAAGCCATATAAATCATTTCTGAAAAAGGGAGCTTCACATGCCCCAATACTTTATTCTGATATTTCCTTCGAAGCCCGTAAATAAATCTCAAATTCTTTCTCCTCGTATTCTGGATTAGATGGGGAGCAAAGTGAGAAAGTGAGAAAGTTCATTGAATTTCTTATGATATTCTGGGATGGTCATATCACCTTGTATCAAATACGAAAATTCATCACATAATCTCTCGGTTGCTTCGGGAGGAGTAAATCTTTCTAAGAAAATCACTTTGAATCTGTCCCAGGTGATATCACCTTCTGGATTATCTTTAATAATTGAATCCCACCAAAACAAAGCTTCTTCTTTGAGTGCCCAAGACGCCAGTAATCTTTTCTGATCATCCCTCAGCTTTAAACCCTCAAAGATTTTCTCTGCAGAAAGAATCCAAGCTTGTGTTTCCATAATGGACTCCTTGCCTAAGAATGACGATCCACCAAGATTTCGAAATCTCTTGAATAGAACTTCTATATCGGATTCTGGCTGTGGGAGCCCAACTGGCTCATTAGCTGGTCGAGCCATACGATTATTTCTTCTGTTCCTGTCACTCATTTTCTAGTGCGTCTGCAATTAGCAGACAAAGTGTCAGGTCAACTGAAAAGGTATTTCAAAATATAGAGACAAATACTTCAATGTAAATGCGTCTACTGGGGTGTGTTCCATTCTGCTTTACTCATACTAGGATATTGCTGATCCTATCTGTATAGAGTTACCCGTCCTAGAACACTACTGGTTCTATTTCTGACGGGTTCGTTCAAATGTTATATTCCAGAACTAAGCTTAACCAAGGCTCTGATACCACGTTGTGACGACCCCAAATCCCGTACTGACGGAGACAAGGGTTATCTTTGGAATATAACACAAAAACAGATAATAGCAGAAAAGAATAATTAAATACACCAGATAATGAACAATAGAATATACTGGATAAAAGTAATCATCAGAGCTACACAGCATACAGGATCTTACTTAGTACAAATACAGTTCAGCTATACATAAATGTCTACAGCGGAAATAAACAAAATATGTACAATAGGAGCTGAACAGCATAAAAAGAGATAAATAATAGAATCCATCTTCAGCTCCAGGTATACAGAAATAACCAGCTAAACCTGAATACAAGGCTGCCCATGTAGAAAAAGGGGCACCCGAGTTTGAAAGTGAAACAAACTACGAGTCAGTCATGGGACTGGTATGAGAAATCTATTCAACACATATATAATTTGGCTAATCACAGGACCACGCCACTTTCGTGGAACGGGTTTACTCCATTGGATTTCCAGTGCTTTAAAACAAATCTTTCTTTTAATCATCCCAATGCTTTTTATAAAAATGAAGCCATTATAAGACTCGGTTCCCATCACACAATGCAACGCAAACCGGAGGATAGAGTTTTACCTTATAATGGCTAAAATATGATTGGTACGAATAAAACAAAAGCATTTGATATTACTACTAGTGTTTATATGTTTCAAAAACAATTTCAATAATAACTATCAATCATAGACGGCATGGGTACCATATATCATGTCGCCATATATATATATATACAATCAAAACCGCACAGTCACATATTTGGAAATTGGATTTCCGTCATGAACCAAGGCAAAAGATAGTCCTTACCGAATTCGTGACTCTCTAGCCCGAGCCACAGGACCCAGACTCAGGTGGGCCCTTGGAGCGACAGGGCCGGTCCACCGATGTGGATTAAAATGCCTGAACAATACGTTTCCCCGCCCTTTGGGGCGTAAACGAGCCAACGAATGACTCCATCGGACCTGGATCGTCCGATCAAACCGAGGCGCCTCGCAACAGCAACAACCACATAGGTGAAAAGTATATAAATGTCAGGGCTGGTAGGTCACTAACACCACCCTAGCTAGAAAGAAACGCATGCCCTCCCTGAGGTCCTTCTCCCGTTTCTGGTTAATACCGGGGTGTGAGGCTCGCGAATTTATGTTATACACAAAGCTACGCCACACAGGCGTTGCTTTGATCATCACCACAAGACTTTGCTTTTCAACAGAAGCCCTGATCACTGCATCTTAGCATGCCACACAGGCAATTCATGCCATGCGACTGATGTCCATCGATATACAACCTCTGAGCTCGTGCGTCTCAGAGAAGGGCGTTAAGCAAAAGAATAAATTCTCCGCCGCCAAACAGATGTATATTTAATAGAGATCAATCAACACAGAATAAAATCCAATGTCAGACACACAGTCCATCTACAAGTCCGTTCTGGGTCCGAACGAAACCGGAGGCACTAAATACCTAGCAAACCCATCGATCACCACGTACGTCTGGACGATCACCACTCATTATCCATATTTCGGGATGCCTCCCAATCAGGACCTCGGTTACCATCCAAACGAGGTGAAGATCTCCGGTCTTCGACCATCGTCTTCATCTTCGATTTTCAATCGTCGGTCATTTATTCGAAATGTGAATTAACTCGGCCCTTTCAAATAATTCACGTATATTTAGAATTTCAAATCAATTTATTTCAATGGTTAAATCATTCGACAACACTAATTTGATGTAATTTTCACAACAAACACATTCAACCATCAAATACAACATAAATCGAGCAAATTCAGTTTATTTTCATTCCATATTGTTTATGATATTTTATAACGATTTATCGCTATTTTTATTTATTTTAAAATAGCCAATTTATTCAAAACGACGCTTCGGGCCATAACGCGGCCGTGGCGCTGTTTTTCCTCAGATTTGATTTACACATACCCGAAAATCTAACTGTTGGATCTTCACAAAATTTACATCATTAGAAAGGTCTTTTCAAAATGAATCCAACGGTTCCAGTTTCTGGAAATTCCGACGGTCGGATCTCCCGGTACAATCGTTTGAATTTTCGATTTCAAAATAAGAACTGCAGCATCGTTATTCGATTAAATATAATTATATTTATATATAAATATAATCGTTTCTGGCGCTGTTTTTCTTCAAATTTGAATTAAACATTCCAGACAATCCAACTGTTGGATTTTTACAAGGTTGGTGCCGTTGGGAAGATATTTCCAAGGCGAACCCGACGGTTGAGGTTTCGGGAAAATCCAATGGTCGGATTTCCCGCACTAGTTGTTTGAAATCATGGTTTCAAAATGCGAACTGCACGACTACGTTTCGTTTTAATTTTATTTATATTTATATATTTATATAAATATAGTTCATTCAATGATTTCAATATTGTTTTCACTTCAAATATTTCACTAACGCCTTAAAATTTTGGAAAATTTCGCCATAACCTCCCCTGCACCTGGAGCATCGGGAAATCTCAAATAGCTTCCCCGGTCCTTCTAATCTCAAAAAGAAAAAGAAAACGCCAAGCGGCTAGCCAACAAGCTCATAAAATCATCACCCAAACAAAACAGTAAATGTGTACCTATTTGTCGGGCACAAAATTTTATTCCTCTTCTCTAGCCCCTTTGCTATAACCTGTTCAATGAATATGCATGTACATATATATAGTTCTTATCATTTATCATTTTCTATTCAACTTCATATTTGATTTCTATTTGGTTTAAAAACACCATTCATTCTAATGTTACATACATAGGTACAAATCATATCATTAGCTAATTAATGAATATTTCAACTCATATATATTTATTTGAACAAGTGGCTATTTTTAACACTTCACATTTCAACGATTCATGCATATAATAAAAATGTGATTTTTATTGTAAAACAACTCATTTCAAAACACTATTATTTTATATATTTCATATTGGTGATAAAAATAGGATTTTTCTTATTAAACAATTTCTTTCAAAACGAGATTATTTTACACAGTTCATATAGTCGATAAAAGGTGATTTTTATTATCAAACAATTTATTTCAAAATACGAATACCATTCAACACATGAATTTCAAATCAACGAATGAATATCGATTCAACACATGAAGGTTTTCTATAGTTTCTATATATAGATAAAAATGTGATTTTTATATTTAAAACGCGAATACCATTCAACACATGAATTTCTAATCAACGAATGAATATCGATTCAACACATGAAGGTTTTCTATTCAATTAATAAATATAGTTTCAGCAAATGAAAATAATTCAAACACATGAATATTATTCAAAATTTTGGCAGCATAACGGCAGGGTAGTTAAAACCGGGACCGTCCCTAGTACGGCTCCTCGCTCTACCTTAAAACCTCGCGGTTTTTGACAATGGGGATCATGCATCTAGTTCGCACGCAGGCGGCATGTATATATTTATTTCATTTCCACAAACTAATCCTATGTGGTTTCAACCAAATATTTTCCAACCACAAACGGGTATTTTTCAACCACAATCAATCCATATTAACCACAAACAATCCCAAACAACCATTCGCTATCAATCAATTTTCACACCAATCACAATCAATAAATATCGTCCATGGTTTGTGGACGAGGGGCGTATATATATATATATATATATATATATATAGCAATTCATTTTTATTTCAACACACATATAATTTTTACAACGCATGTATAACTTATACATCGAACCTACAACTTATACAACGCTTATACAAGAGGTGTACAACGCTTATATAACTCATACATCGACTATATAATTTATACATCGTCGTTTCCCATATTGTTTTTAAATTAGAAATCTCACATTGGGTTCCGCTCCACCAAAAATAGCAGAAGGCTCAGAAAATATGCGGTCTCTTCTAAAGTGTAGAAGGCGTCCACACGGTCACGATGTTTCCTGTTTCATCGAATTTCGTTAACACAGCAAAAAGATATGATTTTTCAAACATCATACAATTTAAAAACGTAGTTAATTAAATTTATAGCGTTAGAAAACGCTACCTTATCTCCTTTGAAATCAACAGCCGACGTTCACCATTATGGTTCGAAACTAGGGTTCCTCCTTTCGTCAAAACCAAGAGACAAGGTGCCGATCGGACCTTGCCACAGCGAAGCCCTACGAAGGTCGCGCCTACCCCTAGGACGACGACGAACTTTGTGGCAAGGTGGAGGAGTAATCGACGGCAATGCGGCGTGACTTCAGGAGGGTGAAACGAGCGAAATACACCTCGATAAATACCGAGATTCGTATGGATTTGAAGAGGATGGAGAGCCCTTCAAAAATCTCAAAAGGGTCGATGGGTTTTATGGCTTGTGGAGGGAGAAAATGAGGAGAGAAGGAGGGAAGAGCCACCGCCGTTTACGAGATAGGGGTTACGGGTTTGACCTGGGAAGAAGAAAGAATGTGATTTGTCGGGATTTTTTTTTATTTATATATTTTTAAAATTTCAAAAATACCCCTTATCTCATACGAACTCTAATCCAAACCCAACGACTGTCGTCCCTAGCGTTTTACCACCATTCCGAACACAATGGGATATGTTTCGTAGGCCCATTCGAATGTTTCAGTCAGTTTTCTTTCAAATTAAAATATAAAATATTCAATATTTAATTTGAACGTATATTTCAATTTACCAGGGCCACAAATTGATTCAAAAAATTCCAGAAAAATAAATCTAGCTATGTTTTGACGATACGGTCCCAACAAAACTAGTTTCGTCGAATTCTGAGACCGTTTGCAAAAAGGCCCATTTTTGGTCGATCCAATTTAACTGTAATTGACCAAAACACATTTTCCTTTGCCACGCTTACATACTAGCTTCAAAAATTGTGAAATTTGAAACCTTGCAATAATTTTACATCCTGGATCTAACAAAAGTGGTTTCGTCGAATTCCGAGGTCGTATGCAAAATGGCCCATTTCACGGGCTATATAAATTCCATAGCGACCGTTCTGAAAATTCATTCGGCCATAACTTTTGCTTTCCGCTATGAAAATTCGATTTTTCAGATTCTTTAGAAAGGTATTCACTAACAGATTTAAATATTTTTGGTTTCACTAAAATCCGTTTTGTTTTGCACCCGGTATAGTCCGACAAAGTTTGAATTCAATTTTTGAAACTATAGCGCCTTTTCAGGCCTTATTTATAATTATAATTAATTATAACTGTTTTCAATTGTCGATTCAAACTCAGTTTTCATCGCCATTATTTAAAATATTTATTTTAAATATTTAAAATCCATTATTTTAGCCAATTTAAAAATTTTAAATTGGTTCAGATTTTCTGGGTCGTTACAATCTTCATGGCGCCTGAGGCGACCGAGTCCGCCACCCCTCCGGCTGGTGATTGCGCACCCCAAGGCCCACCACGTGGCTTGTTCAAATCGCACCTGATGCACTGGAGTTCGAGTGTGATGCAACCCTAGTTGCTTGCGCTGTTAGAAGTTATCGACTGTAGCCCGGAGCGCTACACAGTGAAGAGGGAAGCCTGGCCTTTAGATTTAAGATCAACGGTAGACTGGAAAATAAGGTTAATCTTTAAGTTCATTAGTTTATTTAATCTTATAATCATGCTATAAATAAAATTTTAATTAAATGTTTTGAATAAAAATATACAATGTTTTAAAATGAAAATATATAATGTTATACAGTGTTTATAAATAAAATTAGCAAGTGTTTATAAATAAAAAAAGAAAACGTTTTGTAAATAAATATGATTCATATAAATCGCATTGTTTTTGTAATATGAAATCGCAATGTTTTTGAAAATAAACATAACATGGTTTTGAATTAACATATCTTGTTTTGAAATAAACAAATCATGGTTTTGAAATAAACATATCATGTTTCGAAATTAAACATGTCATGGTTTAGAATTAAATATATACTTTGTTTGAAAATAAAAATAGAACATCGTTTTGAAAATAACATTTCTTTGAAAAGTAACATTTCTTTGAAATTTACATTGTTTTGAAAGGCAAAATTAACATTGTTTTAAAAGGTAAAATTTGCATTTTTTTGAAATAAAAATAACAGTGTTAAAAATGGGATTTTTAAATATATGTTGCATTATAAAAATATGATTTTTAATGTGTATACCCCGTGAAGCAGACAATGATGGAACTGAATGGAAGAAGAACAGTATCAGAATCATCAGTAAAGACTGACGGAGTGGAAACGAAGGTGAGAACTCCTCACTAAAATTTCTACACAGTTATTTATTTACTTTCATAACTGAAAAATATATAGAATTGCCAGTTTAGTTTTTTATCAGTTTAATAACTGTAAACTGTACACTGTGCTTGAGTAGATCACTCCCCTCGTCCACAAACCATGGACGATTTAGACTTACTGTATTGTTGTAACAACCCGTATTTTTTTGGTTAATTATTTAAAATATTGTTTGAATTTAAATTATTGGGTTTTACCAATTATTTTTGAATTTGTTTATTTAATTATATAATAATATTTTATTTTCAAATATTGGAAAAATGTTGAATTGGCAGTATAAGATGGACGGGCAGTTTAAAGTGGTGAAATATTGGTTATTTTGGAATTACACTAACGATTTCGCTTATTCGACGGCGTTATAACATTTAAATTCTAATTTAATTAGAAATAGAGCTGCAGCGGCGCGGCAGTTCGCGATATTGGATTTTGAACTTTAATTGGCCGTACAGGATTCAAAATAAGCCGGATTTTCTCGAAACAAGAAACGTTGGAACCGTATTGACGATAATTTTCATACGAAAGAGAAAAATCCAGATTCCGTGCTATAGAGTGTTAGTTATGGCCAAATCAAATTTTGAAATAAACGTTATGAAAATCGTTATCGGCCTTTAAAATGGCCATTTTGCAAACGGACTTTGTTTTCGATGAAATTAGTTTCATTGGGACCGTATCGTTAAATTATTGCCATAAAATCAAATGGCGTGGCAAACTGATGTCGTATGTGACCACAGCAACCGTAAACGCCCGTTCAAATTTCTATAGCGCGTAGTTAATTTAATCGAGAGATATTGAGTGTAACTTGAGTAGACGATCGAATTAAGCTGCGAAACCAATTCCATTGAGTTCGTATCGTCGATTAGAGTCAGGATAGGTACATAGTTTGTCATTTTTGGAGACCGGCCAATTTGGTGTCAAAATTGGCATTTCGGTGCGCGTAAAAATAGCCTACCCGGGAACAGTCTCAGAATGAGACGAAACTAGTGCCGTTGGGTTCGTATCGAAAAGTTATTGTAGGATTTCAAGGTTTCAAGTTGATTTGATTTATCTGGTGATCGTGGAAAAATTAAACGCGTGTTTATTTCTGGTTTTATAAAGGAAAATTTTCCATATGACCTCGAATTTCGACGAAACTTGTCCCATTGGATCCGGAATATCTTTTTACACCAAGTTTAGTATTTTTATCAGAAAAACAAAAATCGTATGTAGGTGTTTTAATAAATTACTTGACGGTAAAGTTTCATGACAATAAAATATCGGTAAAGTTTCATGCTGTAGCCAGTTTCTTTCCTGTATCCAACTGCGCTCTTCCGTGCTCTCCAATCCTTTGAGAAACTTTATCCCCAAAACTATCTAACCGTGCTACCCAAGTAACTGATGCCGTGATACCCAAATTTCTTCCACCCTATATAAATACCCTGTTAAAACGTCAAAACTCTTATTTCCCGTTCTGCATAGTTAAGGGCTTATTTGCGCCTCCAGTTCAGCATTTAACGAACGAAAAACTTCGACCTTTCCTCACCAAATCCCTCTAAATCCACGCATTTATTTGACCAACTCCCAACGAGAAAGTACTCAGCTCTTCCAGCCCGACGTTGTGAACGGCTATGATTGGATTAATTGGCCTGAGGACATCGAAATTGGGCTACAAACGCCTGGCGTTCGGAGGAGGACTGAGGGCGTCTGGGAAAGCGAGGCGAGGAGTTGTTTTTGGCGAAGGCGGAGGGGACGAGGGCGCGTTCAAGTGTGGTGCCGGATGAGGATCCAGTGGTGGTATGTGGCGCAACAGTTTCCAACGAAGGGGGGGCAGTGTTTATGGGTGAAGTGGTTAAACAGCATGGGGGGTATGGGTACGTGATGAGCAGCATCCAGGCGAAATGAAAAAAAAAGAAACAAGAGGGAGCAGCTCGGTTATTCAGTAAAACGGGAAGACTAAACCATAAATTAGCTTTCTTTAGTTAGATAATTAAAGACTTATCACTATGATTTAACCAATTTAAATCATATTAAAGTCTATTAAATAATTCCTGTGTTAAATACCCGACAGGATGGAAACCGGAAGTTTGAATGAAAGGAGCGAAGTCAATGAGTTATTTTGGAGCAAAGTGGATACCGTGAATATTGGATCAGGAGTCTTTCTTTGATTAGGAGGACATGAGCAAACTCAAATGAGTAATTCGGCACAGGTGTAGAACGATCGAAAAGGAGCATGAGTTGTTTGTTCAGAAGGGAACCGCACAAAGAAACATGGCCTGAGATCTGTAGATTCGAAACGTAAACCTAACTGAGTTTAATAATCCTATAATTAAACAATTAATTATAGTATAGAAAAATGATTTAAAACATCCTTTAATGTTTAACCATGAAAAGGATCGGCAAATCTTGGTGAGAATTCTGGAATGGCAGTCACAATTTACAGCAAGGGAACAAGAGATTTTAATCTGTCCATTTAAGCGTAAATAAAAGTAATTAAATTCATAGTTGATTAAGGGAATAATATTAATTTATTGTTCGCTTATAATCGAATAATTATAATGTGTATAACTCTCGCATATATTGACAGAATCAAACAAAGTAAGAAGCACCAGAATCATGATTCTAAACATTTCATTCTGGAACAGTATGGACAGTGATAGAAGCTAATGAAATTTCTCGTTAAATTAAACGTCGTTTAATTTAACTGAAAACCCGAACTGCTTTAGCGATAATGGAATCCACTCAAGGTGAGTTAAACTCACTCAGTATATTTTCCTCATTTATATTTTATATAAATTGGGTTTTTATTTTGTATGCTTTGCTTGCCAATGGTTGACTGTTCGCTAATTATATCTGTATTTGCTGATTTAACTGATGAAGTTAAACCGTCGTTTAATTTCAGTGTAATACCAATTCGTTATTTTAACGATTGGTTCCAATAAAGGTAACTTACCTTATTGGTCACGTTTATTATAAACGTGTTTAACTATTTGAATTGTTTGATCTGTTTGAACTGTTGGAGATAACCAGTTGAATACAGGGAAGGACAGGTTGGAGGAATCCAACCGGATTCCTCAAATAGATTATTTATTTTCATATTATCATATATGAACTGTTCTGTTTGGTGTGATGGATTTGATTATTGATCATTGATGTGAAAACCAACCCGTGTTGTGTGTTAACCAATGGGCAGAAATGGTTGAGTAATCGGCAGTAAATGGCCAAAAAGTAAATTGTTTGTTTATATGGGTTTACCATCAGGTAAATCAATAGAACTGAAGTTATGAAATTTATTTTATAACTGGTGATAGATTTTGAATTTTTTTTTTGAATAAGACTTTATTCAAAGGAAATAAATATTTATGGCTATAATCAATTGTAAATTGATCTTATAAAGTCAAAACTGATGTTAATCAGATTTGAAAATGTGAGAATAAGGAAATTAATCAAAGGGTTAAGTTTGGATAATTGTGTTGTTGAGAAATAATTTAATGGAATTATTTAAAATTAATTACATTATTAATTAATTTAAAGGGAAAAACAAATGGAAATTTGTTAATAAGGTAATCGTGTTTTAAGTGAATAAATCGACTCTTTTTTTGCATTGATTTCTAAATTAGTTTGTTCCGCATAGGAAATAGTTTAATGAATACTGTTAGATTTTTAAAAAGGGATTTACTGGTTATTTTGGTTAATAAAGAAATTAACTACCTATGTAGTTAATGATTGAAATAAATTATTATCGTAATTAATAATAATTTAGAAAATTACTTTTTAATGGAAAATCCTTTAAAAAAAAGTAATCTAAGGGAATTCAATTGAATGACGAAAGTAGAGTGTGAACAAGTTTTGTTCAACACTTGAGTTTTGTAACGAAGTTGTGAAAGGAATGGTTAAGCAAATGTGTTAGAGTAAAATAAATTTTACTTAATTATTTGAATTAAGAAAAAGGAAAGTAAGATAAAGGGTTGATGATAAACCAGAGTTACATAAAAGAGATTTGAGGTGTTATAACGTTAATTCTCAATTAACGTTGCTAAAAATGGGATTGAGTAAAGATGGGCAATTGAAATGAAATTTCGAGTGAGAAATAGTTAAAGGGAATTTGATTTGATATTGGATCGAGATATTGGTTTTTGGGATTACAACTTATACTTATCTGTAGGTATGAATGTTGTTGATCAAGGTCTGAGAGGTAATTAAAATACCCCAACTTGAACGACAGCGGAAGTATCTGAAGGTGATATTAGTTGTAATGGTAAAAGGAAATAGTGATGGTTTATTATTTCATTCGAGAAATAATAACGCAACATTTCGATGAAGATTTGGACTATATATATATGTATATATAATAAGGATTTCCAAAGTAAAGGGAATTAAAAAGGGGATTGCGTAAATTATAACGATATTGTCGAGGTTTGAAAAGGAAATGTAAAGATGAGTTTATTCTACAAGAATAAGCAGGAATTATCGTTTTCAAGTAAATGAATTAAAGACATGTCATAACTTTGTTTTAGGTATATAAATAAGTTGTTTTGATTCCCCTATATTTGACAATAATGTGGATAATGTTTTTGAAAGTGAAATAGAAATCTGGATATGTATAGAACTTTCTTAAGTAGTAAATTGAATGGGTTTAAAGAGAAATATTAAGATAAATAAGAAGCGGAAATATGTTTATAAGATCGAAATATATAAGAGTTTACACTTACAATTGTTTTACATTAAAAGGCCAAATAATGCCAAATATTGAACCAGTGAACTCATTTGGTTGTCATGATTGAAACACTGTTTATTTTGATAGTTAAAACACCGACTATCAAAGTTGTCCAATACGATTGTTGGTACGGAAAGACCGGGATCGAATATATATTCGAAAACCATTCCGACCAACAAATACGTGAAGATATCAGAAGATCGTCGAGATGGAGCATTGAAGACCGTGGAATTTCATAGATGGAAGAATTGCTAATAATCTCCGGTTTAGCGGCCAGAGATAAACTGTAGTTCTGTCGTGATTGGAATCTACGGATTGTAAGGACTTCTCGCTACTGATCCATGGGGTGATTCCTACATTGGATGCAGTAGGAGAGTACCTTCGGTTCATCTTGTTCCTGGATGACTTGTATGGACGGATGTCTGACAGAGTATTTCCAAAGGAATTACATACATTGATTTTCTTCAAACGTATCATAGTTGGTGGTGGAGGACGACAGTTCTCTTGGCTTAACCACTAGAGTACTTTTGCGGACGTCAATTAGTGATATCTGGCGGATCTGACGATGTGGCATTCAAAGTGAATGGTGACCAATGTTCAAAGGCTAATCTGACCTCAAGCCTCATCAACTGGAAGATGGCAAAAATCGGGCAGGCAGCATGGCTATGTGGGTCGCTCCTATTAGGATGTATAATCACCTATCTAGAGAAAATCCTTTTGTTTCTTAAATCTATTTCAATGTTGTCCCTTTTCGGGAAGACGATGGCTAGCTACCACCATTGGTGATATAAATTCGATGCACTCAAGCGAAATGAGTGGTCGGTCATGTGAGGGCCGGGTTGCAAGATGTTCTTGTTGAACCCAGTGTATTCGCCTCTAGAGATACACTATCGACAAGTGGTGCCATACCTTGTCATAATCGGAATCCAATCTCCAATAAGCGCCCACGGTTTTGATTTGTATACTATATGTGGAGCGTGAGATGCAAGCATTCCACTAGATTGCTATTTACTTGTATTTAGACATTATTATAATATCAGAAGGATATTGATTTCAAAATTGTTTCGGTTCATCGTAAGGTAAGAACCATCCGTATTTATGTGTGGATTTGGTCTTACGATTATCCTTTTCTTTAAAAGGTTTTAACTTTAAAATCAGGTTGTGTGATACTATTAATACTGTGCGAGTTTATCTCACTCTGGTTCACCAGACTGACCCGGTGTTTGAAATGCTCGGGTTAGACCGGGTTGTACAGGTTCAGGTTGTCGAATGCTATGAAGAGACGAGCTGGAAGAGTCCAGACGTATTACATTACATAACTACTATTCCGCTGTGTGTTGTATATGAGGACAGGTTATTATAACTGTCCAGTGGTGTTGATGTACTCTGATGTTGTAAGTATTTTTAAAGCTTTCAATAAAGATTTATTTCTGTATTATATTTTGTTTCCGCTGCGATATGAGACTCTGTGTTGTGTTGTTTCTTCTTCTTCTATTCTAATAATTCTTTCTTATCTCACCCTCTAATTTCTTTCTAATAACGTCTAGTGTTTTCGGTGTTTGGAAGGTCGGCATGAGTTATGGTAAAGGTATTTATGTCGATTTTCAGGGCCGAAAATTCCTATTCATTACAGTGGTATCAGAGCTATTGGTTTAGTGATAACCTTGGCTCTGTGATGTAACTCAATAGAGATGGGGTCAGTAATGCCCTAGATTGAGTTTGAGTGTATATACGAGTGCGCGTATTTGTAATTTGATATAGATTTTTTTAAAATTATTTTAAATCATTTTACCCACTATATTTTATAAAGTAGTAAGGTGATAATTTTCTTAAATTATCATAATATGGGAAATTGAATTCACCAATGTTGATTGGAATGGATTATGAGGTTGGGTTGAACCAACCAGAGGTCATTTCATATTTGGAATGTGAAATTATGAAAACATTAGCCTAAGTTGAGCTAAAGGGAAGATTTGGATTGGGATATCGAAATAAAATTTAACTTAAGCCATTGGGTATTGACTTAAGTTGGGATTAAATATTTGCCGATATTGTTTTGAATGGGATGTTTGGATTGTTGGATGGATGGTTGCATAAATATAGATTTGAAATTGGATAAACTTGATTAAATCGCATCTGGTATGAATGAGTCGAGCCTATAGGAAATGAATTCAAACACCATGAATTCAAGTGAAACATTTATAAAAGTAAATGGATTGTTAGAATTGATTGGAGTGTGTGTAGAAATTATATGATATCGATGTTTGAAGCTTACTGGCATTATTTGGAAACTAATGAGTTCATTGGAGTTGAGAACAGGTGCAGAAAGTTATTTCAATTTTGAAAACCTGTCCAAGAGAATTCGGGAGTAATTTAAATCCAGTTTGGCCTGCTAATTGAGCAAGGACAAAAATAATTTTATCGCTTATCACGTAATAGCGCTCGCAAAAAGGGATGCCTACACAAATATAAAATTTTGGGTTCTATTTGGATTTTTCCAACCGTGTTGGTCGAGGTATACATATTTCTTGAACCTGCAATATTGCAAATGTCCCTCTGTGCAGGGGATACTCTGCCAAAAAATTTCCAAAATTTAAGGTGTTAGAATATTTTTGAAGCTTTTTGGAAAATTCCTTTATTTTGAATTTAATTGGTTTTAAAACCAATTGGATTAATTTTGAAAATAAAATCGAGTTTGAATTAAATATTTTTGTAAAGATAATTGGATGAAGCATTTCTTTCACCTTAGCAATTTCGAGGACGAAATTATTTTAAGGGGGAAGGACTGTAACGACCCGTATTTTTTTGGTTAATAATTTTAATTATTTAAAATATTGTTTGAATTTAAATTATTGGGTTTTACCAATTATTTTTGAATTTGTTTATTTAATTATATAATAATATTTTATTTTCAAATATTGGAAAAATATTGAATTGGCAGTATAAGGTGGACGGGCAGTTTAAAGTGGTGAAATATTGGTTATTTTGGAATTACACTAACGATTTTGCTTATTCGATGGCGTTATAACATTTAAATTCTAATTTAGTTAGAAATAGAGCTGTAGCGGCGGGGCAGTTCGCGATATTGGATTTTGAACTTTAATTAGCCGTACAGGACTCAAAATAAGCCGGATTTTCTTGAAATAAGAAACGTTGGAACCGTATTGATGATAATTTTCATATGAAAGAGAAAAATCTAGACTCCGTGCTATAGAGTGTTAGTTATGGCCAAATCCAATTTTGAAATAAACACTATGAAAATCGTTATCGGCCTTTAAAATGGCCATTTTGCAAACAGACTTTGTTTTCGATGAAATTAGTTTCATTGGGACCATATCGTTAAATTATTGCCAGAAAATCAAATGGCGTGGCAAACCGATGTCGTATGTGACCACAACAACCGTAAACGCCCGTTCAAATTTCTATAGCGCGTAGTTGATTTAATCGAGAGATATTGAGTGTTACTTGAGCAGACGATCGAATTAAGCTGCGAAATCAATTCCATTGAGTTCGTATCGTCGATTAGAGTCAGGATAGGTACATAGTTTGTCATTTTTGGAGACCGGCCAATTTGGTGTCAAAAATGGCATTTCGGTGCACGTAAAAATAGCCTACCGGGGAAACAGTCTCAGAATGCGACGAAACTAGTGCCGATTGGTTCGTATCAAAAAGTTATTGTAGGATTTCAAGGTTTCAAGTTGATTTGATTTATCTGGTGATCGTGGAAAAATTAAACGCGTGTTTATTTCTGGTTTTATAAAGGAAATTTTTCCATACGACCTCGGATTTCGACGAAACTTGTCCCGTTGGATCCGGAATATCATTTTACACCAAGTTTAGTCTTTTTATCAGAAAAACAGAAATCGTATGTAGGTGTTTAGTAAATTACTTGAAGTTAAAGTTTCATGACAATAAAATATCAGTAAATCTATCCCACTTTTCCTACTGTAGCCATTTTCTTTCCTGTATCCAACTGTGCTCTTCCGTGCTCTCCAATCCTTTGAGAAACTTGCTCCCCAAAACTATCTTTATAACGGTATTCATATAATAAAGATTATATTTTTATATCGCCACTTATATAAAAATCACATCTTTTCTCCTTCTACGAAATAAAGATCAAATCTTTAACACTTTTATAATGCAAAAATCATATTTTTGATTCACTTTCATATATAAAGATCGAATTTTTATTTCATCGCTATAAAAATCACATTTTTATATTTCCACAATATAAAAGATTATATTTTTAACCTTCTAGTATAATAAAAATTATATTTTTGATCATATAAAAAAAATACCCTTTTCTTTGTTATAAAAATCTAGCCTTTCTAAATATAAAAATCGAATCTTTGTAGATATAAAAATCCGATTTTTTTCCTATGTAAACAAAAATGAAAACTGAATTAAAACAGTAAATAAAAACTTACACAAAAGAGGAGAGGGGAGGGTGTCTCTCGTTGATCGGAGCACGGCTGTCTTTGGGTGAAATGGGGGTGCGGAGGTTATAGACGAGGAGGAGATGGAGGCGGAGGGCGTGGGGCAATCGGAGGTCGGGATCGGGTGGTGCGGTGGCTAAGGTTTGGCCAGGGGGCTCGTCGATTTGGGGTTCGAGCGTTTGGGGGGGCGCGATGTCCATTCGAGAAGAGGGGGAGAAGCAGCGCGAGAGGGAGGCGCGAGGAGGGTCGGGTTGTGGCGGCGCTCCGCCTGAGGAGGGAGCGGCGGTGGCGGACGTCGACATGGAAGGGGGGTGCGTTCGACTCTGATTTGATTTTTTTTTTCTTTATTTAAAATGAACGGGGGGGGGGGGGGGGGGGGCGTCTGAGGAGATATAAGGGAAGAGGGGGTTTAAATATTATTATTTTTTTATTCTCCAAAAAGCAACTTTTATTGACGAACTCGAAACGAAACCCACCGCCTGTCGTCCATAGCTAATTACCCCCATTCTGAACACAATGGGATATGTGTCGTAAGATGATTCGATCGTTTCGATCAGTTTCCGTCAATATCAACATATAACTCTATATATTGAATTTGAACGTGCATTTCAATTTACCGGGGTCACATACGAACTCTAAAAATTCCCGAAAAATATTTTCTAGCTTCGTATTGATGATACGGTCCTAACAAAACAAATTTCGTCGAATTCTGAGATCGTTGGAAAAATGGCCATTTTCTAGTCGATTAAAATCAACTAAAACTGGTCAAACGCGTTTTCCTCTGCCATGCTCACATATTGATTCGAAAAATTATGAAATTTGAAACCTAGCAATAATTTGACATCACGGATCCAACAAAAGTGGTTTCGTCGAAATCCGAAGTCATTTGCAAAATTTCCATTTTTAAGGGCCTGAATTTCATAGCGACTATTCAGGATTTTCAACTGGACATATCTTTTGATTTCCGCTATGAAATTTCGATTTTTCGTATTCATTGGAAAGATATTCTCCATTAGATTCTAATATTTTTGGTTTCATTAAAATCTGGTTTATTTTGCACCCGATACATTCAATTGAAGTTTGAAATCGAATTATCGAACTACCGCGCCATTTTCAATTCCTTTTATAATTATATATAATTAGTTATATTCTAACGACGACGTATATAATATATACGTTCGAATTCAAAATAAATAAATTTTTCGTCGTTATTATTTAAAATAATTCATTTTAAATGTTCAAAATTCGCTAAAATTGCCAAAATAAAAATTTTAAACTAGCCTAGATTTTCGGGTTGTTACAATCTCCCCCACTTAAAACTTTTCGTCCCCGAAAAGGAACAAAGTCGAAAGTGGTTTGATTAATCAACTCTACGTTCGATCTGGCTTCCATTCTCCAACTTTTCAGTTTCTGAGAATTTTCAAATTCTTAAAAAATTTGGCTAACACCCGAAATTTTCGAAAAATTTCGCCATAACCTCCCCTACACCGGGAGCCACGGGAAAATCCCGAAATTGCCATACAGGCCTTCTGATCTCAAAAAGAAAAAGAAAAAGCCAAGCGGCTAGCCAATAGGCTCATAAAATCATCATCACCCAAACAAAATCAGTAAATTGTAGTAAACATGTACCTATTTGTCGGGCAAACAAATTTTATTCTCTGCTCTAGCCTCCTTGCTATGACCTGTTCAATGTAAGTACTTGTATATGCAAGCAAATGCGACCAATTTTCAATACATTTAAATATTCGATACAATTAGGCTAAATGTTTCAAAATTATTAAACAAATAAACAATCAACACAAACATCAATCAATTAGTGGATTAATGTTTCAAATTCATAATTTTGATACATATACAAAAATCATGTTTTTGATGCCAATTCACAACAATGTATTCTAACTATATTAGTTTTGGTTCTCACACCAGCCTAATGGAAATATATAGATATCACACCTTCGTCACTCGAAAATAAATGCTGATGATGTTTCGAACCACCATCAGAACATCTCCGGGCTACTAGAGTGCGGTTCTATATCTATTCGGTATATTAAAACTTTGAATATACGTTCATGACGCGTATATGCAAAATCTTTATATATCGGATTGTCCAAATTCAAAATAAATAAATATTCAGATACGTATAAAACGATTTAAATTTAAAACAAAATTTGTTTTCATTTGAGAAATATACTCTTCACACTCGTCCTAGGATACTACTGATCCTGTCTCTAACGAGTCATTCTAATTGGATATTACTAATCCAATATCTGATGAATTCTTTCGTTCGGTCCTAACGTGTCTTGTTCACGAGCTCTGTAAATCAAAGCTCTGATACCAACTGTAACGGCAAGGAATTTCGCTCGATCTGAATCGATCGTTAAACCGACAAAGACCGTTCGAAACCCCTGATCGTTTTGAGAACAGGACAAATCAGAACGCAGACGGAAGAACATTTCATTGTTAATTACAACAATTCCATCAGAATACAAGAATATACAGAGTATAAATGAATATTATACATTCGATAAATATCAGAGATTACAATAAATTACATAGCAGCGGAAAAATATACAGAACACAACTGAAAGTGATACACGGATACAGAGCTTTCCGAGCATCGTTCCAGCTGTAAATCAGGACCCTGTGAATATAAATCTACAAAACCAAAACTACTAGCTGCCCGTGTCGAAAATAAGGGCACCCAAAGTTTAGGTTAAAACAATAAACTCCAGGTCAGTCATGTAACTGGTGTGAGAACTAAAACAGTTATTTAAAACTTTACTTTAAAGAGAGTAATTCAAGGGACCACGCCGTATAACACGGAACGGGTTTCCTCCCAAGAACACTAGTGCACATAACAAAACAGCGCAATGATTTTTGGAAAAATGAAGCTATTATAAGACCCAGGTCCCATTACACAATGCAACGCAAGCCGGAGGATAGGGTTTTCCCTTATAATAGCCAAACATGCTTGGTACGTCAAAACAAATCATTTGATACTATTATAAGTGTATAGTGTCAAAACAATTTCAATCATAAATATCAATCATAGGCGGCGTGGGTACCATCTATCATGTCGCCATACTAGTTCTACAATTAAAACCGCAATATCACGTATTGGAAATTGGATTTCCGTCATGAGTCGAGGCAAGGGACAAGCTCCTCTCCGATTCGAGACACTCTAGCAAATGTCCCAGGACCCCACTCTGATCCTTGGATCTTCAGGGTCGGTCCTCACCTAACTTTGGAGGATTAATTTTTCCTGAACAAACGTTTCCCGATCCTTACAGACCTATATCCGAGGCGCCTCGTATCCAACAACCACACAGGTGAAAAGTAAATAAATGTCAGGGCTGGTAGGTCACTGACACCACCCTAGCTAGAAAGAAACGTCGTGCTCTCCCTGCAGTCACTATCCCGTTTTTGACTCATACCGAGGTGTGAGGCTCGTGAATTCACGCTATACACAAAGCTACGTCACACAGACCATGCTTTGATCATCAACCACAAGAATTTTCTTTTCAACAGAAGCCTTGATCAATTGCCACTTACGCGTGCCACACAGGCAATTCACTCCATGCGACTGATGTCCATCGATATACAACCTCTGAGCTCGTACATCTCAGAGAAGGGCGTTAAGCAAGAGAATAAATTCTCCGCCGCCAAACAGATGTATATTTAATAGAGATCAATCAACACATAATAAAATCCAATGTCAGACACACAATCCATTTACAAGTTCGTTCTGGGTCTGAACGAAACCGGAGGCACTTTCCTCGCATATCCATCGATCTCCAAGTACGTCTGGACGATCACCAACTGTTTCCCTCATCTTGGGTGTACAGCCCAATCAAGATCATCAGTAATCACCCAAACGATGTGAAGACTTCCGGTCTTCAACCACCGTCTTCATCTTCGACATCTCGTCGAATCGGTTATTCAGAATGGGTATAAACCCGGCCTTTCTGAATAACCCACGTATATGATAAACAAATGTTACACAAACACAACAGACGCCTCATTCCAATTCAGAATATTCTTTTGTTCACAAAATCACATTCTTAGGGAAAGGTTCCCATTAATTTTATCAAAGATAAATTCTTCTAAATTTATTCTTTAATCTTCCTTTGGATATCATTTCAAACTAGTCGGGATTAGCGAACCACACCGAAGTAATTATTTATTTTATTTCCCAATCCCAACCTATTCATCCCACGGAGCAAAACTGGTAATACTCCATATTTAACACCACGGTGTTATCGGTAAAATTAATTACCATTTCATGTTCAAATCTAATTAAAGATTTAACTATCGCTTTGGAGAAAAACTGGTGGTACTCCACTCTCGATCACCTTTCAGATTTGATAATTTAAATTATCAATTCACCTTTTAATCTAATTAAAGATTCATTAAAACTCTACTTAGTTTTAATCTTTTCAAAAATCAACATCTTGTCTTTAACTGGGTTAAAGAACCAATGTCATCTATAACACGATTCACGACAAACCCAAATCACATTTGATATTAAATACAAGGCTCTGAATAGAAGATTTACCGGCTTATATTCAATATCAAATCCTGAAACCAACAAATATCATATTGGAAATAACGATATAAAATATATCTTTCAAATTCCCATAACAATATCTGTATAGTCACGAAATCCAACATCGAAATATTCCGAAGATAATTTCGATTCAACTCCAGTCCAACTCACGTATTGGGAATATTGATTATTTTTAAAATCACATTCAAATTCAATTTATTTATTTCAAAAATAAATTGATTTTAATTCTAGTTCAAAACTAGTTCATTTCGATACAAATCTATTTTTATCATTTCAAATATGGAATTTTTCAGCCCAATTTTTCCCAAATCATTTCTTATGATTCTACACAAATTATAGATATTTTTAATAATTTTATCAAGGCCCGTACAGTCGATTTCCATCAACGGCCATCGAACTGAACTTACAGCGACCTTTTTCAAATTTGATTTGGACATAATTCCAAATCCAACCGTTAGATTTCAAATTTCTAATATTCATTGGAAACCTCTTTTCGATATGAACCCAACGGTTCCGGTTTCAGGAGAATCCGACGGTCGGATCTCCCGTAACGTCAATTCGAAGTCAATGGTCGAAATTCACGAACTACCGCGGTGCGGCGCGTTCTATTCAGGCCATTATATATATAATATATATATATATATTATATTTCGTCGATTTCCTTTTTAAAACGTATTTTATAAATCGTTTTAAATTCGTTTTCAAAACCATTTCAACTCAATATTCAATTTCAAATCAAAATTGAATATTTCCTATCATTACTATATAAATGATAATATTTTCAAAACGTTATATTTTGAAATCACTACCTTTTCTATATTCATTATAAAAACGAATATAATCGATATAAATATCGTTCACGTCAAAATAGCGCAACCCTAATCAAAACGGCTTTATATATTTCAATAAATTCGTTATTCTATTCAACAAATGAATATTTATCCCATTCAACACATGAATCTATATTTCTTTCAACACACGACCAATCTCAACACATGAGTACTGTCAACACACGACTATTTTTGTTATGTAAAATATTTTATAAAATTATGGTATCTATCGTTTGATTTTCAATCAGACTCCACCGTGAAGTAGTTCTAATTTTAAATATGATAAAGATGTAAATTATATTATTAAAATATTTTACTCAACACACGAATATTTTCAACACATGAACATCGTCAACACATGACTATTTTCATATTCAACACATGAATTTTCTTTTATAATATTCATTATTTTCCCGATTGGAATGAGGCCCAATCAATTACCATATAACGTTAATTATATGGATTCCATACAACACATGTATATAATAGCAACGATAAACAATCAACCGTCATCCAAAGTGCACCACATAACTGCATAAGCATCAAATATAAATAATCAACGCTTACACAATCTGTCGACCAATCGATCGATATTCAATTAAATAATTGGGATAAGTGTACTCAAATATCATCCCAACACCCGTGTGGGGTTTCAAATCAACAAACACGGATTTTTATTTGTGCAGTTGGGCGATGTGTAAAATTTATCATCCCAATCAATATCAGTCAAATCAGTGTATATAAACAAATCGGCCGATTTGTTTATAAATATTTATTTATTCACTTTCATGTTAAAAATTATATTTTTAACGATAAAATATTTTATTTCAACTATCTACATTTGATTATCGATTTCACATCAACAACACAAACAAATTTCACAACACATCAAACAAGCATACAAGTCGTCCATGGTCTGTGGACGACGGTATTCATGTGTTGAATGGGATAAAAATTCTATTTTTATACCGCTACTATATAGATAAAAATTCTGTTTTTATACCGCTACTATATAGATAAAAATTCTATTTTTATACCGCTACTATATAGATAAAAATTCTATTTTTATACCGCTACTATATAGATAAAAATTCAATTTTTATACCGCTACTATATAGATAAAAATTCAATTTTTATACCGCTGCTATATAAATAAAAATTCTATTTTTATACCGCTACTATATAGATAAAAACTCTATTTTTATACCGCTACTATATAGATAAAAATTCTATTTTTATAACGGTATTCATATAATAAAGATTATATTTTTATATCGCCACTTATATAAAAATCACATCTTTGCTCCTTCTACGAAATAAAGATCAAATCTTTAACACTTTTATAATGCAAAAATCATATTTTTGATTCACTTTCATATATAAAGATCGAATTTTAATTTCATCGTTATAAAAATCACATTTTTATATTTCTACAATATAAAAGATTATATTTTTAACCTTCTAGTATAATAAAAATTATATTTTTGATCATATAAAAATCTACCCTTTTCTTTGTTATAAAAATCTAGCCTTTCTAAATATAAAAATCGAATCTTTATAGATATAAAAATCCGATTTTTTCCTATGAAAACTGAATTAAAACAGTAAATAAAAACTTACACTAAAGAGGAGAGGGGAGGGTGTCTCTCGTTGATCGGAGCACGACTGTCTTTGGGTGAAATGGGGGTGCGGAGGTTCTAGACGAGGAGGAGATGGAGGCGGAGGGCGTGGGGCAATCGAAGGTCGGGATCGAGTGGTGCGGTGGCTAGGGTTTGGCCAGGGGGCTTGTCGATTTGGGGTTCGAGCGTTTGGGGGGCGCGATGTCCATTCGAGAAGAGGGGGAGAAGCAGCGCGAGAGGGAGGCGCGAGGAGGGTCGGTTTGTGGCGGCGCTCCGCCTGAGGAGGGAGCGACGGTGGCAGACGTCGACGTGGAAGGGGGGCGCGCGTACGATTCTGATTTGTTTTTTTTCTTTATTTAAAATGAACGGGGGGAGGGGTCTGAGGAGAGATAAGGGAAGAGGGGGTTTAATTTTTATTTTTTATTTATTCTCCAAAAAGCAACTTTTATTGACGAACTCGAAACGAAACCCACCGCCTGTCGTCCATAGCTAATTACCCCCATTCCGAACACAATGGGATATGTGTCGTAAGCTGATTCAATCGTTTCGATCTGTTTCCATCAAAATCAACATATAACTCTATATATTGAATTTGAACGTGCATTTCAATTTACCGGGGTCACATACGAACTCTAAAAATTCCCGAAAAATATTTTCTAGCTTCGTATTGACGATACGGTCCTAACAAAACAAATTTCGTCGAATTCTGAGACCGTTGGAAAAATGGCCATTTTCCAGTCGATTAAAATAAACTAAAACTGGTCAAACGCGTTTTCCTCTGCCACGCTCACATATTGATTCGAAAAATTATGAAATTTGAAACCTAGCAATAATTTGACATCTCGGATCCAACAAAAGTGGTTTCGTCGAAATCCGAAGTCATTTGCAAAATTTCCATTTTTAAGGGCCTGAATTTTATAGCGACTATTCAGAATTTTCAACTGGACATATCTTTTGATTCCCGTTATGAAATTTTGATTTTTCGGATTCATTGGAAAGATATTCTCCATTAGATTCTAATATTTTTGGTTTCGTTAAAATCCGGTTTATTTTGCACCCGGTACATTCAATTGAAGTTTGAAATCGAATTATCGAACTACCGCGCCATTTTCAATTCCTTTTATAATTATATATAATTATTTATATTCTAACGCCGACGTATATAATATATACGTTCGAATTCAATTCAAAATAAATTTTTCGTCGTTATTATTTAAAATAATTCATTTTAAATGTTCAAAATTCGCTAAAATTGCCAAAATAAAAATTTTAAACTGGCCCAGATTTTCGGGTTGTTACAACAGTCGAGATGGAGCATTGAAGACCGTGGAATTTCATAGACGGAAGAACTGCTAATAATCTCCGGTTTAGCGGCCAGAGATAAACTATAGTTCTGTCGCGATTGGAATCTACGGATTGCAAGGACTTCTCGCTACTGATCCATGGGGTGACTCCTACATTGGAAGCAGTAGGAGAGTACCTTTGGTTCATCCTTTTCCTGGATGACTTGTATGGACGGATGTCTGACAGAGTATTTCCAAAGGAATTACGTACGTTGATTTTCTTCAAACGTATCATAGTTGGTGGCGGAGGACGACGGTTCTCTTGGCTTAACCACTAGAGTACTTTTGTGGACGTCAATTAGTGATATCTGGTGGATCTGACGATGTGGCATTCAAAGTGAATGATGACCGATGTTCAAAGGCTAATCTGACCTCAAGCCTCATCAACCGGAAGATGACAAAAATCGGGCAGGCAGCATGGCTATGTGGGTCGTTCCCATTAGGATGTATAATCACCTATCTAAAGAAAATCCTTTTGTTTCTTAAATCTATTTCAATGCTGTCCCTTTTCGGGAAGACGGTGGCTAGCTACCACTGTTGGTGATATACATTCGATGCACTCAAGCGAAATGAGAGGTCGGTAATGTGAGGGCCGGGTTGCAAGATGTTCTTGTTGAACCCAGTGTGTTCGCCTCTAGAGATACACTATCGACAGGTGGTCCCATACCTTATCATAGTCGGAATCCAATCTCAAATAAGCGCCCACGGTTTTGATTCGTATACTATATGTGGAGCGTGAGATGCAAGCGTTCCACTAGATTGCTATTTACTTGTATTTATACATTATTATAATATCAGAAAGGATATTGATTTCAAAAAACCATCGGTATTTATGTGTGGATTTGGTCTTACGATTATCCTTTTCTTTAAAATATTTTAACTTTAAAATCAGGTTGTGTGATACTATTAATACTGTGCGAGTTTATCTCACTCTGGTTCACCAGACTGACCCGGTGTTTGAAATGCTCGAGTTAGACCGGGTTGTACAGGTTTAGGTTGTCGAATGCTGTGAAGAGACGAGCTGGAAGAGTCCAGACGTATTACGTTACATAACTACTATTCCCCTGTGTGTTGTATATGAGGGCAGGTTGTTATAACTGTCCAGTGGTGTTGATGTACTCTGATGTTGTAAGTATTTTTAAAGCTTTCAATAAAGATTTATTTCTGTATTATATTTTGTTTCCGCTGCGATATGAGACTCTGTGTTGTGTTGTTTCTTCTTCTTCTTCTTCTATTCTAATAATTCTTTCTTTCTTATCTCATCCTCTAATTTCTTTCTAATAACGTCCAGTGTTTTCGGTGTTTGGAAGGTCGGCATGAGTTACGGTAAAGGTATTTATGTCGATTTTCAGGGCCGAAAATTCCTGTTTGTTACAATTGTATGTTGTCTGTGATGTTGAAATGATTAAAAATAATGTTAACATAAATTTGGTAGTTGAAATTAAATTATATATATTCATTTATAATTTGAACAGTGAAAATTGGTTAAATTTCTGAACCAATAATTTATTTAAATAAACTGTTGTTGTTTGAAAACCCCACACGGGTATTGGGATGATATTTGACATACATTAGTCCTAATATTTAGTTGTATGTAAATCGATGGATTGATAGCCTGTGATGAGCGTTATTTACTTGTTTTAACGCTCACACAGTTGTAAACTTCACTGTGGTTGTGATTGGACGGTTTGATGCTTATTTACCATTATTGTTGCATACATGTGGTGGGTAAAAACCATATAACTAAAGTGATATGGTAATTGATTGAGTCGCATTCCGATTCAGAAATAAACAATGTTTTTATAATAAACAATATTTTAGTACAAAATAACATATTAGAATAAAATAACATTATAATGTAAAAAGTTACATTTTAGAATAAAATAACATTTTAGAATTATAAAGACATTTTAGAATTAAAATTAACATCTTTTGTTGAAATAAATAGTTGAAACTAAAATTGTCATCTTCATTGAAATAGAATAATTGAAACCAAAATATCATTTTTGTTGAAATGAAATAGTTAAAACAAATATAACATTTTTGTTAAATAGATTTGTGTTAAAATAAAAATAACATTTTTGTTAAATAGATTTGTGTTAAAACAAAATTGTCAATTTTGTTGAATTAGATTATTGTAAATAAAATGAAGTTATCACTTTAATTCATTTGTTAAAATAGAATGGTTAACAAAATGAAGTTGCCACTTTTTATTCATTATGTTAAAAATAGAATTTGTTAACAAAATTAAGTTAATACTTTTATTCATTTTGTTGAAATAGAATTGTCAACAAAATATAAGAATCGTTTCTATGTAAAAGAATACATTTGTAAATAAAAGAACATTTGTATATATAAAATAACATTTATATGTAAAAGAATACATTTGTAAATAAAAGAACATTTGCATATATAAAGAACACATTTATATGTAAAAGAATACATTTGTAAATAAAAGAACATTTTCATATAAAAGAACATTTGTATGTAAAAGAATACACTTTTATACAAACATACATTTTTATATAAAAGTACATTTTTAATGTAAATAATATAAAAGTACATTTTTATTGTAAATAATGTAAAACTATTTTTTTAATTTGACAACACATTTTAATGAAAAGAATATTTTAAATATAAAATCTTTGAAAATAAAGAATATTTTAAAATAATGAATATTTTAAAATAATATTTAGTGAAGAATAAAATTGTGATTTTGATGTCCGTCTTTGAATGGACACAAAAATGTAAAAATATGAAGCCGGGTTAAGTATGGAAACGCCATTTTAACCCGAACGGGTTTATCGATCCATTTTATTCATTTTAAAATGAATATAAAAAAGAAGTGATTTCCAAATATAATATTTGGAAAATATTATCATTTTAATATGATAAAGATACATAATATTCAATTTTGATTTAAAATTGAAAATGATGTTAAAATCGTTTTGAAATGAATTTATAAACAATTTACAAAATATGATTCAAATGGAAATCGACAATATATATAAAATATATATTATATATATTTAATGGTCTGAATAGAACGCGTCGCGCAGCGATCGTTCGCGAATTTCGACCATTAACTTCAAATTGATATTATAGGAGGTCCGACCGTCGGATTCTCCTAAAACCGGAACTGTTGGGTTCGTATCGAAAAGAGCATTACAATGAATATAAGAGATTTGAAATCTAACGGCTGGATTTGGAATTATGCCCAAATCAAATTTGAAAAAGGTCGCTATGGATGTAGTACGGTGGCCGTTATTGGAAACCGACTGTACGGGCGATAATAAAATTACTAAAAATATGGAAAAATTAGGTGAAATCATAATAAATGATTTGGAAAGTTTTTCGATGAAAAATCCCATATTTGAAAAGATAAAAATATATTTTTATCGAAATGAACTAGTTATTAACTAGAATAAAAATCCAATTAATTAATATTTAATTGGAATTAAAGAGAATAAATTGGATTTTGGGTTGTCGTGAATGGTGTCTTTAATAACATCATTCTTAAGCCCCAATTAGAAAAGAATAAATCTTTTAAATAAGATTTGATGAAGTTTTCCAATTAATATTTAATTGGAATTGAATAGAATATAATTCTGGAATTTATAAATCTTTTAATTTAGATTACTAGAGTTTCCAATTATCTTTTGTAATTGGAATAAAATGAAATGTGAATTGGGTTTATTGTGAACTGTGTTTTTAACGACATTTGTTCTTTAACCCAATTGGCAGTGAAAATATAATTTGGAAATTATAAATCTTTTTATTAAGATTTAAATGGAAATTTTCCAAAGTAATGTTTTCCAATTTAATATATTAAATTGGAATTGAATGGAATTCGATTTAATAATAATCGAGATGAGTTTCTGTGAATGAGTATATGGAATTTAAAAGGGCTTTGCCGTTATTCTATTTCTATTATCGGTCTGATATGGGAATTTATATCGATTATATATTGATCCGATTTCTGTGAATATTCCATATTTAATGGAAGATGATTTTGGGTTTATCGTGAACTGTGTTTTAAATGACATTGGTTCTTTAACCCAGTTAAAGATAAGATTAATTTCTTAAATTTGAATAATCATAAAGTAATGACCTTTGATATTAAAACCAAATTGGAGTTTTACTAAATTAGATTAAAATGGAAACGAGATAATTAGATTTATCAAATTCTTGAAATTACCAAAGATGGAGTACCACCAGTTTTACTCCAAACGATAGTTAAATCTTTAATTAGATTTGAACGTGAAATGGTAATTAAATTTATTGATAATACTGTGGGTGTTAGATATGGAGTACTGCCGGTTTTGCTCCATGGGATGAATAGGTTGGAATTAGGATTAATAATAAATGATTATTCGGTAAGGTTCGCTAATCCCGACTAGTTAATTAGATCTTTCGGAAATGATATTCAAAGGAAGATTAAGGAATAAATTTAAAAGGATTTATCTTTGATAAAATTAATGGGAACCTTTCCCTAATAATATGAATATTTTATTTAAAGAATATTCTGAATTGGAATGAGGCATATGATGTGTTTTATAGCACTTGTTTACAAAATATGCGAATTATTTGGAAAGACCGGGTTTAACCCATTCTGAATAATTACTATGATGATCAAGAGTCGAAGATGAAGACGGTGGTTGAAGACCGGAGATCTTCACATCGTTTTGGTGATTACTGATGTCTTGATTGGGCAGTACACCCAAGACAAGGTAATAAGTGGTGATCGTCCAAGCGTACTTGGAGATCGATGGATATGCGAGAAATAAGGTGCCTCCGGTTTTGCTCAGCCCAGAACGGACTTGTAAATGGATGGTATGTCTGACGTTATATTCCTTTATGCTGTATTCGTTGGCCTCTACTAAATATGTATCTGTTTGGTGGCGGAGAATTTATTCTCTTGCTTAACAGCCTTCTCTGAGACTAGAGGTTATATATTAGCAGAAATCAATGGTATGGTATGGACTGACAATGTGGCATGCTAAGATGCAAATGATCAAGGATTTTGTTGAAAAGCAGAGCCTTGTGGTTGATGATCAAAGCACAGCCTATTTAGGCATAGCTTTGTGTATAGCGTTACTTCGCGAGCTTCATAACCCGGTATGAACCAAAAACAGGATGAGGACTACAGGAAAATGGACATATGTTAGTTTCTAGCTGGGAGTAACGTCATGGTATGGAGCCCAGACTGTTTACTCATGTGGATGTTGCTTATTACTTGATGGATAGAGAGGCGCCTTGGATATATATATACATATATATATATATATCGGTCACTACGGGATCGATAGATGTTCTGGTCGACATTACTGATCAGATTATTTTATACCCCATAGGGTAGGCTAACATATAGTTTATGGTATTGCCAATCATCGACGGATGACCAGCCCTATTGATAACCGTAGGTGCAGTTGCAACTGTATCCTGAGACTCGAGCTAGAGAGTCTCAAATCGGTGGGGATAATCCCTTGCCTCGGTTCATAGATGGAAACCCAATCTTCAGTATGCGATATTCAGTTTTAGTTGTAAATATATATATGGCGACGTAATATAATGGTACCAACGCCGCCTATGATTGATACATTTATATTCGAAGTTGATTTTTTCACTTATAGTAATAATTAAAGAGAAATTTCGCGTATCAAGCATATTTGGCTATTATAAGGGAAAACTCTATCCTCCAACTGCGTTCATTGTGTGATGGGACCTGAGTCTTATAATAGCTTCATTTTTCTTGCGTTGTTTTATTTTAACTAAGGTTCATGGGGAATGAACACTCCCTTGATTTACCTAACTTTAAAATCAAGTTTAATAACTGTTTTGAGTTCTCATACCTGTCCCATGACTGAGCTGGAGTTTATTGTTTTAACCTAAACTCTGGGTGCCCATATTTTCTGCACAGGCAGTTAGTAGTTTTGGTTTTGCAGATATTATATTCACACGATCCTGGATTAACAGCTAAAGCTATATTCGGAAAGCTCTGTATCCGTGTATTTCTTTTAGTTGTATTTTGTATCATTTTTCCGCTGCTTTATATATATGTAATTTAAATCTCTGATAACGTATTTCCAATGTGTAATATTTATTCATACTCTTGAATGTACTTGTACTCTGATGTAATTGTTGTAATAAGCAAGGAAATGTTCTTCTGTTTGTGTTCTGATGAGTGTTGTTCTCAAAGCAATCTGTACTTTCCTTTATGGGGAAGTTTGGGTCTCCATATTTGGTATCAGAGCTTTGGTTTACAGAGCTCGAGAACAAGACACATTAGAACCAAACGGTAGAATTCATCAGAGATTGGATTAGTAATGTCCAATGAGAATGACTCGTTAGAGATAGGATCAGTAGTATCCTAGAATGAGTCAGAAGAGTGTTATTTTAAAATTAAAATAATAATAAAAACAAATTTAGTCTTGAAAATTTAATCTAATTATACGTATTTGGATATAATATTTTATTTTGGACAATCAAGTATATAGATATTTGCATATACGCCTTACTAGCGTGTATACGAAGCCCCAAATATACTGGGTAGATATAGAATCACACTCTAGTCGCCCAGGGATGATTCTGGTGATTGATCGATCATCATCAGTATTTATGTTCGAGTTTCGAAAGTGGTATATCTATATATTTCCATTGACTGGTGCAAGAACCAAAACTAGATAGGGTATATTGTTGTGATTTGCACTAAAAATATGATTTTTTGATTATATATAAAAGCTATATAAATTTGAAAAGTTAATCACCTAATTGATTGTTGGTTGTGATGTTTGATAATTAGTTTTACTAATTAAAATATTGGAATAATAATTAATTTAACCAGTATGAGACAGGATAATAAATTTAGATAAATCAAGTTTAATACTGAGCTGAATTGAAAATTGATTAGAATTGAAAGTTGAGTTGATTAGTTAAACAACTTTCAGCTCCGTTCCTTTTCGAGGAAGAAAAGATTTTAATTGGGGGAGATTGTAACAACCCGCAATTTCTGAACCAATTTAAAAATTTTGTTTTAGAAATTTTAATGGATTTTGAATATTTAAAATGGTTTATTTTAAATAATGACGATGAAAAATTTATTTAAATTGAAGTTCGAACGAATAATTTTATTTTAATTATAAAAGGAGTTAGAAATAGCGTGGTAGTTTGAAAATTTGAATTTGAACTTTGATTGACTGTATAGGATGCAAAATAAATCGGATTTTGGTGAAACCAAAAATATTAGAACCTATTTAAGAATATCTTTCCAACGAATCCGAATAATTGAAATTTCATAGCGGGAATCAAAAGTTATGCCCAGTTTAAATTTTAGAATAGTCGCTATGGAATATATATATATATATATTAATATTAAAAATAGCCATTTTTCAAACAACCTCCATTTTCGACGAAACCACTTTTGTTGGGACCGGAATGTCAAATTATTGCTAGATTTAAATTTTCATAATTTTTAGAATTATTATGTGAGCGTGGCAAAGGAAAACGTGTTTTGTCAATTTCAGTCAAATTGGATCGACCAGAAAATGGACATTTTTCAAGCAGTCTTGAAATTCAACGAAATTAGTTTTGTTAGGACCATGTCATCAAAATATAGCTAGAAATATATTTTATGGAATTTTTGGGGTCTGTAAGTGGCCCTGGTAAATTGTAATGTACGTTTAAAATTAAATATGCAGTGATTTATATTTTAATTTAAAGAAAAACCTATTGAAACAGTCTGAATCAGCTTACCGGACATTTCCCATTGTGTCCGGAATGAGGGTATTTGGCTAGGGGCAACACTCGTTGGGTTCAATTTGGAATACATGGCATTAAACTACAATTATCAGAATAAAAAGAAAATTTAATAAAATAAATACTAGTATATATACTATGGTATACACCTAAATATTCTTAATCCAAACTACAGATACGTAGCCGCCATCTTATACTTTGAATGGCCTCAATTCTCCCGAATTCATTCCAAAATCATTTCAAATCCGTGAGGAATTACCCCCCAACTCCAAAGCGAAAGTTGTTAATTTCTTCATGATCCTCGATTTCATATTGGGTTGATCAGATTTGGCAAGCTGTAGTTATCAAAATTCTGCCACAAAGGGCCACTGTTCACTTGGATCTTCACGGCGCCTGAGGCGACCGAGTCCTCCACCCCTCCGGCTGGTCAAGGTGCACCCCAAGGCCCACTACGTGGCATGTTCAGATTGCCCCTGATGCATTGGAGTTCGAGCGTGATGCAACCCTAGTTGCTTGCGCTGTTGGAAGTTATCGACTGTAGCCCAGAGCGCTACATAGTGAAGAGGGAAGCCTGGCCTTTAGATTTAAGATCAATGGTAGACTGGAAAATAAGGTTAATCTTTAATTTCATTAGTTTATTTAATCTTATAATCAAGCTGTAAATAAAATTTTAATTAAATGTTTCGAATAAAAATATACAATGTTTTGAAATGAAAATATATAATGTTATGCAGTGTTTATAAATAAAAATAGCAAGTGTTTATAAATAAAAATAGCAAATGTTTTGTAAATAAATATGATTCTTATAAATCGCACTGTTTTTGTAATATGAAATCGCAATGTTTTTGAAAATAAACATAAGATGGTTTTGAATTAAACATATCTTGTTTTGAAATAAACAAATCCTGGTTTTGAAATAAACATATCATGTTTCGAAATTAAACATATCATGGTTTAGAATTAAAAATATACTTTATTTGAAAATAAAAATAGAACATCGTTTTGAAAATTACATTTCTTTGAAATTTACATTGTTTTGAAAGGCAAAATTAACATTGTTTTGAAAGGTAAAATTTGCATTGTTTTGAAATAAAAATAATAATGTTAAAAATGGGATTTTTAAATATATGTTGTGTTATAAAAATATGATTTTTAATGTATATACCCCATGAAGCAGACAACGATGGAACTGAATGGAAGAAGAACAGTATCAGAATCATCAGTAAAGACTGACGAAGTGGAAACGAAGGTGAGAAATCATCATGTAACACCCCACACCCGCTAAGGTCACTCACAAAGGGAATGCCTTAGCTTCGGTGGAGTATTTAAGTGAATATAGAACTGAAAAATTACAACAAGACAGATATATGTAATACTTGAAATTTAAAACATCATTTCATTACAGCAGAAGTTAAACATGTTTGGTTACATCTCAAAAACCAACAAGAGTCAAGTACAAAATATCCATCTCGTTAAAATATAAGTACATAATCCCACTACATACTAATAGCCATAATAGAAAAGATAACCGAGCTTTTCTTCAAGAGTCCAAGCTCCAAAAGATACATAAAGCAATCTGATCAAACCCACTAGTGTTAGGCCCACTTTGAGAACCTGAGGGTTGGGGAAAAAGATAAAAACAACGGGGTCAGACATAAGTCTGAGTGAGCCCTATAACCTTAACAATACAATTATTAAAGTAATTAGGGTATGATATAAACCTGGTACAGTACGACTGGGGATAAATGACTACACTAAGTAGCCAACTCGACTTAGGATAAACTAAGATAATGGTAAAGACGCGCCTATCCACCCAAGGATAATTACTATATTGCACCACCCCAGATCTACCCACCCAAGGGTAATTCCTACACTGCACCACACCAGTTCTACCCACCAAGGGTAATTCCTACTTAAAGGTTGATCCCACTGAGTGTACTTAGTAATTTTACCCAGTAGTTTCTTGTACCCCTAGCTGACTACATAGGTGTCGTCTGCCCCTATCTCCACTAGGTGTACCCACTACTCCCTAAGCGATCGGCTCCCTAACGTAGATACCCGTGCTGGCCCCACAATGGGGTGTATCACTCCTCAAAGTGGCAACCCGATAATCAATGGTGCACGGCTTATACCTACACGATGCAACAACGTCTTACCTACCAGCCCGGGTCCACACATGCATATGAAACCCGTTGGACTCGCGTTGCCACCGCTACCCCGTTTTGGCCTCTTACAGTCAAGCCCAGTACGCGTGTCCCGTCCTCGACTTGGGTCGAGCCCAATAAGATACATATGGGTTACTGGTTAAAATGGCCCCCCACAAGCTACTACTTAAGCTTGTCATTTTATCTAGTGCATCCCACTTAACCCCTTTTTATAATCATGCCCACCTACATGTTAAGGTTTGGTTAAGTCATCTAATCATATTTTAATTGCCACTCAAGGCCCCCATAAGCTACAACTTAAGCTTGTCATTTAATCTTATTTCAATTGCCACTCAAGGCCCCTACAAGCTACTACTTAAGCTTGTCATTTAATCTTATTTCAATTGCCACTCATGGCCCCCACAAGCTACTACTTAAGCTTGTCATTTAATCTAGTGCATCCCACTTAACCCCTTTTTCATAATCATGCCCACCTACATGTTAAGGTTTGGTTAAGTCATCTAATCATATTTTAATTGCCACTCATGGCACCCACTATATTTCTACATGCCACCCAAGGCACCCACTTAACCCTTTAATCATGTTTAGTTACATGTTCCCCTTTGGTTAAGTATTCTAATCTTATCTTCTATTGCCACCCAAGGCAACCACTAGATTTTCCCATGCCACCCAAGGCACTTACTTAACCCTTTAATTATGTTTAATTACATGTTCCACTTCGGTTAAGTATTCTAATCGTATTTTCTATTGCCACCCAAGGCAACTACTAGATTTTTCCACATGCCACCCAAGGCACCCACTTAACCCCCCCATGTCCTCTACATGCTAATATGGTTAAGTGTTTCTTAATTGATTAAGAACGTAACCGTTGTAGAGACCTCTCACATTAGACTATCTCTCATGGCAGTTGGATTTGCCGGTCGGGTCCGGGCAGCCTTACGCCATAACCGAGTCTAACCTCGTGTCTTTACACTTGTCACGTATATAGTTTGTGCCTAAGACCTCTCACATTGGGCCAATCATTTGTAGCCGCTGGATATGCCGGTCGGTTCCGGGCAGTCTTATGCTACAAAAGGGTCCAACCTCGTGTCTTAGTCGATTAATTACACCTAATTAATCACCCCCATAATTTGTATTAATTATCCCTAATTAATTACAAATTTAACGATGTACATAATTGACTCAATTATGTCCATCCACTTTATGGTATGCATAATCATACCAACTTCACACCATTTCATTAACATGTTTATTAACCCCATCGTTCCCCACGTAATTCGCCAACATGACATAAAAGGGAAGATTCATCACAAATACAATGAGTTCAACATGCATAATATTAGCATCAACATGGGTTTAAAGGTGTCAACATGCATATAGCATCAACCCAACTAGCATAAATAATCAACCCAAACTTGCATGAATCACATATGTCATAAAGAGGTTAACTTGCATAAGTGTCTTATATCATTCAAAGGGGTAAACTTGCATATGTATGTATGACATACAAAGGGGTTAACTTGCATATGTATGCATATCATACTAAGGTGTAAACTTGCACATGTTACTTGCATATCTTCAAACACCAAACTTGCATAACATGTCATATGTGAACTTGCATATAATCATACACCAAACTTGCATACATATCATAGATGAACTTGCATATAATCATACACCAAACTTGCATAACGTATCATGTATGAACTAGCATATAATCATAAACCAAACTTGCATATCATGGTGTCATAATGGATCAATGTTTCTCATATGACTTGCATATCTTGCATAACATCATAAACACCTAGCATATGACTTGCATAACTTGTATAACATCATGAACATGTATCATATGACTTGCATAACTTTCATAACTTCATGAACATATATCATATGACTTGCATAACTTGCATAATACCTCAAACACATAGCATATGACTTGCATAACATCATGAACATGTATCATATGACTTGCATAACTTGCATAACTTCATGAACATATAGAACATAACTTGCATAACATGCATAACGTCATTAACACATAGCATATAACTTGCATAACATGCATTGATCCACATTCATAGCCATAACCTCATCATATCCTATCATAATCACTTCAATAATTGGTCATTAAGGCTATAGAAAACTCACAACTTGTTGATTAGCCTTCTTATGAATATATTAAAAGATTGAGACGAAGCCACTAAGCTGTCAACTCAAAAACTCCAAATAAGAATGCTCCAAATGAAAACCCTTGAGCCAAATCAATAATAAAGATCCTAGCTTTGATGAAGAAAAGCCTTGAATCAAACTTAGAAACACTTAAGCAAGCTTAGGAACTCTTATACTTCTTTAGAAACTCTCTCATATGATTAGAGATGGAGATTATGACAAGAGGATGAGGGTGGAGGCCATGAGAGAACATTTTGGCATAGTTTAGCTATAGGATTGAATAATGAGCATTTAGGTTTAGGTTAGGGGTCTTTTTATAGAAGACTAGGATAGTTTTAGCCATAGGATAAACCTTAGTTTAGATCCTAGCTATCAAAGCATGTCTTGGGGAAGAAGTCAAGTATAGGAACCATCTAGGGCCTTTAGATTAAAGCTGAACCATGAGAACCATTCAAATGCAAAATCTACATTTGAGCAAATCGGCCCACGGGTTGACAGCCAAACACCCTGGATTAACCCCTAGTCGACCCAGCGAGCTCGGGTCGACCTCAAAAATCGGTCGGTTCGGTTATTCCCCTCTCCCAATTCGCTGTTTTGAATATTTTTGCATATTTATTTATTAAATTTTCAATTATATATATATATATATATCAATATATATATATATATTTCTCTGCGCAACCCATTTCAGTTAATTAAGTATACTTTAATTTGTGAATTTTTATGTTCAAATTACGGGGTGTTACACATCACTAATGTGACGGCCCGCCCCGCACCAACCGACATTTACTCCAAAGGTGCGCTGTACACATGTCCAGTTAGCACGGAACGGATCGTCAGAAGGAAAAGGAAGAAGGAAATGAACATACAAAGAACCTGTAGAATGTCTCATAGCGCATAGAACAAAATATAATAATAACATATTGACATAAAACAGGAGAGACGGTGCATAAGCTGAAAATCGGAACTAAACATCACAGCAGCGGAAATCCAAAATACAGCTTATTACAACTTTCAAACTGTCTCAAAGCAAAAGTAAGATAAAGGAGGTACACTACTAATGCCCAAGTAGCGACCACCAACGACACAGGGAGAATGTGTGTGTATATATCATACGTGGAAGCCTCCTGCCCGCCTCCGAATCAGCTACTCGCGCATCACCAACTAACCTGTCTCTAATCTGCTCGTGTGAGCACCCAGAGTAATAAGAGGAGACATAAAACTCTGGGTCAGACATAAAGCCTGGTATGAGCGATAAGCATCTAAAGTGAACAATAACAGGTAGACTAAAACATACCTGAACCTGGACCTGCAACCAAAGAGTTAGCACTACATACTGTACAACACTCTAAGGTACCATATCAAACGGTATAAAGATACGGAGGTGGGGGAGGTGTGCATGTCATAGGGATGGCAAACAATCAAACATAGCATCCATCCTCACATCTCTCACTCAGTGCGTAAAGCATACGATATTCACCACTTCGATCACCCAACATACCTTGCTACGATCACTCTGCCCCATGAAGTCATAAATGGCTTCACTGCACTGATAACGTAGCCACTAATCCTTTGCTATGTCCACTTTGCCCCATGGAGTCACAAGAACCCCACTGCACTGGCTCATAGCCTTACCAATCCTTACTATGTCCACTTGCCCCATGGAGTTATTCACCCCATCTGCGCTGGCTCATAGTCTTACTACGCATCACCTTGCCCCTCAGGTCATAATGACCCTACTGCACTGATAACGTAGTCTTGGTACCATCACCTTGCCCCTCAGGTCATAATGACCCTACTGCACTGATAAGTAGCCCATCATTCATTCTTAGTGGTGAATCGAAGTTATGAACGTCGACAACTCCTTAGCACACGTCCCGCAGTAAAGTCCAACCATGAAGTGAACTCATCGGTTCCCAACTAGATCCTGAGCTCTAACTTCCCATATTGGACTACCTTTGCATCTCGGGTTATTGGTCAATACTGGGTCAGGTCGGGTTCCTTCTCAAGCCATCGGTTCGGGTCGGGTATCCACCATCTGTTCGGGTCGGGTCTTCTTCTGGTGCGGTTCGGGTCGGGTGCCACTCCATCGGTTCGGGTCGGGCGTTTCTCCTCGGTTCGGGTCGGGTGTCACTCCCCCTCCAGTTCATGCTTCCGCTCCGATCCGCCTCCTTATCCTTTACGTGCTTCGATCCGATCCATCCTCCTCTATCCGCTCCGATCCCTACTTCCTAATCCGATCCGATCCCAGTTCAGCGAGCGTGGCCTTCCTTTTTGCCATTTTTCCCAAGTGTTGGGTTCCGATCCGATCGAATTCCTTGCTCAGTTCAACATATCCGATCCGAGCCCCATATCCGATCCGATCCGAACCCTGCACTGTTTTCTGAAACTGTTCCAGCAAGTGTTTACGCCATTCGACGATGTTTTCGACCATTCTAACTATTGAAATCAATCACAAAGCATTTCATACAGTCATAGCAACATGCATAATCAACCACAAACATCAAAACATCAACATGATAGGTTAAAATGGATGAAACATACCCAAAATCCCATATTTTCCCCTTAAGCATGTTTAGGTGAAACTAATGATAGGATTAGCAAAACTTAACCAAATTAACCCAAATTCATATCAGAGGTCTAAAACATCATTCCGAATTTTATAAACATTTTTCCCGAATTTTATCATGTTTACATTCGCTAATTAACACTAATCAACCTTAATTAGCCATAATTAGTGCAAAACTATGCAAATCACTCACCTTAGCCACAAATAAACTAAGATCTGAAATAAATCTCTGATTTGATGTGAATCTCTATGCTAAACAGCAGCTCCAATGTTGGTTTGGTGTAGATCTTCCTTGATTAGGGGTTGCTAAGCCAAATCCTTGACCAAAAGGTGATTTGGAGGTGATTTAGAGGTTGGAGGCCATTTTTAGGGTTCCTTGGTGATAAGTGGAGGCTAGAAAACTGAAATGGAATGATCCTCTATCTCATTTCAGCTTCCCCATAACCCTAATCCCGAAATGGGTTATGGGCCTACTCACTAATCACCCGATTTGGCCCGGTTAAGCAGTTTTTTCACCCTCCAAACCTTATTTCAGCCATATCTCCCAAACGGAAAGTCCGTTTGGCTATTATGACCACTCTACGGAAAGGTAAACCATCAAACGAATCTAATGGAAGCGGTTTCAGGTTAAAATTCCTTTCCAATCAAAAGTTATGGCCAAAACAGTACCAACTAAGGGCAAAATGGTCATTTAAAAATCGACAAAAATCATAAGCATGGGAAATGACTCTAATGGATGTTTCCCAAAGTTACATGACCATACGACTTCATACGGAAAAGAAATAAATATTCTACGATCCCCCGATACGTAGAATGCGGGTCATTACAACTAAAATTTCTACACAGTTATTTATTTACTTTCATAACTGAAAAATATATAGAATTTCCAGTTTAGATTTTTATCAGTTTAATCACTATAAACTGTACATTGTGCTTGAGTAGATCACTCCCCTCGTCCACAAACCATGGACGATTTAGATTGACTGTATTGTATGTTGTCTGTGATATTGAAATGATTAAAAATAATGTTAACATAAATTTGGTAGTTGAAATTAAATTATATATATTCATTTATAATTTGAACAGTGAAAATTGGTTAAATTTCTTAACCAATAATTTATTTAAATAAACTGTTGTTGTTTGAAAACCTCAAACGGGTATTAGGATGATATTTGACATACACTAGTCCCAATATTTCGTTGTATGTCAATCGATGGATTGACAGTCTGTGATTAGTGTTATTTACTTGTTTTAACGCTCACATAGTTGTAAACTTCACTCTGGTTGTGATTGGACGGTTTGATGCTTATTTACCATTATTGTTGCTGTAACGACCCGCATTCTACGCATCGAAGGATCATAGAATATTTATTTTTTTCACATACGAAGTCATATGGTCATGTAACTTTGGGAGACGACTATTGGGGTCATTTACCATGTTCATGATTTTTGCTGATTTTTAAATGACCGTTTTGCCCCTAGCTGATCTTATTTCGGCCCTTACTTTTGATTGGTAAGGAGTTTCGACCTGAAACCACTCCCATTGGGTTCGGATGATGGTTTACAATTTCGTAGAGTGGTCACATTAGCCAAGCGGACTCATCGTTTGGGAGATATGGCTGAAACAATGTTTAGAAGGTGAAAAACTACTTAACCGGGCTTAATTGGGTAGTTGATAGCTAGGCCCAATGGGGGATTTCGGGATTAAGGGTATACAGGGGCTGATTAAGGTTAGAAAACATTTCTTTAGACACTTTCTCAGCCGCCATTTTCATTCTTGGAACCCTAGCAATGGTCTCCAACATCTAGAATCACCTCTAATCAATTTCTAATCAAGTATTAGCCTAATCTTCATCAAATTAAGGAGAAATAGCACCAAATCAAGGTCGGAACGTCTGTATAGCCTTGGGAACAGTGCCAAACAGAGGATAATTTCAGATTTGGTACTTTTTTTGTGGCTAAGGTGAGTGATTTGCATAGTTCCTCACTAATAATGGTTAATTAAGGGTAACTAGTGTTAATTAGCGAATTTAAACATGATTAAATTCTGGAAAAAATATTTATAAATTTCGAAATATTGTTTTAGGCCTCTGTTAGAAAATTTGGTTAAGTTGGTTAAGTTTTGCTAATCATATCATTAGTTATGCTTAAACGTGATTAAGGGGAAATATGGGTTTTTGGCTATGTTTGATCCATTTTAATACATCATATTGTTGTTTTGGTGTTTGTAGTCGATTATACATGTTGCTATGACTGTATGGTATGCTTTGTGATTGATTATAAGAGTTAGAATGGTCGAAAACGCCGTCGTATGGCATAAAACAGTCATTGGAAAAGTTGTAGGAAAAACTGCAGGAATCGGGATTGGATGGGATAGGGGAAGGGTTTCGGACAGGATTGGTCGAACCGACACCAGAGATAAGGAATTCGAACCGAACCGGAGTCCACGCAGAAGAAAGAGTATGGCAACCAAGGAAGGCCATTTGGAAAGAGTTGGAGTTGGGTTGGGAATCAGATCAGAGCTGAGTAGGGGATCGGATCGGAAGCAAGGGCGTGGAGATTGGATCGGACTAGAGCTAGGGATTGGTTCGGAGGATGTAACGGCCCATACTTTTGGTCAGTTCAATTTGATTATTTAATTTTGTTTTAAATATTTTAATTGGAATATTTATGGATTTTTAATATTTAATTCGGCTATTAAAACGAAGTTTAAACGTTATAGTTTATATTTATTAAAAACGAGCTCGCAATGGAGCTACAGTTCATAATATTCAGTTTTGAACTTCAATTGAATGTACAAGATCCGATAGAAGTCGGAATTTCACGAAACGAGAAACATTTGAATCTGTTTGATGATAATCCTCTAATGGGAAAGAAAAATCGGGATTTCAGTTTATAAATTGTTAGTTATGTCCAATTCAAATTTTAAAATAATCACTATGGAAATCGTTAATAAACGATAACATTTATTTAATATATATATATATATATATATATATATAATAACGTTTTCTATACATTTTAAATTTCGGTTAACTTGAAACTTTTGATACTGAGTTATAATTCAGTGTTGATTTAATCTGAAGTGAAGTACTATTCCATTCGGGCATATCTGTCGATAATACTTTATTTATTTTGAATTTAATAGTTTCGGTATTTTATTAAATAATTTATCGATATTATTATATGTTTACAGACCTTACTGTATAATATCAAAACGGTATGACATATATAGTGATATAGAATCGTTTTGTGGTGAAAATAAAATCTCCAAGTGTACGCTGACAAATCAGAAAGACAAATGCATTTGTGAAATATATATATAAGATGAATCATGATGATCAAGAGTACAGGATTGTGCAAGGAAACAAACAACGTATGTTTACAACATCAAATAGAAATTCCAAACCAAACATTCAATAACAATAATAAATAAAGAAGAACAGGAAAATGCAATAAAAATAAGAACAACTTTTCATGTCTATGAGCTGCTGTACCAAATCATTTTCTTCCCGAACCTTACAAAAAATTTACATACTGACATGAACACTACAAAGCAAAGTACTTAATTAAAAAAAAAGAAAAAAAAGAGGAAAAAAAATAAAGTAGAACAGCCATTTTTCCATGATCTTGTACAAAATTCTTGCCGAACCAATTTACAGACCTCTACAACCACCAAGTATATTTACATGGATGCACATGATCCCTTTCCAAGACAACATTAAATAAAGAAATGTAAATAGAAAAATATACAGTAAGGTAGATACAGTTTTCACGTGCATGATCCTATACCAAAATCTTCTGCCTTGCCAAATCTACAACTGTCGCCAATAGGAAAACCAAATCTTCACATCTGGATATTACAATCCAATAGCTTACGTATAGCCTCACAGCTATATACATGTCTCTTTTCACCCATTCACGTGCATTGTCCCCTACTTCCTCTCTATAACAATTACCTACCTTGAAATGATAGAACAAAACCATCAAACAAAGCACATGGTACTGCGACAAGTTTTCACCAGCACCATTGTTGATTAATGACAATACTCTGGACAACACTTGCAGGCCTAATCCGTCTCCTTCCAATAGCACGCACACCCTACTTGAGATGACAATACAAAGCCTGAAGCTTCCAACCCATCAATGCAGTGTTTCTTTCAATCAAATCTTTGCAAATCGACGGATCGACACAGAAGCTACATGAATAGAAATTCATAGCCGCAGATCTACTGACCATACATCACCCTTATCTTCAACCCCAAACACCTATATATATATACCCGCGCAACACTCATACTTCCCAAACCAAATCAGCCTCCATTCGATCCACTTCTCACTTCGAAACCCACTAACACAATGTACTTCCACCATTAAAAATAAATACAGTAAGTTTTCTTTTAAAAGGCAAAAGGGGTGTAGCTTACTGTTGGAAGGAAATGGCGCAGACCACTGGTGATTGATGGCATAGAGGAACGGGGCGTGCGTAGCAGCATTGTGGTGGAGTCTGGAATAGTAAGCTAGACCAAATCTGACCTGAAAGGGAATGACTCTTGCGGAGGAAACAAGGGCGAACGAAAGGGCTAGGTGTGATGAGGGTCAAGCTGAAGAAGGAGATGAAGAGGGCGCTCGATTTGGGGTCGCCGGAGGGTCTCCGATCAACGGAGGAAGTGTGGAAGGTGGTGGGATTTTCTTTTAACAGAGCGTTTTTTTTTTTGAAAAAATGAAGAAGTGGATTAAAACAGAAGGAGGCTGCATTCTTTATGATGAGAAGAATTGACGTGGACCGGGTTTGGGTTTGTAGCATATAGGAGGTTGGACCGCAAGGATCACTAGGCTTGCAATACATGAAAGACCCAATTTCAATGAATAAAAGCATGGCATGCTAAGGTATCAACTAGGAATTAGCTAAAACTTTATGGAGTTAAAAATTTAATCGATTTATATTTTAAATGGTTAATGATCATATTATATTTTAAACTAGGACAGTGTGTAAACAATTGGTCCGGGGTTCTGAAATTGCGGTCATAGTTTGAAACAAAACAGGAACAGACAAAGCGATGGGTGGAAGAGTCGGTCGTAATATTTAAACCCAAGTAATGTGTTCGTTAATTTAATTAATTTAGAATTAATTATTTATTTAACTAAGGTTAAATTTTAAATATTAACAAAGTATTCGTATTTTACCAGAATTTGTCGATACACGACAAACTAGAACCGTATTCATGAGCAGGACTGTACATAATGGAATTGAATCAAATAGCTTGGAATTTATCCGGAACAAGCTGTGTTTACCACGCAGATCAAGGTGAGTCAACCTCACTCTGTTCCCCACTTATAATGATTATAAGTCGGGTTTATCATCTATATGTTATGGCTGTCTATTATTGGTTGTTTAATGCATGTTAAATATTTTTATATCGATTTTTTTATATAAATTAAACGGTTGTTTAAATGAAATGACATCGTTATTTTTAACGATGATTTCCACACAAGGTAACTTACCTTTTTGGTTACGTTTAACATAATATAAACGTATTTAATAAAATTGGGTGCTTGGATTACTATTGATTGACCGTTATCAGTTAGATTGATTATTTATCTGTATACGATCATGATATGAAACTGTTGAACCTATATGGTTGGATTATTGAATTGGGTATTGATTATAAACCCAAATTCAACATTCATTGGGTTATTAACCAATTGTGATATGGATTGAGAAATTCATGGCAGATGGCCAAATACAAATTATTTAAGTTTGATTTACCGTCAAGTGAAACAGTAGAGAAATGAATTTATGAAATTTAGTTTATAACTAAGTACGGATTTTTAAACATATTTTTAAATGAAGTTTTTAAAAAGAAAATAAACAAACTATATATATATATATATATATCGTTTGTTTAATCATTATTTTTGTACCCAAAATCTACCATGTGCGAAGCACGTGCTTCACCGAAATTTCAAAATACTTTTATAAAAATTGCTAAAAAAAAATAAGATTATTTAGAAGTTATCGAAGTAAATAAGATTTTTTGGATTAATAAATGTTATTTATTAATTTAAAATGAAATGACGAGTTAGAGTTGATTAATGGGTTAATCATGTTTTCCGATTAACCAAGCCAACTATTTTAACGAAAATTGATTATTTTATTAGGTTAGATTATGCCAATTAATCTAATGAAATAAATTATCGAATGTTGTTTAACTTAATGAGATTTCAAAAAGGAATTTAATTCCAGTTAATGATTAAGTAAATTAAAAAATTTATTACTTAAATGAAGTCCATTTAAGTAAATGATGGAATTTAGAAATGGAATGTAATTGAGTTTCAAAGGAAGTTTATGAACGGTTCATATTTAAACCGAATTTAGTAAAGAAAGTTATGAAGTGATTTTAAGCGATTACGGTGAACTTAAAATAAATGAAGGAAATCAAGATGGAAAGGGGATTTGTATTTAACCAGAGATGTGAACGAGTTGTGAAATAGGAGATGGGGCGTTAGAGCGTTAAGTAGTAAATTAACGTTAAGTGTAACGGATAAGATTGAAGTGAGATTTCCCAAATGAAATAATTTAAAGAATTTGAAAAGGGATTTCCATAATTGGACTTAGAAAAATGTTGAGTAATAGGTTTTTAAATAATAAACCTAGATAATAGGACAAATAGTTTTAAAGGAGTTAAAGGCTAAAAGGTTAGTGTGTATGAATAGTGAAGTGGTGATAAAACGAATATGAGTTTTTTTTGAATTACGATTCATATTTATCTTACGATAAGAACGTTGTTGATCAAGGTCTGAGAGGTAACTAAAATACCCCAACTTAAACGACTTCAGGATTGTCGAAGGATGGTATGAGTCGTGATAGTGGAGATGTTAAAGCCAATTATTTTGGGAAAATAATAGTAAAACATTATTTGAAGGATATGGATATATATGGTGGGATTCCGAAATCAAAGGAAATAAAGAGGGCCGTGAGAATATGAAATAATATTTTCATAATAACGGAATGAAAAGGGAATTTTGTAACGATGGTTTTACAATAGTAAGTGAATTGATCTCGTAATTATATGAGGATAAATAATGTGGTGACAAATGTTTTGGAGGATAATAAAGGGAAATTGTTTAGGATTTTAAAGTATTTATTCAAGTATTTCAATAAAATGATTTAAGAATATTTTTATTAAAACTAATATATTATCTTTGGTATTGCAACTGATATATCATTTAAATGGCCAAGTGATGCTGTGGAATAAACCAATGGATTTATTTTATTTTTATGATTGTTTATTTTGATAGTTAAATAACCGACTATCAAAATTATGCCCACTGCGCTATTGGTACGGAAAGTCAGAGATCGAATTTATATTCGAAAACCATTCCGAATCAACAAATACGTGAAGATGACAATTGAAGATGGGGCAGTTGAAGACCGTGGATTCTCATAAGCGAAAGGGCTACTTGATAAATTCTCTGATGTTGCAACAAGAGATATTTTGATAGTAATTCAGTCGTGGTTGAAATCTATGGATTGCAAGGACTACTCGCTACTAATCCATAGGGTGACTCCTAGGATGTGGTAGGAGTGTACCTTCGGTTCATCCTGTTCCTGGATGACTTGTATGGACGAATGTCTGACAAAGTATTTCCAAAGGACCACGTACGTTGATTTCTTCAAACGTATCATTGTTGTGTAGCTCACAACTAGAGTATTTTTGTAGACATCAATCAGTGATATCTGATGGATCTGACGATGTGGCATTTAAAGTGAATGGTGGCTAGGTGTGCTAAAAGGAAATTCAAACCTCAAGCCTAATCAACCGGGAAATGACAAAAATCGGGCAAGCAGCATGGCTATGTGGGTCGCTCCCATTAGGGTGTATAATCACCTATCTAGAGAAATTCCTCTTGCTTCTTAAATCTATCGATGCTGTCCCTTTTCGGGAAATGGTGGGTAGCTCCCAACCGTTGGTGATATACATTCGATACACTCAAGCGAAATGAGTGGTCGGTCATGTGGGCCGGGTTGTAAAACGTTCTTGTTGAACCCAGTGTATTCGCCTCTAGAGATACACTATAGACAAGTGGTTCCATACCTTGTCATAGTCGGAATCCATTCACCAATAAGCTCCCGCGGATTTATTTTTATACTATATATGTGGAGCATGAGATGCAAAGCGTTCTGCTAGATTCTATTTATTTGTATTTAGACACTATTATAATATCAGACGAGATATGATTTCAAAACTGTTTTGGGTTATTGTAAGTAAAAACCATCCGTGTTTATGTGTGGGATGGTCTTACTATTATCCTTTTCTTTCGAAAGGATTTTTGAACATAAAAATCAAGATGGCTGTTATATAAACTTTGCGAGATTTTCTCACTCTGGTTCACCAGACTGACCCGGTGTTTGTAATGCTCGGGTTATACCGGGTTGTACATGTTCAGGTTATTGGATAATACGAAGTTCAGAAGACGGACTGGAGGAGTTCAGACATATGATCTTATCTAGTATATTCTGTTGTGCGTTATATATGAGGACAGATTATTATAACTGTCCAGATGGGTGATGTACTCTGATGATTATAAGTATATTTTCAAGCTCTCAATAAAGATTTATTTCTATATTATATTTTGTTCCGCTGCGATGTGAGACTCTGTGTTGTGTTGAATCTTCTTCTTCTTCTATTCTAATATTTCTTTCTTATCTCACCCTCTAAATTCTTTCTAATAACAATTTGGTGGTTTCGATACTTGAGTTTTAGCAGGTAATACATGGTTATGTATTAATGTCGAAATTCGGGCATCGAATCCCTACTGGGTCGTTACAGTGGTATCATAGCTATTTGTTTAGTAATAACCTTGGCTCTGTGGCGTGACTCGGTAGAGATGGGGTTTGTAATACCCTAGATCGAGTTGAGTATACATATATATGAGAACGTATTTGTAGATTTTATATAAAAATGTTTTGTATTGCGTTGTTGATCGGTTCAAGTGTTAAAAAGCATTGGACTGGGAATGTACACAATATTGTTTTGTTAATAGGGTAAATGATATAATTTTACCCAAATTATATTTTTGGTATAGAAAGGAAATAATCTTATTAAATTAATAAGATATTGTGGTTTGACCGATTTATTTAAGTGGAATTCGAGTGGGAATTTGAATGGTTAATATAACCGAAATTTTCACATATATAATTGTGAAAGAGAATTTTAGTATGAAATTGGAAATTAGAATTTAACTTAAGATAAGTTAAAACCAAATGAATTAGAGTAATGTTGTTTGAATTAAAATCAAGATTGGAATTATATGATGAAATAATTAGATAAAACTTAAATTGGTGAAGTAAATACTAACGTTGAATATAAATTGAATGGTTGGTTGAATTAGTTAACTGTTGATTGTTATTTGGATATAAGATTAGTTGGAATAAACTCAGCTCAATGAAAAGTTGAATGGATTGAAGACCAAATTCCAGTATAATAAAATTTGAATGGAATTGCTTATGATTTAAAATTGTGTGATTTAAACCTGATTTGCGTATACCTTTCTGAATAATGCCTTGGGAGTTGGTGAAATTATACTGCTTGACCAATGAAGTATTATTCAAAAATTTCATGTAATGGTCACTTACATGTTGAATTGAGTTGAGTACAGGTGCCAGAAGGCAGTGAGAATAAATTTTGGTTGAGCAGATCGTAATTAGTTGAGCAAATATACTCAGTAGCGCTCGCATAAGGTACGCCTACGCGAAATCTAATTTTTGGGTTTTGAATTTTGTTTTTTGACCATGTGAGTCGAAGTATATATTATTTGTTCATGCGATATCGCATATGTTACTCCGTATAGGAGAGACTCTGCCAAATCTTTACAAGAATTTAAAGTGTTAAAATTTCGGAAATTTTTATTGAATTGGTTTTTGATTTAAAATGAATTGGATTTAGAAAATATAATGGGTGGTAACATTTTTCTCACCTTAGCAATTTCGAGGACGAAATTATTTTAAGGGGGGAAGAATGTAACGGCCCAGACTTTTGGTCAGTTCAATTTGAATATTTAATTTTGTTTTAAATATTTTAATTGGAATATTTATGGATTTTTAATACTTAATTCGGCTATTAAAACGATATTTAAACGTTATAATTTATATTTAATTAAAACGAGCTCGTAATGGTGCTGTAGTTCGTAATATTCAGTTTTGAACTTCAACTGAATGTACAGGATTCGATAGAAGTCGGATTTCGTGAAACGAGAAACGTTTGAATCTGTTTGATGATAATCCTCTAATGGGAAAGAAAAATCGGGATTTTAGTATATAAATTGTTAGTTATGTCCAATTCAAATTTTAAAATAATCGCTATGGAAATCGTTAATAAACGATAACGTTTATTTAATATATATATATATATAATAACGTTTTCTATATATTTTAAATTTCGGTTAACTTGAAACTTTTGATACTGAGTTATAATTCAATGTTGATTTAATCTGAAGTGAAGTACTATTACATTCGGGCATATCTGTCGATAATACTTTATTTATTTTGAATTTAATAGTTTCGGTATTTTATTAAATAATTTATCGATATTATTATATGTTTATAGACCTTACTGTATAATAGCAAAACGGTATGACATATACAACGATATAGAATCGTTTTGTGGTGAAAATAAAATTTCCAAGTGTACGCTAACAAATCAGAAAGACAAATGCATTTGTGAAATATATATATGAGATGAATCATGATGATCAAGAGTACAGGATTGTGCAAGGAAACAAACAGTATATGTTTATAACATCAAATAGAAATTCCAAATCAAACATTCAATAACAATAATAAATAAAGAAGAACAGGAAAATGCAATAAAAATAAGAACAACTTTTCATGTCTATGAGCTGCTGTACCGAATCATTTTCCTTCCCGAACCTTACAACAAATTTACATACTGACATGAACACTACAAAGCAAAGTACTAAATTAAGAAAAAAAGAAAAAAAGAGGAAAAAAACAATAAAGTAGAACAGCCCTTTTTCCATGATCTTGTACAAAATTCTTGCCGAACCAATTTACAGACCTCTACAACCACCAAGTATATTTACATGGATGTACATGATCCCTTTCCAAGACAACATTAAATAAAGAAAAGTAAATAGAAAAATATACAGTAAGGAAGACACAGTTTTTGCATGCATGATCCTATACCGAAATCTTCTGCCTTGCCAAATCTACAACTGTTGCCAATAGGAAAACCAAATCTTCACATCTGGATATTACAATCCAATAGCTTACATATAGCCTCACAGCTATATACATGTCTCTTTTCACCCATTTACATGCGTTGTCCCCTACTTCCTCTCTATAACAATTACCTACCTTGAAATGATAGAACAAAACCATCAAACAAAGCACATGGTATTGCGGCAAGTTTTCACCAGCCCATTGTTAATAAATGACAATACTCTGGACAACACTTGCAGGCCTAATCCGTCTCCTTCCAATAGCACGCACACCCTACTTGAGATGACGATACAAAGCCTGAAGCTTCCAACCCATCAACGCAGTGTTTCTTTCACTCAAATCTTCGCAAATCGACGAATCGACACAGCAGCTACATGAATAGAAATTCATAGCCGCAAACCTACAGACAAGACATCACCCTTATCTTCAACCCCAAACACTTATATATATACCCACGTGTAACGACCTGTATTCTACACATCATAGGATTGTAGAATATTTATTTCTTTCCCGTGTGAAGTCGTATGGTCATGTAACTTTGGGAAACATCCATGAGAGTCATTTCCCATGTTCATGATTTTTGTTGATTTTTGAATGACCATTTTGCCCCTAGTCGGTACTGTTTTGGCCATAACTTTTGATTGGAAAAGAATTTTGACCTGAAACCACTTCCATTTGATTTGTTTGATGGTTTCTCTTTCCGTAGAGTGGTCATAATAGTCAAACGGACTTACCGTTTGGGAGATATGGCTGAAACAAGGTTTGGAGGGTGAAAAACTGCTTAACCGGGCCAAATTGGGTGATTAGTGAGTAGGCCCATAACCCATTTCGGGATTAGGGTTATGGGAGGGCTGAAATGAGATGGAGAACCATTCCATTTCAGTTTTCTAGCCTCCACTTATCACCAAGGAACCCTAAAAATGGCCTCCAACCTCTAAATCACCTCCAAATCATCTTTTGGTCAAGGATTTGGTTTAGCAACCCCTAATCAAGGAAGATCTTCACTAAAGCAACTTAGGAGCTGCTGTTTGGCATAGAGATTCACATCAAATCAGAGAATTATTTCAGATCTTAGTTTATTTTGTGGCTAAGGTGAGTGATTTGCATAGTTTTGCACTAATTATGGCTAATTAGGGGTGATTAGTGTTAATTAGCGAATTTAAACATGATAAAATTCTGGAAAAATGTTTATAAAATTTGGAATGATGTTTTAGACCTCTGATATGAATTTGGGTTAATTTGGTTAAGTTTTGTTGGTCCTATCATTAGTTTCACCTAAACATGCTTAAGGGGAAAATATGGGATTTTGGGTATGTTTGATCCATTTCTACTTATCATATTGATGTTTTGATGTTTGTGGTTGATTATGTATGTTGCTATGACTGTATGGAATGCTTTGTGATTGATTAGAATAGTTAGAATGGTCGAAAACGCCGTCGAATGGCGTAAACAGCTCGCTGGACAAGGTGCAGGGATTCGGATCGCATAGGGGATTGAGGGACGATCGGATCGCCCTATGGGATCGTGGGACATCCCCACGAGTCGAGTCATCCCCTCCGAACCGAACCATCTACGCAAGGCCCACGAGCAACAATCGTGAACTGCTACCCGATCCGATCCACTCGTGCTTCATATCACGATCCGAACAAGAGGAAAGTAGCATCCACGATCTGATGCACAGCGAGACGACGATCCGAACCAGGAGAGAACCACGAGCTGGAGGGGCGCGATCCGATCCGTATGGGGTATCACGATCCGAACCAAGGAGGGGAGCACGATCCGAGGCAAATAGAAAGGGGACTGCAATGACGATCCGATCACCTGGAGGATCACGACCCGATCCGATGCATGAGGTGCGACCCGATCCGAATGCCTAAGGCCGATCCGATCCGATGAAGAATATGAAGGCTGATCTAATCCGATTCGATGGTGGTGACCAATAACCCGAGATACAAAGGTAGTCCATATGGGAGTTAGAGCTCAGGATCCCAGAACCAGTTGGGAACCAATGAGTTCACTTCATGGTTGGACTTTGCTGCGGGACGTGTGCTAAGGAGTTGTCGACGTTCATAACTTCGATTCACCACTAAGAATGAATGATGGGCTACTTATCAGTGCAGTAGGGTCATTATGACCTGAGGGGCAAAGTGATGGTAGCAAGACTACGTTATCAGTGCAGTAGGGTCATTATGACCTGAGGGGCAAGGTGATGCGTAGTAAGACTATGAGCCAGCGCAGATGGGGTGAATAACTCCATGGGGCAAGTGGACATAGTGAGGATAAGTAAGGCTATGAGCCAATGCAGTGGGGTTCTTGTGACTCCATGGGGCAAGGTGGACATAGCAAATGATTAGTGGCTACGTTATCAGTGCAATGAAGCCATTCATGACTTCATGGGGCAGAGTGATCGTAGCAAGGTATGTTGGGCGATCGAAGTGGTGAATATCGTATACTTTACGCACTGAGTGAGAGATGTGAGGATGGATGCTATGCTTGATTGTTTGCCATCATTATGACATGCACACCTCCCCCACCTCTGTATCTTTATATTGATTGATATGATACCTTAGAGTGTTGTACAGTATGTAGTGCTAACTCTTTGGTTGCAGGTCCAGGTTCATGTATGTTTTAGTCTACCTGTTATTGTTCACTTTAGATGCTTATTGCTCATACCAGGCTTTATGTCTGACCCAGAGTTTTATGTCTCCTCTTATTACTCTGGGTGCTCACACGAGCAGACTAGAGACAGGTTAGCTGGTGATGCGCGAGTAGCTGGTTCGGAGGCGGGCAGGAGGCTTCCACGTATGATATATATATACACATTCTCCCTGTGTCGTTGGTGGTCGCTACTTGGGCATTAGTAGTGTACCTCATTTATTTTGCTTTTGCTTTGAGACAGTTTGAAAGTTGTAATAAGCTGTATTTTTGGATTTCCGCTGCTATGATGTTTAGTTCTGATTTTCAGCTTATGCACTGTCTCTCCTGTTTTATGTCAAGTATGTTATTATTATTTTTTGTTCTATGCGCTGTGAGACATTCTATAGGTTCTTTGTATGTCCATTTCCTTCTTCCTTTTCCTTCTGGCGACCCTTTCCGTGCTAACTGGACATGGGTACAACGCACTTTTGGAGTAAATGTCGGTTGGTGCGAGGCGGGCCGTCACACTTGGTATCAGAGCTCTAGGTTGCGTAGTTAACCTAGGGAAAGACACTAGGGAGAGTTAGTACGTATATGAGAGCGCGTATTTGTGATTACTTTGGTTTTCAAAAGCTATGTATGTATATACTATTAGTGGCATAAGAATGAAGTTGCACTGCACTAGTACCACTATGGGGTCGTTAATCGTTTCCCTTTTACAGATTGACGATGAGCCGATATGTTAGAGGTACCGGTAGAGGGGCCAATAATGGGAATGCCGCTGACATAAGGGCGATGTTTACTAACCTCATGAGAGACATGCTTAGAGAAGTGCAAGGGGCAGTTCCAAATCCCGGAGTTGGTGTTGGCCCAGTGGTGCAGGCGCCTAGGGTCGATTTCGCCAAGTTGTGCAAAGATTACACTAACCTTGGTGTGAAGCCATTCCACGGAACGGAGTCGGCCACAGATGTTCAAGATTGGATGGATATCTGCGACCGTATCTTCGATGACTTGGGTCTTGAGGATGCGATGAAGAGAAGGCTAGCGTCTCGTCAGCTGCAAGGGCGAGCGATGAATTGGTGGAATGCTATTAGAACAGCTACTCCAGAGGACCAGGTTACTTGGGTTCAGTTCAAGGCTCGCTTTAGCGAGAAGTTCATTCCAGCTGCCCAGAAGTCAGTGTTGTTCAAGAGGTTCTTGGAACTCAAGCAGGGTGGCAGGGCAGTTTATGATTATATTGCTGAGTTCGACACTTTGTCGAAGTATGAACTGTCTCTTATCGATACTCCTGAGAAGAAGAATGAGAAGTTCATTACTGGTTTGGATGGATACTTGGGGGAAAGGCTTATCAACCACATCGATGAGACTTTTGAATCGATCGTGGGGAAAGCTTTGAGATCAGAGAGTCTTTACCCTAAGTCAAAGACTGAGGCTGCATCTGCAGAAGGGCCAAAGTCGCAAGCAGGCGGTGGAGGCAAGAATAGCTCTCAGAATAAGAGGAAGCAGGACCAATCTAAGAGTGGCCAGAAGAAGAGCAAGAAGGATGTTGAGTGCTTCAGCTGTGGAAAGAAAGGCCATTATGCTAAAGAATGTCGGGCCAAGCCAGCGGAAAGGAAGTGCTACAACTATGGTCAAGTGGGACATCAGAAGGACAGGTGTCCGCAACCTCTTAAGGAGAAGCAGATTGTGAAAGCATATGCTCTTGATGCTATTCCTTCTTCGTCGAATGCCCCAACTGCGGCGGAGAAAGGAAAGAATGTTGTTATTCAAGGTATGCTTTCTATTTATGATGTACCAATTCGAGTTTTGTTTGATACTGGGGCTTCCCGTTCCTTCATATCTAGTGACCTGGTAGATAGGTTGGGACTGGAACCCGAGATAGTCGATAGACCATTGGTTGTGACGAACCCGATTGGTGGTTCGACTAGCCTTAGTATGATTTGCAGGAATTTGGTCTTATCGAGTCATGGATGTGTGTTTGTATGTTATTGCTTTGTTTTGGGCTTTACTGGGTATGGCATTATATTGGGAGTCGATTGGCTCCAAAGATACGGGGTGGTGGTAGACAGTGAGGGCTTTTTGGTGACAGTGAGGGAGGATGATGGGCAGAGGGTAGTGTTTGGTAGTCTACCTAGTGATGGGGTTATGGCTAGTTTTGTAAATTCCCTCGACATCCCGCAGGATGAGTTGTCAGATGTGCCCGTGGTTGGCCAGTATCTGGACATCTTCGAGGAGGTGAACGGGCTTCCACCACACCGAGAGATTGAGTTCCGTATTGATTTAGTGAAAGATGCCAGACCTATAGTGATGCCACTTCGTCGTATGGCACCAAAGGAGCAGCGAGAGCTCGGGGTGCAAGTCAGCAATCTTTTGAAGAAGGGATTGATTAGAAAGAGTGTCTCCGAGTGGGGAGCACCAGTTGTGTTTGCCACTAAGGCAGATGGTTCCCTTCGTTTGTGTGTGGACTATCGCGAGTTGAATAAGGTAACGAGGAAGAATAAGTATCCTCTACCGCGGATAGATGATTTGTTTGATCAGCTGGAAGGAGCAAGAGTGTTCTCCCAGTTGGACCTCGCGACAGGATTTCATCAGCTACGAGTAGCGGATGAGAGTGTTCCGAAAACGGCATTTAGGACGCCGTCTGGATTTTATGAGTGGTTGGTCATGCCGTTTGGGTTGACCAATGCACCAGCCTATTTTGTGGATCTTATGAATCGAGTATTCAGAGATCAGTTGAATAAGTTTGTTCTTGTGTTCGTGGATGATATCCTTGTTTATTCAAGGACAGAGGAGGAACACAAGGGGCACTTGAGGATAGTGATGGAGGTGTTGAGGAAACACCAATTGAAAGCGAAATTCTCTAAGTGTCATTTTTGGAGAAGGGAAGTAAGATTCTTGGGTCATGTTGTTTCGGAGTGTGGTATTGCCGTGGACCCTGCGAAGGTGGCCACGGTACAGGATTGGCCTACGCCCAAGAATGCTACAGATGTAAGAAGTTTCTTGGGATTAGCCGGATATTATCGTAAGTTTATCCAGGACTTCTACAAGATAGCTGCACCGTTGACTCAATTGACTAAGAAGAATCAGTCCTTCATCTGGGACGGAGTGTGTGAGGATGCCTTCAAAAATCTAAAGGAGAGGTTGACGCGTGCGCCAGTGTTAGTCATTCCTAAGGGGAATGAAGAGATGACGGTATACACGGATGCTTGTAGTACCGGACTGGGTGCAGTATTGATGCAAGGAGGTAGGGTTGTAGCTTACGCTGGTCGACAGCTAAAGCCGCATGAGAAGAAGTATCCTACCCATGATTTGGAATTGGCAGCGATTGTATTTGCGCTGAAGATGTGGAGACACTATCTCTTGGGAGAAAGATTTGAGTTGTTTACCGATCATAAATCGTTAAAGTATCTCTTCTCTCAGAAAGATCTGAATCTCCGTCAGTAGAGATGGTTAGAGTTCTTGGCTTCGTATGATTTTGATATCGCGTATACACCTGGGAAGGGTAATGCGGTAGCCGATGCCTTGAGTAGGAGACATGCCAGCTTAGGGGCAATGTTTCTTGAATGGAAGCAACTGGAGTTTATCGTGGGGTTTGATTTCAAACCAAGGTGCGAATTGGATCCAGTTATGCTAGGTAGTTTGACGATCAGACCCACTTTGATAGAGCGGATTGGTTCTAATCAGAGGGACGATCCTAACCTATTGGAAATCATCTCCAAGTTAGAGATGGGTATCGATGAGGAGATGAATGTGTATGGGCTTGATCGAGATGGATGGCTTCGAAAGAATGGAAGATTAGTTGTGCCCAACGTGAATGGTTTGAGAGATGAAGTGCTTAGAGAATGTCATCACTCAAAACTGACTATACATCCCGGTGGTAATAAGATGTATCGAGACATGAGACAGACTTACTACTGGGAAGGGATGAAAAGAGACGTTGGGAAGTTTATATCCAAATGCATGAATTGTCAGCTAGTTAAAGCCGAGCAAAAGAAGCCTAGTGGGTTGTTGCAACCATTAGAAATTCCCGAATGGAAATGGGAGTAAGTCTCGATGGATTTCATCGATGGTTTACCAAGGACTAGATCGGGATATGATAGCATTTGGGTAATTGTGGATCGATTGACTAAGAACGCAAGATTTATACCCGTCAAATCGACCAGAACGGCAGCCAAGTTGGCAGAATTGTATATGAAGTGGGTAGTGAGATTTCATGGAGTACCCAAAAGCATTGTGAGTGACCGAGACCCGTTGTTCACTAGTGGGTTTTGGAAGAGCTTACAAGAGGCTCTAGGGTCAGGATTACATCTCAGTACCGCATATCATCCTCAGACCGACGGTCAGACGGAAAGGGTGAATCGTATATTGGAAGATCTCTTGAGAGCTTGTATATTGGATTTTGGTGGATCATGGGATGACCATCTGCATCTAGTAGAGTTTGCATATAATAATAGCTACCAATCCAGTATCGGTATGGCTCCATATGAAGCTTTGTACGGAAGATCGTGCAACTCACCATCATGTTGGATAGAGACTGGCGAGAAGTTTGTGCTTGGACCAGATGTGGTGAGAGAAACTTCAGATAAGATTAAGATCATTCAGCAATGAATGAAAGCTACCCAAGATAGGCAGAAGAGTTATGCAGATAAGAGGAGAAGAGATTTGAAATTCTCCGTTGGTGACTTGGTGTTTGTTAAGATCTCTCCGTTGAAGAGCGTGATACGATTTGGCAGGAGAGGCAAGTTGGCACCAAGATTTGTTGGCCCGTTCCCCGTTCTTGAATTAGTCGGGAATTTGGCGTATAGAGTTGGCTTACCAGAGAAAATGGCGGGAGTTCACGATGTATTTCATGTTTCCCAACTAAGGAAGTTCGTTCACGACTCAGATGTGACTATTTCACCTGATCAGTTAGAGGACTTCGAAGTAGAACCCGAGGCGGTTGGGAACCGCAAGCCGATTCGTATTGTGGGGCACGATACGAAGCAACTTCGAAGGAAGTCGGTGAAGCTAGTCAAGGTTCAGTGGGGCAAGGACGAGAATGATTGTACTTGGGAGACAGAAGAAAGCATTAGGAAGGCATATCCAGAACTCTTTGTCTGGTAAGATTTACTTTGCGATTTAGTTTTCCGCATGTTAGGGTAGGCTTGTTTTGCATGTTGATTGTTGTTTTATGATTGATAGGCATGCGGGACCTTTGTGTGTGTTTGGATTAGGGAATTTCGGGGGCGAAATTTCTTAAGGGGTGGAGAGTGTAACGACCTGTATTCTACACATCATAGGATTGTAGAATATTTATTTCTTTCCCGTGTGAAGTCGTATGGTCATGTAACTTTGGGAAACATCCATGAGAGTCATTTCCCATGTTCATGATTTTTGTTGATTTTTGAATGACCATTTTGCCCCTAGTCGGTACTGTTTTGGCCATAAATTTTGATTGGAAAGGAATTTTGACCTGAAACCACTTCCATTCGATTCGTTTGATGGTTTCTCTTTCCGTAGAGTGGTCATAATAGTCAAACGGACTTACCGTTTGGGAGATATGGCTGAAACAATGTTTGGAGGGTGAAAAACTGCTTAACCGGGCCAAATTGGGTGATTAGTGAGTAGGCCCATAACCCATTTCGGGATTAGGGTTATGGGAGGGCTGAAATGTGATGGAGAATCATTCCATTTCAGTTTTCTAGCCTCCACTTATCACCAAGGAACCCTAAAAATGGCCTCCAACCTCTAAATCACCTCCAAATCATCTTTTGGTCAAGGATTTGGTTTAGCAACACCTAATCAAGGAAGATCTTCACTAAAGCAACTTAGGAGCTGCTGTTTGGCATAGAGATTCACATCAAATCAGAGAATTATTTCAGATCTTAGTTTATTTTGTGGCTAAGGTGAGTGATTTGCATAGTTTTGCACTAATTATGGCTAATTAGGGGTGATTAGTGTTAATTAGCGAATTTAAACATGATAAAATTCTGGAAAAATGTTTATAAAATTTGGAATGATGTTTTAGACCTCTGATATGAATTTGGGTTAATTTGGTTAAGTTTTGTTGGTCCTATCATTAGTTTCACCTAAACATGCTTAAGGGGAAAATATGGGATTTTGGGTATGTTTGATCCATTTCTACTTATCATATTGATGTTTTGATGTTTGTGGTTGATTATGTATGTTGCTATGACTGTATGGAATGCTTTGTGATTGATTAGAATAGTTAGAATGGTCGAAAACGCCGTCGAATGGCGTAAACAGCTCGCTGGACAAGGTGCAGGGATTCGGATCGCATAGGGGATTGAGGGACGATCGGATCGCCCTATGGGATCGTGGGACATCCCCACGAGTCGAGTCATCCCCTCTGAACTGAACCATCTGCGCAAGGCCCACGAGCAACAATCGTGAACTGCTACCCGATCCGATCCACTCGTGCTTCATATCACGATCCGAACAAGAGGAAAGTAGCATCCACGATCTGATGCACAGCGAGACGACGATCCGAACCAGGAGAGAACCACGAGCTGGAGGGGCGCGATCCGATCCGTATGGGGTATCACGATCCGAACCAAGGAGGGGAGCACGATCCGAGGCAAATAGAAAGGGGACTGCAATGATGATACGATCACCTGGAGGATCACGACCCGATCCGATGCATGAGGTGCGACCCGATCCGAATGCCTAAGGCCGATCCGATCCGATGAAGAATATGAAGGCTGATCCGATCCGATTCGATGGTGATGACCAATAACCCGAGATGCAAAGGTAGTCCATATGGGAGTTAGAGCTCAGGATCCCGGAACCAGTTGGGAACCAATGAGTTCACTTCATGGTTGGACTTTGCTGCGGGACGTGTGCTAAGGAGTTGTCGACGTTCATAACTTCGATTCACCACTAAGAATGAATGATGGGCTACTAATCAGTGCAGTAGGGTCATTATGACCTGAGGGGCAAAGTGATGGTAGCAAGACTACGTTATCAGTGTAGTAGGGTAATTATGACCTGAGGGGCAAGGTGATGCGTAGTAAGACTATGAGCCAGCGCAGATGGGGTGAATAACTCCATGGGGCAAGTGGAAATAGTGAGGATTGGTAAGGCTATGAGCTAATGCAGTGGGGTTCTTGTGACTCCATGGGGCAAGGTGGACATAGCAAATGATTAGTGGCTACGTTATCAGTGCAATGAAGCCATTCATGACTTCATGGGGCAGAGTGATCGTAGCAAGGTATGTTGGGCGATCGAAGTGGTGAATATCGTATACTTTACGCACTGAGTGAGAGATGTGAGGATGGATGCTATGCTTGATTGTTTGCCATCATTATGACATGCACACCTCCCCCACCTCCGTATCTTTATATTGATTGATATGATACCTTAGAGTGTTGTACAGTATGCAGTGCTAACTCTTTGGTTGCAGGTCCTAGTTCAGGTATGTTTTAGTCTACCTGTTATTGTTCACTTTATATGCTTATCTCTCATACCAGGCTTTATGTCTGACCCAGAGTTTTATGTCTCCTCTTATTACTCTGGGTGCTCACACGAGCAGACTAGAGACAGGTTAGCTGGTGATGCGCGAGTAGCTGGTTCGGAGGCGGGCAGGAGGCTTCCACGTATGATACATATATACACATTCTCCCTGTGTCGTTGGTGGTCGCTACTTGGGCATTAGTAGTGTACCTCATTTATTTTGCTTTTGCTTTGAGACAGTTTGAAAGTTGTAATAAGCTGTATTTTTGGATTTCCGCTGCTATGATGTTTAGTTCTGATTTTCAGCTTATGCACTGTCTCTCCTGTTTTATGTCAAGTATGTTATTATTATATTTTGTTCTATGCGCTGTGAGACATTCTACAGGTTCTTTGTATGTCCATTTCCTTCTTCCTTTTCCTTCTGGCGACCCTTTCCGTGCTAACTGGACATGGGTACAGCGCACTTTTGGAGTAAATGTCGGTTGGTGCGGGGCGGGCCGTCACAACACCCATACTTCCCAAACCAAATCAGTCTCCATTCGATCCACTTCTCACTTCGAAACCCACTAACACAATGTACTTCCGCCATTAAAAATAAATACAGTAAGTTTTCTTTTAAAAGGAAAAAGGGGTGTTGCTTACTGTTGAAAGGAAATGGCGCAGACCACTGGTGACTGACGGCATAGAGGAATGGGGTGTGCGTAGCAGCGTTGTAGTGGAGTCTGGAATAGTAAGCTAGACCAGATCTGACCTGAAAGGGAGTGACTCTTACGGAGGAAACAAGGGCGAACGAAAGGGCTAGGTGTGATGAGGGTCAAGCTGAAGGAGATGAAGAGGGCGATCGATTTCGGGTCGCCGGAGGGGTCTCCGATCAACGGAGGAAGTGTGGAAGGCGGTGGGATTTTCTTTTAATAGAGCGTTTTATTTTTGAAAATTGAAGAAGTGGATTAAAAAAGAAGGCAGCCGCGTTCTTTATGATGAGAAGGGCTAACGTGGACCGGGTTTGGGTTTGTAGCATATAGGAGGTTGGGCCGCAAGGATCACTAGGCTTGCAATACGTGAAAGACCCAATTTAAGTGAATAAAAGCATGGCATGCTAAGGTATCAACTAGGAATTAGCTAAAACTTTATGGATTTAAAAAGTTAATCGATTTTTATTTTAAATGGTTAATAATCATATTATATTTTAAACCAGAACAGGGTGTAAACAATTGGTCCGGGGTTCTGAAATTGCGGTCATAGTTTGAAACAAAACAGGAACAGACAAAGCGGTGGGTGGAAGAATCAGACGTAATATTTAAAACCAAGTAATGTGTTCGTTAATTTAATTAATTTAGAATTCATTATTTATTTAATTAAGGTTAAATTTTAAATATTAACAAAGTATTCGTATTTTACCAGAATTTGTCGATTCACGACAAACTGGAACCGTATTCATGAGCAGGACGGCACAGAACGGAATTGAATCAAACGGGTTGGAATTTATCTGGAACGAGCTGTGTTTACCACGCAGATCAAGGTGAGTTAACCTCACTCAGTTCCCTACTTATAGTGATTATAAGTCGGGTTTATCATCTATATGTTATGGCTTTTAATTATTGGTTGTTTAATGCATGTTAAATATTTTTATATCGATTTTTTTAAATTAAACGGTTGTTTAAATGAAATGACATCGTTATTTTTAACGATGATTTCCAAACAAGGTAACTTACCTTGTTGGTTAGATTTAACATAATATAAACGTATTTAATAAAATTGGGTGCTTGGATTACTATTGATTGACCGTTATCAGTTAGATTGATTATTTATCTGTATATGATCATGATATGAAACTGTTGAACCTATATGGTTGGATCATTGAATTGGGTATTGATTATAAACCCAAATTCAACATTCGTTGGGTTATTAACCAATTGTGATATGGATTGAGAAATTCATGGCAGATGGCCAAATACAAATTATTTTATAAAGTTCGATTTACCGTCAAGTGAAACAGTAGAGAAATGAATTTATGAAATTTAGTTTATAACTGAGTACAGATTTTTAAATATATTTTTAAATGAACTTTTTAAAAAGAAAATAAACCAACTATATATATATATCGTTTGTTTAATCATTATTTTTGTACCCAAAATCTACCGTGTGCGAAGCACGTGCTTCACCGAAATTTCAAAATACTTTTATAAAAATTGATTAAAAAAATAAGATTATTTACAAGTTATCGAAGTAAATAAGATTTTTTTTCGATTAATAAATGATATTTATTAATTTAAAATGAAATAACGAGTCAGAGTTGATTAATGGGTTAATCAGGTTTTCCGATTAACCAAGCCAACTATTTTAACGAAAATTGATTATTTAATTAGGTTAGATTATGCCAATTAATCTAATGAAATAAATTATCTAATGTTGTTTAACTTAATGAGATTTCAAAAAGGAATTTAATTCCAGTTAATGATTAAGTAAATTAATTTTTTTATTACTTAAATGAAGTCCATTTAAGTAAATAATGGAAGTTAGAAATGGAATGTAATTGAGTTTTAAAGGAAGTTTATGAACGGTTCATATTTAAACCGAATTTAGTAAAGAATGTTATGAAGTGAATTTAAGCGATCACGGTGAACTTAAAATAAATGAAGGAAATCAAGATGTAAAAGGGATTTGTATTTAACCAGAGATGTGAACGAGTTATGAAATAGGAGATGGGGCATTAGAGCGTTAAGTTGTAAATTAACGTTAAGTGTAACTGATAAGACTGAAGTGAGATTTCCCAAGTGAAATAATTTAAAGAATTTGAAAAGGGATTTCCATAATTGGACTTAGAAAAATGTTGAGTAATAGGATTTCAAATAATAAACCCAGATAATAGGACAAATAGTTTTAAAGGAGTTAAAGGCTAAAAGGTTGGTTTGTATGAATAGTGAATTGGTGATAAAACGAATATGAGTTTTTTTTAAATTACGATTCATATTTATCTTATGATAAGAACGTTGTTGATCAAAGTCTGAGAGGTAACTAAAATACCCCAACTTAAACGACTTCAGGATTGTCGAAGGATGGTATGAGTCATGATAGTGGAGATGTGAAAGCCAATTATTTTGGGAAAATAATAGTAAAACGTTACTTGAAGGATATGGATATATATGGTGGGATTCCGAAATCAAAGGAAATAAAGAGGGCCGTGAGAATATGAAATGATATTTTTATAATAACGGAATGAAAAGGGAATTTTGTAACGACGATTTTACAATAATAAGTGAATTGATCTCGTAACTATATGATGATAAATAATGTGGTAACAAATGTTTTGGAGGATAATAAAGGGAAATTGGATAGGATTTTAAAGTATTTATTCAAATATTTCAATAAAATGATTTGAGAATATTTTTATTAAAACTAATATATTATCTTTGGTATTACAACTGATATATTATTTAAATGGCCAAGTGATGTTGTGGAATAAACCAATGGATTTATTTTATTTTTATGATTGTTTATTTTGATAGTTAAATAACCGACTATCAAAATCATGCCCAATGCGCTGTTGGTACGGAAAATCCGGGATCGAATTTATATTCGAAAACCATTCCAAATCAGCAAATACGTGATGATGCCAATTGAAGATGGAGCAGTTGAAGACCGTGGATCCTCATAAGCGGAAGGGCTACTTGATAAATTCTCCGATGTTGCAACCAGAGATATTTTGATAGTAATTCGGTCGTGGTTGAAATCTATGGATTGCAAGGGCTACTCGCTACTGATCCATAGGGTGACTCCTAGGATGTGGTAAGAGGGTACCTTCGGTTCATCCTGTTCCTGGATGACTTGTATGGACGAATGTCTGACAAAGTATTTCCAAAGGACCACGTACGTTGATTTCTTCAAACGTATCATAGTTGGGTAGCTCCCAACTAGATTATTTTTGTAGACGTCAATTAGTGATATCTGATGGATCTGACGATGTGGCATTCAAAGTGAATGGTGGCCAGATGTGCTAAAAGGAAATTCAAATCTCAAACCTCATCAACCGGGAAATGACAAAAATCGGGCAGGCAGCATGGCTATGTGGGTCGCACCCATTATGGTGTATAATCACCTATCTAGAGAAATTCCTTTTGCTTCTTAAATCTATCGATGTTGTCCCTTTTCGGGAAATGGTGGGTAGCTCCCAACCGTTGGTGATATACATTTGATGCACTCAAGTTGTGACGACCCCAAACCCCGTACAGACGGCGGCAAGGTTAATCTTTGGAATATAACACAGAAACAGATAACAGCAAAGCAGAATTAAATAAATACACCAGATAATGAACAATAGAATATACTGGATAAACGTAATCATCAGAGTTACACAGTATACAGGATCTTACTTAGTACAAATACAGTTCAGCTATACATAAATGTTTACAGTGGAAAACAAACATAATATGTAAAATAGGAGCTGAACAGCATAAAAAGAGATAAATGATAGAATCCATCTTCAGCTCCAGCTATCCAGAACAAGCTTGCTAAAAACCTGAACACAAGGCTACCCGTGTAGAAAAAGGGGCACCTGAGTTTGAAAGTGAAATAAACTACGAGTCAGTCATGGGACTGGTATGAGAAATCTACTCAACACATTTAAAATATGGCTAATCACAGGACCACGCCACTTTCGTGGAACGGGTTTACTCCATTGGATTGCCAGTGCTTTAAAAAAAAAATTCTTTTAAACATCGCAATGCTTTTTATAAAGATGAAGCCATTATGAGACTCAGTTCCCATCACACAATGCAACGCAAACCGGAGGATAGAGTTTTTCCCTTATAACGACCAAAATATGCTTGATACGAATAAAGCAAAGGCATTTGATATCATTACTAGTGTTTATATGTTTTGAAAACAATTTCAAATCATAACTATCAATCATAGACGGCATTAATGCCCCATACCACTATGTCGCCATATATAGGTATACAATCAAAACCGCACAGTCACGTATTTGGAAATTGGATTTCCGTCATGAACCATGGCAAAAGATAGTCCTTACCGAATTCGAGACTGTCTAGCCCGAGTCTCAGGCACAGCCGCAACCGTACCTTGGATCGTCAGGGCCGGTCCACACGAAGTGGATTATAATGCCTGAACAATGCGTTTCTCCGCCCTTTGGGGCGTAAGTGAGCCAACGAATGACTCCATCGGACCCGGATCGTCCGATCTAACCGAGGCGCCTCGCAACAGTAACAACCACATAAGTCAAACTCGTCAGGGTGTGTAAAACCACTGACGCCACTTCTAGCTAGAAAGAAAACGCACGTCCCCCCTGAGGTCCTTCTCCCGTTTCTGGTTCATACCGGGGTGTGAGGCTCGCGAATTCATGTTATATACAAAGCTACGCCACACAGGCGGTGCTTTGATCATCACCACAAGACTTTGCTTTTCAACAGAAGCCCTGATCACTGCATCTTAGCATGCCACACAGGCAATTCGCACCGTGCAACTGATGGCTATCAATCACACAGAATAAATTCCATATGTCAGACACACTGTCCTTTTGCAAGTCCATTCTGGGTCTGAACAAAACCGGAGGCACTATATACCTCGCAAACCCATCGATCACCACGTACGTCTGGATGATCACCACTCATTATCCATATTTCGGGATGCCTCCCAGTCAGGACCTCGGTTACCATTCAAACGAGGTGAAGATCTCCAGTCTTCGACCACCGTCTTCATCTTCGATTTCTTATCGTCGATTCAGTTATTCAGAATGGGATAAACCCGGTCTTTCTGAGAAACTCGCGTATTTAATAAACAAGTGCTAAACAAACACTACTACGCATCATTTTAATTCTTCAGTCACTAACCGTTAATCAGTAAGAGAACGATTTCCCGAATATTAACCCCGAAGGCCGAAACCAACATCAGATCAACACCCAGGAAACCATTCGACTTAGTCAACCTTCAGTTAATTTCTAAATCACATCCATATCGTTTATAATATTTTATAACGATTTATCGCTATTTTTATTTATTTTAAAATAGCCAATTTATTCGAAACGACGCTTCGGGCCATAACGCGGCCGTAGCGCTGTTTTTCTTCAGATTTGATTTACACATATCTGAAAATCTAACTGTTGGATCTTCACAAAATTTACATCATTAAAAGATCTTTTCAAAACGAATCCAACGGTTCCAGTTTCGGGAAATTCCGACGGTCGGATCTCCCGGTATAATCGTTTGAAGTTTCGATTTCAAAATATGAACTGCAGCGTCGTTATTCGATTAAATATAATTATATATATATAATCGATTCTGGCGCTGTTTTTCTTCAGATTTGAATTAAACATTCCAGACCATCCAACCGTTGGATTTTTACAAAGTTGGTGTCGTTGGAAAGATATTTCCAAAGCGAACCCAACGGTTGCGATTTCAGGAAAATCCGATGGTCGGATCTCCCGGTATAATCGTTTGAAATCACAGTTTCAAAATACGAACTGCAGCGTTGTTATTTGATATATTTTAATTCTATTTATATACATATATCGATTCTTCGATTTCAAAGCTATATTCTTTTCATACATTTGATAAAAATGATATTTTTATCAAACTGTCTTCGATTTCAACACTTCACTATATTTAACAATTCATGTATATAATAAAAATATGATTTTTAATGTAAAACAATTTATTTCAAAACTCGACTATTTTATATACTGAATATAGGTGATAAAAATAGGATTTTTATTATAAAACAATTTATTTCAAAACGAGATTATTTTATATAGTTCATATCGATGATAAAAATTGGATTTTTATTATAAAAAAATTTATTTCAAAATATGAATACCATTCAACACATGAATTTCAATTCAACGAATGAATATCGATTCAAGACATGAAGGTTTTCTATAGCTTATATATATAGATAAAAATGTGATTTTTATATTTAAAACACGAATACCATTCAACACATGAATTTCAATTCAACGAATGAATATCGATTCAACGCATGGAGGTTTTCTATACAACGAATAAATATAGTTTCAACAAATGAAAATAATTCAAACACATGAATATTATTCAAAATTTCGGCAGCATAACGGCAGGGTAGTTAAAACCGGGGTCGTCCCTAGTACGGCTCCTCGCTCTACCTTAAAGCTTCGCAGCTTTCGACAATGGGGAATCATGCATCTAGTTCGCACGCAGGCGGCATGTATATTTATTTCATTTCCACAAACTAATCCTATGTGGTTTCAACCAAATATTTCAACCACAAACGGGTATTTTTCAACCACAAATCAATCAATTCCAACCACAAATAATTATAATCAACCATTCGCTATCAACCAATTTTCACACCAATCACAATCAATAAATATCGTCCATGGTTTGTGGACGAGGGGCGTATATATATATATATATATATATATATATATATATATATATATATATATATATAGCATTTCACTTCTATTTCAACACATATATAATTTTTACAACGCATATACAACTTATACATCGAACGTACAACTTATACAACGCTTATACAAGAGGTGTACAACGCTTATATAACTCATACATCGACTATATAATTTATACATCGTCGTTTTCCATATTGTTTATAAATTAGAAATCTCACCTTGGGTTCCACTCTACCAAAAATAGCAGAAGGCTTAGAAAAATATGCGGTCTCTTCTAGAATGTAGAAGACGTCCACACGGTCACGATGTTTCCTGTTTCATCGAACTTCGTTGAAAAACGAAAAAGATATGATTTTTACAGTGGAATCAAAAACCGTAGCGCTTAAAACTGCTATAATATAGTTTATATTAAAAACAGTCGTACCTCACTTTGAATGTTCCAAACTAGGTTTTAGATTTTTGCAAAATCCATAGATCGATGTTCAGATTGGCCGGCGCCACCCTCTAGGCCTTGGAACGGCGCTCAGATCGATGGGGGTTTGGTGGCACTCGGTGGTCGGAGGAAGCGGCGGCGACGGCGGCTTCAAGTCGTGATCTTCCTGGCGCCGATTCTCCCAAACCACACAACGAAAAAATCCCAACCAGGTATGGATTTGAAGAGCTCAGGGAGATCTTCAAAAAGTTCCAAAGGGTCGGGGGTCAACGAGGGACGAGGCGGTCGGAATCGGGGTTGGAAGGTTGGAAGGCTCTTCCGCCTTCGATCGGGGAGAGAGAAAAAGGTTTTTTTCCCTTTTTTTTATAAAAAATATGATAGGCCGGTGGGTTTTAAAAGGGGTTTTCTGACACGACCTCCAATCCAAACCCAACGACTGTCGTACCTAGCGTTTTACCCCCATTCCGAACACAATGGGATATGTTTCGTAGGCCCATTCGACTGTTTCAGTCAGTTTTCATTCAATTTAAAATATATAACATTCAATATTCGATTTGAACCTACATTTCAATTTGCCAGGGCCACAAACTGATTCGAAAAATTCCAGAAAAATAAATATAGCTATGTTTTGACTATACGGTCCTACCAAAACTAGTTTCGTCGAATTCTGAGACCGTTTGCAAAAAGGCCCATTTCTGGTCGATCCAATTTAACTATAATTGACCAAAACACGTTTTCTTTTGCCACGCTCACATACTAGCTTCAAAAATTATGAAATTTGAAACCTAGCAATAACTTCTCATCCCGGATCCAACAAAAGTGGTTTTGTCGAATTTCGAGGTCGTATGCAAAATGGCCATTTTCACGGGCTATATAAATTCCATAGCGACCTTTCTGAAAATTCATTTGGCCATAACTTTTGCTTTCAACTATGAAACTTCGATTTATCAGATTCGTTAGAAAGATATTCACTAACAGATTTAAATATTTTTGGTTTCACTCAAATCCGTTTTGTTTTGCACCCGGTACAGTCAGTCAAAGTTTGAATTCAAATTTTTGAAACTACCGCGCCATTTCAGGCCTTGTTTATAATTAGAATTAATTATATTCCTTTTCAATTGTTGATTCAACCTCAGTTTTCATCTTTGCTACTTAAAATATTTATTTTAAATATTTAAAATCCACTATTTTAGCCAATTTAAATTTTTTAAATTGGTTCAGATTTTCTAGGTCGTTACACAAGCGAAATGAGTGGTCGGTCATGTGTGGGCCTGGTTACAAGACGTTCTTGTTGAACCCAGTGTATTCGCCTCTAGAGACACACTATCGGCAGGTGGTTCCATACCTTGTCATGGTCGGAATCAATTCACCAATAAGCGCCTACAGATTTATTTGTATGCTATATATGTGGATCGTGAGATGCAAGCATTCTGATAGATTCTATTTATTTGTATTTAGACACTATTATAATATCAGAAAAGATATGATTTCAAAACTGTTTTGGGTTATAGTAAGGTAAAAACCTTCCGTGTTTATGTGTGGGGTGGTCTTACTATTATCCTTTTCTTTCAAAAGGATTTTTGAACTTAAAAATCAAGATGGATGTTATATAAACTTTGCGAGATTTTCTCACTCTGGTTCACCAGACTGACCCGGTGTTTGTAATGCTCAGGTTAGACCGGGTTGTATAGGTTCAGGCTATTGGATAATACGAAGTTCAAAAGACGGGCTGGAGGAGTTCAGATGTATGATCTTATCTAGTATATTCTGCTGTGCGTTGTATATAAGGACAGATTATTATAACTGTCCAGATGGGTGATGTACTCTGATGATTGTAAGTATATTTTCAAGCTCTCAATAAAGATTTATTTCTATATTATATTTTGTTCCGCTGCGATGTGAGACTCTATGTTGTGTTGAATCTTCTTCTTCTTCTATTCTAATATTTCTTTCTTTCTTATCTCACCCTCTAAATTCTTTCTAATAACAATCTGGTGGTTTCGATACTTTAGTTTTGGTAGGTAATACATGGTTATGTATTAATGTCAAAATTCGGGCGTTGAATCCCTACCGGGTCGTTACAGAGGACCAAGCTTGGAGTTGGAGTGAAGCACCGAATCGGATCGGGATCCATGAGCACCGAACCGAACCGACTGAATGGAAGGGGAATACTGAACCGAACCAACCTGAAGTGGAACACCGAACCAAACGGGAAGCCTAGGAGCGATGTATTCGAATCGAACTGACTAAAGCAAGACGAACCGAACCGGATTGGAGCTACGATTACGCGATGACTCTTTTGAACACCAACTCCGATTCGACAAAAACCAGAGATGCAAAGGTAGTCCAAATGGGAAGTTGTAACTCAGGATCCAGTTGGGAACCAATGAGTTAACTTCATGAGTTGGGCTTTGCCGTGGGACCTGTGCTAAGGGTTTATCGATGTTTATAACTTTGGATCACTATGGCGTAGGGGTATGTGGATGGATTCAGGGCCACAGTGGCCTAGGTAGGACTATTGGCTATGGACCAATGAAGTGGGGTCATTTGTAAGGATTTAGTCATGACTCCATGGGGCAAGCTTGGTGGTAGTAATAGTTATACAAGCCGGACTCCGTCACTACCACGATGGGTCTACTGATCAAAGTGGTGGATATCGTATGCTTTACGCACTGAGTGAGAGATGAGAGGATGATTGCTATGCTTGATTGTTTGACATCACTGTGACATGCACCCCCCCTCCCCCGTATCTTTATGCCTTATGTTTAGTGGCATCTTAGAGTATTGTACAGTATGTAGTGCTAACTCTTTGGTTGCAGGTCCAGGTTCAGGTATGGTTTAGTATACCTGTTATTATTCTGTTTTGCTGCTTATCACTCATACCATACTTTTGCCTGACCCAGAGTTTTATGTCTCTTCTTATTACTCTGGGTGCTCTTAAACGGGCAGACTAGAGACAGGTTAGCTGATTATGCACGAGTAGTCGATCCGGAGATGAGCAGGAGGCTCCTATGTATTATCTACATATATTCTCCCTGTGTCGCTGCTGGTCACTGCTTTGGGCATTAGTAGTGTACCTTACCTTTCTTTTGCTTTAGAGACAGTTTTAAAGTTGTAATAATGATGATGTGGAACATAAGCTGTATTTGGATTTTCCGCTGCTATGATGTTTAGTTTTCAGCTTATGCACTGTCTCGCCTGTTTTATGTCAAAGTATGTTATTATTATATTTTATTCCATGCGTTGTGAGACATTCTACAGGTTCCTTGTTAGTCCACTGTTAAGTTTCCTTTCCTTCCCTTTCTTTGGCGACCGTCCCGTGCTAGTCAGGCATTGGCATAGCGCACTTCCATTGGAAATGTCGGCTGTGAGGGGCAGGCCGTCACATTTGGTATCAGAGCTCTAGGTTGCGTAGTTAACCTAGGGAAGACACCAGGGAGAGATAGTGTACGTATATGAGAGTGCCTATTTGTGATATTTTGGTTTTCAAAAGCTATATATATATATATACTATTAGTATATCTAAGATGGAGTCGCACTGCACTGGCACCACTATGGAGATGGCTAATCGTTTTCTCTTTACATATTGAACGATGAGCCGGTATATGAAGAGTACAGGTTCAGGAGCAAACAACTGGGATTTTCCTGATATGAGGACGATGTTTACTACCTTCATGCGAGAGATGCTTAGGGATGCTCGGGGAGTAGTTCCTAATGCTGCTAACGGTGGTGGTGCAGTAGTGCAGGCGCCTAGGGCTGATTTCGCCAAGCTTAACAAGGATTATACTAGTCTTGGCGGGAAGCCGTTCCATGGAACGAAGTTGGCTACGGATGTTCAAGATTGTTTGGATAGTTGTGAGCGCATCTTCGAGGACTTGGGAATTGATGATGCCATGAAGAGAAAGTTAGCATCTCTTCAGCTTCAAGGATGAGCTATGAATTGGTGGAATGCTATAAAAGCAGCTACTCCTGAAGATCAAATTACTTGGAATCAGTTTATGACTCATTTCAGTGAAAAGTTCATTCCAGCTGCTCACAAATCTGAATTATTTAGGAAATTTTTGGAGCTTAAGCAGAATGGTAGGGCAGTCTCGGAATATATTGCTAAGTTCGATACTTTATCGAAGTATGGATTATCTCTTATGGACACTGCCGAGAAGAAGAACGAGAAGTTCATAACTGGCTTAGATGAGTACTTAGGGGAAAGGCCGATAAACCACATCGACGAGATGTTCGAGTCTATAGTGGGGAAAGCATTGAGATCGGAGAGTCTATACCCTAAGTCAAAAGTCGATGTTGCTATTGCATCTGTAGAGGAACCAAAGCCGTAAGCAAGCGGTGGAGGTAAGAAGGAGTCTCAGAATAAGAGAAAACAAGATCAGACCAAGGGTGGTCAGAAAAAGAAGGACAAGAAAGATAAAGAGTACTTTAGCTGTGGCAAGTAGGGCCACTATGCTAGAGATTGTCAGGAAAAGCCTGGGGAAAGGAAGTGCTTCAATTGCGGCCAAGTGGGACATCACAAGGATAATTACCTGCAACCCCCTAAAGAGAAGCAGATTGTGAAAGCATATGCTATCAACGTTGTTCCTTCTTCGTCGAATGCCCCAACTGCAGCAGAGAAGGGAAAGGGTGTTGTTATTCAAGGCATGCTTTCCATTTATGAGGTTCCAGTTCTAGTTTTGTTTGATATCGGGGTTTCCCATTCCTTTATATCTAGTGACCTGGTAGATAAGTTGGGATTGGAATCTGAGATAGTCGATAAACCTTAAGTTGTGACGAACCCGATAGGTGGTTCAACTAGTCTTTGTATGATTTGTTGTAATGTGGTCTTATCGAGTTATGGATGTATGTTTGCTTGTGATTTCTTAGTTGTTTTGCTAGTATCATCTCACATAGATTGTCTGAATTTGGAGGAGATATTCCTTGGGTGCTTGTCTGATATTGGTTTAGGCCTTTGCGGCTTGTGTTTGGGGAATGTCGAGTTCGATTAGGATGGTTTGCATGAGAGATAAATAGTTGTTGCGATTTTTCATTGAATGATATCTTGGTTTACTTGAGGAGTGATGGAAAGTCGTGACATGATAAGACTATTCGATGGTATGGACTGCCCCGAGTTAGACTCGATAGGGTTATGAGATGACTCGACTGGGACTCGAGAAAGATGCGAAGTAATGGATTGTTTAGGACCCTATGTTGATGTTCTCTTTGGATAGTAGAACTTTGAAGGAATAGGATGTGTTCGTTGATAATGGAAGATACAACGAAGATTAGGACGATTCAAATTAGATTTGAACTCGTAAAAGAAAAAGGGTGTTCATTGATCTTGGAGATGCAGCGAATAGGGAGACGAATCACGTTGGACTAGAGTTTGTCGGTAATGGATACTCAAGACTGGGTCTGAGTTTTAGGTTGACTCGAGTTAGACTCGAGAAGGCTGCAAGGAATTGGATTTGGCTTGAGTTGTACTCGAGAGGGCAGCAAGATAATGGATAAACTTGGGTTGGACTCAAGTATTTTAGGCGGACTTAAAGCAGGGGTACCTGGGGACGCCCGTTACCTTGGATCTGTTGGATGTGATATAGTTATCCTTGGAGGATAAACGTGCATTGGACATATGGTAGTCCGTTTGGAGGTTGGACTTCCATTAGTTATTGATGTTGGTTGGACCAGACATACAGGTATCGACGTATTCATGGCTTTAGCAGGTGATAGATAGAACTTGTTTGATGGATGCTATGGTTGCCATGTTTGTTTCTATTTATCTTCTATTGGGTAGACTATCACCTGTGGGGTTCTAGCGATGGGGAACAAAGAGATGGTGGTATATACGGACAATAGGCTACGTATCAGTGCAGTGGGGTAGTCATTACTCCATGGAGCAGAGTGATCGTAGCAAGGCTATGAGCCAGTGCAGTGAAGTTGTCATGACTTCATGGGGCGGAGTGGACATACCGAAGGATTCAGGTGTGGTAATAGTTGCATTGAGTAGGAGACATGCCAGTTTAGGGGTTATGTTTCTAGGATGGAAGCCATTCAAGTATATCGCGAGATATGATTTCAGACCTAATTATGGATTGGATCCAGAAATGTTAGCAAGTTTGAAGGTTAGATCGATTTTGATTGAGTGGATTGGTTCCAGTTAGAGGAACGATCCTAACCTATTGGAAAGCACCTCTAAGTTAGATATGGATATCGATGGCAAGAGAGTAATCAAGTAAGGACTTGATCGAGAAGGATGGCTTCAAAGGAATAAAAGGCTGGTTATACCTAACGTAAAAGGATTGAGTGATGGAGAGAGACGTTGGGAAGTTATCTCCAAGTGAATGGATTGCCAGTTAGTTAAAGCTGAGCAAAGGAAGCCTAGTGGTTTGTTACAACCGTTGAAAATTCCCGAATGGAATTGGGAATAAGTCTCGATGGATTTCATAGATGGTTTACCGAGGATTGGATCGGGCCATGACAGTATTTGGGTGATTATGGATCGATTAACAAAGAGTGTAAGGTTTATACCAGTCAAGTCGAATAGAATGACAACTAAGTTAGTAAAACTGTATATGAAGTGGGTAGTGAGATTTCATGGAATACCCAAAGGCATTGTGAGTGACCGAGATCCGTTGTTCACTAGTGGATTTTGGAAGAGCTTACAAGAGGCGTTAGGATCAGAATTACATCTCAGTACCGCATATCATCCTCAAATCGACGGTCAGACAGAGAGGGTGAATCGAGTATTAGAGGATCTCTTAAAAGCTTGTGTATTGGATTTTGGAGGTTCATGGGATGACCATTTGCATCTAGTGGAGTTCGCATATAATAATACTTATCAATCCAATATTGGTATGGCTCCATTTGAAGCTTTGTACAGAAGACCATGCAACTCACCGTTATGTTGGTTAGAAACTGGTGAGAAATTTGTGCTTAGGCCAGATGTGATAAGAGAAACCTCAGATAAGATCAAGATTATCTGACAATGGATGAAGGCTGCCCAAGATAGGCTGAAGAGTTATGCTGATAAGAGGAGAAGAGATTTAAAATTCTCCATTGGCGACTTGGTGTTTGTCAAGATTTCTCCGTTGAAGAGCGTGATACGATTTGGTAGGAGAGGCAAGTTAACACCAAGATTTGTTGGTCCATTCCCAATCCTCGAGCAAGTTGGGAATTTGGCATATAAAGTTAAATTACCAGAGAAAATGGCAGGAGTTCACAACGTGTAACACCCCACCTCCGCCAGGGTGGCTCTTGCAAGCACCCTGACTTTGGAGGGGCGTTTGAATCAGGTAAACATGCATAATGATATATCAAGGCATAACAAGAACATATGTATATATGTAAACAGAGTAAATAAGATAAGTATAACAGCGGAAGATTTCAAACTATTTCAAAACAAGTCTGGTACAACATAATGTCAACTTTCCCAATACATAAGTCTAGATAAAAACAACATCACTGAAAAACTGAAATACATAAGTACTATCCCCAAAATAAGTGATAACCATAGCTAGCTTCATGTCAAGACCGTACATGAGCTAAAATCCCACAATCAAGCGATCAGAAATCCAAGCTAAGCTCCAATATTCCCACCCTGAGAACCTGGGGGGGGGGGGGAACGGAAGAAAAGAGGCGAAAGAAAACAGGTCAGTCAAAAAGACTGAGTAAGCCCTACTACAATCAATGTAAACTGATAAAGTTAACTGACATGAGAAGCAGGGATGAACATAAGGATAACAACATACTAGCATGATGATTAACTAACAAGGTAGATAAAGGTGTCATCGCATAATCAGGTTTAAGGTTTTTGCACCACAGGTGTACTAGCAAACTAACATGACTTGAATAAACAAGTATTGATCCCTTGGCCCAAGCTTTGGCCCAATAACATGAAGTGACCCTAATACGCTGTCCAACCAAACGGTCTAGTCGATCGGCTCCCTATAAGCCTAACTCGTCACGTGTTGGTGTCAATGCGGCCCAAACATAATTGTAGTCAGACTGTGTAGGGTCTCCCGTCGGGTGTATCAAGCCCTAGGGTGTCAACCCCTGGACACCATAAACATAAGTGCATAGTCTCGATCTACTGGTACCCGTGCATGTTTTCCCCGGCTTCGGACTATGTGCACGACCAAAAGTCCGCCCGGAACTACACCGGCGTATCACTCTGCCGTCGTTTTTGGTCTCTTACCTCAAGTCCAGTAATTGTGCCCCCCACCCTAGCCTAGACCCTAGGGTCATAATGATACAAACTTGGGATTACTGCTGGAGTGGACCCCCATTGCTAGGAATTTTCTAGTGGGTTAAGTACGGTTTAACCCTCTTGCTAATCATGGATTAACTTGGTTAAGTGTAACGATAAGTTCACGACTTAACCCTGATTAATCTACCAAGCCCAAATTGGTTAAGTATTAAGTGGACCATGACTTAACCCTAATCATGAGGCATTAATTAATTTCACGTGCCTTAACCTCTCACATTAGACCTTGTTGTGGTTACTAGTTAAGCCGGGCGGGTCCGGGTAGCTTTACACCACAACTTGGTCTAACCTCGGGTTCAAGGCATCACATGGCCAACTTCTCACATTGGGTCCTATTGTTTGTAGCAACTAGTTAGGCCGGTCGGTTCCGGGTAGGTTTACGCTACAAACTCAACCCAACCTCGAGTTGGTCACACTTATATTTTCTAAGTGTCATGTCCATCATGTTTCCAAAACATATTACAAGTTTTCAAGAATTTGGGTAGACCTAACTTAATAGGTAAATTCCCAATGGGTAGATCTAACTTAATAGGTAAATTCCCAATCTTATGTTTTCATGTCTTTTAAGTTTACCCAACCCCAAACGCATCCCATCGCTTACATATCGCAATAGCGCATAAAGGATAGAAAGAGGGAACTTGGCATAATCATGAAATAAAGGTGTTGAAGCCACAAGTTCAACGTGGTGGCATATGAAATGTACACATGTTCATATACTTGCATATTACATTTTTAGGCCTCAAAAGCTTGCATAAAACCAAACTTAGCATATTGGTGATACATGGTGATAAATGACATGTAGAAATGGCCATAAGTTCGCATTTGGCTTCACATGCAAGTTATCATAAGGGACATGATAACTTACATGTTGCGAAAATGCAACCTTTAGCATAAAGCTTGAAGCTTTATGTTCATATACTCAAGATAAGCTTGCATAACATGATAACATGAACAAAATGATCATTCCAAACTTGCATAACATACTTGCATATCATATGACGAACTTGCATATCAAACTTGCATAACATAACATGATAACCTTGCATATCATAACATGGCAAACTTGCATAACATAACATGATAAACTTGCATATCATAACATGGCAAACTTGCATAGCATAACATGGTAAACTTGCATATCATAACATGGCATACTTGCATAACATAACATGATAAACTTGCATATCATAACATATCAAACTTGCATAACATGACATAGTAAACTTGCATATCATGGCAAACTTGCATATCATACATTTAACTTTAGAGTTTAAGTATGAAAGTAGAATAGGGCTTACAATGCTTATGAAGACACAAAAATATGACAAAGCCCTTATGCAATCAATTAAACCCAAAATGCAAGCTCCAATAGAAAAACCCTTGAGCAAAAATGATCAAAACCCTTGCTTTATGATGTAAATATGGAAACTTGACTTGAATGCAAGCTAATGATGCTCATACAAGCTTGAAAACACTTGTATGCATGGAAAATCTCATAGAAATTTATTTAGGAATTTTATGAAGAGAGTGGAGGCCATGAGAGGATTGATTTTGCCATAGTTTAGTTACTTGATTGAATAATGATGATTTAGGGTTAGGTTAGGGCCTTATTTATAGAGATTAGGATTAGTTTCAACCTTAGGATTAAACCCTAGTTCCAATCTCAGCCCTCAAAACCGAATCTGGCCCCCAAACTCAACACAAACCCAAAATGGTGCACCAGGCAAAACTGCCCGGCTGGACCAAGTCGACAGCCAAGTCGACAGGGCTGTCGACTTGGGTCCAACCAAGTCGACTCCCAAGTCGACAGGGCTGTCGACTTGGGTGCTCTGGCGGGAATTTTCCCGCCTGGCCCAATCTGTCCCAAATTTCCAAATTCAAACTTGAATTTGAAATCTGTTTTTACTTTGAAATTTTCTGAAAACTTCGTTGGGCCTTAATCGGGTCATACGGACTCCGATTTTCGAAAACTCAGACTCTATTTCGCGTATTTTTCCGAGACGAACGCAATGGCATAGCCTGTTTCCCTTGATTCAGATTTATAAATTAAATTCTGCCTCAATTTACGTTATAACAGGTTATTGAAAATACGGGTTGTTACATTCTCCCCTCCTTAAAGGATTTCGTCCCCGAAATCTTCAAGTTATGAAGAACGTATCCTACCATCCAACATCCATCTACTCAAAACATCATCCACGAGCAATCATTGTCCTTACAAGATTCTAAATGTTGTATGAACATATGCAAAGGTGTGTGTATATGTACTTATCTAATGCAAATATTATCAATGCAAATTATGTTAGTGAAATGAATCCATATGTATGCAATTCCTAACATAATGTATGACATCTATATGTGTGCACATAACATACATCCATATGCAACATCCATGTGATACACAAAAATTTTCATCCATGAATAAGCGTAAATACTCATGCATATGCAATATGAGGAGTGTGTGAGCCGATCTAGTGCCTAACGTGTATAATGTATCCACGAGTAACCACTTGCAAACACTTGCAACCACTTGCAACCATCAAGCATAACATGTTTCAAACACATGTTTCATCCAAAGGGTTTCTACCTAAGGTTCTCATGACAAGATTAACACGATATAGATAGCAAAAGAAAGACATGCTACAAAGAGATCGGGAAGATAAGCAGGATATACTCCTTTCGGATTACAAGAAATCCCTTCCTAAACCAACCCATATTCTATAAAAGCCCAAAAGGTTTAGTCAACCTAACGGACCCCTTCAAACCCTGACATGTATTACTAGCCAATAAGTCACACCTCCCGACAGAAATAGGACCGAGAATGGGACCGAGAGGATATACGTAAAAGGATAACATGCGAGTAAGTTCCACAGGAAAACAAGGATCAAGGATATACTCTTAAAAAGAGATATGATGCGCGTATCTAGCCTTCAGTCTTCTAAGTCACGTTTCCTTGAGTTTAACTCCACTGTGCTTTGACCGCCTTTTACTTCACGATTCCTTGGCTTCTTAACTCTTATTTCCAAATATGAGTTGGAATCCATTTCATTGCCGCTTCTCGTCTTCCTCTTTCACTTACTCTTCTCTCATTCTTGGCTTAAACATAACTATGACCTCATGGTTTCATGCAAGCTCTCCAAAATTCACCAGTGAATCCTCGATCTCGTTTACTTACTATAAAGTATTCCACGCAGCAGAACTTTTCTTGAAAATACCAATCCACGTTGCCAATTGCTCTTACTAACGTGATTTTCTATAACTCATGCTTGAACGAAATGGACCATCCGCCTGCGAATGATAGGCCATACTTAGATTCAGTGCTTGCCCATGACTTCCCGTAGACTATCCCAAAACTGGCTAGTGAAGATTGAGCCATGGTTACTAACTATACTTTAGGGAACCCCGTGCAACCGCTTTATTTCTTGAAAGTAAACTGTCGCTAGCTATGATGCAGTCCTTTCGCTCTTTAACGGAGTGAAATGAGCACTCTTCGTGAGTCTACCTACTATGACCCACATGCTCTTATTCCCTTTCTTGATCTAGGCAGTCCATCCACGATATCCTTCGTGATGCTTTTCCCTCTTCCATTGCGGGGACCTCCAATGGATATAATAGCCCACCGGGCTTCTATGACTCGGCCTTTAACCTGTTGGCACAACATGCACCTTGGGACAAACTCGGCCACCTCCTCGAGTGATGTGCATCTTCAAGAGCCTTCTTTCTCTCATCGCGTCTTAGCCATCCCTTGTCATCTATAGCGAGGTGACTTATCATCTCGCCTCGAATCAACTTGTCCATGATCTCGACTAACTGCGGGTCTTCCTTCTGTGAAGTCCCTACTTGATCCAGAAGGGTAGGTCTAAGCTCAAGGGACACTAACTAACTAATTAAACTGAGAGAACTTCTTACTTTAATTGTCCTCGTCGGAGCTTTTCGGTCTTGAACCGCGACCACTTTAGCGGGATCCACCGCTAAGCCTTGCTTAGTAACTATGTGCCCAAGAAATCTAACTTCTTTTCTCCAAAATGACATTTGGAGAACTTGGCCTTCAACTGATGCGCTCTAAGCGTATCCATCACCTCCTTGAGATGTCTAGCATGTTCTTTCTCGGAAATGCTTCGTCGTATGAAGTACTTCTCAAGCAACTCCTTGACTTGCTTTCTTAACTCTCATCTCGCGGGACCATGTGCCTAACCGGCCACGTAACTGGCTTGGCATTATCAACCAGATAAATGCGGAAATCAATCTTTCGCTTAGGGGTAACCCCCTTCACTTCACCCAAGATATCAGAATATTCTCGGACCACCCTCACCGATTGCAAACTATCGATAGACGAGTTGAGGGATTCAAGATAACACAACATGACGGGACCCATAGGGTTACAAGAAATTTTTAGGGTATTACCGAGGCGAGTCATGAGCCTCTCAACCCTATGCTCAAAAATTAAGGATGGCTCCAAAACTGGACAACCCATCCATGCCCAAAATCAACCCATACCCCATGAAACCGAGAATATAAGCATCACACGAGAACTCTACACTAAAGATAGAGATTTTCAAATCCACGTAGATAATAGACAAATGTGCGGAAACCCCAATTGGATTTGAAACACACACGAGATCATTAACTAGACTAGTACTTAGGTGCAAACTTTCAACTAGATCAGATGAAATAAACTATGCGATGTGCCAGAATCAAACAAAGTACAAACAGGAAAATCAGAAATGTAAACAAGACTTCCAACAGAAACACTACCTCGATCATGAGCTGAAAGAACGATGTTGAGGGGATGAACTCGCCCTCCAGATGGTCTTGCACACTGAGTCTGACCTTGCCCTTGCTTCTTCGGGCAATCTTTGCTGAAATGTCCAAACTCACCACAACGATAGCATTCACCACTCTTCCTTTTCCTCTTCTTACAATCCTTAATAAGATGCCCAACTGAACCGCAATAATGGCACTTCCCCTTTTTGTTATTGCCCTTGTTGTTGTTCCCCTTGTTGCCTTGACTCTTGTTCTTGTTCTGATTGCCTTGACTTCTCTGACCACTTGGATTACCCTGATTTCCTTTCCACTGGGAATCAGTCTTCTTGGCTTGAGTATCATTCATCTTGATCTCCTTCTTGTCACTCCTTCTCTTCATTGAGTAGGGCCATATTCACCAAGCTCTCGAAAGTTTCCCCCAAGGGTATATGAGTCATGGCTAAACCATGTAATGGTTCGTTTAATCCTAGAGCAAAGTATAGGGCCTTCTTCCGAGCTGTGTTAACCAAGTCTAAACCGACCCGAGCCAATTGATTAAACTTATCTATGTATTCCCTAATAGTCATGTCCCCTTGTTTCAGTGATAGGAACCTTAGTCCAAACTTTCCCCGAAAGTCATCCCAAGTCTCTATTGGCCTAGTAGCGGTGGTGACCACCCACCAACGTACAGCTTCTTCCTTTAGCAACCACACTGCCAATAAAACCTTCCTACGGTCATCTATATCAAAGAAGGCAAAAAGATCTTCGGTTTCTTTCAACCAATTCCTTGCCTCTACATAAGTCTCGGTTCCAAAGAAATTCTTGCCACCCATCGCATTAAAGTCTTTGCAAATCTCCGCGAAATCCGCTTGTGGATGCTGAGGGGGAGGAGGAAGAGGAACCTCAGCGACAGAAGGAGGAGGAACATTAACTACCGGAGGAGGAGGAGGAGGAACATCGGGGGCCGGCTTCGGTCGCCCTAGCCTCCAAAAGTCTCCTATACCAAACAGGTACGTGTACTCCCTCCGGAATGGCAAAGTTATTGGCCATACTGAAAACGAAGAAAAAGATAGATTCCGAACGGAGAAAAACGAAGGAATTTTGCTAATGGCTTTTTGGGGAATAGCCTTTAAAATAAACTAGACTTTTCTTTGGAAATTACTTTATACTTGGTTTTGAAAATAGTTTTCCAAAAAGTTTTAAAAACCTTTTTGTTCCTTCTCGTAAACCATATGCTCTGCTACCAAATGTAACACCCCACCTCCGCCAGGGTGGCTCTTGCAAGCACCCTGACTTTGGAGGGGCGTTTGAATCAGGTAAACATGCATAATGATATATCAAGGCAGAACAAGAACATATGTATATATGTAAACAGAGTAAATAAGATAAGTATAACAGCGGAAGATTTCAAACTATTTCAAAACAAGTCTGGTACAACATAATGTCAACTTTCCCAATACACAAGTCTAGATAAAAACAACATCACTGAAAAACTGAAATACATAAGTACTATCCCCAAAATAAGTGATAACCATAGCTAGCTTCATATCAAGACCGTACATGAGCTAAAATCCCACAAGCAAGCGATCAGAAATCCAAGCTAAGCTCCAATATTCCCACCCTGAGAACCTGGGGGGGGGGGGGGGGGGAACGGAAGAAAAGAGGAGAAAGAAAACAGGCCAGTCAAAAAGTCTGAGTAAGCCCTACTACAATCAATGTAAACTGATAAAGTTAACTGACATGAGAAGCAGGGATGAACATAAGGATAACAACATACTAGCATGATTATTAACTAACAAGGTAGATAAAGGTGTCATCGCATAATCAGGTTTAAGGTTTTTGCACCACAGGTGTACTAGCAAACTAACATGACTTGAATAAACAAGTATTGATCCCTTGGCCCAAGCTTTGGCCCAATAACATGAAGTGACCCTAATACGCGGTCCAACCAAACGGTCTAGTCGATCGGCTCCCTATAAGCCTAACTCGTCACGTGTTGGTGTCAATGCGGCCCAAACATAATTGTAGTCAGACTGTGCAAGGTCTCCCGTCGGGTGTATCAAGCCCTAGGGTGTCAACCCCTGGACACCATAAACATAAGTGCACAGTCTCGATCTACTGGTACCCGTGCATGTTTTCCCCGGCTTCGGACTATGTGCACGACCAAAAGTCCGCCCGGAACTACACCGGCGTACCACTCTGCCGTCGTTTTTGGTCTCTTAGCTCAAGTCCAGTAATTGTGCCCCCCCACCCTAGCCTAGACCCTAGGGTCATAATGATACAAACTTGGGATTACTGCTGGAGTGGACCCCCATTGCTAGGAATTTTCTAGTGGGTTAAGTACGGTTTAACCCTCTTGCTAATCATGGATTAACTTGGTTAAGTGTAACGATAAGTTCACGACTTAACCCTGATTAATCTACCAAGCCCAAATTGGTTAAGTATTAAGTGGACCATGACTTAACCCTAATCATGAGGCATTAATTAATTTCACGTGCCTTAACCTCTCACATTAGACCTTGTTGTGGTTACTAGTTAAGCCGGGCGGGTCCGGGTAGCTTTACACCACAACTTGGTCTAACCTCGGGTTCAAGGCATCACATGGCCAACTTCTCACATTGGGTCCTATTGTTTGTAGCAACTAGTTAGGCCGATCGGTTCCGGGTAGGTTTACGCTACAAACTCAACCCAACCTCGAGTTGGTCACACTTATATTTTCTAAGTGTCATGTCCATCATGTTTCCAAAACATATAACAAGTTTTCAAGAATTTGGGTAGACCTAACTTAATAGGTAAATTCCCAATGGGTAGACCTAACTTAATAGGTAAATTCCCAATCTTATGTTTTCATGTCTTTTAAGTTTACCCAACCCCAAACGCAATCCCATCGCTTACATATCGCAATAGCGCATAAAGGATAGAAAGAGGGAACTTGGCATAATCATGACATAAAGGTGTTGAAGCCACAAGTTCAACATGGTGGCATATGAAATGTACACATGTTCATATACTTGCATATTACATTTTTAGGCCTCAAAAGCATGCATAAAACCAAACTTAGCATATTGGTGATACATGGTGATAAATGACATGTAGAAATGGCCATAAGTTCGCATTTGGCTTCACATGCAAGTTATCATAAGGGACATGATAACTTACATGTTGCGAAAATGCAACCTTTAGTATAAAGCTTGAAGCTTTATGTTCATATACTCAAGATAAGCTTGCATAACATGATAACATGAACAAAATGATCATTCCAAACTTGCATAATATACTTGCATATCATATGACGAACTTGCACATCAAACTTGCATAACATAACATGATAACCTTGCATATCATAACATGGCAAACTTGCATAACATAACATGATAAACTTGCATATCATAACATGGCAAACTTGCATAGCATAACATGGTAAACTTGCATATCATAACATGGCATACTTGCATAACATAACATGATAAACTTGCATATCATAACATATCAAACTTGCATAACATGACATAGTAAACTTGCTTATCATGGCAAACTTTCATATCATACATTTAACTTTAGAGTTTAAGTATGAAAGTAGAATAGGGCTTACAATGCTTATGAAGACACAAAAATATGACAAAGCCCTTATGAAATCAATTAAACCCAAAATGCAAGCTCCAATAGAAAAACCCTTGAGCAAAAATGATCAAAACCCTTGCTTTATGATGTAAATATGGAAACTTGACTTGAATGCAAGCTAATGATGCTCATACAAGCTTGAAAACACTTGTATGCGTGGAAAATCTCATAGAAATTTATTTAGGAATTTTATGAAGAGAGTGGAGGCCATGAGAGGATTGATTTTTCCATAGTTTAGTTACTTGAATGAATAATGATGATTTAGGGTTAGGTTAGGGCCTTATTTATAGAGATTAGGATTAGTTTCAACCTTAGGATTAAACCCTAGTTCCAATCTCAGCCCTCAAAACCAAATCTGGCCCCCAAACTCAACACAAACCCAAAATGGTGCACCAGGCAAAACTGCCCGGCTGGACCAAGTCGACAGGGTTGTCGACTTGGGTCCAACCAAGTCGACTCCCAAGTCGACAGGACTGTCGACTTGGGTGATCTGGGGGGAATTTTCCCGCCTGGCCCAATCTGTCCCAAATTTCCAAATTCAAACTTGAATTTGAAACTTGTTTTTACTTTGAAATTTTCTGAAAACTTCGTTGGGCCTTAATCGGGTCATACGGACTCCGATTTTCGAAAACTCGGACTCTATTTCGCGTATTTTTCCGAGACGAACGCAATGGCATAGCCCGTTTCCCTTGTTTCTGATTTATAAACTAAATTCTTCCTCGATTTACGTTATAACAGGTTATTGAAAATACGGGTTGTTACACAACGTATTTCATGTTTCCCAGTTAAGGAAGTTCACGCACGACCCCGATATGACTATTTCACCTGATCAGTTGGATGATATCGAAGTAGAACCCGAGGCGGTTGGGAACCGTAAGCCGATTCGTATTGTCGAGCACGATACGAAGAAACTTCGAAGGAAAGTGCTGAATCTAGTCAAGGTTCAGTGGGGCGAGGATGAGAATGACTGTACTTGGGAGACAGAGGAGAGCATTAGGAAGACGTATCCAGAACCCTTTACCCAGTAAGATTTTAATTGCGACTTAGTTTTCCGCATGCTAGGATAGACTTGTTTGTTTGTTTTTGTATGTTTGATTGTTGTGAAAGGTCGGTAGGCATGCAGAATCCTTTGCTTGTTTCTTAGTTAAGGAATTTCGGGGCCGAAATTTCTTAAGGGGGGAAGAAAGTAACGACCCGGATTCTATACATCGAAGGATCGTAGAATATTTATTTCTTCCACATACGAAGTCGTATGGTCATGTAACTTTGGGAGACGACTATTGGGGTCATTTCCCATGTTCATGATTTTTATCGATTTTTAAATGACCGTTTTGCCCCTAGTTGATCTTGTTTCGGCCATAACTTTTGATTGGTAAGGAGTTTTGACCTAAAACCACTCCCATTGGATTTGGATGATGGTTTACAATTCCGTAGAGTGGTCATATTAGTCAAACGAACTCACCGTTTGGGAGATATGGCTGAATCAATGTTTAGAAGTTGAAAAACTACTTAACCGGGCTTAATTGGGTAGTTGATAGCTAGGCCCAATGGGGGATTTCGGGATTAGGGGTATATAGGGGATGATTAGGGTTAGAAAACATTTCTTTAGACACTTTCTCAGCCGCCACTTTCATTCTTGGAACCCTAGTAATGGCCTCCAACATCTAGAACCACCTCTAATCACTTTCTAATCAAGTATTAGCCTAATCTTCACCAAATTAAGGAGAAATAGCACTAAATCATGGTCGAAACTGCTGTATAGCCTTGGGAACAGTGCCAAACAGAGGATAATTTCAGATTTGGTATTTTGTTTGTGGCTACGGTGAGTGATTTGCATAGTTCCTCACTAATTATGGTTAATTAAGGGTAATTAGTGTTAATTAGCGAATTTAAACATGATTAAATTCTGGAAAAAATATTTATAAATTTCGAAATATTGTTTTAGGCCTCTGTTAGAAAATTTGGTTAAACTAGTTAAGTTTTGCTAATCATATCATTAGTTATGCTTAAACATGATTAAGGGGAAATATGGGTTTTTGGCTATGTTTGATCCATTTTAATACATCATATTGTTGTTTTGGTGTTTGTGGTTGATTATACATGTTGCTATGACTGTATGGTATGCTTTGTGATTGATTAGAAGAGTTAGAATGGTCAAAAACGCCATCATATGGTGTAAAACAGTCGTTGGAAAAGTTGCAGGAAAAACTGCAAGAATCGGGATCGGATCGGATAGGGGAAGGGGTTCGGATCAGATAGGATTGGTCGAACCGAACCGGAGCCCAGGCAAAAGAAAGAGTATGGCAACCAAGGAAGGCCATTTGCATAGAGTTGGAGTTGGGAATCAGATCAGGGATGAGTAGGGGATCGAATCGGAAGCAAGGGCGTGGAGATCGGATCGGACTAGAACTAAGGAGCGGGATCGGGTCGGAGGACCAAGCTTGGAGTTGGAGTTGGAGTGAAGCACCGAACCGGATCGGGATCCATGAGCACCGAACCGAATCGACTGAAAGGAAAGGGGACTACCGAGCCGAACCAATCTGAAGTGGAACACCGAACCAAACCGGAAGCCTAGGAGCGATGTATTCGAATCGAACTGACTGAAGCAAGCCGAACCGAACCGGATTGGAGTTGCGATTACACGATGACTCTTCCGAAGACCAACTCCAATTCGACCAAAACCCGAGATGCAAAGGTAGTCCAAATGGGAAGTTGTAACTTAGGATCTAGTTGGGAACCAATGAGTTAACTTCATGAGTTAGGGTTTGCTGCGGGAAGAGTGCTAAGGGGTTATCGTTGTTTATAACTTTGGATCACTATGGAGAAGGGATATGTGGACCGATTCAGGGCCACAGTGGCCTAGGAAGGAATATTGGCTATGGACCAATGAAGTGGGGTCATTTGTAAGGATTTAATCGTGACTCAATGGGGCAAGCTTGGTGGTAGTAATAGTTATACAAGTCGGACTCTGTCACTACCTCGATGGGTCTAGTGATCAAAGTGGGGGATACCGTATGCTTTACGCACTGAGCGAGAGATGATAGGATGATTGCTATGCTTGATTGTTTGACATCACTGTGACATGCACATCCCCTCCCCCGTATCTTTATGCCTTATGTTTAGTGGCACCTTAGAGTATTGTACAATATGTAGTGCTAACTCTTTGGTTGCAGGTCCAGGTTCGGGTATGGTTTAGTATTCCTGTTATTATTCTGTTTTGCTGCATATCGCTCATACCAGACTTTTGTCTGACCCAGAGTTTTATGTCTCTTCTTATTATTCTGGGTGCTCTTAAACGGACAGACAGAGACGGGTTAGCTGGTTATGCACGAGTAGTCGATCCGGAGACGAGCAGGAGGCTCCTACGTATTATCTACATATATTCTCCCTATGTCGCTGCTGGTCACTGCTTTGGGCATTAGTAGTGTACCTTTCCTTTCTTTTGCTTTAGAGACAGTTTTAAAGTTGTAATAATGATTATGTGGAACATAAGCTGTATTTGGATTTTCCGCTGCTATAATGTTTAGTTTTCAGCTTATGCACTGTCTCGCATGTTTTATGTCAAAGTATGTTATTATTATATTTTATTCCATGCGCTGTGAGACATTCTACAGGTTCCTTGTTAGTCCACTGTTAAGTTTCCTTTCCTTCCCTTTCTTTGGCGACCGTCCCGTGCTAGTCAGGCATTGGCACAGCGCACTTCCATTGGAAATGTCGGCCGGTGCGGGGCGGGCCGTCACAGTTGCATACACGCGGTGTGTAAAAACCATATAACTAAAGTTATATGGTAATTGATTTAGTCGCATTCCGATTCAGAAATAAACAATGTTTTTATAATAAACAATATTTTAGTATAAAATAACATTTTAGAATAAAGTAACATTATAATGTAAAAAGTTACATTTTAGAATAAAATAACATTTTAGAATTAAAAAGACATTTTAGAATTAAAATTAACATCTTTTGTTGAAATAAATAGTTGAAATCAAAATTGTCATCTTCGTTGAAATAGAATAATTAAAACCGAAATATCATTTTTGTTGAAATGAAATAGTTAAAACAAAAATAACATTTTTGTTAAATAGTGTTAAAATAAAAATAACATTTTTTTTAAATAGATTTGTGTTAAAACAAAAGTGTCAATTTTGTTAAATTAGATTATTGTAAATAAAATGAAGTTATGACTTTATTTCATTTTGTTAAAAAAAGAATGGTTATCAAAATGAAGTTGCCACTTTTTATTCATTTTGTTAAAAATAGAATTTGTTAACAAAATGAAGTTAATACTTTTATTCATTTTGTTGAAATAGAATTGTCAACAAAATATAAGAATCATTTCTATGTAAAAGAATACATTTGTAAATCAAAGAATATTTTTATGTATAAAATAACATTTATATGTAAAAGAATACATTTGTAAATAGAAGAACATTTGTATATATAAAGAACATTTATATGTAAAAGAATACATTTGTAACGACCCGCATTTTTTCAGCGATATAATTAATTCATTTAATTATTTAAATAGTGGATTTGAGATTTAAATGGTCGTTGAATTAAAATTTAGTGAATGTTCAATTAATATAATAATATAATAATATATTTAATTTCTGAAATAGTCAGAAATAGTGGAATTCACAATATGATGTGAATTGGATCATCGGTGGTATTTAATTCAGTTTAGAATTGAATTAGAATAACGAATATATTATTTGAACGGCAGTTTGAACGTATAATTATATTATAATTAAAAACGAGCTCGAAATGGCGCTGCATTTCGCTATTGGGCGATTTGAACTTCAACAGAATGTACAGGGTCCGTTTTAAATCGGATTTCTGTGAAACAAGAAACGTTAAGAGCTGGTGAACTATATTTTTCTAATGGAAGAGAAAAATCAGGATTTCGTCGTATAGATTGCAAGATATGCCCAATTCAAATTTTCAAATAGTCGCTATAGAATCGTTCGTCGACCATAACGGTTTATTTGAAATAACTGCATACTGGATTTGAATTTAGACAAGGTTCTTTTGAGATGTAGTTTTAATTTAATTTTAAGAATTTTACTATAATTTTTAATTAATTTAAATACGCAACTTTTTATTTGGAGTATTTTGCACCCTGTATCAGTATTTTTGGGGTGTCACAAAATGAGTTAACCTACCGATATTATTATATTTTTGGGATCGTGACACATTGGTCATCACAACGGTATTTTTATTTTTGTTGTTAGCAGTCTATAAGCGAACAAAGTTTTCTTTGATGGGGTACGTTATTTCTCCTATTTGAAGTGAAGTTGGTTTCATTTAAATATACTCATTCACGTGCACCGTCCTTCCATCAAAAATTTAGCAAACAAGTTTACTAATGAATTCGTACCGACATCCTATTTGTTTTTTTTAAGAAAGCCTACCCTAACTCTTGCCCCCGTACGTTTCTTCTTTCCATCAAAGACTTTAACACCTCCACCAGTTGAATCAAAACAAACGTACCTACCCCTTGCAGCTATGCTCTTTCTTTTCAATATTTACTACACCCATGTTTCCATTTTCTTGGTAATGAAAGGGTACGGTGAGCATGTACTTGAATAAATAAATAAAAAGAGAGAGCATCTATTCTTTTGTGAGGGTGATTTCTCTGCTAGAATATAGAACCGAATCAAACATGTGCTACTCTATAGTATGCTCTACATTTCTGAAAAACCTAAGACTCTTTCCCCCCTAAGGAATGAACACAGTGCTATTCCTTCGTATTGCAGTAAGTAACAGCTAACTTAGATTAAATTCTCACATGGCTACTCCTCCTTAAAACTTCAGCCCAAAGTAAACGCTGCTATGATCGTTCAAATCGCCCCAGCTACCAAGCTATTTATTTTCACATGCCTACAGACATCTCTAGGTGTACCACTGTATTTTACTCTTCCTTGGCACCCAAGGCAACTAGGCCTATATATAAAACACAACTAGTTTTTCTTTATTTTCTCTTCTGGTGTAAAACATCAATGGCCGATCTATATACATATTTATAAATATAATATTCTAGACGTCAGAAGAAAAAAAATACACACAGCATCCTAGTATGTCCTTTGAGAGAGGATAGAGACAATTCGCAAAACGGATGCGATAGTTGAATCCGCGGTGGAAATTAGCTCATGGGATGAAAGTTTGAGTGGTTTTAAATTAAAAGAAGATCGCTGTGTTTTCTGGTTCCACGTGGAGAAGATTGGAAAACCGAAAATGGCCAAAGAGTGAGATCTGGGCTTGAGGAGACCAAACTGTTGTGGGACGTGGATGGCTTTGAAGGACTGTGAAGCATGGTGTTATGCGGTGAGCAGATTAAAATAGTGAAGCACGATGGAAGAAATACTGGGCATTTAAGCATGTGGGTTTGTATTTATCTGAAGTATGCGAGTTTTTTTTAGTATAAAGGAAGGGTGTTGAAACGTGTATGGGGAAAATGAAGGCTGCGTTGGATGTTCGGCTACATGTATTCGGTCCATATATATGGTGGAGCCTGGACGTAAACATTTGGAAGGAGCACAGTTTAGTGGCTTTAGTTTTGGCCAAATGGAAACATAAAAGAGGTGATGCAAAGCATGGGTGTGGAGTTGATGGACTGCACTCGGCTCAGGTTACGTTATATTTACTAATTTAGTTAATAAAAATATGAACGGTTAAATAGCATGACTTTAAAACCGTTTACGGTACTCGTACGGACTCCATTAGACCGACGGTTTCTGACGTTATAACCACATCAACAAATATAACGCGTTTGCTTTACATGTTTGGTTAAGCGTAAAATATCAGAAAAGGTCAGTGATCATATTTAGTTACAGTTAATGATATAAATTACAACATAATTTATAATGATACATGTTAACAGAATTGAGAGTGGCCTATCACGTTAGGTCCGTATGGACGCAAGCTTCACAATGGAGCTGATCTGGAGCCAATTAGAGTACATTTGAATTTATGGAGGAATTGAACGCTTGGTTTAATCGACCGACGCAAATCGTTGTTTAACGATTAACGCGCAAAGGTGAGTAAATCTCACTAACTCTGCTCAGATTATATTATTATAAAGTATTTTTAGAAATGATAAATGATGGTTGTTTGCTGTGTGTTGGCTGTTGGGTTGAACTTCTAGTCAGTTGATTGAAAATATAGATAACGATATAAATAGAAAACATTAATCAAATATTGATTCTGTTTAGCAGAATATTTCATGGTAGAATGAAATTGATGTTAAATTTATTGTCTAACATCTGTGGAAGCATGGAAACAGGTCGGAGGGACCCAACTGGGTTCCTCAACATTTATTTTACTTTTTTTTCCATATATTGTGTTATATGATGTGATATGAAATCTGTTATTGATTTTGTATGGCTGAATGATGCCGATAATTGTTGTATGGTATGTTAAATACCATAGGGAATACTGGAATGTTAAAAAGGAAATTTTCAATGTTATATTGAAAAAAAGAAATATTTATAAAATCAAAAGATTTTATAAAAAGAAAAATATTTATTTAGAAAATAAATAGATTAAAAAGAAATATTTATTTGTAAATCAAATAGATAGAATTGAAAAAGAAATATTTATAAACTATTTACAAATAGAATCGAAGAGAAATATTTATTTGAAAGAAAATAAATAGAATAGAAAGGGGAAATATTTGTGAAACAAATAGGAAGTGAATAGTTAGATTTTCAAAGGAATTACTTATAAAATCAATAGATTTTATATACAAAGAATATATATATATATAGAATAAATAGAATCATCAAAAAGGGATTTATTTGTAAACAAATAGATTATAAAAAGGAATATTTGAAAGGTGACTAGAATGGTATAAAAGGAGAATTTTACATTTGAAATGTTTAGACCCGTGCTTCGCACACGGGTAAAACGTGATATGGATTTAAAGTAAAGTTTTAAATAGAATCTATTCTGACCAATAGATTGAGAAATTAAATTTATAAATAATATTTATAAATGAAATGAAATGTTTATCATTGTATAAGTAGAATATATAAGTTAGGACTTATGTAGAGAAGTAAAAGTCGATTTCAATATCGATATTTGAAACTGGATTTGGACGAAGAGTTAATCGAATTAGAATTAATTGAATATTAGTTATTCAATTAGAGTTGATCGAATGTAGTTATTTGAGATAGAGTTAGTCTAATGTAGTTATTTAGGATGTGTTGCCATTTCGTACGACTGCTAGCGAAATTTGCAGGGCTGAGATAGCCTATGGTGGTCGGATGTTTCCTGGGGGAATCAGGCGTAACCATTGTGATCGCTGTGATTCTAGAGTCAAACGAATGGTGTTAAATTGAAAAGTAGCCATTCGAAACAAAGTTAAAACAGACATAGTTATTCGAATAAAAAATTAATCGAATATTAGTTATCAGATAGGAATTAAATAAGTAGAGTAAATAAGTTGAGTTAATTGAGATGAGTTAATCAAACCGAGTTAATCTAGATGAGTTAATCCAAAGGAGTTATTTGGATAGTTTATTCGAATAGAATTAAAGGAGTTAATCGAATATAGCTTATTCGAAAGGAGATTAATCGAATGTAAATCATTCATAGAAAGTTAATCGAATGTGAATCATTCGAAGAGAGATTTTCGAATATAGTTATTCGAAGGAAGAGTTATCGAATATAGTTTATTCGGAAAGGAGCTATCGAATAAGAGATTATTCGAAAAGAGAATTATACATTGAATTAGGGAAAGTAATATTTACTTTCCGGTTTAATCAAGATTTACTTATTTATTAATAGAATAGTGGTTTAGTTATTTAGTTAAATTAAGGGATAAAAGTTATATTTTGAAATTTGATGTTTAGAAAGAGGGGATTATAACACTATAGTTATAACCAATGTTTTAAATTAAAGAAGTGGATTCATAAATAGAATTCGAGAGTTTTCGTAAGGAAGTTTGTTAATGAATTGAAAGGTGAACTTTGTCTATTCCGAGGTTAGAAATGTTGTTCAGTTAAGGTCTGAGAGGTAACTATACCCCAACTCGATTGACTTCAGTTTTAACTAAGAAGTGGATAAGGTTCGATAGTGAAAGTTGGTTAAGTAAATTGAGTTAATGACCGTAGTAGGTTAGGTTGGCATAACGATGTTTTATTTAAACATCTGTTTAAATCCAGTAAAGGAGATTTGGAAATGGTTTCCAAATAAGGATCAGAAATGTTTTTCCAATATAGGAAATAAGAAGTGAAAGTAAATATGGTGGTGTTTTCCAATTGATTTATAAAGTATATTTTCTAAATTTAGAAATAAGAATTTATGAATATATAGAAAGGGAAAATGGATAAATTAAGAAAGAGATAAATGTTGAATGTGATTGATTGATAGAATTTCCATTTGGAAATGATATCGTTGTTTGCACACCTGTTTTCTTTGATAGTTAAATCACCGACTATCAAAGTTTTGACCATTTCGTCATCGTCGATACAGAGAGACCGGGATCAGATTCATTATCCGAAAACCACACTGTATGGACGTTAGCGTTGCGATCAAATATTGAAGATGGAGTTACGCAAGGGCTATCCTGTTTGCAGAATAGTGCCTTCGGTTTGTCCAGTCCCAGGACAACGTGAATGGACGAATGTCTGACAAAGTATATCTAACGGATCGTGCAAGTTGATCTCTTCAAACGTACTTACGTTTGGTGGTGGAGGAATTCGTTTCTCTTAGCTTTATACCCGTGGTATTTTTGGGGAATCAATTTGTGATTTGACGGGTATGACGATGTGGCATTCAAAGTGAATTGTGGTCAGATATTCCAAAAGATACGTTTTGACCTCAAGCCTCATCAACCGGGAAATGACAGAAATCGGGCAGGCAGCATGGCTAAGTGGGTCGCTCCCATTAGTGTGTATATCACCTATCTAGAGAAAATCCATTTCATTCTTTATCTATGTTCGATGCTGTCCTTTTTTGGGAAGACGGTGGGTAGCTCCCAACCGTTGGTGATATACATTCGATACACTCAAGCGAAATGAGTGGTCGGTCATGTGTGGGCTGGGTTGCAAGATGTTCTTGCTGAACCCAGTGTATTTGCCTCTAGAGACACACTATCGGCAAATGGTTCCATACCTTGTCATAGTCGGAATCCAATCCCCAATAAGCACCCGTGGTTTTGTTTGTATACTATATATGTGGAACGTGAGATGCAAGCGTTCTGCTAGATTATTAATTACTTGTGATTAGACATTATTGTAATATTAGACAAGTATTGGTTTTCCAAAGCTGTTAGGTTATCGTAAGGTAAAAACCGTCCGTGTTTATATGTGGATTGGTCTTACGATTATCTTTTCTTTTGAAGAGGATTTTTGAAAAGTTAAACCAATGATTTGAGTTTACTCACATCTGTCCCATGACTGACCCAGAGTTTTATTTTTGTTTTGTTTTCCTAAACTCTTGGGTGCCCAAATTTGTACGGGCAGTCAAGTAGTTCAGGTTTGTACAGATATGCTTGGAGGAGCTTGAAGCAGGAGGCTTCAGGATTACAAGGCTATTGTTATTTCCGCTGTGCGTAAGTATTGCACTTTGATAATGTTATTCTATGTATATACACCGTTTATTGCAAAGTTATATTATGTATTATATTTTATTCGTTCCGCTGTGAGATTCGTGTTTACTCTGATTGTGTTCTTCTTCTTTATTCAAATTTTCTATCTTATCTATTCTCACCCTCTGACTTCTTTCTATTAATGATCTGGAATGTTCGATACCTGAATAATTAACATGGGATTTATGTTGATTTTCTGGGTCGAAAATCCCAGTTCGTTACAGTGGTATCAGAGCTGAAGGTTAAGTGATTACCTTGGCTCTGTGGCGTGACTCAGTAGAGATGGGGTTAGTAATGCCTTAGATTGAGTTGAGTGTATATATACGAGTGAACGTATTTGTAGATTTTATAACAGAACTGTTTTATATTGTGAAGATTTATTGGTTGAGTAGTTTGTGAATTCTGGTCGATCAGTTTGATCCACTGTATCGATAGGAGTTTCTAAACACTTGAATACGATAAACCGACACAGTATGTTTCGAAAGTGGGTAAATGAGACAATTTTACCCAAAGTATATTTCGATATAAAGAAAATATTTATATTCGAATTATTATAGTATGTTGGATGTGTTGGTTGATTATGATGGAAATGGTTATATAAATAAACAATTTGAGTTCATATAATGTAAAAGCAGATTAATTAAATCTGAATTAAATTAGAATTGGAATTAAATTTTTAAAAACTAGGAGAAGTATTTGTAAGTGGATTTGTGTTAAGTTTAAGAAAATTTTAAGATCATGGGAGATTTTAATTTGTTTACAAGCATCGTGAATGATATTTGAAAAAGATTTCAAAATGGAATTGTTTTAAAAATGATTTTTAAAGTGATATAGTATTGAACTAAATTTTATCACGGGTAAATAACTTTGATGATGCTGGCCACATCATCAGTGTTCATTTTCAAGTCCTAAGTGACGGATTACTACCAAGATTTTTTTTTCGAATTATTTTGGTAAAAGGAAGTTGTTTTGAATCCCGAAAGGGAATAATTGATTTTTGAAAGAGCTAAGTTGTTTAAAACTCCCATAAAGTGACTGTTTGAATTAAAAGCAAATTTAAAGAAAATTGGTGAAAGACAATTGAAATTGAATTAAAACCAGAAATGGAAATCAAATAAGTAAATTTGGTTAAGTATATTGGACTGGTAAGTAAGAGTTAGAATTGGAAATGGAAATTGAAGATTGAGAATGAGGTTTGGGTTGATGGGATTTGAGAACAGATTGATTGGGATGACTTTGGTATTTGCTGAATTGACAGCAGAATGTAAGGATATAATGATATGTCCGACAAAAAGGTACATGTTTATTTTTATGGATTTGGTGATTTATTGGCCAATTTGGCAAGCCGCTTGGCTGTTTGACTTTCTTTTGGATTGAAAAAGGCCTAGAGAGGCGAGATGGGGTTTGAACTATTGACCGGTACAAAGGAGGTGCTCGCAAAATTTTTCGAGAATTTCGAGTGTTAGAAAATTTTCAGGATTTTAGGAAATTTTCGTTGATAAGAGTTAATTAATATTTTAATTGAAAATTAATCGGTTCAGTTGAAACTGAAGTGAAATAAGTAAACGTGTAATTTTAACCCAGTTAATACGATCGGTCTTCTACCTTAGCAATTTCGAGGACGAAATTATTTTAAGGGTTGAAGAATGTAACGACCCGCGTTTTTTCAGCGATATAATTAATTCATTTAATTATTTAAATAGTGGATTTGAGATTTAAATGGTCGTTGAATTAAATTTTAGTGAATGTTTAATTAATATAATAATATAATAATATATTTAATTTCTGAAATAGTCAGAAATAGTGGAATTCACAATATGATGTGAATTGGTATTTAATTCAGTTTAGAATTGAATAAGAATAACGAATATATTATTTGAACGACAGTTTGAACGTATAATTATATTATAATTAAAAATGAGCACGAAATGGCGCTGTAGTTCGCTATTTGGCGATTTGAACTTCAACTGGATGTACAGGGTTCGTTTTAAATTGGATTTCTGTGAAACGAGAAACGTTAAGAGCTGGTGAACTATATTTTTCTAATGGAAGAGAAAAATCAGGATTTCGTCGTATAGATTGCAAGATATGCCCAATTCAAATTTTCAAATAGTCGTTATAGAATCGTTCGTCGACCATAACGGTTTATTTGGAATAACTGCATATTGGATTTGAATTTAGACAAGGTTCTTTTGAGATGTAGTGTTAATTTAAATTTTAGAATTTTACTGTAATTTTTAATTAATTTAAATACGTAACTTTTTATTTGGATTATTTTGCACATTGTATCAGTATTTTTGGGGTGTCACAAAATGAGTTAACCTACCGATATTATTATATTTTTGGGATCGTGACACATTGATTATCACAACGGTATTTTTATTTTTGTTGTTAGCAGTCTGTAAGTGAACAAAGTTTTCTATGATGGGGTACGTTATTTCTCCTATTTGAAATGAAGTTGGTTTCATTTAAATATACTCATTCACGTGCACCGTCCATCCATCAAAAATTTAGCAAACAAGTTTACTAATGAATTTGTACTGACATCCTATTTGTTTTTTTTAAGAAAGCCTACCCTAACTCTTGCCCCCGTACGTTTCTTCTTTCCATCAAATACTTTAACACCTCCACCAGTTGAATCAAAACAAACGTACCTACCCCTTGCAGCTATGCTCTTTCTTTTCAATATTTACTACACCCATGTTTCCATTTTCTTGGTAATGAAAGGGTACGGTGAGCATATACTTGAATAAATAAATAAAAATAGAGAGCATCTATTCTTTTGTGAGGGTGACTTCTCTGCTAGAATATAGAACCGAATCAAACATGTGCTACTCTATAGTATGCTCTATATTTCTGAAAAACCTGAGACTCTTTCCCCCCCCCAAGGAATGAACGCAGTGCTATTCCTTCGTATTGCAGTAAGTAACAGCTAACTTAGATTAAATTCTCACATGGCTACTCCTCCCTAAAACTTCAGCCCAAAGTAAACGCTGCTATGATCGTTCAAATCGCCCCAGCTACCAAGCTATTTATTTTCACATGCCTACAGACATCTCTAGGTGTACCACTGTGTTTTACTCTTCCTTGGCACCCAAGGCAACTAGGCCTATATATAAAACACAGCTAGGTTTTCTTTATTTTCTCTTCTGGTGCAAAACATCAATGGCCGATCTATATACATATTTATAAATATAATATTCTAGAAGTCAGAAGAAAAAAAATACACGTAGCATTCTAGTATGTCCTTCGAGAGAGGATAGAGCCAATTCGCAAAACGGATGCGATAGTCTAATGCGCGGTGGAAATTAGCTCATGGGATGAAAGTTTGAGTGGTTTTAAATTAAAAGAAGGTCGCTGTGTTTTCTGGTTCCACGTGGAGAAGATTGGAAAAACCGAAAATGGCCAAAGAGTGAGATCTGGGCTTGAGGAGACCAAACTATTGTGGGACGTGGATGGCTTTGAAGGACTGTGAAGCATGGTGTTATGCGGTGAGCAGTTCAAAATAGTGAAGCACGATGGAAGAAATACTGGGCATTTAAGCATGTGGGTTTGTATTTATCTGAAGTATGCGGGTATTTTTTTAATATGAAGGAAGGGTGTTGAAACATGTATGGGGGAAATGAAGGCTACGCTGGATGTTCGGGTACATGTATTCGGTCCATATATATGGTGGAGCCTGGACGTAAACATTTGGAAGGAGCACAGTTTAGTGGCTTTAGTTTTGGCCAAATGGAAACATAAAAGAGGTGATGCAAAGCATAGGTATGGAGTTGATGGACTGAACTCGGCTCAGGTTACGTTATATTTACTAATTTAGTTAATAAAAATATGAACGATTAAATAGCATGACTTTAAAACCGTTTACGATACTCGTACGGACTCCATTAGACCGACGGTTTCTGACGTTATAACCACATCAACAAATATAACGCGTTTGCTTTACATGTTTGGTTAAGCGTAAAATATCAGAAAAGGTCAGTGATCAGATTTAGTTACAGTTAATGATATAAATTACAACATTATTTATAATGATACATGTTAACAGAATTGAGAGTGGCCTATCACGTTGGGTCCGTATGGACGCAAGCTGCACAATGGAGCTGATCTGGAGCCAATTAGAGTACGTTTGAATTTATGGCAGAATTGAACGCCTGGTTTAACTGATCGATGCAAATCGTTTTTTAACGGTTAACGCGCAAAGGTGAGTAAATCTCACTAACTCTGCTCAGATTATATTTTTATAAAGTATTTTTAGAAATGATAAATGATGGTTGTTTGCTATGTGTTGGCTATTGGGTTGAACTGCTAGTCAGTTGATTGAAAATATAGATAACGATATAAATAGAAATCGTTAATCAAATATTGATTCTGTTTAGCAGAATATTTCATGGTAGAATGAAATTGATGTTAATTTTATTGTCTAACATCTGTGGATGCAGGGAAACAGGTCGGAGGGACCCAACTGGGTTCCTCAACATTTATTTTACTGTTTTTTTTTATATATTGTGATATATGATGTGATATGAAATCTGTTATTAATTTTGTATGGTTGAATGATGCCGGTAATTGTTGTATGGTATGTTAAATACCATAGGGAATACTGGAATGTTAAAAAGGAAATTTTCAATGTTATATTGAAAAAAAGAAATATTTATAAAATCAAAAGATTTTATAAAAAGAAAAATATTTATTTAGAAAATAAATAGATTAAAAAGAAATATTTATTTGTAAAACAAATAGATAGAATTGAAAAAGAAATATTTGTAAACTATTTACAAATAGAATCGAAGAGAAATATTTATTTGAAAGAAAATAAATAGAACAGAAAGGGGAAATATTTGTGAAACAAATAGGAAGGGAATAGTTAGATTTTCAAAGGAATTACTTATAAAATCAATAGATTTTATATAAAAAGAATATATATATATATAGAATAAATAGAATCATCAAAAAGGGATTTATTTGTAAACAAATAGATTATAAAAAGGAATATTTGAAAGGTGACTAGAATGTTATAAAAGGAGAATTTTACATTTGAAATGTTTAGACCCGTGCTTCTCACATGGGTAAAACGTGATATGGATTTAAAGTAAAGTTTTAAATAAGATCTGTTCTGACCGATAGATTGAGAAGTTAAATTTATAAATAATATTTATAAATGAAATGAAATGTTTATCATTGTATAAGTAGAATATATAAGTCATGACTTATATAGAGAAGTAAAAGTCGATTTCAATATCGATATTTGAAACTGGATATGGATGAAGAGTTAATCGAATTAGAATTAATTGAATATTAGTTATTCAATTAGAGTTGATCGAATGTAGTTATTTGAGATAGAGTTAGTCGAATGTAGTTATTTAGGATGTGTTGCCATTTCATACGACTGCTAGCGAAATTCACAGGGCTGCAGATAGCCTACGGCGGTCGGATGTTTCCTGGGGGAATCAGGCGTAAACATTGTGATCGCTGCGATTCTAGAGTCAAACGAATGGTGTTAAATTGAAAAGTAGCCATTCGAAACAAAGTTAAAACAAACATAGTTATTCGAATAAAAAATTAATCCAATATTAGTTATCAGATAGGAATTAAATAAGTTGAGTTAATTGAGATGAGTTAATCAAACCGAGCTAATCCAGATGAGTTAATCCAAAGGAGTTATTCAGATAGTTTATTCGAATAGAATTAAAGGAGTTAATCGAATATAGCTTATTCGGAAGGAGATTAATCGAATGTAAATCATTAGTAGAAATTTAATCGAATGTGAATCATTCGAAGAGAGATTTTCGAATATAGTTATTTGATGGAAGAGTTATCGAATATAGTTTATTCGAAAAGGAGCTATCGAATAAGAGATTATTCGAAAAGAGAATTATACATTGAATTCGGGAAAGTAATATTTACTTTCCGGTTTAATCAAGATTTACTTATTTATTAATAGAATAGTGGTTTAGTTATTTAGTCAAATTAAGGGATAAAAGTTATATTTTGAAATTTTATGTTTAGAAAGAAGGGATTATAACACTATAGTTATAACCAACGTTTTAAATTAAAGAACTGGATTCATAAATAGAATCCGAGAGTTTTCATAAGGAAGTTTGTTAACGAATTGAAAGGTGAACTTCGTCTATTCCGAGGTTAGAAATGTTGTTCAGTTAAGGTCTGAGAGGTAACTATAACCCAACTCGATTGACTTCAGTTTTAACTAAGAAGTGGATAAGGTTCGATAGTGAAAGTTAGTTAAGTAAATTGAGTTAATGACCGTAGTAGGTTAGGTTGGCATAACGATGTTTTATTTAAACATCTGTTTAAATCCAGTAAAGGAGATTTGGAAATGGTTTCCAAATAAGGATCAGAAATATTTTTCCAATATAGGAAATAAGAAGTGAAAGTAAATAAGGTGGTGTTTTCCAATTGATTTATAAAGTATATTTTCTAAATATAGAAATAAGAATTTATGAATATATAGAAAGGGAAAATGGATAAATTAAGAAAGAGATAAATGTTGAATGTGATTGATCGATAGAATTTCCATCTGGAAATGATATCGTTGTTTGCACACCTGTTTTCTTTGATAGTTAAATCACCGACTATCGAAGTTTTGACCATTTCATCGTTGTCGATACAGAGAGACCGGGATCAGATTCATTATCTGAATACCACTATGTATGGACATTAGCATGGCGATCAAATATTGAAGACGGAGTTACGCAAAGGCTATCATGTTTATAGAATAGTGCCTTCGATTTGTCCAGTCCCAGGACAACGTGAATGGACGAATGTCTAACAAAGTATATCTAACGGATCGCGCAAGTTGATCCCTTCAAACGTACTTACGTTTGGTGGTGGAGGAATTCGTTTCTCTTTGCTTTATACCCAAGGTATTTTTGGGAAATCAATTTGTGATTTGAATGGTATGACGATGTGGCATTCAAAGTGAATTGTGGTCAGATATTCCGAAAGATACGTTTTGACCTCAAGCCTCATCAACCGGGAAATGACAGAAATCGGGCAGGCAACATAGCTAAGTGGGTCGCTCTTATTAGGGTGTATATCACCTATCCAGAGAAAATCCATTTCATTCTTTATCTATGTTCGATGCTGTCCCTTTTCGGGAAGACGGTGGGTAGCTCCTAACCGTTGGTGATATACATTCGGTACACTCAAGCGAAATGAGTGGTCGGTCATGTGTGTGCCGGGTTGCAAGATGTTCTTGCTGAACCCAGTGTATTTGCCTCTAGAGACACACTATCGGCAGGTGGTCCCATACCTTGTCATAGTCGGAATCCAATCCCTAATAAGCGCCCGCGGTTTTGTTTGTATACTATATATGTGGAACGTGAGATGCAAGCGTTCTGCTAGATTATTAATTACTTGTGATTAGACATTATTATAATATTAGACAAGTATTGGTTTTCCAAAGCTGTTGGGTTATCGTAAGGTAAAAACCGTCCGTGTTTATGTGTGGATTGGTCTTACGATTATCTTTTCTTTTGAAGAGGATTTTTGAAAAGTTAAACCAATGATTTGAGTTTACTCACACCAGTCCCATGACTGACCCAGAGTTTTATTTTTATTTTGTTTTCCTAAACTCTTGGGTGCCCAAATTTGTACGGGCAGTCAAGTAGTTCAGGTCTGTACAGATATGCTTGGAGGAGCTTGAAGCAGGAGGCTTCAGGATTACATGGCTATTGTTATTTCCGTTGTGCGTAAGTATTGTACCCTGATAATGTTATTCTATGTATATACACAGTTTATTGCAAAGTTATATTATGTATTATATTTTATTCGTTCCGCTGTGAGATTCATGTTTACTCTGATTGGGTTCTTCTTCTTCTATTCAAATTTTCGATCTTATCTATTCTCACTGTAATAACCCGGAAAATCTGAGCCAGTTTAAAATTTTTATTTTGGCAATTTTAGCGAATTTTGAATATTTAAAATAGATTATTTTAAATAATATAGACGGGAAATTTATATTGAATATATTTCGAACGTATATATTATATACGTCGTCGTTAGAATATAAATATTTATATATAATTATAAATAGAATTGAAAATGGCGCGGTAGTTCGATAATTCGATTTCAAACTTCAATTGAATGTACCGGGTGCATAACAATCCGGATTTTAGTGAAACCAAAAAAATTAGGATCTAATTAATAATATCTTTCCAACGAATCCGAAAAATCAAAATTTCAAAGCAGGAATCAAAAGATATGTCCAGTTGAAAATTCTGAATAGTCGCTATGGAATTCAGGCCCTTAAAAATGGGAATTTTGCAAACGACCTCGGAATTCGACGAAACCACTTTTGTTGGATCCGTGATGTCAAGTTATTGCCAGATTCCAAATTTCATAATTTTTCGATTCAATATGTGAGCGTGGAAAAGAAAACGCGTTTGACCAGTTTCAGTTGATTTTAATCGACTGGAAATTGGCCATTTTTCAAACGGTGTCAGGATTCAACGAAACTAGTTTTGTTAGGACCGTATCGTCAATACGAAGCTAGAAAATATTTTTATGGGAATTATAGAGTTAGTATGTGACCCCTGTAATTTGAAATGTACGTTTAAAATTCAATATAGTGATTTAAATGTAAATTTAACGGAAACTGATTGTAACAGCCGAATCAACCTACGATATATATCCCATTGTGTTCGGAATGGGGGTAGTACACTATGGACGACAGGCGGTGGACCTCGTTTAGAGTTCGTATGTAAAAGTCAACTTTTTGGAAGAAAAAAAAATTAATTAATTAAAACTCCCTCCTCCCCTTATCTTCTTCAGGTTGGCCCCCCCTTTTCATAAATCGAATCAGAATAAGAAAAAAAACCAAAAGGAATCACGCCTTCCTCCTCCTGTCAGCGCCACCCTTTGCCAGAGCCGACCGCCGTCTCCTCCGAGTCCACCTCCCCCTCGCGCCCATCCTCTGATGAACCCCGCTCGAGCCTCGCGCCCCCTAGACCCGAACCCCAAATCGCCACCGCCCAACAAACCCAACGCCGCCCGCCCCAACCACATGCGCCAGTGAATGCCCGCTAGTACTCCGATGACGATCCGAGGAGAAAACTGCAAACCTAGGCTGCGAGCTACCGAAGACGATGGTATGAAGCGAGATCCGCAACCAACCGCGCCACCATAACCCCCTGCGCACACCATCTACCTCCTACGCCCCCTTACTCCACCTCGTCAGCCACTTAGATGTAAGTAAATTCGAATTTAATTTACAGTTTTTATTATTTATTTGAATGTATAGCGTAAGAGTATGAAAAGATAGGATTTTTATATTTTTAAAGTAATAAAAATATGATTTTTATATTTTTAAAGTAATAAAAATATAATCTTTACTATGTAAAGGATGTAAAAATATGATTTTTGTTTGTGTAGAGAATTAAAAATATAATTTTTACATGATAGAAATATTAAAAATATCATCTTTATATGTGTAGAAAAATAGAAATGTGATTTTTAATAATGATATTTTAGAAAAGGCGAAATCTTTATTTTAGAAAAGGCGAAATCTTTATTTTAGAAAAGGCGAAATCTTTATTTTAGAAAAGGCGAAATCTTTATGGTAGAAAAGGTGAAAGATCTATTTTTGAAAAGGCGGAAACTTTATATAGAGAATAGCGTGATAAAATGGAATTTTTATCTATATGACATCGTAGTAAAAATTCGATTTTTATATATTGAATAGCGAAGTGAAAATTCGATTTTTTTTAAATGTATGAAGTGATTATAAAAATATGATTTTTAAATTGAAAGTGAATAAATAAAAATGTGATTTTTACATAGGTAGTGAAAGCGGACAACGAAAGCGATGAAAGGCGAGAACGACGAAGATCTCTACAATAGGAGTGTCGTGGTATTGGATAGCTATCGGTGAAAATTTCTCACCTTTCAATTTCTTTTTCTAGTTATATATATATATACTAGGATGCAGACGGTGTTTAGTAGCACCCGACACAATCGTCCACAGACCATGGACTTGTTTGTTTGGTTGCATAAATTGATTTGATTGATGTGTGAATGGCGTGGGCCTTCACTAGACCGGGGATAAGGCTAGGCCTCGTCCCGTTTCTAGTATCATGCCGTTATGCCGCCGAAATTTTCTAAAATAAGTTAGAAAATAAAAATATCATTTTATTGTGTAAATAAACGAAATAGAAATTAATGTGTTGAAAGGAAATAAAATATTTATATAGTTAAAAATATTTTATCGTTAAAAAATATAATTTTTAACATGAATGTGAATAAATAAATATTCATTTACAAACCGGACGGTTTGTTTATGTACACCTATTTGAATGACATTGATTGGGTCGATAAATTTTACACATCGCCCAACTGCACCATTAAAATCTGTGTTTGTTGATTTGAAACCCCACACGGGTGTTGGGATGAAATATGAAGTCCACTCATCCTGATTGATTAAATATGTCGATCGATTGATTGACAGGCTGTATAAGCGTTAGATATCTATATTTGATGCTTATACAGTGTAGTGCACTTTGGTTGATGGTTGATTCTTTTTCAATGCTATTATATACATGTGTTGTATGAAAATCCATATAATTAATTTTATATGGTGATTGATTGGGCCTCATTCCAATTTGGAAGATAAAAATATATAAAATAAAGGTTCATGTGTTGACAGTACTCCTCCGTTGAGATTAGTCATGTGTTGAATGAAATATTTTAACAATAAAATTTATATCTTTATCTTTATAAAATAAAGGTTCATGTGTTGACTGTACTCATCCGTTGAGATTAGTCATGTGTTGAACGAAATATTTTAACAATAAAATTTATATCTTTATCTTTATAAAATAAAGGTTCATGTGTTGACAGTACTCATCCGTTGAGATTAGTCATGTGTTGAACGAAATATTTTAAAAATAGAAATATTTGAAATAGAATATTTAGAAATAGAAATATATGAAGCCGTGTTGATTAGATTGACGCCATTTTGACGTGAACGATGTTTATATCAATTTTACTCATTTTGAAATGAATATAAAACGATTTCGAAATGAATTGAATTGAAAAAGATTTCGAAATGAATTGAATTGAAAACGATTTCGAAATGAATTGAATAGAAAACGAATTTGATTTCAATGGAATATATATCGAATTTGATTCGAATAGAAAACCAATTTGAATTGAATCGAATAGAAAACCAATTTGAATTGAATCGAATAGAAAACCTATTTGAATTGAATCGAATAGAAAACCAATTTGAATTGAATCGAATAGAAAACCAATTTGAATTGAATCGAATAGGAAACGACTTTGGAATTGAATTAAATTGAAAACGAATTCAAATTGAATTGAAAGTGAATTGAAATGAATTCAAATTGAATTGAAATTTGAATTGAATAGAAATGAATTTTAAAACGAATTTATAAAGAAGATTCAATTTTGATTTGAATTGAAATGGAAGTTGAAATTGATTTTGAAACGAATTTAAAAACTATTTATAAAATTCGTTTTAAATAGAAATCGATGAAATATATATTATATATATAATATAATGGCCTGAATAGAACGCGCCGCGCCGCGGTAGTTCGTAAATTTCGACCATTTATTTCAAACGGACATTACGGGAGATCCGACCGTCGGATTCCCCTAAAACCGGAATCGTTGGGTTCGTATCGAAAAGAGCTTTCTAAGAATATTAGAAATTCAAAATCTAACGGTTGTATTTGGAGATACATCCAAATCAAATTCGAAAAGGGTCGTTGACAGTGCAGTTCGATGGCCGTTGATGGAAATCGACTGTACGGGCCTTAATAAAATTATTAAAAATAGTAATAATTTGTGTAAAATCATAAGAAATGATTTGGAAAAATTGGGATGAAAAACTCCATATTTGAGAAGATAAAAATAGATTTTTATCGAAATGAACTAGTTTGAACTCAATTTAAAACCCGGGTTTTTATTTTTAAATAAATAATTAGATTTAAAAAGGGGGTTTTAAATAATCGGAATTTCAAATATATTTGATTGGATTTGAAATGGGTTTATCGTGAACGGTGTTTTAAATAACACTAGTTCTTTAACCCGATAATAAATAGAATGTGATTTGGTTTTGTCGTGAACTGTGTTTTAAATAACACCTAGTTCTTTAACCCAGTAAAAGAAGTTTTAACGAATCTGCAATTAGGTTGAAATGTGAATCTATAATCTAAATTATCAAATTTAGAAATGAGTGAGTATGGAGTATCGCCATTTTTGCTCCAAAGCGATAGTTAAATCTTTAATTAGATTTGAACATGAAATGGTAATTAATTTTACCGATAACACCAAAGTATTAGATATGGAGTATTACCAGTTTTGCTTCATGGGATGAATAGGTCGGGATTGGGAAATAAAATAAATAAATAATTACTTCGTTGTGATTCGCTAAACTCGACTAGTTGGAAAAACCATAATTTGGTTTTAAATGACATCCAAAGGAAGATTACAGGATAAATTTTAAAGAATTTATCTTGGATAAAATTAATGGGAACCTTTCCCTAAGAATGTGGAATTTAGAAACTAGCTGCAGGTTGGTTAAGAAGAATGGTTTCCTGGGTATTGATCTGATGTTGGTTTCGGCCTTCGGGGTTAATGTTTGAGAAATTGTTCTCTTGCTAATTTGCGGTTAGTGACTAATGAATTGGAATGAGGCGTATGTTGTGTTTGTGTAACGTTTGTTTTTAATATATGCGGGTTGTTCGGAAAGTCCGGGTTTATACCCATTCTGAATAACCGATTCGACGATATGTCGAAGATGAAGACGGTGGTCGAAGACCGGAAGTCTTCACATCATTTGGGTAATTACTGACGATCCTGATTGGGCTGTACACCCAAGAGGATGGAAATAGTTGGTGGTTGTCCGGACGTACTTGGAGATGGATGGATATGCGAGGAAAGTGCCTCCGGCTTCGTTCAGACCCAGAACGGACTTGTAAATGGATTGTGTGTCTGACACTGGATTTTATTCTGTGTTGATTGATTTTTATTAAATATACATCTGTTTGGCGGCGGAGAATTTATTCTTTTGCTTAACGCCCTTCTCTGAGACGTACGAGCTCAGAGGTTGTATATCGATGGACATCAGTCACATGGCATGAATTGCCTGTGTGGCACGCTAAGATGCAATGATCAAGGCTTCTGTTGAAAAGAAAAGTCTTGTGGTTGATGATCAAAGCGCGGCCTACATGGCAGCTTTGTGTATAACGAGAATTCGCGAGCCTCACACCTCGGTATGAGTTAAAAACGGGATAGTGACTGCAGGGAGAGCACGACGTTTCTTTCTAGCTTTGGTGGTGTCAGTGACTTACCAGCCCTGACATTTATATACTTTTCACCTATGTGGTTGTTGGAATGCGAGGCGCCTCGTTTATAGGTCTGTAAGGACCGGGAAACGTGTGTTCAGGCATAACTAATCCTCTAACGTAAGTGAGGACCGGCCCTGAAGATCCGGGGTTGCCCAGAGTGCGTAACCCTGAGGCATTTGCTAGAGTGTCTCGAACGCGGAGTGGAGCTTGCCCCTTGCCTCGACTCATGACGGAATCCAATTTCCAATACGTGTAATTCGGTTTTAATTGTAGAACTAGTATGGCGACATGATAGATGGTACCCATGCCGTCTATGATTTATATTTATGATTGAAATTGTTTTGACACTATACACTTATTATAGTATCAAATGATTTGTTTTAAACGTACCAAGCATGTTTGGCTATTATAAGGGAAAACCCTATCCTTCGGCTTGTGTTGCATTGTGTGATGGGACCTGGGTCTTATAATAGCTTCATTTTTCGAAAAAAGCATTGCGTTGTTTATCTATATGCACTGGTATTCTTGGGAGGAAACCCGTTCCGTGTTATACGGCGTGGTCCCTTGAATTACTCTCTTTTAAAGAAAAGTTTTAAATAACTGTTTTAGTTCTCACACCAGTCACATGACTGACCTGGAGTTTATTGTTTTAACCTAAACTCTGGGTGCCCCTATTTTCCGCACGGGCAGCTAGTAGTTTTGGTTTTGCAGATTTATATTCACAGGATCCTGGTTTACAGCTGGAATGATATCCGGAAAGCTCTGTATCCGTGTATCACCTTCAGTTGTGCTTTGTATTATTTTCTGCTGCTATGTAATTTATTGTAATCTCTGATATTTATCGAATGTAATTTATTCAATTATACTCTGTATATTCTTGTATCTGATGGAATTGTTGGAATAGCAATGAAATGTTCTTCTGTTTGCATTCTATTTTGTCTTGTCCTCACAGTAATTCGTTCTTTCTCATCTCTTCGGAGACCGGGGAAGTTCGGGTCGCTTCATTTGGTATCAGAGCTTTGGTTTACAGAGCTCGAGAACAAGACACATTAGAATCATACGAAAGAATTCATCAGATATTGGATTAGTAATATCCAATTAGAATGACTCGTTAGAGATAGGATCAGTAGTATCCTAGAACGAGTGTGAAGAGTATATTTTTCAAATGAAAACAATTTTGTTTTGAAAATTTAAATCATCTTATACGTATTTGAATACTTATTTATTTTGATATGGACAATCCAATATATAAAGGTTTTGTATATACGCGTCATGAACGTATATTCGAAGTTTTAATATATTAGATAGATATAGAGTCACACTCTAGTCGCCTGGAGATGATTCTATTGATGACTATATAGCATCAGTAGTGTGTGTTCGAGTTTCGAAGGTGTGATTTTCTATATATTTCCATTAGACTAGTGTGAGAACCAAAACTTATACAGCTAGAACACATTGTTGTGAATTGGCATCAAAAACAAGATTTTCAGTATATATATCAAAATTATGAATTTGAAACTCTAATTCACTAATTGATTGATGTTTGTGTTGTTTGTTTATTTGTTTGCTAATTTTGAACCATTATGCCTAATTGAACCAACTATTGAATATTATTGAAAATTGGTCGCATTTGCTAGCATATACAAGTACTTTCATTGAACATGTCATAGCAAGGAGGCTAGAGCGAAGAATAAAATTTGTTTGCCCGACAAATAGGTACATGTTTACTATAATTTACTGTTTTGTTTGGGTGATGATGATCTTATGAGCCTATTGGCTAGCAGCTTGGCTTTTTCTTTTTCTTTTTGAGATTAGAAGGCCTATATGGCAATTTCGGGATTTCCCGTGGCTCCCGGTGCAGGGGAGGTTATGGCGAAATTTTTCGAAAATTTAGGGTGTTAGCCAAATTTTTGAAAATTTGAAAATTCTCAGAAACTGAAAAGTTGGAGAATGGAAGCCAGATCGAACGTAGAATTGATTAATCAAACCACTTTCGACTTTGTTCCTTTTCGGGGACGAAAAGTTTTAAGTGGGGGAGATTGTAATAACCCGGAAAATCTGAGCCAGTTTAAAATTTTTATTTTGGCAATTTTAGCGAATTTTGAATATTTAAAATAGATTATGTTAAATAATATAGACGGGAAATTTATATTGAATATATTTCGAACGTATATATTATATACGTCGTCGTTAGAATATAAATATTTATATATAATTATAAATAGAATTGAAAATGGCGCGGTAGTTCGATAATTCGATTTCAAACTTCAATTGAATGTACCGGGTGCATAACAATCCGGATTTTAGTGAAACCAAAAACATTAGGATCTAATTGATAATATCTTCCCAACGAATCCGAAAAATCAAAATTTCATAGCAGTCCAGTAGAAAAATCTGAATAGTCGCTATGGAATTCAGGCCCTTAAAAATGGGAATTTTGCAAACGACCTCGGAATTCGACGAAACCACTTTTGTTGGATCCGTGATGTCAAGTTATTGCCAGATTCCAAATTTCATAATTTTTCGATTCAATATGTGAGCGTGGCAAAGGAAAACACGTTTGACCAGTTTCAGTTGATTTTAATCGACTGGAAATTGGCCATTTTTCAAACGGTGTCAGGATTCAACGAAACTAGTTTTGTTAGGACCGTATCGTCAATACGAAGCTAGAAAATATTTTTATGGGAATTATAGAGTTAGTATGTGACCCCTGTAATTTGAAATGTACGTTTAAAATTCAATATAGTGATTTAAATGTAAATTTAACGGAAACTGATTGTAACAGCCGAATCAACCTACGATATATATCCCATTGTGTTCGGAATGGGGGCAATACGCTATGGACGACAGGCGGTGGACCTCGTTTAGAGGTCGTATGTAAAAGTCAACTTTTTGGAAGAAAAAAAAATTAATTAATTAAAACTCCCTCCTCCCCTTATCTTCTTCAGGTTGGCCCCCCCTTTTCATAAATTGAATCAGAATAAGACAAAAAAAACCCAAACGGAATCGCGCCTCCCTCCTCCTGTCAGCGCCACCCTTTGCCAGAGCCGACCGCCGTCTCCGCCGAGTCCACCTCCCCCTCGCGCCCATCCTCTGATGAACCCCGCTCGAGCCTCGCGCCCCCTAGACCCGAACCCTAAATCGCCACTGCCCAGCAAACCCAACGCCGCCCGCCCCAACCACATGCGCCAGTGAATGCCCACCAGTACTCCGACGACGATCCGAGGAGAAAACTGCAAACCTAGGCTGCGAGCTACCGAAGACGATGGTATGAAGCGAGATCCGCAACCAACCGCGCCACCATAACCCCCTGCGCACACCATCTACCTCCTACGCCCCCTTACTCCACCTCGTCAGCCACTTAGATGTAAGTAAATTCGAATTTAATTTACAGTTTTTGTTATTTATTTGAATGTATAGCATAAGAGTATGAAAAGATAGGATTTTTATATTTTTAAAGTAATCAAAATATAATCTTTACTATGTAAAGGATGTAAAAATATGATTTTTGTTTGTGTAGAGAATTAAAAATATAATTTTTACATGATAGAAATATTAAAAATATCATCTTTATATGTGTAGAAAAATAGAAATGTGATTTTTAATAATGATATTTTAGAAAAGGCGAAATCTTTATTTTAGAAAAGGCGAAATCATTATTTTAGAAAAGGCGAAATCTTTATTTTAGAAAAGGCGAAATCTTTATTTTAGAAAAGGCGAAATCTTTATGGTAGAAAAGGTGAAAGATCTATTTTTGAAAAGGCGGAAACTTTATATAGAGAATAGCGTGATAAAATGGAATTTTTATCTATATGACATCGTAGTAAAAATTCGATTTTTATATATTGAATAGCGAAGTGAAAATTCGATTTTTTTTAAATGTATGAAGTGATTATAAAAATATGATTTTTAAATTGAAAGTGAATAAATAAAAATGTGATTTTTACATATGTAGTGAAAGCGGACAACGAAAGCGACGAAAGGCGAGAACGACGAAGATCTCTACAATAGGAGTGTCGTGGTATTGGATAGCTATCGGTGAGAATTTCTCACCATTCAATTTCTTTTTCTAGTTATATATATATATACTAGGATGCAGACGGTGTTTAGTAGCACCCGACGCAATCGTCCACAGACCATGGACTTGTTTGTTTGGTTGCATAAATTGATTTGATTGATGTGTGAATGGCGTGGGCCTTCACTAGACCGGGGATAAGGCTAGGCCTCGTCCCGTTTCTAGTATCATGCCGTTATGCCGCCGAAATTTTCTAAAATAAGTTAGAAAATAAAAATATCATTTTATTGTGTAAATAAACGAAATAGAAATTAATGTGTTGAAAGGAAATAAAATATTTATATAGTTAAAAATATTTTATTGTTAAAAAATATAATTTTTAACATGAATGCGAATAAATAAATATTCATTTACAAACCGGACGGTTTGTTTATGTACACCTATTTGAATGACATTGATTGGGTCGATAAATTTTACACATCGCCCAACTGCACCATTAAAATCTGTGTTTGTTGATTTGAAACCCCACACGGGTGTTGGGATGAAATATGAAGTCCACTCATCCTGATTGATTAAATATGTCGATCGATTGATTGACAGGCTGTATAAGCGTTAGATATCTATATTTGATGCTTATACAGTGTAGTGCACTTTGGTTGATGGTTGATTCTTTTTCAATGCTATTATATACATGTGTTGTATGAAAATCCATATAATTAATTTTATATGGTGATTGATTGGGCCTCATTCCAATTTGGAAGATAAAGAATATATAAAATAAAGGTTCATGTGTTGACAGTACTCCTCCGTTGAGATTAGTCATGTGTTGAACGAAATATTTTAACAATAAAATTTATATCTTTATCTTTATAAAATAAAGGTTCATGTGTTGACTGTACTCATCCGTTGAGATTAGTCATGTGTTGAACGAAATATTTTAACAATAAAATTTATATCTTTATCTTTATAAAATAAAGGTTCATGTGTTGACAGTACTCATCCGTTGAGATTAGTCATGTGTTGAATGAAATATTTTAAAAATAGAAATATTTGAAATAGAATATTTAGAAATAGAAATATATGAAGCCGTGTTGATTAGATTGACGCCATTTTGACGTGAACGATGTTTATATCAATTTTACTCATTTTGAAATGAATATAAAACGATTTCGAAATGAATTGAATTGAAAACGATTTCGAAATGAATTGAATAGAAAACGAATTTGATTTCAATGGAATATATATCGAATTTGATTCGAATAGAAAACCAATTTGAATTGAATCGAATAGAAAACCAATTTGAATTGAATCGAATAGAAAACCTATTTGAATTGAATCGAATAGAAAACCAATTTGAATTGAATCGAATAGAAAACCAATTTGAATTGAATCGAATAGGAAACGACTTTGGAATTGAATTAAATTGAAAACGAATTCAAATTGAATTGAAAGAGAATTGAAATGAATTCAAATTGAATTGAAATTTGAATTGAATAGAAATGAATTTTAAAACGAATTTATAAAGAAGATTCAATTTTGATTTGAATTGAAATGGAAGTTGAAATTGATTTTGAAACGAATTTAAAAACTATTTATAAAATCCGTTTTAAATAGAAATCGACGAAATATATATTATATATATAATATAATGGCCTGAATAGAACGCGCCGCGCCGCGGCAGTTCGTAAATTTCGACCATTTATTTCAAACGGACATTACGGGAGATCCGACCGTCGGATTCTCCTAAAACCGGAACCGTTGGGTTCGTATCGAAAAGAGCTTTCTAACGAATATTAGAAATTCAAAATCTAACGGTTGAATTTGGAGATACGTCCAAATCAAATTCGAAAAGGGTCGCTGATAGTGCAGTTCGATGGCCGTTGATGGAAATCGACTGTACGGGCCTTGATAAAATTATTAAAAATAGTAATAATTTGTGTAAAATCATAAGAAATGATTTGGGAAAATTGGGATGAAAAACTCCATATTTGAAAAGATAAAAATAGATTTTTATCGAAATGAACTAGTTTGAACTCAATTTAAAACCCGGGTTTTTATTTTTAAATAAATAATTAGATTTAAAAAGGGGGTTTTAAATAATCGGAATTTTTAATATATTTGATTGGATTTGAAATGGGTTTATCGTGAACGGTGTTTTAAATAACACTAGTTCTTTAACCCGATAATAAATAGAATGTGATTTGGGTTTGTCGTGAACTGTGTTTTAAATAACACCTAGTTCTTTAACCCAGTAAAAGGAGTTTTAACGAATCTGCAATTAGGTTGAAATGTGAATCTATAATCTAAATTATCAAATTTAGAAATGAGCGAGAATGGAGTATCGCCAGTTTTGCTCCAAAGCGATAGTTAAATCTTTAAATAGATTTGAACATGAAATGGTAATTAATTTTACCGATAACACCAAAGTATTAGATATGGAGTATTACCAGTTTTGCTTCATGGGATGAATAGGTCGGGATTGGGAAATAAAATAAATAAATAATTACTTCGTTGTGATTCGCTAATCTCGACTAGTTGGAAAAACCATAATTTGGTTTTAAATGACATCCAAAGGAAGATTACAGGATAAATTTTAAAGAATTTATCTTGGATAAAATTAATGGGAACCTTTCCCTAAGAATGTGGAATTTAGAAACTAATTGTAGGTTGGCTAAGAAGAATGGTTTCCTGGGTATTGATCTGATGTTGGTTTCGGCCTTCGGGGTTAATGTTTGAGAAATTGTTCTCTTGCTAATTTGCGGTTAGTGACTAATGAATTGGAATGAGGCGTATGTTGTGTTTGTGTAACGTTTGTTTTTAATATACGCGGGTTGTTCGGAAAGTCCGGGTTTATACCAATTCTGAATAACCGATTCGACGATATGTCGAAGATGAAGACGGTGGTCGAAGACCGGAAGTCTTCACATCGTTTGGGTAATTACTGACGATCCTGATTGGGCTGTACACCCAAGAGGATGGAAATAGTTGGTGGTTGTCCGGACGTACTTGGAGATGGATGGATATGCGAGGAAAGTGCCTCCGGCTTCGTTCAGACCCAGAACGGACTTGTAAATGGATTGTGTGTCTGACACTGGATTTTATTCTGTGTTGATTGATTTTTATTAAATATACATCCGTTTGGCGGCGGAGAATTTATTCTTTTGCTTAACGCCCTTCTCTGAGACGTACGAGCTCAGAGGTTGTATATCGATGGACATCAGTCGCATGGCATGAATTGCCTGTGTGGCACGCTAAGATGCAATGATCAAGGCTTCTGTTGAAAAGCAAAGTCTTGTGGTTGATGATCAAAGCGCGGCCTACATGGCAGCTTTGTGTATAACGTGAATTCGCGAGCCTCACACCTCGGTATGAGTTAAAAATGGGATAGTGACTGCAGGGAGAGCACGACGTTTCTTTCTAGCTTTGGTGGTGTCAGTGACTTACCAGCCCTGACATTTATATACTTTTCACCTATGTGGTTGTTGGAATGCGAGGCGCCTCGATTATAGGTTTGTAAGGACCGAGAAACGTGTGTTCAGGCATAACTAATCCTCTAACGTAAGTGAGGACCGGCCCTGAAGATCCGGGGTTGCCCAGAGTGCGTAACCCTGAGGCATTTGCTAGAGTGTCTCGAACGCGGAGAGGAGCTTGCCCCTTGCCTCGACTCATGACGAAATCCAATTTCCAATACGTGTAATTCGGTTTTAATTGTAGAACTAGTATGGCGACATGATAGATGGTACCCATGCCGTCTATGATTTATATTTATGATTGAAATTGTTTTGACACTATACACTTATTATAGTATCAAATGATTTGTTTTAAACGTACCAAGCATGTTTGGCTATTTTAAGGGAAAACCCTATCCTCCGGCTTGCGTTGCATTGTGTGATGGGACCTGGGTCTTATAATAGCTTCATTTTTCGAAAAAAGCATTGCGTTGTTTATCTATATGCACTGGTATTCTTGGGAGGAAACCCGTTCCGTGTTATACGGTGTGGTCCCTTGAATTACTCTCTTTTAAAGAAAAGTTTTAAATAACTGTTTTAGTTCTCACACCAGTCACATGACTGACCTGGAGTTTATTGTTTTAACCTAAACTCTGGGTGCCCCTATTTTCCGCACGGGCAGCTAGTAGTTTTGGTTTTGCAGATTTATATTCACAGGATCCTGGTTTACAACTGGAATGATATCCGGAAAGCTCTGTATCCGTGTATCACCTTCAGTTGTGCTTTGTATTATTTTCTGTTACTATGTAATTTATTGTAATCTCTGATATTTATCGAATGTAATTTATTCAATTATACTCTGTATATTCTTGTATCTGATGGAATTGTTGGAATAGCAATGAAATGTTCTTCTGTTTGCGTTCTATTTTGTCTTGTCCTCACAGTAATTCGTTCTTTCTCATCTCTTCGGAGACCGGGGAAGTTCGGGTCGCTTCCCTCTGACTTCTTTCTATTAATGATCTGGAATGTTCGATACCTGAATAATTAACATGGGATTTATGTTGATTTTCTGGGTCAAAAATCCCAGTTCGTTACAACATTTGTAAATAAAAGAACATTTGTATGTAAAAGAATACACTTTTATATAAAAATACATTTTTATATAAAAGTACGTTTTTAATGTAAAAAATATAAAAGTACATTTTTAATGTAAATAATGTAAAAGTACATTATTAATTTAACAACACGTTTTAATGTAAAGAATATTTTAAATATAAAATCTTTGAAAATAAAGAATATTTTAAAATAATGAATATTTTAAAATAATATTTAGTGAAGAATAAAATTGTGATTTTGATGTCCGTCTTTGAATGGACACAAAAAAGTAAAAATATGAAGCCTGGTTAAGTATAGAAATGCCATTTTAACCCGAACGGGTTTATCGATCAATTTTATTCATTTTAAAATGAATATCGAAAAGAAGTGATTTCCAAATATAATATTTGGAAAATATTATCATTTTAATATGATAAAGATATAGAATATTCAATTTTGATTTAAAATTGAAAATGAAGTTAAAATCGTTTTGAAACGAATTTATAAACGATTTGTAAAATACGATTCAAATGGAAATCGACGATATATATAAAATATATATTATATATATTTAATGGCCTAAATAGAACGCGCCGCGCAGTGACCGTTCGTGAATTTCGACCATTAACTTCAAATTGACATTACAAGAGATCCGACTGTCGGATTCTCCTAAAACCGGAACCATTGGGTTCGTATCGAAAAGAGCTTTACAATGAATATAAGATATTTGAAATCTAATGGTTGGATTTGGAATTATGTCTAAATAAAATTTGAAAAAGGTCGCTATGGATGTAGTACGGTGGCCGTTATTGGAAACCAACTGTACGGACGATAATAAAATTATTAAAAAATATAGAAAAATTAGGTAAAATCATAATAAGTGATTTGGAAAGTTTTTGGATGAACAATCCCATATTTGAAAAGATAAAAATATATATTTTTATCGAAATGATCTAGTTATTACCTAGAATAAAAATCCAACTAATTAATATTTAATTCGAATTAAAGAGAATAAACTGGATTTTGGGTTGTCGTGAACCGTGTCTTTAATAACATCATTCTTGAGCCCCGATTAGAAAAGAATAAATCTTTTAAATAAGATTTGATGAAGTTTTCCAATTAATATTTAATTGGAATTAAATAGAATATAATTCTGGAATTAATAAATATTTTAATTTAGATTATTAGAGTTTCCAATTATCTTTGGTAATTGGAATAAAATGAAATGTGAATTGGGTTTATTGTGAACTGTGTTTTTAACGACATTTGTTCTTTAACCCAATTGGCAGTGAAAATATAATTTGGAAATTATGAATCTTTTTATTAAGATTTAAATGGAAAATTTCCAAAGTAAAGTTTTCCAATTTAATATATTAAATTGGAATTGAATGGAATTCGATTTAATAATAATAGAGATGATCTTCTGTGAATGAGTATATGGAATTTAAAAGGTCTTCATTGTTATTCCATTTCTATTCTCGGTTTGATACAGGAATTTATATCGATTATATATTGATCCGATTTCTGTAAAGATTCCATATTTAATGGAAGATGATTTTGGGTTTATCGTGAACTGTGTTGGTTCTTTAACCCAGTTAAAGATAAGATTAATTTCTTAAATTTGAATAATCATAAAGTAATGACTTTTGATATTAAAACCAAATTGGAGTTTTACTAAATTAGATTGAAATGGAAACGAGTTAATTAGATTTATCAAGTTCTTGAAATGATCGAAAATGGAGTACCACCAGTTTTACTCCAAACGATAGTTAAATCTTTAATTAGATTTGAACATGAAATGGTAATTAAATTTATCGATAACACAGTGGGTGTTAGATACGGAATACTGCCAGTTTTTCTCTATGGGATGAATAGGTTGGAATTGGGATTAATAATAAATGATTACTTCGGTAAGGTTCGCTAATCCTGACTAGTTAAATAAATATTTTGAAAATGATATTCAAAGGAAGATTAAGGTGTGATATCCCTAAAATTTTAATCAAGAGTAAAATATAATTTTAGGTTTTTCTTGAATATATTTTGAATTTAATATCTTTTTATTTAGTCTACATAAATAATTTTCTTTTATAAAAAATTTATTTTAAGGGTATTTTTAATAAAAATGTTATGCATAGGATTTTGCAAGTATAATTTGATTTATAGATTTTGTAATGACTTTTATAAACAATAATTTTAAATATTTTTAAGTTGTAATCTTTTTTTTTAGAATAGGATTTTTTTCATATATGATTTAAGTATTTGTGTGTATATGAATGGTTACACCTATAAGTACGAAGAAAATGGTTACAAATATAAATGCAACAATGGTGTTACTAAAAATGTAAATTTTACGAATAAATAAATAATTATAATTTGTCATTCATGCATGAGATAGTTCATTAAACAAGGACAAATGTCCTTGTGTGGCTACTTGCATGTAGATTAATTCCATAGGGTGCCATGTATTCAATTTTGAACGTACAAAACTACCCTTAACAATTCCTATTTATACTAGTACGCACACACAATTTTGGTTCACAGTGATTCACATTCCTTCCTACCTCACGCATTCTTCTTCTTCCTTGCGTTTTCTCCATCACTTCCTCGTTATTCCACTCCACCATCTGGTTTCATCGCCACTCCAAAATCCGCACTCTACCTCCTCCAGTCAAGCAAAACCGCTACCTTCACCTTAAAAACAGCCTTCGCCATTTCCTTTGCACCCTCCTCTTTTTTACTCACAGCCTCCCTCTCCATCAACTACTTCATGTGCCATCCGCTCCACCTTTAAAATATTGAACACTCCCTTCCTTCTCTTTATCAGTTCACGTTCTCCCATTTATTCCAGGTTTCACTGCCTATTTCTGGCCCCACCACAGCTTATTACCCTCCTCTCGCCATCTTCAGGCACCATCGCCATACACCAGTCTAACACCTCATCGTTAGCTTCACCGCTAACCTCACTTCCAGAACCACCAAACGCAGTCCACTTAACCACGCCATCTTTTTGTTTTCTCCCTCAGCAAATGCTTTACTCCGGTCCTCCTCAGTCCAATGTGACAATTCCATAAGTTAGAGTATTAAGATCGATACGTGCCCACATAAGGATTAACACGCACAAGGAGGGCAGTGTCCGTAAAGATTGGTTTGTTGCCGTTTATAGGCTTTGTTCGCAGTCGATAATGAAAATTGACGGTGAAATTGAAGCGCAATGAAGGTGAGATTCTAATTTAAATTCATTTTAAATTAGTTATTATGGTTAAATAAAATTAGTCGTAAATTTTTAATTAGCAAATGGTAATAATTATTATGAATGTTTGTTATTGGTTTTCCAATGGGTGTTCATACAGTTAAAAACACCGTAAACACTGAGCGTTATTGAATATTACGCTCTGCGCACAGTTAGTTGATTATTTTGTGGCTGTGATGTATGCTTGTTTATTTGGTATATTCTGATTGCATGAATTCACACATACACTGTAGTTATGTGATTATACAGTTAACCAATTTAAACTCTCCTTCCATATAAATAAAGATTTGTAAACTCAGTTTTAAATTCAATTTTAAAACTATTTAGAATCTTATTAAGCAAGTGTTATTGGTATGTGTTGAAACGGTTTTTGAACAATTTTGACCGTTGATGGGCTAAGTAAACATTGAATTGGGGAAAATGATTTGGAATATGTACCTAACATTGGTGCAAAACAAATTTAATGGTTATTTGTAAATAGTAAACTGGGTTTTGATGAAAATATTATTATTTCGATCTCAATAAAAATAAAAGTCGAGAATTTGAAATAATAAGTTTGGGAATAGCATTTTGGAAATGTTTGAATGAATTTTGATAATATTGTCTGTAAAGATTCAATTCAATGTTGTATGAAAATAACGGGTTCTATGCGGATACTTGCTTTCATACGGGTTTTGAAAAAGATAATCAAATGATATTTTAATTAAATATTATTTTTATTCAATTTGATTTGAAATGGGAATTTGGAAATTAAAATGGTTTCAAACTAAGGTTGGAATAAAAAGATATTATTTCAGGAAAAAGATATTGGAGTACGATTTTAATCTAAGTTATGGAAATGGAATTTGTCTTATGAAAAGGAATGGAATGAATTTATATTTAAAAGGTTATATAGCGAAATCGAACGCGTAGCACAGCGGCAATTAGTTATTATCGATTTTGAATTTCAAAAGATTATAATTTGAACATTTTAAATCGAATTGACTTGAAACGAAAAACATCGGATTTTTATTGATAATGGTTTTTAAATAAAAGAGAAATTTTCGAATTCCATCGTATAGTTTTCAAGTTATGGTTAAAATAAAATTTGGAAAAGTCGCTATACACGCAGTTCGACGACAAAAGGAGAAATCGAATAAAATGGGCTTATAAAAAATATTTAAAAATCCAGAAAAATATGATAAATCATATTTTGTTATTTAAAAGTGATTCGAGTTAGAAAATGTGAATTTTTGAATGATTTTGGATCAAATTGGTTAAATAACCATTTTGCAACACTTTTTAGTAACGCTTTCAACGTTATTAAACTATTTCTTTGAAATTGATTGGATTTTGAAAACTATGAACCCTTGTTTAGATTTTAGAAAAGGGTTATCAAATATTTTAAAGGAATGTATGGTATGGAATTTGTTTAAATTCTAAGTATTATATGGGAAGTTTGATTTAAAAAGGAAAAGAGTTTGAATAGAATTTGGTCGTCGGATATTCGATACAGAATCCTAGGTTTGGACAAATACTTTCATAAATAGCAAACTATATTCTATCCAAATTCTGATGGTGTTTGCCCGTGTTGGTGAATCGATGTCAAATATAAGTCGATTAAATTCTATTTAAACTTATATTTGAAATATCAATGGGAATTTAAATCCAAATTAAGGTTTTGAATACCTAAGGTAAAGGATAACAATGAGTAAATGGATTTTGTTTTTGAAATATAAGATTGGAAACGAATATTAATTATTCAAGAAAAGGGTTAAGATGAAAATGAGGTTTAAGGGAATGAATCCAACCTTAAGTGAAAGTAAAATGATAACGTTTTGGAAGGAGATTTGAATTGGAAATCAGTATAAACCATAGCTACTGATTTTAAAGTACGCTTATTTCTTGGAAAGTCCGGGATCGGATGTATGTCCGAAAACCATTCCAAGTAATAATACGACGTTATAAAGCAGCGTAAGACTTGGAAACCGACGAGTAAAGCCTGGGAGTTTCCGAATCATTAGAGTTGAATGTCGATGTCTCGGATTGGTCCATACAACCAAACGAGATTATAAGTGGCACGATATTTGAATGTCTTTGGAGATTTTTGGATGATGTTTGTTCAGACCCAGAACGGTCATTTATGGACCGTGTGTCTGACATTGTAATTAACTGCGTAGCACTATTTTATCAATATATATCTGTTTGGTGGCGGAGAATTACTCTCTTGCTTAACACCCTTCTCTAAGACGCATGAGCTTAGAGGTTATATGCTGGAAATCAGTGATGCGTTGTTAATGGATAATGTGGCATACTTAAGATATGTGATGAGCTATGGATGATCAAAGCATGGCTTATTTAAGCGTAGCTTTGTGTATCGTGACCTCGGCAAGCCTCACAACCTGGTAAATTGCTAAAACAGGAAAGATGCAGCGAGGTTAAGGGTAGTCATTTCCTTCTAGATAAAAGGTGTACTATGGTAGGAAGCCCAGGTATTAACCTATGTTGATAACTTCTATTTTATATGGATGTTGATGTTGCGAGGCCTCGGTTTAAAGGTTGGTAATGACCGAGAAGTGATATACTCAGGTGTGCTTTAAGTTACCCAGTTAAGGGGTAACCCGGCCTCGTGTTGGCAGAGAATCCATTTGATTCTTGGGGCATCCCTCTAGAGGCATACCCATCGGTTGGTAAGGAAGTTCCTTTGCCTGGTCATTTGTTGGAAATCCAATTTTCCACTACAAGCCCGTAGGATTTTAGTTGTATAGCCTGCTACCAGCAGGATTATCAGTATAATGGGATGGGGCATTATGCTGGCTATGATTAAAACATTTATTTACGAAATTATTTTCACACTATGCACTATTAGTAGTAAAAGAGGATTTTCGCGTATCAAGCATTTTTGACTATCATAAGGAGAAACCTTGCCCAAGTGTGCGTTTGCATTGTGTGTATGCCGCGAGACCTTATGTTAGTTTCATTTTTCAAAAAGTCATAGCGAATTTCTATACACAGGAATTCATATGTAGTAAACTCGTTCCGCGTTAGCGGCGTGGTTTAGTGAATTTCTCAACTTTAAAATGAAGCCTAAATAAGAACTGTGTTTTGAATCTGACACCAGTCCCACGTATGACCTAGAGTTTATTGTTTTCCACACCTAAACTCTAGGTGCCCATATTTCTACACGGGTAGTTAGAAGTTTAGTTTGCAGATTTAGATTTAGAGTTGGATTCAGATTTGAAGCAAGAATTATGATTTGGGTGTTTCGTATCCCGCTGGAGAGTTTATTTCCGTTGAGCATAGATGGTACTCTGATATTCCTTGTAATCTCTGATGTAATCAATGAAATGAAATGAATGAAAAAGTTCTGTTATATTTTGTGCAAATATGTAAGTATCCATAACAATCCATCTTTGTGAATGGTTTAAGTTGGTATAAATACCGGCGAGAACCGGTCAAAAAGCTAGGTCGTTACAAAAGTGGTATCAGAGCTTTGGTTTAAACAAAGCTATGGGGTACGACATATTTGAACAAAAGACAGGATTCATCAGAATTACAATATCTCATTAGAGATAGGGTTAGAAATACCCTAGAATGAGATTCTGGAATATTGCGTTTGAGAGAGCTTCTTTTCCTTATGAAATCGATAAGTTATATTGGAATTTGTGAACTTAAAATTTAAGTATTAGATTTGTTTGGTATGAATGAATTTGGATGAAAAACTTAAGTATAAAATCCTTTAAAAAGGTAATTTAGGAAATGTTGAATTAGCATTAAACTTTAAGTATAAGAATAATTTCTGGTTTGGTTTGGTGGGAATAAGGATGACCCGATTAGGACCCCTAACCATTTTATATGATTTTTGATTTGGAAATCCCTTAACAAATTTTGGATACTTTGGAAAAGAGAATTTAGGTATAAGCCCTTAATTTAAATTATTTTGGTTAAGTTAAACAAATAATGCATTTTATGTTTTAAATTTAATAATAAATTTGGATGATTCCTAAGCTTTAAATTTTTACTTTTAGGGTGACAGATCTCTTAGCACTAGATAGTACCTCTCTCAGTTTCAGCATAGCAGTAGCTTTGGGTCTAGCTCAGAGGACTCCATTATAGACATCTTTAGAGACTCCAGTGAGCATGAGATCATCGAGATATCCTCAAATTCTACGTCTTTATAGGATCAAACCATATACACTGATAATGACATGGATGTCGGTTCAGACCATTATCCTGATATGTTAGGGGCAGACCCAGCTCCACAGCAGGATGATCAGGAGATGATGTATGAGTATCCCCCAGGACCAGCGATTCTTGATCAGATGACGGGGATCTAGGCAACAGCTCATTTCGGGATTGAGATTCCCTCGATTTGGATGAGCATACATTGGAGGCTATATGGCAGCAGATCCTTGATGAGAGGGATCAGCATATATTGAGAGACCCCGCACTAGTACAAGTCCCACCAGAGGTCATTGGTTGGATGATAGACCCGGCATTAGTAGAGCAGTTTGATATCTTATTACATGAGCTAGGGCAGCCAACAGTTATAGCTGAGTATGACTCGCTTCCAGAGGAGGGAGATGATGGTCTTGATGATGCTATGGAAGACGTGGAGCAGCTCCTTCATGATGATGTTGTAGCAGACGATGATGTAGTAGAAAATGATGATGTAGTAGCAAATGTTGATGAGATTGAGCAGCCTGTATTCGAGGATGACCCACTTCCAGTAGTGGGAGATGATGAGTTTGATGAGGAGATGTAGGATATAGAGCAGCCTTTAGATGAGGTTGATGAGGACGGATTTATGGGCAATGAGTATAATGGATTCATAGTAGATGAGGGTGAATTCATCATAGGACATGACGATGATGGAGAGATTGTTGATGATAATGGGTTTCTGGCTGATGATGAAGAGGAGTTTATTGATGAGGAGCCAGAGGAGATTAGCTTGTTCGGTCCATCCGACGATGGATCAGATGCATCAGATGAGTAGTATGGGATGAGTTTAGATCTTGTATATAGTGTATATGTGTTATCTTAAGTGCTTAGATGCACTAGGATGTTTTGGGCTAGGATATTTTTTTGAGGGACTAGTACCTAATAGGTATACTTTTTGATGACTGTAGATTTTTGGACTACATCAAGTACGTGGTATGTGCTCGAGTAGGGATAGGTACATTTTTATGCTGACTTGAATTATCTTTACGGCATGATATTTTGGGTTGACTGAAATATATGTGTTCCATTTTTATGAGATGAATTAAATCTGTTTCATTTAAGAAATCTATTCAAAAACCATATAAAGGAGTTTGATTTTAAATTCATATAGAGATTTAATACCAACTGTTTATCCTTTTCGAGGACGAAAAGTTCTAAGGGGGGATATATGTGATATCCCTAAAATTTTAATCGAGAGTAAAATATAATTTTGGGTTTTTCCTGAATATATTTTGAATTTAATAAATTTAAATATAAATATTGATTTAATAATTCTTTTTATTTAGTCTACATAAATAATTTTCTTTTATAAAAAATTATTTTAAGGGTATTTTTAATAAAAATGTTATGGATAGAATTTTGCAAGTATATTTTGATTTATAGATTTTGTAATGACTTTTATAAACAATAATTTTAAACGTTTTTAAGTTGTAATCTTTTTTTTATATGATAGGATTTTTATTGCATATATGAATTAAGTATTTGTGTGTATATGAATGGCTACACCTATAAGTACGAAGAAAATGGTTACAAATATAAATGCAACAATGATGTTACTAAAAAATTAAATTTTACAAATAAATAAATAATTATAATTTGTCATTCATGCATGAGATAGTTCATTAAACAAAGTCAAATGTCCTTGTATGTGGCTACTTGCATGTAGATTAATTCCATAGGGTGCCATGTATTCAATTCTGAACATACAAAACTACCCTTAACAATTCCTATTTATACTAGTATGCACACACTATTTTGGTTCATAGTGATTCACATTCCTTCCTACCTCACGCATTCTTCTTCTTCCTTGCGTTTTCTCTATCACTTCCGTGTTATTCCACTCCACCATCTGGTTTCATTGCCACTCCAAAATCCGCACTCTACCTCCTCCAGTCAAGCAAAACCGCTACCTTCACCTTAAAAACAGCCTTCGCCATTTCCTTTACACCCTCCTCTTTTTAACTCATGGCCTTCCTCTCCATAAACTGCTTCATGTGCCATCCGCTCCACCTTTAAAATATTGAACACTCCCTTCCTTCTCTTTATCATTTCACGTTCTCCCATTTGTTCCAGGTTTCACCGCCTGTTTCTGGCCTCACCACAGCTTATTATCCTCCTCCCGCCATCTTCAGGAACCACCGCCATACACCAGTCTAACACCTCATCGTTAGCTCCACCGCTAACCTCACTTCCAGAACCACCAACAACCAGTCCACTTAACCATGCTATCTTGCCCCCCCCCCAAGCAAATGCTTTACTCCGGTCCTCCTTAGCCAATGTGACAATTCCATAAGTTAGAGTATTAACACCGATACATGCTCACATACGGATTAACATGCGCAAGGAGGGCAGTGTCCATAAAGATTGGTTTGTGGTCGTTTATAGGCTTTGTTTGCAATCGATAAGGAATATTGACGATGAAATCGAAGCGCAATGAAGGTGAGATTCTAATTTAAATTCATTTTAAATTAGTTATTATGGTTAAATAAAATTAGTCGTTAATTTTTAATTAGCGAATGGTAATAATTGTTATGAATGTTTGTTAATCGTTGTTCAATGGGTGTTCATACAGTTAAAAACACCGTAAACACTGAGCGTTATTGAATATAACGCTCTGCGCACAGTTAGTTGATTATTTTGTGGTTGTGATGGATGATTTATGAAACGACCCGAACTTCCCCGGTGAGGAAAGCCCGGACTGAGTCGAGGATAAGCCACAAAAGAACGCAGACGGAAGAACATTTCATTGTATATTACAACAATTCATCAGATTACAAGAATATACAGAGTGCAAATGAATATTATATTCGATAAATATCAGAGATTACAATACATTACATTGCAGTGGAAAATAATACAAAATACAACCGAAGAAGATACACGGATACAAAGCTTTCCGGATATCGTTCCAGCTGTAAACCAGGTTCCTGTGAATATAAATCTGCAAAACCAAAACTACTAGCTGCCCATGTCAAAATAAAGGCACCCAGATTTTAGGTTAAAACAATAAACTCCATGTCAGTCATGTGACTGGTGTGAGAACTAAAACTGTTATTAATCTTTATTTTAAAGCTAGGTAAATCAAGGGACCACGCCGTATAACACGGAACGGGTTTTCTCCCAAGAATACCAGTGCATAAAACAAACAGCACAATGCTAAATAAAGAAAAATGAAGCTATTATAAGACCCAGGTCCCATCACACAATGCAATGCAAGCCGGAGAATAGGGTTTTTACCTTATAATAGCCAAGAATGCTTGATAAGTTTAAAACAAATCATTTGATACTATAATAGGTGTATAGTGTTTAAAACAATTTCAATCATAAGTATCAATCATAGACGACATGGGTACCATATATCTTGTCGCCATACTAGGCTCTACAATCAAAACCGCAAAGTCACGTATTGGAAGTTGTATTTCCATCTGTGAACCGAGGAAAAAGATAGTCCTCTACCGATTCGAGACAATCTAGCCTACCATGTCTCAGGATCAGAGCTTGAGTGACCCTTGGATCGTCAGGGCCGGTCCACCAATGTGGAATAAAATGCCTGAACAATACGACTCCCCGCCCTATGGGGCGCAAATGAGCCAACAAATGACTCCATCGGTTCGAGAAAGACCGATATATCCGAGGCGCCTCGCAACAACAACAACCACATAAGTCAAACTCGTCAGGGCGTGTAAAACCACTGACGCCACTTCTAGCTAGAAAGAAACGCATGTCCTCCCTGAGGTCCTCTCCCGTTTCTGGTTCACTACCGGGGTGTGAGGCTCGCGAATCCACGCTACACAAAGCTATGCCACACAGGTTGTGCTTTGATCATCAACCACAAGACTCTGCTTTTCAACAGAAGCCTTGATCATTTGCATCTTGGCATGCCACACAGGCAATTCACGCTATGCAATCAATATCAATCACACAGAATGAAATCCGATGTCAGACACACAGTCCATTTACAAGTTCGTTCTGGGTCTGAACGAAATCGGAGGCACCTAGTACCCCGCATATCCATCGATCTCCAAGTACGTCTGGACGACCACTAACTGATTCCCTCCTCTTGGGTGTGCGGCCCAATCAAGATCATCAGTAATCACCCAGACGACGTGAAGACCTCCGGTCTTCGACCACCGTCTTCATCTTCGACACCACGTCGAATCAGTTATTCAGAATGGGATAAACCTGGTCCTTCCGAATAACTCGCGTATATAATAAACAAGTGTTACACAAACACAACATACGCCTCATTCCAATTCATCAGTCACTAACCCTAAATTAATCAAGAGAATAATTCCCCTAATATTAACCCCGAAGGCCGAAACCAACATCAGATCAATACCCATGAAACCATTCTTCTCAGCTAACCGACAGTTAGTTTCCGAATTTCACATTCTTAGGGAAAGGTTCCCATTAATTTTATCAAAGATAAATCCTTTAAATTTATTCTTTAATCTACTTTTGAATATCAATTCAAACTAGTCGGGATTAGCGAACCACACCGAAGTAATCATTTATTTTAATTTCCCAATCCCAACCTATTCATCCCATGAAGTAAAACTGGTAATACTTCATATCTAACACCACGGTGTTATCGGTAAATTCAATTACCATTTCACGTTCAAATCTAATTAAAGATTTAACTATCGCCTGGAGCAAAACTGGTGATACTCCATTCTCGATCTTTTCAATCTAATTAAAGATTCATTAAAACTCCACTTAGTTTCAATCTTTGAATGGGTTAAAGAATCGGTGTCATTTAAAACACGGTTCACGATAAACCCAAAATCACATCACATTTCAATCAGTCCCTAACCGTAAATTAGCAAGTGAGCAATTCCCTAAGTTTTAACTCCGAAGGCCGAAACCAACATCAGATCAATACCCAGGAAACCATTCTTCTCAGCTAACCGACAGTTAGTTTCTGATTTTCTTAACTCCTTTGGGTCTAAGAACAGTATTATTGAAGATACCATTCACGACAACCTAAAATCACATTCCATTAATTATCGGGTTAAAGAACAAGTGTTATTTAAAACACTGTTCACGATAAACCCAAAAATCAATACCAATTCAATTTACAATTAAATATTATTTAACTGGTACACTACATTAAATCTAAATAAAAAGATTTAATCTTTCTTCTCAACTGGGCTTAAGAACAGTGTTAATGAAGACACCATTCACGACAAACCCAAATCACATTTGATATTAAATACAAGGCTCTGAATAGAAAATATATCGGCTTATATTCAATATCAAATTCTACGACCTACGAATATCGTATTGGAAATAACGATATCTATATATCTTTCAAATTTCCATAACGCTATCTATATAATCACGAAATCCAACATCAAAATATTCCAAAGACAATTTCGATTCAAATCCATTTCCACTTTATATATTGGAAATTCTGGTTATTTTCAAAACCATTTCAAATCCACTTTATTTATTTTAGAAATAAATAGAATTATAATTCTAGTTCAAAACTAGTTCATTTCGATAAAAATCTATTTTTATCTTTTCAAATATGGATTTTTTCATCCCAATTCTTCACAAATCATTTCTTATGATTTTACACAAATTGTCACTATTTTTAATAATTTTATCAAGGCCCATACAGTCGATTTTCATCTACGGCCATCGAACTGCACTTACAACGACCTTTTCCAAATTTTATTTGGACATAATTCCAAATCCAACCGTTAGATTTCTAATTTCTAATATTCGTTAGAAAGCTCTTATCGATACGAACCCAACGGTTCCGGTTTTAGGAGAATCCGACGGTCGGATCTCCCGCAATGTCCATTCGAAGTCAATGGTCGAAATTCGTGAACTGCCACGGCGCGACGCGTTCTATTCAGACCATTATATATATATATAATATAATATATATGTTAGCCTACTTTGTGAACTAGGCAACACAAAGTCAAGAAACCAAACATTGAAGGGCATTTTTAATTAGAAGACTTCGGTTCGGATTGGAGAAGACTCTACAATCTAGATTAGATAGCAGCAGTTGTTCGGATCGGGTCAGAGCAAACCATCGGTTCGGGTCGGAAAGCGTCCTCTGTTCGGATCGGTGAACTCCTATTGAGTAGATTGGTAAGGCATATCTAATCGGATCGGAGGGCAACTAAATCTCGATTGGATCGGAAAGCCACCTATTTGCCACGAAAATGGATCGGAGCGGAGCAGATTAGAGAAGAAGAGAGCATCGCATCTAAGCCAATCCGGTTCGGATCGGGTATCCCGATCCGAACCCCTTATCTGCGCGTCTCCGACCCGAACCCATGCTCCATGTTACTCTCCTGCAAAATCGCCTGGATATCCGGACCGGCTATGACCAGTTCCTACCCATAACGTTCATCCCTTTGATGCGCTGTCAACATAATAGCTCATCCGAACCCGAAGATAGTGGGATGGACGACATGTGGCCCCGACCCGGATCAAGTTTCAAGCAAATTCACACCTATAAATACCCCGTCTGGAGACAAAGAGAAGGATCTTTTTTCAGCACTTTGAGAATTCAGCTACCTCCATCATCCGAACTCCATTACTCCCGGAGAATCCAAATCATCTTTCATTCTTTGTTTTAGTCAATTGAGTGAACATAAGTGAGTTGTGAGTGGAATTGAGTGAATCTTACATTGTATTTGCAACTGAATTATTGAATATAGTGAAAGATAAGTGGACGTAGGCATTTCTTCGCTGAACCACTATAAATCCTGCGTGTTCATTTTTATTTTTGTCTCATTTCATCTTGCTTTTAATCAACTTGGGTGTTAGAACCACTTTTGGGTCTAACATTTTGGTGCTTTCACTGAGAACCCTCATCTAAATTCTTTATTTTCCGGGATCTCTTTCTACTTTTTGGACCGTTGAGTTCAAAGAAGTGAATCCCTAAGTTTCTCCGCTTTTTTACATTCGTTGAAGTGATTGTCAAAGACTCATGGCCAAAGGAAAAGGCAAGGAAGTTCAGTCTGTTCGAGGAAATGGAGCTGGCGAAGCTCAGCAAAATGCTGTTGTAACAAGGTCTCGGGGGCAGAGTTCAGCAGCAGGAAGAATCAATGCAGGAAATCCGAGCCGACAGCAGGGTGAGAGCTCCGATCCGATCCGGGTAGGAGACTCTGAAGCAGTGCATTCCCCCAATCTGAACCGACCCGAGCTGCTCGCTGCGTACCGATCCGACCAGGCACCCCAGCTCCGATCCGATCCGACCTCTTACCTCCGACCTGACCCGATGCTTGGTGAAGCTGGAACCTCTACTTGAGTCCCTACGAATGCTCCAATTCCAGCTGCCAGGGTTGGTGATCAGGTCAATCCATCTGCGCCCATCACTCAAGGAGATTTTTCGCGCTTGCTTGACATGCTTGAGAGCACAAGGGAAGCTATGAAAGTTCATGAGCGCACTAATCTCATGATGCAGGAAAATATGAGGCTCATGATTCGGGAGATTAGTGAACTCCGTCGGCAAAGAACTCCATCACCGGTTCGTCACACACCAGTAGATCAATCTTCATCTTCCGAGGAAGAGAGGCCCCGTGAACGAAGGCCACTCGAACGACCTAAGAACGTGGAGCAGCTGACATTTGGATCTTTGGGATCTCGTGAGGATATCGCACGAGCATTAGGAAACAATGACCCCACTCGGGGGCAAAGACTCCAGTCCCCTCTTCCCGAGATCGACCGGGAACGCAGGGAACGGAACCGAACAGAGGCAGCTCGAAGAAGAAGGGCATCTCCTGAGCAAGAGCCCAGAAGGAACTCGGATGCTAGGGCCAGGGAACCTGAGCGGCCCCTAACTAATGCTGATGTACAGGCAATGGTTCGCCAGATCATGTCAGAGAGCCGGAATTATACAAATGAAGATTATGGCATTGAGCGAAGCCATACTCCGTTTACCGATGATATCCTCGACTTCCAATTTCCCCGACGCTTTAACTTGCCACAAATGGACAAGTACAACGGAAGGACTGATCCGGGACAGCATTTGATGCGGTATTCGTGGCTCATGAATGCTGTTGCTGCCCCTGATGAAGTGAAGTGCAAAGCATTCCCAATCTACCTAGAAGATGTGGCATTGTTCTGGTTTACCCGACTTCCTCCTCGTTCGATTTCTAATTACAAGGAACTAAGCGAGCGTTTCATGAACCAGTTCCGACTACATGCCCGAAAGTCCAAAAGTGTTATTGAATTATCGAGAATCAAACAAGCACCAGGAGAATCTTTAAGGGCATATCTTGATCGTTTTAACCAAGCTGTAACTGAGGTCAGTGACCCGCATGAGCCCACTATTCTGATGGCATTGAAGGAAGGAGTCGATCCTGAGTCTGAGTTTGGAGACTACCTTTCTGGGAAGACACCCCCCACAAGGGAGATAATCTACGAAAAAGCCGATATTTATTTAAGGCGAGAGGAGGCCAGGGCAAACCGAAAGAGAAAGTCTGAGACGGCTTCAAAGGAGAATGTGCAGAGTAATATCGCCGTGAAGCAGTCGGGGGAGAATTCTGGCAAGGTTGAAGTAAATGTAGGAAACAAGGGTGGAAACAGCAATACTGGAAGTGGGGGAAACAACAACAATAACCGTAATTCGAGCGGTAACAGAAGAAACAGAAATAGGGGAAGTGACCCTAACAAAAGACCCCGATTCCAGAACTACGAGAATTATACACCATTGAATGATACCCTGGAAAATATTTACCTGGATACATACAATGTGTTGCAGTACAAAAGACCGCCACCTCGTGATTCGACCGAGAAAGAAATGGCGACAGGGAAATTTTGCTTGTTTCACGGAACTCACGGGCATTCAACTAATGAATGTCGGCATTTGAGGGATGTGATTGAGAAACTGTTGCGTGAAGGGAAGTTGGATGAGTACAAGGTTGCCCCGAGAGATAGGGGGCAAGGTGAGTAGGCTCCAAAACAGATTCTACCTGCTCCCAAGCCTACAGCGCAGCAGAAAGGTAAAGGAATTGTTATCAACTCCATAGTAGGCGGACCTCACCCGGCAATCCGAAGTTTCAGATCAATGGATCAATATGTGAATGCTGCCAAGCATCTAGACGTAAATGAAGGTGATGATTTGGAAGATGTCACCCCCATAAAACAACAGAAGACCATGTTCGACGACGTGGTATTTCGTAGTCGAGACAATACTGGGATACAATCACCCACCAATGATCCGTTGGTTATTACTACCACCATTGGGCCGGCCTTGGTCCATAAGGTATTAGTAGACAATGGAAGTTCCGTTAATATTTTGTTCAAGAAGTCATTTGATCAGATGAAGCTTGAATCCGAAGATCTGAAACCTTGTGAAGGATGGATTAGAGGCTTCAACGGGGCGACGACAGCTCCCATGGGATACATAGAGTTGCCCGTGACCCTGGGGCAAGGAGAACGTAGAAGAGTGCGAATGCTTCAGTTCGTGGTATTGGACGTAGATTCACCTTATAACGCATTTTTGGGGAGACCTGCCCTCGCTGAATTTAGAGTTTGTATCGCCCCTTGGTGCTTGTTACTTAAGTTCCCAACCGAAGCCGGAACTGGAGTAATGAGAGGGGATCAAGTTTCCGGATGGGCCTGCTATGTGGCCGAACTAAAGATGTTGATGAAATGATTTAATGCTGAGAGTAAGAATGCCTCGTCTCCCTCAAAGGGGGACTCGGCATAGCAATTAGAGAGATTGACCCCGAGGGAGTTGCCCAAAGGAACGCCTGAAGACCTGGATCCCAGAAAAGACGAGGAACCAGAGGCTAGGAATGCAACTCCTAATGAAGCGACAGTGGAAATTCCCATTGATAAAGCTGATCCGACGAAAGTTTTGAAGATTGGTTCTCAATTGGATCCACGTCGTGCTGAAGAACTAACGGACTTCTTGAAGGCAAACTTAGACGTGTTCGCCTGGACCCATGCTGACATGTGTGGGATATCACCATCCATTATAAGTCACAAATTGAATGTAAATCCGAAGCATCCGCCTGTGAAGCAAAAGAGACGCATGCTGGGCCCAGAGAGGTCGGCTGCTCTCAAAGAGGAAGTAGAGAAGTTGAAGCAGAATGGATTTATTCGAGATTCGACATATCCCGACTGGATATCGAATCCCGTCTTAGTAAAGAAGCAAAACGGAAAGTGGCGGACTTGCATTGACTTTTCAGATTTAAACAAGGCTTGCCCAAAAGATAGTTTCCCACTTCCCAGGATTGACCAGCTTGTAGACTCGACAGCAGGTCATGAACTTCTCTCTTTCATGGACGCATATTCTGGATACAACCAAATTCCTATGCACGTACCAGACCAAGAACATACGAGCTTCATCACGAATTTGGGGTTATATTGTTATGTTGTAATGCCATTCGGATTAAAAAACGCTGGAGCTACTTATCAGCGCTTGGTAAATAGAATGTTTTATGATCAAATAGGAAAAACTATGGAAGTTTATGTGGATGATATGCTTGTCAAATCAAAGCAGTCTTCCAGCCATACGCAAGACTTAGCGGAAATGTTTGGTATCTTGCGAAAGTACCGGATGAAATTGAATCCTCTGAAATGCTCATTTGGAGTGGCACCGGGAAAGTTCCTTGGCTTCATTGTGAGTTCCCGAGGAATTGAAATCAACCCTAGCCAGATAGCAGCGATTAGAAACATCGAAGAACCGAGGAGAATTAAAGACGTCCAAAGTCTTGCAGGGAAAGTAGCGGCGCTGAGTAGATTCATCTCCAAAGCCACAGATAAATGTGTTCCGTTTTTTGATTTGATAAAAAGGGGAAAGAAGAACTTCCAGTGGACTCCGGATTGTGTTGAGGCCTTTCAAAATCTGTTAGAACTGCTAGAGAAACCGCTGATTTTATCAAAGCCCGTAGATCACGAAGAATTATTTGTTTATTTGGCAGTCTCGGCTCACGCTGTCAGCACAGCCCTGGTTCGAGAAGAAGACAAAGTACAAAGGCCGGTGTATTATGTAAGTAAGAAATTAGCAGCGGCAGAGCGCAACTACCCAAAAATTGAGAAGCTCGCTTACAGCCTCCTGATCGCATCCCGAAAACTTCGTCACTATTTCCAAGCCCATCCAATAACCATATACACCGACCAGCCCTTGAGGCAAGTATTGCAGAGACCCGAAGCATCGAGAAGGTTGATCAAATGGAACATAGAACTAAGTCAGTTTGATTTGAATTTTCAACCACGAAAGTCAATCAGGGGGCAAGCTCTAGCAGACTTTATTGTGGAGTTCACCATTCCAGAGGAGGAAATAATCAATGACCGAGTGGTTAAATCCGAGGATGAGCTAGAGATGAATCCGTGGAAATTATATACAGATGGAGCTAAGAATGACCGGAGATCCGGAGCTGGAATTGTCTTAGTCACTCCCGAGGGACGGTCGTTATATTACGCCCTGCGATTAGAATTTTCGGCAACTAACAATGACTCTGAATATGAAGCCCTGATTGCCGGGCTGAAACTTGCTAAAGACCTCGGAGTAAAAATGATGGACATATTTTGTGACTCTAAGATTGTTGTTTGTCAAGTACGAGAGGAATTCGTGGCTCGAGGACCTCGACTTATCGCCTACCTCAAGAAAGTGAAAGAGCTATTGAATAGCTTAGAGCGGTACAACATAACACATATTCCCAGAGTTGAAAACCAGAAAGCGGATAGACTGGCAAAGCTGGCTAGTACCGACAATCCAGAAGAGACTGAAGTAATTCCAATTGAAACGTTGGAGTCGCCAAGCTTTGAGTCAATGGAAATTGAATTCGCTTTTGAAGCGGAACCAGAGAAGGAGTCATGGATGACTCCAATTAAGAATTTCCTTAAGAACGGGACACTCCCATCGAAGAAGAGTGAGAAAAGAGCTGTAGTTCGCAAAGCTACCAGATATGTCATACAAGATGATACTCTCTATAGACAAGGATTTTCTATGCCCCTGTTACGATGTATAGCACACGACGACATCAAGCGTGTACTAAGAGAAGTACACGAAGGTGAGTGTGGAGATCATACAGGAGGTCAAACTTTAGCAAAGAAAATATTGCGGTACGGATACTTCTGGCCTACGATCAACAAAGATGCAGCTGATTATTCACGACGCTGCGATAAGTGCCATAGATTCGCCAAAATCCCCAGGGCACCATCAACCCAGCTTAAATCGATGGTGAGTCCTTGGCCATTTGCCACATGGGGAATTGATATCATTGGAGTTTTACCAATTGCAAAAGGAGGAGCTAAGTATGCAATAGTAGCCGTGGACTATTTTACGAAGTGGGTGGAAGCTGAGCCCTTGACCAAGATCACAACAAGAAAGGTGATAAGTTTTGTGGTCAGAAATATTATATGCCGATTCGGGATTCCAAGGACGATCATAACTGACAACGGAACCCAGTTTGATAGTACTGAATTCAGAAATTTCTGTCAGAAGTATAAGATAGACAAGCGATATACTGCAGTTGCCTATCCGCAATCGAATGGACAAGTAGAGGCAATAAACAAAGTTATAAAATCCATCCTCAAGAAACGGTTAGAGCGTGCAAAGGCAAGATGGGTTGATGAATTGCCCCTAGCTTTGTGGGCATATCGAACAACATTTAAGACAGCCACCGGTCATACCCCTTTCTCTCTCTCCTTTGGCTCAGAAGCAGTAATTCCAGTTGAACTGGAAGTTCCTTCCCACAGGGTGACATATTATGACCCGATGACGAATCGGGCGCTCTTACTTGAGTCTCTTGATGAAGTCGAAGAGAAAAGGGACGAAGCAGATTTGCGTGCAGCAAGACATCGGCGTCAGATGGCACGCTATTATGACAAAAAAGTTCGCCTCAGAACTTTTGAACCAGGAGATTTGGTGCTAAAAAGAGTTTTTCCATCCCTTCCTCACCTTGGCCCAAAATGGGAAGGACCCTTTGTCATCCAACGGAAACTTGAAAAAGGAACCTTCAAGTTAACGACCGTAGATGGCGAGGAAGTCCCTCGAGCATGGAATGCCCAACACTTAATGCGATATTTGGATTAAAAATGCTGTACTTTTTGTTATTTTTCCTGTAAACTCTGTAATAAGGCACGACTTGCCTTGGGAAAATCTGACGATATGAATAAAGGACTATAAAGTGGATGTAGGCTACGACTTAGCTGAACCACTATAAAAATATTGTGTGTTATTTACTTTTATGCATTACGTATATACATTTATCAGTTATTCTGTTGTGATTATGAGATACAGAATAACTCACAGCTTAAAAAGGTTAAAGGCAAATAAGACATAAAAGAATGAGAAAACGACATTCGTAACTCTAACTCTCCAGAGAGAGAGAGTATAAAAGCGTCTCAGACTGAGCGCTGAAAAAGAAATTCTTCTTGTAACTCTAACTCTCCAGAGAGAGAGAGAGTATAAAAGCGTCTCCGACTGAGCGCTGAGAAAGAAATTCTTCTCGTAACTCTAACTCTCCAGAGAGAGAGAGAGAGTATAAAAGCGTCTCCGACTGAGCGCTGAAAAAGAACTCTTTCCCCGTTGAAAGACCGGGGAATGAATAGATGACTAAGCTCGAACTCTAACTCTCAAGAGAAAGAGAGAGAGTATAAAAGAAATGCCAGAAAAACGACAGGTACTGACGACACAGGAAGTGCTATCCCGTCAGAGAATTGGAAGCATTCAGATTGCTTGATTAAGCATATTAAATAATTTGTGGGAGTTAACCGGGGACACGTATGCAAACACATATTTCCCCCTCCACAACTTCGTTTCATAACTATAGACATGCATTTTTACATAAGTGCAGAACTACTAACAAATAAACATTGCAAAAAGTGAATTATTTTTATTTACAAATGAATGAATTTGTACAAGGAAATAGCTACAAAAGAAAGTGCAGGAGCTGCTTTTGCAGCAGCAATTATTGGTTCACAAAGATACTAAAAAGATACAGGGGAACCCACTATTTAGGTTTGGAATGAGCCTTAGATTTCTTGGCGGCTTTCTCCGCATCCTTTGCTTCCTTCTCGGCTTCAGTCAAGATTCGTTTTGATTTCTTTTTCCCTGAAGATGCGGTACTGGAGCCAGTAGACTTCTTCCCGGAGGGCGGGACACTGGAATCAAGAGAAGATTTTTTAGCAAGTTCTTCGGTAATAGATCTAGTTGAGAGCTTAACAACTAACCTTGAACCCGCATCCACAACTGCGAGGGGCTTGAGGACCTCAGGGTCTAGTTCTTCGGCCTTTAATTGCAAGCGCTTGTCTTGATCAGCCTTCATGGCAGCTAAGGTAACGTTATCAGCGCTTTTCGACTCCCCAGTTATTGCAACTTCCGGTTCCTCTTCATGCCCCCCGTCTCCTCCATCGTCCTTTAAAGCTGCTATCATTTCTTCATCATGAGGAGTGGTGACCTTAGTTGGCTCACTTCCTTCTCCCGAGTCTATAGAAGCAGCCTTGTCTTCCCCTTCTTTGGCCCTATCAGCGGGCTTTGTCCCAGCAGCAGCTCCTTGAGCTACATCTGTCTTTTTAGATGATTCAACACCTACAGAATGAGAAGCAACGGTTATCAATTCAAGCGAAAACAAAGGGTCTCTCATCGATCGTTCAATCACGTGGCGAAAGGTAGAAATAGCTTTGGCAAATTGAGGAGAAAAGATAGCGATACCTTCCGAAGACTTATCAGCGGGGGTGACCACTACCTCTGGGGTTAGTTCAGGAATAGGGGATAGCAGGGTTGTTCGAGGAATTCCTGGATTTTCGGGATCATACCCTTCAACTTCGGAGGTTGCAGGGGCAGAAGAAGAGGAACCAGCTTTGAGAATGGTTTTTTGTTTAGACTTCCGTCTCTCTTCTTCCATGACCTCAGCAATAAGGCGGCGCCCTTCAGCTAGGCGTTCCGGTTCATCATCTCTCAAATATTTCTCCATCAGTTTATCTTCATCGACGGAATCGATCTTAAGTTCTTCTTTTTCCCACTCAATGATCTGATTCCATACTTGAACCAGAGTGGATGGATAGTCTTCGATCCAAGAAATGTTTCGGCGACGAATAATATGTGCGAAGAATTCAATCATTAGTTCGCCGAAACTTTGAATCTCAACCTCCGCCTCAGATAATTGCTTGCGGGCCTCCTCCGCAGATTTAATAGCACACTCCACATTGCCCTCGGCCAGAGCAGCCCTGTTTTCTGCCTCCAACAACTTCGAAGCCAAGTCAGCATTCTTCTTTTCTAATTCAGCACTCCTTTTTGCTAACTCAGCGTTTTTCCGTTCAAGCTCAGCATAAGCAAGGCGTGTCTTAGCAGCCTCTGATTTGGCCTCGTCAGCTTGCTTCTTCAACTCAGAACGCTCCTGAGTGTGGGATTCAAGCAAGTCATGATAGCGTTTTTGAGTGTCCTCAAACTGTTGTTTGAAATTAGAAGCGTTCTTTTGAGCGACAGCTAGTTGAGCTTGAGTGTCTTCCAAATCTTTTCCTAGGGCTTTTAGAGCCTTGGCATCCTCCTCCGCGGTCTTTTGCATTGAATCAGTATTTGTCATTAGAGTGCGGATGATTCTAGAAAGATTGCGGGAATACTTGAACATCTCGGTATATTGTTTTTCCACCAAATCAATCTTTGCTTTGGCCTCATCTGCCCAATTAGACGAAATAGGTTCAAGGGCAGGTAAAAAGGTCAGAGTTTCGAAGTAGTGTTCGGGAAATTGCTCTTTCAAATATGCCCGTTTTATTGCAGTTCCCGCATCTGGTGGGGGAGGAGCGAGGATTGTCAATTCGGTGTCCCTTCCTGAAGAGGATTCGGTAGTCTCTTTGTCTGTCCTAGGTCGTTTAGTAGCAGGGACCTTTTGCTTACTTCGAGACCCGGTTTCTTTTGGAGGAGTTCTCTCTCTACTCCGCTTTTCATGGGAGGAAGTGGAGTCTTTAGATGGTGGTCTATCCTCCTCCCTGCGACTTTGATAGCTCTTATATTTCTCTTGTTCCGGTCGAACTGGTGAGCGAGAGCATGAGGGTCGAGAACGATAGGGATCATAAGGTCTTCTCTCCTCCCTACCACGATCATCCCGGCGATCATACTCGACATCCTGAGGAGGATTGGACATGCTGCGACGAAGCTTTCTTATATCGTAGTAGGATCGAGACATTGTACCTGCACGATAAAATAAACGAAGTTTAGAATTAATGGATTCATGGAGAAAGAAGCGCAACGAATGCTAATGCTGTGGTGTAAAGTGTATCCTAAGTGGTGTGTTTCCCCCCAACCAACCCGAGACTGAAGCTAGACTAGTGCGGGCAGGCTCTTTGGCCTTAGCAGGAGTGGTTTCTTCAGAAGAAGTGAAGACTAAAGGATCCTTCCTGAAATCCTCCGAAGTGTATATAGTCTCAGGTAAGGGGAGATCCCCCAAACCCTGAAATATGTGCTCATCAGTGTTAGGAACATCCCCTTCGGAAGCATGAGGTGGCGACTCTTGGGAGGATTTTGACTTGTCTAGAGAGATAGTTTCCTCGGGGGCAATATACCCTTCACGATGCTTTTCGGCCAGATTAGCCAATTCATCATCTTGTGTGGAAGATGGAGAAGGCGAGGTTTGAAGAGGCACTGTAAGAATTCCCGAGCCTTCTCCTGTCTCTGGAACTATCTCCACTGGAGGAATGTATGCGTAAGGGACCGTCCCATGACCAATGCTACGAAAAACGGATAGCAGCCCATGAAAGTGGAGGTATTCATCTTTAAGGACCTCGTCGATAGTCAAGAATTTTTGATCGCCATTAAGAAGTCGGTGCATCCGATCAAAGAACACCTGATCTGATATCTGTTTGGGATTGTCGACTGCAAACAAAAAGGAAAACAGGTCAGGGTGATGATTCAAGTGTATAGAATCCGGATTTAGAAAATCAACGCTTTACTTGATTTTGTCCATCTCCGGGCGCATCCAGATTGTTGCTTTATGTAGAACCATTCTAGTCTGGAATCTCCAGCTTTACTGCTAAATGGTGCAGAGATTATCTTCCTTTTTGGGACTGATTCAAAGTAGCAGAAGGATGGAGTCTCTCGAGTCCGATGCTTGAAATTATAAAAGAAGTGAACGTCATCGAACGTGAGCTCTATGCCTAGGATTTCACGATATGCTATGTACAAGGTGTGCAAATAGGCATATGAATTGGGATGCAACTGCATGGGGGCAATCCGCATTTGTCTTAAGAAATCAACGATGAAAGGAGAGAATGGAGGGATGGCGCCGACCATGCACATTAATCGAGTGACCGTCATATACCCTTCCGGAGGGTTGTGGGGACGGTCAGAGCGTGAGGGCACTAGGGTGTCCCTTTTCATTATTCCATACTTTAAGCAAATTCGAACAAGTCGGTCGTTGTCGATTGTCGATTCTACGGAATCTGGAGGTGATTCCAATATAATGGCAGATTCAAATTCGTCAGGGGCTCGATCGTCACCGATCCCCCCTTCTTCCTCAAAACCTAGAGATACCTCGTTCTCCGAAGACGCCTCGTTACTTTCTCGATTTCCAACCCCGTAGTCTGGACCCTCACTGTCCCATTCTGGATCAGACGAAGAAGATATATCCTCAAAAGTGATTTTGTTAGAAGTTTCCGGGGCTTCTTTCCTCTCAGCTAGACGGGAAGAGCGTCTGGGCCTCATTGTCATAGAACTATTGAAGAAGCAATAGCACGGATTAGAGTAAATTATCCCGTGCCCCCCTGTGCATATGTGTGAGCTAAAGTGTGTGTGGTGTGTGCAAAACATGAGAAGAAAAACACTTAAAAGCATAATGCGAAGTTCTAACGGAGCGGTGATGTTCAGAATAAATCTTGATGATCGTTTACGTTCATAAGGCACTACCCTAACTGTTCATTAAGTTGAAGATTATGTCAAGCGTTGATTAACCCTGGTTGGATAAAGTCTTGTGCTTTGAGTCGGAATATGCATATCATTCAGTTCGGGTAGGGCGTGCTTATTGTTGGGTTCGGATCGGATGTGCATATAGCTGGGATCGGCTCGGGTCTGCGCATTGTTCGGTTCGGAGAAGACATTCACATTTGGCAGTTTAAAACCGGATCGGAATAAGCATTTGGAGTGGTTCTGCAAACAAAAGGATCCATGCGTCCTTTTCCTTCCTCTATCTTTTCCTCCAATCCGACCTGGTCGGGCAAGCATGGCTTTCTCCACATCGCATTTCATTCCGACCCGATCCTAACATATGAACTTGTCCTCCCCTCCGTTGCTTCAACACTTCCTTACCCGAACCGAACCCAGTTCCTATTCTCCCCTTTTCCCGTCTTCAAATTTCACTAGACCGAAATGAAGTTAAGCGTTTATGTGCTTGAATGTTTAACGCTAGATCCCAATGACCCCCGTTGCTACCTCGAGACGGCGAAGACGCCATCAACGACGATGACAAACGGTGGAGGAGATCCAGGCGTCGGAGTTCAACAAACACCACACTCCAATCGCCTGATTTAACCGCAAAGTCTAGCTAAAATTAGTTATTGCATAAATAATCGGAGATTCAAAATACCTAACTGTTTTATTCGAAGATTGAAGCAAGAAGTTTTGGAGTTTTTGGATTTTTCTTAGGAAATAGGGTTTCGGTATAAAGCTGAGAGAATAAGAATTGTGGGAGTAAAAAAAAGTAGAAGAGTTTGGGTGATTGAATTTATATAAGACTTGAAATGGCTCTTTGTATTCCCCGTATTTTACTCCGTTCGGACCGAGTCCAAGCCAGCCCACATCTTCTGGCCCATCAACCCAGTGCAAAGCGAAACAGGAAGGAAAGGTGCTCGGGTCGGACACCGAACCGGGTAGAAATCTGTGCATTCCTCTAGCATTCGAATTGGATTTAAAAGAAAAACTAGGAAGGAACGTACCTGAGAAGAATACTATATGTTGAGAAGGACTTCTGGACTTGACTCAAAAATGAAGAAAATGAATCAAGTGTTTCACGACATATATATAAGCAATAAGAGACATGTCTTCATGAAGCAACGCATCTTCACGAACGAACAGAAATGACTTTCTGGCTGTTCTGATTCAAGGACTAGCATTTCAAACGACATCAAAGCACGCTTCGTATACAACAGAAGCATCCTTTGAGGGGGCAAAATGTTAGCCTACTTTGTGAACTAGGCAACACAAAGTCAAGAAACCAAACATTGAAGGGCATTTTTAATTAGAAGACTTCGGTTCGGATTGGAGAAGACTCTACAATCTAGATTAGATAGCAGCAGCTGTTCGGATCGGGTCAGAGCAAACCATCGGTTCGGGTCGGAAAGCGTCCTCTGTTCGGATCGGTGAACTCCTATTGAGTAGATTGGTAAGGCATATCTAATCGGATCGGAGGGCAACTAAATCTCGATTGGATCGGAAAGCCACCTGTTTGCCACGAAAATGGATCGGAGCGGAGCAGATTAGAGAAGAAGAGAGCATCGCATCTAAGCCAATCCGGTTCGGATCGGGTATCCCGATCCGAACCCCTTATCTGCGCGTCTCCGACCCGAACCCATGCTCCATGTTACTCTCCTGCAAAATCGCCTGAATATCCGGACCGGCTATGACCAGTTCCTACCCATAACGTTCGTCCCTTTGATGCGCTGTCAACATAATAGTTCATCCGAACCCGAAGATAGTGGGATGGACGACATGTGGCCCCGACCCGGATCAAGTTTCAAGCAAATTCACACCTATAAATACCCCGTCTGGAGACAAAGAGAAGGATCTTTTTTCAGCACTTTGAGAATTCAGCTACCTCCATCATCCGAACTCCATTACTCCCGGAGAATCCAAATCATCTTTCATTCTTTGTTTTAGTCAATTGAGTGAACATAAGTGAGTTGTGAGTGGAATTGAGTGAATCTAACATTGTATTTGCAACTGAATTATTGAATATAGTGAAAGATAAGTGGACGTAGGCATTTCTTCGCCGAACCACTATAAATCCTGCGTGTTCATTTTTATTTTTGTCTCATTTCATCTTGCTTTTAATCAACTTGGGTGTTAGAACCACTTTTGGGTCTAACAATATATTATATATATTTCGTCGATTTCCTTTTAAAACGTATTTTATAAATCGTTTTAAATTCGTTTTCAAAACGGTTTCAACTTCATATTCAGTTTCTAATCAAAATTGAATATTCCAGTATAAATTCCTTTTAATTTCATTTCAAATCGATTTCCATTCAATTTCAGTTCGTTTTCAATTCAATTCAATTTCAATTTGAATTCATTTCTATTCAATTTCAATTTGAATTCAATTCTATTCAATTTCAATTCGAATTCATTTTCAATTCGAATTCATTTCAAATTGATTTACCTTCAATTTCAATTCGATTCGAATTCATTTTATTTTCAATTCGAATTCTAATTCATTTCAATTCAATTCGAATTCTAATTCATTTCAATTCGATTCGAATTCTAATTTCTTTTCTATTCAATTCGAGTCGAATTCATTTTCTAAAATATTCGATTATTGAAATCACTTTTCAATATTCATTAAAAACAAATAAAATCGATATAAATTTCGTTCACGTCAAAATGGCATCAATCTAATCAACATGGCTTCATATATTCTATTTTCAAATATTCTATTTCAAATATTTCTTTTTCAAATATTTCTTTTTCAAAACTGGAATGAGGCCCAATCAATTACCATATAATGTTAATTATATGGATTTTCTACAACACATGTATATAATAACAACGATGAATAATCAACCATCATCCAAAGTGCATTCTACACTGTATAAGCATCAAATATAAATATTTAACGCTCATAACAGTCTGTTCATCAATCGATCGACATACAGCTAAATAATTGGGATTAGTGTACGCCAAATATCATCCCAATACCCGTGTGGGGTTTCAAATAATCAAACATAGGTTTTATTTGTGCAGTTGGGCGATGTGTAAAATTTATCGTCCCAATCAATATCAATCAAATCAGTGCATATAAACAAATCTCCGATTTGTTTATAAATATTTATTTTATATACACGTTAAAAATTCTATTTTCAACTATAAAATATGTTTAACTATATAAATATTTAATTTCATTTCACATCACATCACACAATCAACTACACATCAAAATTAAAAAACAAGCATACAAGCCGTCAAAATTAAAAAACAAGCATACAAGCCGTCCATGGTCTGTCGACGACAGGTGTCGGGTGCTACTAAACACCGTCTGCATCCTAGTATATATTTCAACTAGAAAAAAATAAATTAAAGGTGAGAAGTTCTCATAGAGGGTTCCACTCCGCCGTGCTTTGCTTTTGAACTGCTGAATCGCCTGAATCTATTTGTAATTCCAATACAGTCTTTTCATGCTGTTCAAATAAAAATTATATTTTTATTACTTCATTTCAATCAATAAAAATGATATTTTTATTTTTATTTTATATATTTTTACAACGCTTATTTCTCTATAAAAATTTATATTTTTATATCCACTTCTAATATAAAGATCGAATTTTTATATCATCGCTATAAAAATCACATTTTGATTTCAACATATATATAATAAAAAATCATATTTTTATATCGCTATATAAATAAAAATTGTATTTTTATATTCTCTATCTTATAAAAATTATATTTTTAATCTTCACATCTAATTAAAATCATATTTTTATTATCATACTTATATAAAAATTATATTTTTACCTCGCCTTCTATAAAAATAAAATCACATTTTATATGCTAAAAGTCGGATTTTTACATAACTAAAAATCTCCTTTTTATAATCTAAAAATCATTCTTTTACATCCCTAAAAATCTATTCTTTTACTTAAGAAAAATCTCTTCTTTTCGATTAACAAATTTGTAACACCCCGTAATTCTGTTAATATTAATATTCACAAATTAAAGAAAAACTAATCTCAGACGTGAGAATTGTGGGAAACGGGTTGCGCCATTGTGTTCGTCTCGGAATTCTGGTCGAAATAGAGTCCGAGTTTGCAAGAATTGGACTTCGTATGAAGAAGTTATGACCATCGGAAGTTTCAGAAAATTCAAAACAGCTCGCAAGAAATTTAAAATTCAAACTGAAAGTGCAGAAGCGGGCTGGGCGGGAAAATTCCCGCCCAGGCAGGTCGACTGGGGAGTCGACACTAGTGTCGACCTGCCCCTCCAGGTCGACTATAGTGTCGACCTGGGTGTCGACCTGGTCAGTCGACTAGGGTTTTGACTGAGCCCAATCTTGAGCTGCTGATGTGTCTTTAGGACTGAGTTGGCAAATTAAACGGTTCAGTTTAGTTCTGAGTTGATCTGAAGGTCTGAATAAACCCTAAACTCTATAAATACCTAGGTAGTCTCTCACCCTAATTCATATGAAAAATAGAATAGCTACCGTCATACCGCCACCATGGAACTCAGTGGAGCCGCCGCCAACTAAGAAGGAAGAAAAGCTAATCAAATTCTAATTCTACTCAACTCTAAAGCAAATCAAGACTCTCTTTTCTTCTCTAATTGTGAGTATGATGATCTTAACAAGATTATTGTTAAACTAATTAGATTAAGTCATGAATGGATTATAAGTGAATGATATGGATTATCATATACGTTGTTGTAAACCATATGCTATCATGTACGTTATAAATCCTATGCTATGAGACGATGATATCCTATATGTTGTAAATCATGCTATGATGATGTTGTATAGGTTGTAGTTTTTTATGCTAAATTGAGATGAATCATACATGTTATAAAGTCATGATGTTATTGTCTATGCTAGTTAGTTCATGTTAATCAAATCATCATGTTTGGGTTATGTTGATCTATATGACAAACCATGTATGCAAGTTTAGGTTGATTAGTAAAAGTTATGAACATATGCCATGACATCTATTATGACATCTAGAATTATGCTATGACATATGTGAAGTTCTATGCTAGTTCACACCATCATAATGTTGTCTAAAACCCCATATGCAAGTATATACACAAATTTGGGTTATGATCATATCATGTAAATTGTGACATTTAACAAATTGACACATTTAGATCCTTAACATGTGTAGTTTATGCAAGTTTCACCCCTATTATGATTGGATTATTTTACTTGTCTATATGTTGTGATAATTTATTTTGTGCTATGAGTTAGACTATTCGAGTCTAACGTATATTCTGCGTTGAATAAGCGAACGTATAAACATGGGGTAGGGGTAATATTAAGGATTCAATAATAAGAAGTTGGGGTGCAATTGATATGATTTTGCATGCCATGAGTGAATGACCATAATTGAGTCAATTATGGACATCAATAAAAGTGGACTTAATTAATAATTTGGATAGGGAATTATTAAAACTGGGGTAAAAGATTATAAGTGATAATCAATGCTTAGGACACGAGGTTGGACTCGGTTGTGACGTAAACCTGCCCGGACCCACCCGGCAAATCCAGTGGTCACAAATGTCAGCCCAATGTGAGAGGTCTTAGGCCTAAACTAAAGCATAACAGTTGTAAAGACACGAGGTTAGACTCTTTTATGGTGTAAGACTGCCCGGACCCGCCCGGAAAATCCAACTGCCATAAATGCCAGTCTAATGTGAGAGATCTTTATGAGGTTATGGCCTGAATGAATTAAGAAATACTTAACCAGATAAACATGTAAGGGGACATGGGGGTTAAGTAGGTGCCTTGGGTGGCATGAGGAATCTAGTGGGTGCCCTTAGTGGCATGTGAAATACGATTAGTAAGACTTAACCAAACACACATGTAAATGAACATGACTAAGAGGGTTAAGTGGGATGTACTAGTGGACAAGCTTTGGTGGGTAGCTTGCGGGGGCCCATTTCAACCAGTATCCCAAAGGTATCTTTGTGGGCTCGACCCAATTCGAGGACGGGACACGCATACTGGGCTTGACTATAAGAGGCCAAAACGGGGAGCGGTGGCAACGCAAGTCCAACGGGTTCATATGCGTGTGTGGACTCGGGCTGGTAGGTAAGACGTTGTTGCATCGTGTAGGTATAAGCCGTGCATTCTCAAGTTTTATCGGGTTGCCACTTTAGGGGAGTGATACACGCCCACTGTGGGGCCAGCACGGGTATCTACGAGTAGGGAGCCGATCGAAAGTGGGTAGTGGGGTACACCTAGTGGAGATAGGGGCAGACGGCACCTATGTAGTCAGCTAGGGGTACGCAAGGCTATTTATATAGTTTCTGTGTGAAGCAAGCGGGATCAACCTTTAGGGTGACTGGTGCGGTGCAGTGTAGTAATGTTTGGTGCAGTGTAGTAATGTGCGGTGCAGTGTAGTAATTATTCGTTAGTAATTAGGTGTGCCTTTAATGTTATCGTTATCTGCTCATTCCATACCTAATAGTTCATAAACATTTACTTGTCTTCCAGCTTATGCCTTAGTCTAGTTATTTTGATAGTAGTATTGTTAGAATTATCATACTCGCCAGACTTTATGTCTGACCCCCTCCATTTCTATCCTTTTTCCCCCTCCAGGTCCTCAGGTTGGGCCCAGTTCTAGTGTATTTTGATTGGATCGCTTCATCTCTCTTTGGAAAGCTTGGACCGTTGAAGTAAAGTCCAGCTTGTTATCTTCTTTAATGGCTATTTGTGTAATGGGGTTATGTATTTTGTTTTATGAAGATGGATATTGTACTTGACTCTGATTTACGGTTTTATGATGTAACAAACATGTTTAATTTCCACTGCAATAAAATGAAGTTTTAGATTTCCAAGTACTACTTATTATCTGTCTTGTTGTAATTTTTCTGTTCTATATTCACTTAAAACCTCCATGGAAGTTAATGCATTCCCTTTGTGAGTGACATTAATGGACGTGGGGTGTTACACGTGGTATCAGAGCTTAAGGTTACCAGAACAGATAAATTTTTTAGAAATACTATTTTTCTAAAGTATTTTTGGAAGAAACATGTCTTAATGAGTAATTTAAGAGGAAAGTTTTTAAGAAAAACATAATCCCCAAATAGCCATATATCTTTATCTTTCGACTTCTCCATTTTGAATCTTTCGTTTTTCGTTTCAGCATGGCTGAAGATCTTAACCTACCTGACGGTGTAACGATACCAGGATGGTATAGGAGGCTATTAGAGGCTAGGGCCGCTGCAGGTCCAGCCAATGTTCGTCCACCACCAGTTGCACCCGTTCCTCCTCTTCCTCCTCGCGTAGATACTTTTGGAAAGACGTGCAAGGAATTTAAGGCTATGGGTGGAAAACCTTTTCAAGGGTCAGAAACAATTGTGGAAGCTAGAGATTGGCTTAAGGAGGTGGAAGAATTGTTAGAAATCTTTGAAGTGGAAGAAGGGAGGAAAGTCAAGTTAGCAGCTTGGTTAATGAAGGGAGAGGCCTCATTTTGGTGGGAGGTCACTAATGGGGAGCGTCCTGTTGATTCTTGGGCGGATTTCAGGAGTAGGTTTGTGGCAAAGTTTCTCTCAAGGGCAGAAGATAATCTATATATGGAAAGGTTCTTGACATTGAAGCAAGGAAGCTCATCGGTGAAAGAATATGTCAACAAATCTAATCAGTTAGCAAGGTTTGGCTTGGACTTAGTGAACACGCCAGAGAAGAAGGCTCTGAGGTTCGTTAATGGATTGAATGAACCATTGCAAGGGTTGGCTATGACCCACATCCCTATGCGGGCCACCTTTGAGAAGCTAGTAGACATGGCACTCATGCACGAGGAGAAAGGCACTAAAGCTGATAAGGCACCCGAGAAGAAAGGGGATCAGAAGAAACCACAACAGCAAAACAAGAAGGGTGGTAAGGACAATAATGGCAACGGAAAGAAGAAATGCTTTAACTGTGGGACACCAGGCCATCTCAGCAAGGATTGCCGAAAGAAAAAGAAGACTGGTTGTTTTCACTGTGGTGAAGCGGGACATCTAGTGAAGGACTGCCCAAAGAAGGGGCAGAGGGCAGGGACTACCTCGGGAGGACAGGTGCAGGCTCTTATGGCACCAGGGCAGGCAAGGGGATAAGTTCAGGCTCTCGAGGTCCCACCGCTGCAAGAACGAGGTAGAACCATTTCTGTTGAAAGCTTAGTTTTTCTGTTTGATCATCATGTCCGTACCTTATTCGATTCGGGCGCATCGCATTCGTTTATCTCTACATCATTAGTTGAATCACTGCACTGAAACACCAGTTTAGTAGAGGATCCCTGAGTTGTTTCGAATCCAATTAGGGGCTCAGCTTATTTGTCCATGATATGTTTGGATTTGAAAATTTCTATACTTAGCGTTGAGTTTAGATGTGATGCTTATGTGTTGGGCTTCACGGGCTATGGGCTAATTTTAGGAATGGATTGGTTATCCAGGAATGGGGTCGTTCTTGATTGTGAAAGGAGAGTAGTTAGGCTGATGACTCGCCTTGGCAACACCCTCGAAATCTTTTGTAATCCTATAGATTCCGTTATGCTAAGTTATTTAGAATCGCTTGACGCGTCTGTGGAAAATCTATGATCTGTTAGAGTGGTCCGAGAATATTCGGATGTGTTTGAGGAGGTGAAGGGCTTGCCTCCGAAGCGGGAGATAGATTTTCGAATATATCTTGTGGATAATGTGAAACCAGTATCTTTGCCAGTACGCCACATGGCTCCACGTGAAAGGAGGGAACTCGATAAGCAAGTGAAAGAGTTGCTTGAGAAGGGGTTCATAAGACGAAGTATATCGGAGTGGGGTGCTCTAGTAGTATTTGCCACGAAGGCGGATGGGTCCCTTAGACTTTGTGTGGATTATAGAGAACTTAATAAGCTCACTAAGAAGAACTGACACCCACTGCCGAGGATTGACGATCTCTTCGATCAGTTAGTTGGCGCCTCAGTGTTTTCGCAGTTGGACTTAGCCACTGGTTTCCATCAGTTGAGAGTGGCTGAGGATAGCATAGACAAGACTGCCTTTAGGACTCCGGACGGTTTCTATGAAAGGCTAGTGATGCCCTTCGGTTTGACAAACACCCCCGAATACTTTGTTGATTTGATGAGTAGGGTGTTTAGGGAGTACCTTAACAAATTCGTGGTAGTCTTTGTAGACGACATCTTGATCTTTTCTAAGGATGAAGAAGAGCATGCCCTACATCTTAGGGAAGTGTTGGAGACCCTTCGAGCGCATAGCCTTAAAGATAAATTTTCTAAGTGTCACTTCTGGAGGAAGGAAGTACGATTCTTATGGCACGTGGTTTCCAAGGAAGGGATAGTTGTGGATCCCGCGAAGGTGGTGGCCATCCAAGATTGGAAGGTCCCTAAAAATGCTACCGAAGTGAGAAGTTTCTTGGGGTTGGCTGGCTATTATAGGAAGTTTATCAAAGACTTCGCAAAGATATCAGCTCCATTAACACACTTGACGAAGAAGAACCTAGTTTTCACATGGGACGTAGATTGTGATGATGCGTTCCAACGTTTGAAGAGAGCTTTGACCTCAGCCCCAGTCTTAGTATTGCCAGATGGGAGTAAGTCATTTACCGTTTATACTGACGCTTGTGGGATAGGACTAGGCGCAGTCTTAATGCAAGAGGGAAGGTAATAGCCTATGGTGGAAGGCAGTTCAGAGCGCATGAGAAGAATTACCCCACACATGACCTAGAGTTGGCCGCTATTGTTTTCACGCTTAAGTCTTGGCGTTATCTTCTTGGCGAGAAATTCGAATTATTCACTGACCACAAATCGCTAAAATACTTATTCTCTCAGAAGGACTTGAACTTAAGGCAGCAAAGGTGGATGGAGTTCTTAGCATCCTACGACTTCGAGATAGCATATACCCCTGGCAAGGGTAACGTAGTGGCAGATGCCTTAAGTAGAAAAAGATTATCCTTAAGTCCTTTGTTTGTTGAGCGGCGAAGCTTTGAATTCATCTTTGTGTTTGACTTTAAACCTTCCGTTGATTTTGTACCCGGTTTGCTAGCATCCTTGGAGGTCAGACCTATGCTTTTGGGACGTATTGGCGAGGCACAGCGAGACGACCCACAGTTAGTTGAGTTAGTAGAAAAGCTCAAAGGAGGGGAGTCATCAAGCCATCTCCGTAGGTATACCCTAGATGATAAGGGTTGGTTACGTAGGGACGGTAAACTTTGTGTACCAAAAGACGATGACCTAAGGAAGACTATTCTTGACGAAGCACATCGTTCGAAGATGACCATTCATCCCGGCGGGGACAAGATGTACATGGACATGAGACGAGTTTACTTTTGGGCCAGCATGAAGAAAGATGTGGCCAAGTATGTCGCCAGATGCTTGGTGTGCCAACAAGTAAAAGAGGAGCAAAAGAAACCCGGTGGGTTGCTTCACCCATTGGAGGTTTCACTATGGAAGTGGGAGAGTGTCTCGATGGACTTTGTGGATGGATTACCAAGATCAAGGAAGGGTAATACGGGGATATGGGTTATAGTAGATAGACTTACTAAGAGCGCCCATTTCATTCCCATGAAGAGTAAGAGAACTGCTCCATGGTTAGCTTCTGTATACGTCCGAGAAATAGTTCGTTTGCACGGTGTTCCTTCTAGCATAGTGAGCGACCGCGATCCTATTTTCACTAGCGAATTTTGGAGAAGCTTACAAGAGGCGGTAGGGACTCAGTTATGTTTGAGCACCGCATATCATCCTCAGACGGACGGCCAAACCGAGAGGGTGAATCGCATTCTAGAGGATCTTTTGAGGCTATGTATCCTAGACTTTGGGGGTACATGGGAAGAGCATCTTCCGTTGGTAGGTTCGCGTACAATAATAGCTTTCAGTCCAGCATTGGCATTGCACCTTTCGAAGCTCTTTATGGACGACCTTGTCGTTCACCTACATGTTGGTGGGAATCTACGGATAAGATCTTACTTGGGCCCGATATGATTAGGGAGACTTCGGAGAAGATCGACTTGATTCGAAGGAGGATGAAAGCAGCGCAAGATAGGCAGAAATCTTATGCGGACAAGAGGAGAACAGATCTTGAGTTTGAAGTTGGGGACATGGTCTTTATCAAAGTGTCTCCATTACGGAATGTTGTTCGCTTTGGGTCCGTAGGGAAGTTAGCACCTAGGTTCGTAGGGCCGTTTCCTATTAAGGAAATGATTAGACAGATGGCGTATAGAGTGGAGTTGCTAGAGAGACTTAGTGGTGTACACGATGTATTCCATGTGTCACATTTGAGGAAGTGCTTGCACGAGACCGCGGAAGTGGTAGAGCAAACTTGCTTAGAGAAGTGGAGATAGAGCGTGATGCGACGATTCGACGAGCTCCTACGCGCATTGTTGGGTCAGAGATTAAGAAGCTGAGAAATCGAGAGGTCGGACTAGTCAAAGTGCAATGGGGAGATGATGAGAGCAACACTACTTGGGAGACAGAAGAGAAGATGCGTTCACGATACCCTTTTCTTTTTGAGTGTATGTCCTTTAATTTCTCCTTTATAGCTTATCTTGTACTTATCTTACCTTTAGAGTATCCTCTCGCTAGTATCCTTGACCTTTAGTTAGGATAATCCTATGGTTGAAACATGTGTTTGAGACATGTTATGTATGATGGATGCAAAGTGGATGCAAGTGTTTGCTAGTGGTTGCTCGTGGACGCATATACACACACTATTAGGCACTAGATCGGCTCGGTCACTTCATATTGCATATTGCATATAAATGGCTGTATTTAGTAAAATGGATGTATGATGATTGTTTTATCATATGGATGCTGCATTCAGATGATGATTGTGCACGCATATAGAGATAATATGTAGCATTAAGGAACTTTTGCATACATAATGGACGCATGGCACTATCATGAATTGCATTAAGGAAGTCAACTGAATCAGTGGACCGCCTGATTTTGCATTAGATATGGACATATACACACACTGTGCATTTAAACATGAAAGTATTAGAAGTCTATAAGGACAATGGATGCCTGTGTTTGATGGTTGAGTAGATGGACGATTGGATGATGGGATATACATTCTTCTTGACTTGAAGATTTCGGGGACGAAATCCTTTAAGGAGTGGAGAATGTAACACCCCGTAATTCTGTTAATATTAATATTCACAAATTAAAGAATAACTAATCTCAGATGTGAGAATTTTGGGAAACGGGTTGCGCCATTGTGTTCGTCTCGGAATTCTGGTCGAAATAGAGTCCGAGTTTGCATGAATTGGACTTCGTATGAAGAAGTTATGGCCATCGGAAGTTTCAGAAAATTCAAAACAGCTCGCAGGAAATTTAAAATTCAAACTGAAAGTGCAGAAGCGGGCTGGGCGGGAAAACTCCCCCCCAGGCAGGTCGACTGGGGAGTCGACACTAGTGTCGACCTGCCCCCCTAGGTCGACTATAGTGTCGACCTGGTCAGTCGGCTAGGGTTTTGACTGAGCCCAATCTTGACCTGCTGATGTGTCTTTAGGGCTGAGTTGGCAAATTAAACGGTTCAGTTTAGTTCTGAGTTGATCTGAAGGTCTAAATAAACCCTAAACTCTATAAATACCTAGGTAGTCTCTCACCCTAATTCATATGAAAAATTGAATAGCTACCGTCATACCGCCACCATGGAACTCAGTGGAGCCGCCGCCAACTAAGAAGGAAGAAAAGCTAATCAAATTCTAATTCTACTCAACTCTAAAGCAAATCAAGACTCTCTTTTCTTCTCTAATTGTGAGTATGATGATCTTAACAAGATTATTGTTAGACTAATTAGATTAAGTCATGAATGGATTATAAGTGAATGATATGGATTATCATATATGTTGTTGTAAACCTTATGCTATCATGTATGTTATAAATCCTATGCTATGTGATGATGATATCCTATATGTTGTAAATCATGCTATGATGATGTTGTATAGGTTGTAGTTTTCTATGCTAAATTGAGATGAATCATACATGTTATAAAGTCATGATGTTATTGTCTATGCTAGTTAGTTCATGTTAATCAAATCATCATGTTTGGGTTATGTTGATCTATATGACAAACCATGTATGCAAGTTTAGGTTGATTAGTAAAAGTTATGAACATATGCCATGACATCTATTATGACATCTAGAATTATGCTATGACATATGTGAAGTTCTGTGCTAGTTCACACCATCATTATGTTGTCTAAAACCCCATATGCAAGTATATACACAAATTTGGGTTATGATCATATCATGTAAATTGTGACATTTAACAAATTGACACCTTTAGATCCTTAACACGTGTAGTTTATGCAAGTTTCACCCCTATTATGATGGGATTATTTTACTTGTCTAAATGTTGTGATAATTTATTTTGTGCTATGAGTTAGACTATTCGAGTCTAACGTATATTCTGCGTTGAATAAGCGAACGTATAAACGTGGGGTAGGGGTAATATTAAGAATTCAATAATAAGAAGTTGGGGTGCAATTGATATGATTTTGCATGCCATGAGTGGATGACCATAATTGGGTCAATTATGGACATCAATAAAAGTGGACTTAATTAATAAATTGGATAGGGAATTATTAAAACTGGGGTAAAAGATTATAAGTGATAATCAATGCTTAGGACACGAGGTTGGACTCGTTTGTGACGTAAACCTGCCCGGACCCGCCCGGCAAATCCAGTGGTCACAAATGTCAGCCCAATGTGAGGGGTCCTAGGCCTAAACTAAAGCATAACAGTTGTAAAGATACGAGGTTAGACTCTTTTATGGTGTAAGACTGCCCGGACCCGCCCGGCAAATCCAGCTGCCATAAATGCCAGTCTAATGTGAGAGGTCTTTATGAGGTTATGGCCTGAATGAATTAAGAAATACTTAACCAGATAAACATGTAAGGGGACATGGGGGTTAAGTAGGTGCCTTGGGTGGCATGAGGAATCTAGTGGGTGCCCTTAGTGGCATGTGAAATACGATTAGTAAGACTTAACCAAACATACATGTAAATGAACATGACTAAGAGGGTTAAGTGAGATGTACTAGTGGACAAGCTTAGGTGGGTAGCTTGTGGGGGCCCATTTCAACCAGTATCCCAAATGTATCTTTGTGGGCTCGACCCAAGTCGAGGACGGGACACGCATACTGGGCTTGACTATAAGAGGCCAAAACGGGGAGCGGTGGCAACACAAGTCCAACGGGTTTCATATGCGTGTGTGGACCCGGGCTGGTAGGTAAGACGTTGTTGCATCGTGTAGGTATAAGCCGTGCATTCTCAAGTTGTATCGGGTTGCCACTTTAGGGGAGTGATACACCCCACTGTGGGGCCAACACGGGTATCTACGAGTAGGGAGCCGATCGAAAGTGGGTAGTGGGGTACACCTAGTGGAGATAGGGGCAGACGGCACCTATGTAGTCAGCTAGGGGTACGCAAGGCTATTTCTATAGTTTCTGTGTGAAGCAAGCGGTATCAACCTTTAGGGTGACTGGTGCGGTGCAGTAATGTGCGGTGCAGTGTAGTAATGTGCGGTGCAGTGTAGTAATTATTCGTTAGTAATTAGGTGTGCCTTTAACGTTATCTTTAATGTTATCTTTATCTTCTCATTCCATACCTAATAGTTCATAGACAATTACTTGTCTTCCAGCTTATGCCTTAGTCTAGTTATTTTGACAGTAGTATTGTTAGAATTATCATTCTCGTCAGACTTTATGTCTGACCCCCTCCATTTCTATCCTTTTCCCCCTCCAGGTCCTCAGGTTGGGCCCAGCTCTAGTGGAGTTTGATTGGATCGCTTCATCTCTCTTTGGAAAGCTTGGACCGTTGAAGTAAAGTCCAGCATGTTATCTTCTTTAATGGCTATTTGTGTAATGGGGTTATGTATTTTGTTTTATGAAGATGGATATTGTACTTGACTCTGATTTACGGTTTTATGATGTAACAAACATGTTTAATTTCCGCTGCAATAAAATGAAGTTTTAGATTTCCAAGTACTACTTATTATCTGTCTTGTTGTAATTTTTCTGTTCTATATTCACTTAAAACCTCCATGGAAGTTAATGCATTCCCTTTGTGAGTGACATTAATGGACGTGGGGTGTTACAAAATTCATGTCCTTGTTTTAAAACCCCCTTCTTTTTCATTATAAAAAAAATCAGTTTTTAAAACTATATATATATATTTAAAAAGAGAAAAGAAAAATAAAATAAAACAATAAAACACAAAAAAAAAACTTACAGCGTTTCAAGAGGGGGGTTCACGTCAGTTCTTGGGGGGAGCAGGTGGTCGGGAAGGGGGGTTTGCGGTTTCGAGGTGGCGCCGGAGATCCTGGTGGTGGCGCCGGTTTGTGGAGGCAAGGGGGTAGCGGCTGTTTTAGGGTTGGTGAGGGGGGCGATTTGAAATAGGAGCGAGAGAACAGGGGGGAGTCGGAGGGTGGAGGAGTGATGGGGGTGGCCTGACGGTGGTGGAAGGTGGTGGCGCACCGCGGTGGTGACCAGCAGCCAGTGGTGGCGCGTGATTCCCCTTCCCTCCCCCATCGTGTGTTTTTTTTATTTGATTTGAAGACTGCGTTGACCGATGATAGGGATTGGGGGAATATATATATTTATATATTTTATTTTAATTTTCCTTCAAAAAGTTACTTTTTTCTCCAATCTTCAATCCGAACCCAACGACTGTCGACCATAGCTAATTACCCCCATTCCGAACACAATGGGATATGTATCGTAAGCTGATTCGACCATTTCGATCAGTTTTCGTCAAATTCTGAGACCATTTGAAAAATGTCCAATCTCCAGTCGATTAAAATCTACTAAAACTGGTCAAACGCGTTTTCCTTTGCCACGCTCACATATTGATTCGAAAAATTATGAATTTTAAAACCTAGCAATAACTAGACATCCCGGATCCAATAAAATTGGTTTCGTCGAAAACCGAGGTCGTTTGCAAAATTCCTCTTCTTAAGGGCCAGAATTCCATAGCGACTATTCTGAATTTTAAATTTGGCATATCTTTTGATTCCCTCTATGAAATTTTGATTTTTCGGATTCGTTGGAAAGATATTCTCAAATAGATTCTAATATTTTTGGTTTCACTAAAATCCGGTTTATTTTGAATCTTGTACATTCATTTGAACTTTGAAATCGAATTATCGAACTACCGCGCCATTTTCAATTCCTTTTATAATTTAAAATAAATATTTATTGTTAGATCAAAATTTGGACCTAACACCCAAATTGTTCTGATTCGTAAAGAATTATAACTGGAGAATGAAGAAAAAGCAGAAAACACACAGAATTTATAGTGGTTCGGCGTTAACGAGCCTACGTCCACTTTATATGTTATCGATTATACTTTGAATTCTAGTACAATCAATGATTTCTCTCAAACTCACTCTTACAATTGTGATGTCTCTCAGTAATCTCGTAATAAAACTGACAAGTAATAGTGGTATGACAGTATTGGTGGAATCAGTGCTCAATACTGCCAAAAAGATCCTGAAAAATGCCAAGCTCTGGGCTATTTATAGCTGATTTTGTCAGGCGAATCGCGGTCACATGTGGCACAGATCCCGAGAATATCGGATCGGATCGCACCTTGATGAAGAATTAGTCAAATTAGCCGTTGTGGACAGGTGTCGCGATCCCCTTAAATATCGGATCGAGCAAGGAGGAGGAATTGGTCAAAGTGACAGTTGGGGACACGTGTCGCTGGATCCGTGCATCTCGGATCGCCGAAGACTAGCTCGTGCTTGAACAGGTCAGAGGCTTCGCTGTGCGTCGGGGGATTAGATCGGTCTGTGCAGGGTAGTAGTGTAAGTGCAGTTCGAGTCGTGTAGAGGTAGTCGGATCGCTGATGCTATGGGGGCGATCCGAGAGAGGCGACCCTCTGGTGCGATCCGATCCTTCATGGACTTAAGGAACGTAGTTTCATACTTTCTTCTTGTGTGTGAACCTTGGTGGCTTGGTCAAAAAGCTAGCCAACATTTTGCCCCCTCGAAGTATGTTTTATCGATGATGGAACATGCTTCGAAACTGCAGAAATATCTTTTCATAAAGAGATGCAAATCAATGGTAGCGTCTATTCGAAAGGTCGTATCATTTACGGAATGTCGTGTCCCTTTGCTCGCTATAAATATCGGATAAATCTTCAATAATTTCCCTGTTTATTGGACAATTCTTTTCTGGGATCTTTTAGAGGCTTCGTCGTTGAGTTCACCAGGTAAATTCCTTGAATTTTTCTTTTTCTCTTTTCCTTTTTTTTATATAGCTCTGTCTTTTTACTTCTGCCCGCGACCTGTCGATTCGGCTCACCTAAGCGCGATGCGACTCGTGGTGCGATTCGTCTGATCCGTTGAGCATCTGGGCCTTGAAACTTGATGGGCTTCTCCACGGATCGTGAGGGATTTTGGTTCGTGGCCCGTCTATTTTCACGGATCGAATAAGACAAAAAGGGGGGAGACTAACGGTCGCCCCTTAGTCTATATAAGCTGATCCCCATCCTCATTCTTCTCCTCTTCTTCCTTCTTTCGCAGCCGCCGCCAGTTTTCTTGAGAAAAACCCTAACTTTGATTTCCAAATTCCCACCCGATTTCAAACTTTAAAAGGTAATTAAACAACTTCTCTTTAGTTTCTATCGTGTTCGCACTGGTTTAGAGAGTGGAGACAGCGGAGTTTCGTGGGATTTGGTGATAGTAAACATGAACGTGCCTGATTCGGTTCCATGGGTTTAAGGGTGGAGAGGAGAGTTGAGGAAGTAGAAGGAAGGGATGACCAGGTCGGTTCGTGGGTAGGGGCTTCGACTTGGGTCGCAGAAATGGTGAAAGCAAAGAGAGGAGTGGGAGAGCAGTCTTGGATCGGAACGAGGTAGCAGGAGCGGGTCGGACTGGGTCGTGAAAAGTCACTGGTTCACGAGGGAATAGGAAGAAGTGGATCGCGGGGGGTCCTTGCGATCCGTTTCGGTTTCACGATCCGATGCTTTTTCATGACTTAGTGCTTTTGCCGCGGGTCCATACCCGTTTCACGATCCGTAGATATACCACGATCCGGTCCCTGCTGCGCGATCCAGTTTGATGAACTTGTTACATAAATAATGTGACCAAACTCTGATATATCGATGGACAGTTAGGCTAGAGCCCTCTAGACGAAAATTTATGGACTGATCAGGAGCATAACTTAACAACGGACTACCACTAATGTCTCAATGATCTTTTAACTTCTATTTTTTTCTTTAATGCATGCACAGGCACACACTTGCACTTTCACACACGGGGGGAAAGGACAATTATATTCTTATTTCTCATGTTTACTCGCCTAAACAGTAATGTCGAATAATCACTCCCCTTCAAGATCTGACACAGAGACGGATCCCGAGGTGTCTGAGCACCACAACCCCAAGGTCCCTCCAATTAACCCAGGGGGCGAGGATTCTGGATCCGAATATGAGGCAATGGAATCGGATCCATCTGAAAGTACCTCACTTGATGAGGAGTCTGAAGTAGATGGCCGAGCTCCTGACGAGATTCCTGACGCACTTGGGATAGAGAAATTTACTGATTCTTTAGCTTCCAAACTCGATGACATAAAGCTTAAAAGAATTTGCTTGAGACATGGGATCCCCTGGGATGATGTGAGGACACCCGGCAGTGAAGATAGACCTCACTTAGCTCCGGAAGGGTATATGATAGTCAGCCGACTCATGTGCTGGGTAGGAGCTATTCCTCCGTTTCCTCCAATCGTCATTGAGACCTTAAAACGATTGGGAATCGCTCCGATGCAGCTTCATCCCAATGCCTACGCGGCTCTATACACTCTATATATCGCATACGCGAAAATCCTGCATACCGAGCTTACATTTAAAGATTTAAAATTCTTTTATCTTTTCAAGCATCGCTCCTCGGCAACCCCAAATTTCTCTTTCTTCAAATCGGTAGCGAATAGGAAGGTTCTGTATGACGGATACAGCAACATAGGGGATCCCAAGGCTGATTGGTTCTATATAAAGAGACAGGCTAGGTGCTCAAGAAGATGGCTTAAATCAAGTAAACTTTAATCTTTTGACTGAATAACTTGCTTAAGAAATCGAAGCATTAACATGCCCCCTTCTTTTTTTAAGCAGATCACGTCTTTCCCAAGACGGAAGGCTCGGTATACAATAATCGACTGTCTCTTCTTCTACAAAGCAGATCCGATTTTCTAAGGATCAAAAAGTGCATTACTGAGGAGAATCTTCACAAGCATCGCCTTCTGGATATAAGGTTTGGACTTGGTGCAGGCGGCAAACCGTACAAATACGTGCCCCCAACGGAGGGAGAAGGAACATCACGGGCAGCAGAAACAATTAAATTCCGTAAGAGTCCTTCACCGATAATCATCCAGGACGACGAGGACCTAAACATATATAGAGGAGATGAGGCCCGTGGTGACAAGTCTAAGGAAATCCCAGTTTCTCCGGGGGGTTTCCCCTCAAGGGCCTCTCTTCCGATCGAACCTGCTGCTCCCGATGATTTGACAGAAGAACAGCTATTTAAAGAGCTGAGCAAAATTCCTTTGCCTGATGATGTATACACACAGGGGGACTTTGAAGGGGAGCCATTTTTCCTTGCTTCTGAGGAAACAACTGTTCCAGTTGGAGGACAAGAAACTACTCAGATGAGCCTGACTTCGGGCCCTGATCTGTTAGGCGGAATTATATGGGATGCACAAATCACACGCACTGCCTGACCCCACACTTTTATATCAACAGTATTCAAGGTTTTAATATGCTCCTTTTTCTTTTGCAGGAAAGATGTCTCGCAGGCAGTCTTATTCTTATCGCTCTCTTCGTGAAGGCACACCCAGCCTTCATCCAAATCCTGAGCGTTCTCGCGGCCTTTCTCACAAGCCTACTTCTTCGCAATCCCGGTCTCCACCAAAATCAACCTCTGGCAAGCTTCCCAGTTATTCGGTGCCACCTACAGGGGGAAAACAACTTCCTAAAGAGTTAACCCCTCCGAAGAGTGCACCTTCTCACAGCAGGTCATCAAAAAGACACTACGAGCCCAAGGATCCAATCAAGGATTCTGAGAAGGAGAAAAATGACATTGTCCCTTCCAACCAACAAGATTTGGTTGCCCCCAGGTCACGAGATTACATCCATGGTCCCGAGACTCAAGCTAAGCTGGAAAAGTTGCGAGAACAATTCCCTAACATCTTCTTCGAAAGGATGATGTTTGTTCCAGCCTTGGAACCAGTCGCTAGGAACTGGGATACTGAAGTCATCGGGCACATTCGCCATGTAGCCAGGCAGTATGAAGTAATGAGGAAACATGCTGTTAATCTTTCAGAGGTCATCCGAACGCTTGAGATGGAAGCACATAGATCCAAAGTGAAGATAGATAACAATGAAAGGGCCAGGACAAAAATGGAGAAGGACTTGGAAGACGCTCAATCCCAACTTGCCTTAGCGCGGGGAGATGCTGAAAATTATAAGACTGAATTGGAAAATGCTAAGAAACGCTTTCATTCTGAACTCGACTCAAATAGTCAAGAGAAAATGGCCATAAAGAAGGAGGTAGAAGATCTTAAAATGGCCAACATTGAGTTGAAGACGGCACAAGGCCATTTTGAAGCTGAGAGAGCTGCTTGGGAGGAAGAAAAAGCAAGTTTGAGAGCAAGTCTAGCTTTGGCTGAAGCGGAGAAGGTGATTTTAAATGATCAAGTCACGGATGCGGAGAGGCGCGCGGCTCTCGCCGAAAAGAATGTTGAAAGTGCCATTGAAATGGCTACTACTTCTAACAACAAGCTCCTTGAGAGAGAAAAGGATATCGAAGGGTTCGAAGAGATGATTTTTGTCTTCCTCGGCCACGTCCTCAAAACCCGTAACATCCCGTGGATCCCGGACTACCTCGTCACTTTAGCCAACATATGGGACGCCATCGTCGAGGGTGAGAAGCTGTAGCGACCCAAATTTCCCCGGTCTCCAAAGAGGTGAGAAAGAACGAATTACTGTGAGGACAAGACAAATCAGAACGCAGACGGAAGAACATTTCATTGCTATTACAACAATTCCATCAGATACAAGAATATACAGAGTATAATTGAATAAATTACATTCGAGAAATATCAGAGATTACAATAAATTACATTTAAATACATCGCAGCGGAAAAACAACATAAAAGCCCAACTAGAAATAATGCACGGATATAGAGCTTTCCGAGCATCGATCCAGCTGTAAATCAGGATCCTGTGAATATAAATCTGCAAAACCAAAACTACTAGCTGCCCGTGTCGAAAATAAGGGCACCCAGAGTTTAGGTCAAAACAATAAACTCCAGGTCAGTCATGTGACTGGTGTGAGAACTAAAACAGTTATTTAAAACTTTACTTTAAAAGAGAGTAATTCAAGGGACCACGCCGTATAACACGGAACGGGTTTCCTCCCAAGAATACCAGTGCATAGAATAAACAGCGCAATGCTTTTTCGAAAAATGAAGCTATTATAAGACCCAGGTCCCATCACACAATGCAACGCAAGCCGGAGGATAGGGTTTTCCCTTATAATAGCCAAACATGCTTGATACGTTTAAAACAAATCATTTGATACTATAATAAGTGTATAGTGTCAAAATAATTTCAATCATAAATATAAATCATAGACGGCATAGCATCCCATGCTACTATGTCGCCATACTAGGCTCTACAAATAAAGCCGAAATATCTTGTATTGGAAATTGGGTTTCCGTCATTAGTCGAGGCAAGGGGCAAGCTCCTCTCCGCGTTCGAGACACTCTAGCAAATGCTCAGGACTACACACTCTGGGCAGCCACTTGGATCGGTTGGGCCGGTCCTCACTTACGTTAGAGGATTAGTTATGCCTGAACACATGTTTCTCGGTCCTTACAAACCTATAATCGAGGCGCCTCATTCCAACAACCACAAAGGTGAAAAGTATATAAATGTCAGGGCTGGTAAGTCACTGACACCACCAAAGCTAGAAAGAAACGTCGTGTTCTCCCAACGGCCCGTATCCCGTTTTTAACTCATACCGAGGTGTGAGGCTCGCGAATTCACGTTATACACAAAGCTACCACGTAGGCCGTGCTTTGATCATCAACCACAAGACTTTGCTTTTCAACAGAAGCCTTGATCCATGCAACTCAGCATGCCACATAGGCAGTTCATGCTATGCGATTGATATCTATCGATATATAACCTCTAAGCTCGTATGTCTCAGAGAAGGGCGTTAAGCAAGAGAATAAATTCTCCGCCGCCAAACAGATATATATTTAACAGAAATCAATCAACACAGAATAAAATCCAATGTCAGACACACAATCCATTTACAAGTTCGTTCTGGGTTTGAACGAAACCGGAGGCACTTTCCTCGCATATCCATCCATCTCCAAGTACGTCTGGACGACCACCAACTATTTCCATCCTCTTGGGTGTACAGCCCAATCAGGATCGCCAGTAATTACCCAAGCGATGTGAAGACTTCCGGTCTTCGACCACTGCTTCATCTTCGACATACCGTCGAATCGGTTATTCAGAATGGATATAAACCCGGCCTTTCCGAACAACCCGCGTATATTAAAAACAAATATTACACAAACACAACATACGCCTCATTCCAATTCATATTCTCAATTCTTAGAGAAAGGTTCCCATAAATTTTATCCAAGATAAATTCTTTAAAATTTATCCTTTAATCTTCCTTTGGATGTCATTTCAAACCAAATTATGGTTTTCCCAAACTAGTCGAGATTAGCGAACCACACCGAAGTAATTATTTATTTTATTTCCCAATCCCAACCTATTCATCCCATGAAGCAAACTGGTAATACTCCATATCTAACACCACGGTGTTATCGGTAAAATTAATTACCATTTCACGTTCAAATCTAATTAAAGATTTAACTATCGCTGTGGAGCAAAACTGGTGATACTCCATTCTCGCTCACTTTCTATATTTGATAATTTAAATTATCAATTCACATTTCAATCTAATTGCAGATTCGTTAAAACTCCTTTTACTGGGTTAAAGAACTAATGTCATTTAAAACACAGTTCACGATAAACCCAAATCACATTCTATTTATTAGCGGGTTAAAGAACTGGTGTTATTTAAAACACTGTTCACGATAAACCCACAAATCAATTCTATTTAAAACCCATTTCAAATCCAATTTATTTATTTAAAAATAAATGGATTTTAATTTTAGTTCAAAACTAGTTCATTTCGATAAAAATCTATTTTTATCTTTTCAAATATGGAGTTTTACCTCCCAATTTCTCCCAAATCATTTCTTATGATTCTACACAAATTATTGATATTTTTAATAATTTTATCAAGGCCCGTACAGTCGATTTCCTTCAACGGCCATCGAACTGCACTTACAGCGACCTTTTCTGATATTGATTTGGACATATCTCCAAATCCAACCGTTAGATTTCAAATTTCTAATATTCGTTAGAAAGCTCTTTTCGATACGAACCCAACGGTTCTGGTTTTAGGAGAATCCGACGGTCGGATCTCCCGTAATGTCCGTTTGAAATAAATGGTCGAAATTCACGATCTGCCGCGGTGCGGTGCGTTCTATTCAGGCCATTATATTATATATATAATATATATTTCGTCCATTACTATTTAAAACGAATTTTATAAATAGTTTAGAATTCGTTTCAAAAACAATTTCAACTTCCATTTCAATTCTAATCAAAATTGAATTTTTTCTTATAAATTCGTTTTAAAATTCATTTCTATTCAATTCAAATTTCAATTGAATTCAAATTCGTTTTCTATTCGATTCAATTCAAATTGGTTTTCTATTTGATTCAATTCAAATTCGTTTCGTTTTCTATTTGAATTCAATTCATTTCGTTTTCTATTCAATTTAAATTCAATTCGTTTTCTATTCAATTTAAATTCTATTCGTTTTCTATTCAATTCATGTTCTATACAATTTAAATTCAATTCGTTTTCTATTCAATCCATTTCGAAATCGTTTTATATTCAATTCATTTCGAAATCGTTTTATGTTCAATTCATTTCGAAATCGTTTTATATTCAATTCATTTCGAAATCGTTTTATGTTCAATTCATTTCGAAATCGTTTTATGTTCAATTCATTTCGAAATCGTTTTATATTCAATTCATTTCGAAATCGTTTTATATTCAATTCATTTCGAAATATTCGATTTTGAAATCACTTTTCAATATTCATTTTAAAATGAGTAAAATCGATATAAATATCGTTCACATCAAAATGGCGTCAATCTAATCAACACGGCTTCATGTATTTCTATTTTCTAATATTCTATTTCAAATATTTCTTTTTCAAATATTTCTATTTCAAATATTTCTTTTTCAAATATTTCTTTTTCAAATATTTCTATTTCAAATATTTCTATTTCAAATATATCGTTCAACACAAGACTAATCTCAACGGATGAGTACTGTCAACACATGAACCTTTATTTTATATTGATAAAGATGTAAATTTTATTATTAAAATATCTCGTTCAACACATGACTAATCTCAACGAATGAGTACTGTCAACACATGAACTTTTACTTTATAGTGATAAAGATATAAATTTTATTATTAAAATATTTCGTTCAACACATGACTAATCTCAACGGATGAGTACAGTCAACACATGAACCTTTACTTTATAATATTCTTTATTTTCTAAATTGGAATGAGGCCCAATCAATCACCATATAACGTTAATTATATGGATTTTCATACATCACACGTATATAATAGCATTGAAAAATAATCAACCATCAATCAAAGTGCACTACACTGTATACGCATCAAATATAGACATCTAACGCTTATAACAGCCTGTCAATCAATCGAACGACATTTTTAATCAATCAGGATGAGTGAACTTCAAATTTCATCCCAACACCCGTGTGGGGTTTCAGACAATCAAACACAGATTTTTATTTGTGCAGTTGGGCGATGTGTAAAATTTATCGTCCCAATCAATGTCAGTCAAATCAGTGTACATAAACAAACCGTCTGGTTTGTAAATGAATATTTATTTATTCACATTTACTATATTCATATTCACGTTAAAAATTATATTTTTAACGATAAAACATTTTATTTTAACATATGAATTTCTATTCAGTTCATTCTTTAAATAAAATGATATTCTTTATTTTTCTAACTTATTTTAGAAAATTTCGGCGGCATAGCGGCACGATACTAGAAAGGGGACGAGGCCTAGCCTTATCCCCGGTCTAGTGAAGGCCCACGCCATTCACACATCAATCAAATCAATTTTATTTCACCAAACAATTCAATTCAAACCAAATAGTCTAACCAACTACACAACCAAACAATTTAACAAGCAAGCCATCCATGGTCTGTGGATGACGGGTGTCGGGTGCTACTAAACACCGTCTGCATCCTAGTATATATATAACTAGAAAAAGGAAATTTAGAGTGAGAAGTTCTCACCGATAGCTATCCAATACCACGACTCTTCATTGATAGAAATCTTCGTCGTTCTCGCCTTTTTGTCACCTTCGTTGCCTGTAGCCACTACATATATAAAAATCACACATTTTTATATTGCTGTCTTTTTAAAATAAAAATCACATTTTTAATTGTTTACTTTCAATTTTAAAAATCATATTTTTATTATCACTTCATACATTTGAAAATCGAATTTTTACTTCGCTATTCAATATATAAAAATCGAATTTTCACTTTGCTATTCAATATATAAAAATCGAATTTTTACTTTGCTACTATATATAAAAATCGAATTTTTACTTTGCTACTATATAGATAAAAATTCCATTTTTATCCCGCTATTCTTCATATAAAGGTTTCGCCTTTTCTATTTTTAAAATATCGTCTTTTCACTTTTAAAAATATCGTCTTTTCACTTTTAAAAAATATCGTCTTTTCACTTTTAAAAGATCTAATCTTTTTCATTTTAAAAATCTAATCTTTTTCAAAAATCTGTTCTCTGTTATTTTAAAAACCTACATACTAAAAATCAGTTTTTAATCTGATTTACCTAAGCCAAATATTAAAATAAGTTAAAACAAAACAAGAACAAACAAATAAATAAATTAATAACAAAAAACTTACAGTGTTTGTTTTCTTTTTTTTCTAACGAGAGGGGAGGGGGTTTTAGGTGCGCAGCAGTCGGAGAAAAGGGGGGTGCGCTGCGTCGGTGGGCTCGAGCAGGTGGTCGTGGGGTGGTGGGGTAGGCGATGGCGAACTCGAGGAGGGGAGGGGCGGTTCAGGTGGGTGCGGGGTCTTTGAGCGTCGGCTGGAGGGAGGATGGGTGCGTCGGGGTGGCTGTCGCGAGGTCGAGGTGGAAGGGGGGTTTGGATGTGGCGCGGTGGTCCTTGGGGAGGGCGGCGGCTCCTCTCCGCCTCGTCGCCGTCTTCTTCTCTTTTTTTTTCTTTCTGATCGAATTGAAAACGAGAAAGGGGGGCCAGATGAGTTAAAGGGGGAGAGAGTTATATTTTTTTATTTAATTATTTAATTATTTTATTATGAAAAAGTTGACTTTTACATACGACCTCTAAACGAGGTCCACCGCCTGTCGTCCATAGCGTATTACCCCCATTCCGAACACAATGGAATATGTATCGTAGGCTGATTCGATCGTTTCGATCAGTTTTCATCAAAATCAACGTATAACTCTATATATTGAATTTGAACGCGCATTTCAATTTACTGGGGTCACATACTAACTCTATAAATTGCAGAAAAATATTTTGTAGCTTCGTATTGACGATACGGTCCTAACAAAACTAGTTTCGTTCAATTCTGAGACCGTTGGAAAAATGACCATTTTCCAGTCGATTAAAATCAACTTAAACTGGTCAAACGCGTTTTCCTTTGCCACGCTCACATATTGATTCGAAAAAATTATGAAATTTGGAATCTAGCAATAATTTGACACTGCGGATCCAACAAAAGTGGTTTCGTCGAAATCCGAGGTCGTTTGCAAAATTTCCATTTTAAGGGCCTGAATTCCATAACGACTATTCAGAAATTTCTACTTGGCATATCTTTTGATTCCCGCAATTTTGATTTTTTGGATTCGTTGGAAAGATATTCTCAAATAAATCCTAATGTTTTTGGTTTCACTAAAATCCGGATTGTTTTGCACCCGGTACGTTCAATTGAAGTTTGTAATCGAATTATCGAACTACCGCGCCATTTTCAATTCCTTTTATAATTATATATAATTATATATATTCTAACGACGACGCGTATAAATATATACGTTCGATTCTATATTCAAAATAAATTTCTCGTCGATATTATTTAAAATAATTATTTTAAATGTTCAAAATTCGCTAAAATTGCCATAATAAAAATTTTAAACTGGCTCAGATTTTCCGGGTTATTACAATCTCCCCCACTTAAAACTTTTCGTCCCCGAAAAGGAACAAAGTCGAAAGTGGTTTGATTAATCAACTCTACGTTCGGTCTGGCTTCCATTCTCCAACTTTTCAGTTTTTGAGAATTTTCAAATTTTCAAAAATTTGGCTAACACCCTAAATTTTCGAAAAATTTCGCCATAACCTCCCCTGCACCTGAAGCCACGGGAAAATCCCGAAATTGCCATATAGGCCTTCTGATCTCAAAAAGAAAAAGAAAAAGCCAAGCGGCTAGCCAATAGGCTCATAAAATCATCATCACCCAAACAAAACAGTAAATTATACAGTAAACATGTACCTATTTGTCGGGCAAACAAATTTTATTCTCCGGCTCTAGCCTCCTTGCTATGACCTGTTCAATGTAAGTACATATAGATGCATGCAAATGCGACCAATTTTCAATAATATTCAATATTTGATTCAATTAGGCTAAATGGTTCAAAATTATCAAACAAATAAACATTCAACACAAACATCAATCAATTAGTGAATTAACGTTTCAAACTCATAAATTTTACTACATATAAAGAAAATCATGTTTTTGATGCCCAACCACAACAATAAATCTAGCTATATAAGTATTGGTTCTCACACCAGTCTAATGGAAATATATAGACATCACACCTTCGTCACTCAAAAATAAATGCTGATGATGTTTCGAACCACCATCAGAACATCTCCGGGCTACTAGAGTGCGGTTCTATATCTATCCGGTATATTAAAACTTCGAATATACGTTCATGACGCGTATATGCAAAATCTTTATATTGCGGATTGTCCAAATTCAAAATAAATAAATATTCAAATACGTAGAATTGATTTAAAATTTCAAAACAAAAATTGTTTTCATTTGAAAAATATACTCTTCACACTCGTTCTAGGATACTACTGATCCTATCTCTAACGAGTCATTCTAATTGGATTTTACTAATCCAATATCTGATGAATTCTTTCGTATGGTTCTAATGTGTCTTGTTCCCGAGCTCTGTAAACCAAAGCTCTGATACCAAATGTAGCGACCCGAACTTCCCCGGTCTCCGAAGAGATGAGAAAGAATGAATTACTGTGAGGACAAGACAAATCAGAACGCAGACGGAAGAACATTTCATTGCTATTACAACCATTCCATCAGATACAAGAATATACAGAGTATAATTGAATAAATTACATTCGATAAAAATCAGAGATTACAATAAATTACATTTAAATACATCGCAGCGGAAAAACAACACAAAAGCACAACTAGAAATAATGCACGGATACAGAGCTTTCCGAGCATCGTTCCAGCTGTAAATCAGGATCCTGTGAATATAAATCTGCAAAACCAAAACTACTAGCTGCCCGCGTCGAAAATAAGGGCACCCAGAGTTTAGGTTAAAACAATAAACTCCAGGTCAGTCATGTGACTGGTGTGAGAACTAAAACAGTTATTTAAAACTTTACTTTAAAAGAGAGTAATTCAAGGGACCACGTCGTATAACACGGAACGGGTTTCCTCCCAAGAATACCAGTGCATAGAATAAACAGCGCAATGCTTTTTCGAAAAATGAAGCTATTATAAGACCCAGGTCCCATCACACAATGCAACACAAGCCGGAGGATAGGGTTTTCCCTTATAATAGCCAAACATGCTTGATACGATTAAAACAAATCATTTGATACTATAACAAGTGTATAGTGTCAAAATAATTTCAATCATAAATATAAATCATAGACGGCATAGCATCCCATGCTACTATGTCGCCATACTAGGCTCTACAAATAAAGCCGAAATATCTCGTATTGGAAATTGGGTTTCCGTCATGAGTCGAGGCAAGGGGCAAGCTCCTCTCCGCGTTCGAGACACTCTAGCAAATGCTCAGGACTACACACTCTGGGCAGCCACTTGGTTCGGTTGGGCCGGTCCTCACTTACGTTAGAGGATTAGTTATGCCTGAACATACGTTTCCCGGTCCTTACAGACCTATAATCGAGGTGCCTCATTCCAACAACCACAAAGGTGAAAAGTATATAAATGTCAGGGCTGGTAAGTCACTGACACCACCAAAGCTAGAAAGAAACGTCGTGTTCTCCCAACGGCCCGTATCCCGTTTTTAACTCATACTGAGGTGTGAGGCTCGCGAATTCACGTTATACACAAAGCTACCACGTAGGCCGTGCTTTGATCATCAACCACAAGACTTTTCTTTTCAACAGAAGCCTTTATCCATTCAACTCAGCGTGCCACACAGGCAGTTCATGCTATGCGATTGATATCTATCGATATATAACCTCTAAGCTCGTATGTCTTAGAGAAGGGCGTTAAGCAAGAGAATAAATTCTCCGCTGCCAACAGATATTTATTTAACATAAATCAATCAACACTGAATAAAATCCAATGTCAGACACACAATCCATTTACAAGTTCGTTCTGGGTCTGAACGAAACCGGAGGCACTTTCCTCGCATATCCACCCATCTCCAAGTACGTCTGGACGACCACCAACTATTTCCATCCTCTTGGGTGTACAGCCCAATCAGGATCGTCAGTAATTACCCAAACGATGTGAAGACTTCCGGTCTTCGACCACCGTCTTCGTCTTCGACATACCGTCGAATCGGTTATTCAGAATGGGTATAAACCCGGCCTTTCCGAACAACCCGCGTATATTAAAAACAAATGTTACACAAACACAACATACGCCTCATTCCAATTCATATTCTCAATTCTTAGAGAAAGATTCCCATAAATTTTATCCAAGATAAATTCTTTAAAATTTATCTTTAATCTTCCTTTGGATGTCATTTCAAACCAAATTATGGTTTTCCCAAACTAGTCGAGATTAGCGAACCACACCGAAGTAATTATTTATTTTATTTCCCAATCCCAACCTATTCATCCCATGAAGCAAACTGGTAATACTCCATATCTAACACCACGGTGTTATCGGTAAAATTAATTACCATTTCACGTTCAAATCTAATTAAAGATTTAACTATCGCTGTGGAGCAAAACTGGTGATACTCCATTCTCGCTCACTTTCTATATTTGATAATTTAAATTATCAATTCACATTTCAATCTAATTGCAGATTCGTTAAAACTCCTTTTACTGGGTTAAAGAACTAATGTCATTTAAAACACAGTTCACGATAAACCCAAATCACATTCTATTTATTAGCGGGTTAAAGAACTAGTGTTATTTAAAACACTGTTCACGATAAACCCACAAATCAATTCTATTTAAAACCCATTTCAAATCCAATTTATTTATTTAAAAATAAATGGATTTTAATTTTAGTTCAAAACTAGTTCATTTCGATAAAAATCTATTTTTATCTTTTCAAATATGGAGTTTTACCTCCCAATTTCTCCCAAATCATTTCTTATGATTTTACACAAATTATTGATATTTTTAATAATTTTATCAAGGCCCGTACAGTCGATTTCCATCAACGGCCATCGAACTGCACTTACAGCGACCTTTTCTGATATTGATTTGGACATATCTCCAAATCCAACCGTTAGATTTCAAATTTCTAATATTCGTTAGAAAGCTCTTTTCGATACGAACCCAACGGTTCTGGTTTTAGGAGAATCCGACGGTCGGATCTCCCGTAATGTCCGTTTGAAATAAATGGTCGAAATTCACGATCTGCCGCGGTGCGGCGCGTTCTATTCAGGCCATTATATTATATATATAATATATATTTCGTCCATTACTATTTAAAACGAATTTTATAAATTGTTTAGAATTCGTTTCAAAAACAATTTCAACTTCCATTTCAATTCTAATCAAAATTGAATTTTTTCTTATAAATTCGTTTTAAAATTCATTTCTATTCAATTCAAATTTCAATTGAATTCAAATTCGTTTTCTATTCGATTCAATTCAAATTGGTTTTCTATTTGATTCAATTCAAATTCGTTTCGTTTTCTATTTGAATTCAATTCATTTCGTTTTCTATTCAATTTAAATTCAATTCGTTTTCTATTCAATTTAAATTCTATTCGTTTTCTATTCAATTTAAATTCAATTCATTTTCTATACAATTTAAATTCAATTCGTTTTCTATTCAATCCATTTCGAAATCGTTTTATATTCAATTCATTTCGAAATCGTTTTATGTTCAATTCATTTCGAAATCGTTTTATATTCAATTCATTTCGAAATCGTTTTATGTTCAATTCATTTCGAAATCGTTTTATGTTCAATTCATTTCGAAATCGTTTTATATTCAATTCATTTCGAAATCGTTTTATATTCAATTCATTTCGAAATCGTTTTATATTCAATTCATTTCGAAATATTCGATTTTGAAATCACTTTTCAATATTCATTTTAAAATGAGTAAAATCGATATAAATATCGTTCACATCAAAATGGCGTCAATCTAATCAACACGGCTTCATTTATTTCTATTTTCTAATATTATATTTCAAATATTTCTTTTTCAAATATTTCTATTTCAAATATTTCTTTTTCAAATATTTCTTTTTCAAATATTTCTATTTCAAATATTTCTATTTCAAATATATCGTTCAACACAAGACTAATCTCAACGGATGAGTACTGTCAACACATGAACCTTTATTTTATATTGATAAAGATGTAAATTTTATTATTAAAATATCTCGTTCAACACATGACTAATCTCAACGAATGAGTACTGTCAACACATGAACTTTTACTTTATAGTGATAAAGATATAAATTTTATTATTAAAATATTTCGTTCAACACATGACTAATCTCAACGGATGAGTACAGTCAACACATGAACCTTTACTTTATAATATTCTTTATTTTCTAAATTGGAATGAGGCCCAATCAATCACCATATAAAGTTAATTATATGGATTTTCATACATCACACGTATATAATAGCATTGAAAAATAATCAACCATCAATCAAAGTGCACTACACTGTATAAGCATCAAATATAGATATCTAACGCTTATAACAGCCTGTCAATCAATCGATCGACATATTTTATCAATCAGGATGAGTGAACTTCAAATTTCATCCCAACACCCGTGTGGGGTTTCAAACAATCAAACACAGATTTTTATTTGTGCGGTTGGGCGATGTGTAAAATTTATCGTCCCAATCAATGTCAGTCAAATCAGTGTACATAAACAAACCGTCCGGTTTGTAAATGAATATTTATTTATTCACATTTACTATATTCATATTCACGTTAAAAATTATATTTTTAACGATAAAACATTTTATTTTAACATATGAGTTTCTATTCAGTTCATTCTTTAATTAAAATGATATACTTTATTTTTCTAACTTATTTTAGAAAATTTCGGCGGCATAACGGCACGATACGAGAAACGGGACGAGGCCTAGCCTTATCCCCGGTCTAGTGAAGGCCCACGCCATTCACACATCAATCAAATCAATTTTATTTCACCAAACAATTCAATTCAAACCAAATAGTCTAACCAACTACACAACCAAACAATTTAACAAACAAGCCATCCATGGTCTGTGGATGACGGGTGTCGGGTGCTACTAAACACCGTCTGCATCCTAGTATATATATATAACTAGAAAAAGGAAATTTAGAGTGAGAAGTTCTCACCGATAGCTATCCAATACCACGACTCTTGATTGATAGAAATCTTCGTCGTTCTCGCCTTTTTGTCACCTTCGTTGCCCGTAGCCACTACATATATAAAAATCACACATTTTTATATTGCTGTCTTTTTAAAATAAAAATCACATTTTTATTTTTTTACTTTCAATTTTAAAAATCATATTTTTATAATCACTTCATATATTTAAAAATCGAATTTTTACTTCGCTATTCAATATATAAAAATCGAATTTTTACTTTGCTATTCAATATATAAAAATCGAATTTTTACTTTGCTACTATATATAAAAATCGAATTTTTACTTTGCTACTATATAGATAAAAATTCCATTTTTATCCCGCTATTCTTCATATAAAGGTTTCGCCTTTTCTATTTTTAAAATATCGTCTTTTCACTTTTAAAAATATCGTCTTTTCACTTTTAAAAAATATCGTCTTTTCACTTTTAAAAGATCTAATCTTTTTCATTTTAAAAATCTAATCTTTTTCAAAAATCTGTTCTCTGTTATTTTAAAAACCTACATACTAAAAATCAGTTTTTAATCTGATTTACCTAAGCCAAATATTAAAATAAGTTAAAACAAAACAAAACAAGAACAAACAAATAAATAAATTAATAACAAAAAACTTACAGTGTTTGTTTTCTTTTTCCTTTTTCTAACGAGAGGGGAGGGGGTTTTAGGTGCGCAGCAGCCGGAGAAAAGGAGGGTGCGCTGCGTCGGTGGGCTCGAGCAGGTGGTCGTGGGGTGTTGGGGCAGGCGATGGCGAACTCGAGGAGGGAAGGGGCGGTTCAGGTGGGTGCGGGGTCTTCGAGCGTCGGTTGGAGGGAGGATGGGTGCGTCGGGGGGGCTGTCGCGGGGTCGAGGTGGAAGGGGGGGTTTGGATGTGGCGCGGTGGTCCTTGGGGAGGGCGGCGGCTCCTCTCCGCCTCATCGCCGTCTTCTTCTCTCTTTTTTTCTGATCGAATTGAAAACGAGAAAGGGGGGCCAGATGAGTTAAAGGGGGAGAGAGTTATATTTTTTAATTTAATTATTTAATTATTTTATTATGAAAAAGTTGACTTTTACATACGACCTCTAAACGAGGTCCACCGCCTGTCGTCCATAGCGTATTACCCCCATTCCAAACACAATGGGATATGTATCGTAGGCTGATTCGATCGTTTCGATCAGTTTTCGTCAAAATCAACGTATAACTCTATATATTGAATTTGAACGCGCATTTCAATTTACTGGGGTCACATACTAACTCTATAAATTGCAGAAAAATATTTTCTAGCTTCGTATTGACGATACGATCCTAACAAAACTAGTTTCGTTGAATTCTGAGACCGTTGGAAAAATGACCATTTTCCAGTCGATTAAAATCAACTAAAACTAGTCAAACGCGTTTTCCTTTGCCACGCTCACATATTGATTCGAAAAATTATGAAATTTGGAATCTAGCAATAATTTGACACTGCGGATCCAACAAAAGTGGTTTCGTCGAAATCCGAGGTCGTTTGCAAAATTTCCATTTTTAAGGGCCTGAATTCCATAGCGACTATTCAGAAATTTCAACTGGGCATATCTTTTGATTCCCGCTATGAAATTTTGATTTTTCGGATTCGTTGGAAAGATATTCTCAAATAAATCCTAATGTTTTTGGTTTCACTAAAATCCGGATTATTTTGCACCCGGTACGTTCAATTGAAGTTTGAAATCGAATTATCGAACTACCGCGCCATTTTCAATTCCTTTTATAATTATATATAATTATATATATTCTGACGACGACGCGTATAAATATATACGTTCGATTCTATATTCAACATAAATTTCTCGTCGATATTATTTAAAATAATTATTTTAAATGTTCAAAATTCGCTAAAATTGCCAAAATAAAATTTTTAAACTGGCTCAGATTTTCCGGGTTATTAGAGAAGCAGAGACTAGGAGTTGAAGAGATTGACGAAGAGGAGCTAATGAGGACCATTCTAAGGGATAACGAGCCCGAGGATCTGGCAGAAGGCCGACGCCTAATTCAAGAAGAAATGGAGAAAGAGAGGACCCTGGCTAAGGGAAAAAACAAGATTGACGAAGGTTCGAGCTCAGCTGTAGAGCCCAAGGCCTCCGGAGTTGAGGAATACAATCCTGATGATCCATTGATTCCTCTGGGTCCGACTCCTCTTGTTGTCGGAGCTTCTGCCGCTGGCGTGGATAGAGGATCAGCGGAACGTATCCCTATATTTTCTCCACAATTTGTCAAGGCTGTCATTACTTGTCGCCGTCTTGCCGAACAATCAACTGAGCTGACCGCATTCTCTCCTGAAATAACATTCGTTTCTCGTAATACAGGTGGTGGACTAGTCGATAAAGATGCTGAGAAAGAGACGGAGGCAGAGAAGAGTGACATTCCACCAACCGCTAGCGCTAAAGATTCAAAACAACCCGAAGATGCCACGAAGGAGAAAGTCGTCCTCGCTTCCAGTGCTGACGCTCCCAAGGATGACGAAACCATTGATGCCTTGAAAGATATGGACGGGCGCCATGTAGATGATGAGGAAATCATTAGTACCAAAGAAGTCGAAGGCGATGACGACGAAACTTTGGCTAAAAGAAAGGCTAGGCAGGAAGAGCAGCTGGCTTCAAAGAAGGTGGGACAAGAGCCTTTGAACGTGGCCCCTATCTCGGAGTTTGATCCCAAAACTGGGATGCTTCTGAAACTCCATCCCAAATCCATCAGCAAACAGCTTCATTTTGCGAACCCTGATGATTTCCCAGCTTCCTTGACTGATAAAAGAAAGAGAAAGGAGGTGGAGGAGGAGTCTTCTGATGAGTCGGACGTTCCTCTTATAGACAAAAGGAAAAGAAAGAAGGGTGATCAATCCGAAACTGACAAGGCGAAGATGGAGAAGCAGAAACAGGAGAAGAAGTCCAAGCGTAAATAGGATATTGTCGCTTGTCTACATTTTGTCTTTAGGCTTCCCACTGGCCATGAAATGTAATTGTGAGACTGGCCCTCACTTTTGTTTTAGGTTGTTTTTCACTTTGTAGGCTTGCAGTTTATAAATGAAAGTTTATCTCTTTTGCATCATCGTGTACCTGCATTTAATAAACTTTTCATGCTTAGTCATAGATCATCTGATTATAACTACAAATCAGTCAAGCAACAGAAAGAAAAATTTAAAAATTTCTGTGCTGCATCAAGGTTCATGTGTATATGTATATGGCCCCCAATCAATTGTTAACGTAGCGCTTAACTATGGCTTATTAAGGATTGATTAGCGTTGTTTGCACGTTGCCCCCTATTTCTGAATATGGGGGACTTAGAAAATTTAATAAGATAACTGTCCTTGTGGTGCTGAGTTTCCGGCACCTTTCTCAGCGCTTAATCATAGACTCTTTTATACTCTCCTGGCGGCCGCCGAGGTCAGAGTTCGAATTTAGCAGTTCAGTCGCACCCCGATCCTTCAGCGGGGAAGGAGCTCTTTCTCAGCGCTCAATCGGAGACGCTTTTATACTCTCTCTGCTCTGGAGAGTTAGAGTTCGAGCTCAGCAGTTCAATCGCTCCCCGATCCTTCAGCGGGGCAAGAGCTCTTTCTCAGCGCTCAATCGGAGATGCTTTTATACTCTCTCTGCTCTGGAGAGTGAGAGTTCGAGCTCAACAGTTCAATCGCTCCCAGATCCTTCAGCGGGGCAAGAGCTCTTTCTCAGCGCTCAGTCGGAGACGCTTTTATACTTTCCTTGTAGTTGCCGAGGTTAGAGTTACGTCAAGGCTGTTCCGATCATGGTACACCGCCATGACTTACGGACATCTCCCTCATGTCCGTTATGCTCTCTCTCGGCTCTGGAGAGTTAGAGCGATATCAATGATATGATTTACTTTATCGCACCCTCAGAGTTTTGACTGGTGATTGAATTCCAAACTGATGGAAGGCACCTATAATTATACGCTTCTATGATCGTTGCATGGTTCACAGCAATTTCCATAAAAATAGAAAGGCAGATAAAAAATAGTGCAATAAAGTTAAACGACACACAATATTTTTATAGTGGTTCGGTCGAATCATGACCTACGTCCACTTTATAATTTTTGCTTAAGAAATCGGACTATTCTAGGCAAGTCGTGCCTTGTACATGGTCCTTAATAAAGCAAAAGAACAGATTTGACATCTTTACGTTAGATACGGCCGTAAATGTTGGGCATTCCACACTCTGGGGATTTCCTTTCCATTTACGGTCGCTAGCTTGAAAGTTCCATTATCAAGCTTGCACAGAATAGAGTACGGTCCTTCCCACTTCGCGCCCATATGAGTTGGGGCTGGAAAGACACGCTTCAGAACCAAGTCTCCGGGTTCAAAGGTTCGGGCTCGAACCTTTTTGTTGTAGTATCGGGCGACCTGTTGCTTGCATCTCAAGGCACGCTGGTCTGCTTCGTCCCTCTTTTCTTTGATCATATCCAGGGATTCAAGGAGCAATTCGTTATTAGTCATCGGATCGTAATAAGTCACTCGGTGAGAAGGTACTTTTATTTCAACCGGGATGACTGCTTCTGCTCCAAAAGCAAGGGAGAAGGGGGTATGTCCTGTTGCCGATTTATACGTTGTCCTGTAGGCCCATAGTGCTAAGGGTAATTCATCAACCCACATGGCTCTGGCCCGTTTCAGTCTTCTTTTCAGAATGGACTTAATCACTTTATTTTCCGCTTCGACCTGTCCGTTCGACTGCGGATGCGCCACAGAGGTGTACCGTTTCTCAATGTCGTATTTCTGGCAGAAGTCTCTGAATTCAGTGCTATCGAACTGAGTTCCGTTGTCAGTTATAACAATCTTTGGAATCCCAAATCGACAGATGATGTTTCTAACGACAAAATTGATCACTAGTTTGGTTGTGATTGTAGTCAGTGGCTCAGCCTCGACCCACTTAATGAAGTAATCAACGGCTACAATAGCGAACTTCGCTCCGCCCTTAGCTATGGGGAGACTTCCGATGATATCAATTCCCCACATAGCGAAAGGACATGGGCTCGTCATCGTTTTTAACTGACTAGGAGGTGCCCTAGGTATCTTTGAAAATCTTTGGCGTGCATCACACTGTCGTGCGTACGTCGCCGCATCTTTGTTTATGGTAGGCCAGAAATAACCATGCCGCAACACCTTTTTCGCCAATGTTTGCCCCCAGTGTGATCGCCGCATTCACCTTCATGTACCTCCTGCAGCACACGCTTGATGTCGTCATGAGGTATACACCGGAGAAGGGGCATCGAAAATCCTTGTCTGTAAAGAACTCCGCCTTGCAGAACGTATCGGGCAGCTTTACGAATTACTTTACGCCTCTCGCTTTTCTTGGTCGGAAGCGTTCCATTCATCAAGAAATTCTTTAGAGGGGTCATCCATGACTCCCTTTCTGGTTCCGTCTCTAGTACCGGATCAATTTCCATCCGATCTATACTGGGAGACCATAGTACTTCAACTGGGACTAGCCCGGTCTCTTCAAGATCGTCGGAACTAGCCATCTTCGCCAACTTATCCGCCTGTTGATTCTCTGACCGTGGAATATGAGATATGTTGTAGTGATCGAAGCCGTTCAGCAACTCCTTCACTTTCTCCAAGTATAAAATCAATCTTGGGCTTTTGGCTTGGAATTTTTCAGTGACCTGATTTACAACTAACTTGGAGTCGCAAAAGATGTCCAGATTTGTGATTTCCAACTCCTTTGCGATCCTTAGCCCGGCTATCAGGGCTTCATATTCAGAGTCGTTGTTAGTGGCGTGAAACTCCATCCGGATAGCATAGGATATCAATCGTTTCTCGGGAGTTTCAAGCACTACTCCAGCGCCGGATCTCTTGTCATTCCTAGCGCCATCAGTATACAACCTCCAGGCACTGGGGTTGAGAAGTAACTTTGAGGGGTTAGCTTCTTCGTTCGTTATATCTTCCTCTGGGACAGTAAACTCTGCTATGAAGTCGGCTATCGCTTGCCCCCGTATTGACCGCCGGGGTTGAAAGTTCAGATCAAATTGACTCAACTCAATGTTCCACTTGAGTAGTCTTCCAGACGCTTCTGGTCTCTGTAGAACTTGCTTGAGTGGATGATCAGTATATATGGTAATGGGATGAGCCTGAAAATAATGTCGAAGCTTTCTAGAGGCAATCAGCAAACTGTACGCCAACTTTTCTATCCTTGGATAATTACGCTCTGCTGCCGTCAATTTTTTGCTCACATAATACACAGGTCTTTGAACTTTATCTTCTTCTCTCACCAATGCTGCGCTGATCGCTTGGGACGACACTGCCAAGTACACGAATAAGTCCTCGTGATCCACCGACTTAGATAATATCGGAGCTTTCTCCAGGTGTCTCAGCAATTTCTGAAACGCTTCTATGCAGTCGGGCGTCCATTTGAAGTGGCGTTTTCCTCGCTTTATCAATTCGAAGAATGGGATGCATTTGTCCGTAGCCCTGGAGATAAATCTGCTTAGTGCGGCTACTTTCCCTACAAGGCTTTGCACATCTTTAATCTGCCTAGGTTCCTGAATGTCTCTAATTGCTGCGATCTGGTCTGGATTAATCTCAATCCCACGAGAACTGACGATGAATCCCAAGAATTTTCCGGAGGCGACCCCGAATGAACATTTTGTTGGGTTAAGTTTCATCGCGTACTTTCGAAGAATGCCAAACATCTCTGCCAAGTCCGTAGTGTGATTGGAGGATTACTTGGACTTAACCAACATGTCGTCGACGTATACTTCCATTGTTTTCCCAATCTGGTTATAGAACATTCTGTTCACTAACCGTTGATATGTAGCGCCTGCGTTCTTCAAGCCAAAGGGCATTACCACATAGCAGTATAATCCCAGATCCGTAATGAAGCTAGTGTGTTCTTGATCTGGAACGTGCATTGGAATCTGGTTATATCCTGAATAAGCATCCATAAAGGAGAGAAGTTCATGGCCCGCCGTTGAGTCCACCAACTGATCGATCCGGGGTAACGGAAAACTGTCTTTTGGGCAGGCTTTATTCAAATCCGAGAAATCGATACACGTTCGCCACTTCCCGTTGGCCTTCTTTACCAGGACTGGATTTGAAATCCAGTCTGGATAGATTGAGTCTCTGATAAATCCATTACTCTTTAGCTTTCCAACTTCTTCTTTCAAGGTAGTGGACCTCTCTGGGCCCAGCATTCGCCTTTTTTGTTTTACCGGAGGATGCTTAGGGTTAATGCTTAATGAATGGCTCATGATTGATGGAGATATCCCGCACATGTCTGCGTGGGTCCAAGCAAATACATCCAAATTATCTTTCAAGAAATCCGTCAGTTCTTTAGCTAAATTCAGATTTAACTGGGATCCAATCTTAAGGACCTTCTCTGGGTCACTATCATCGATCGGTACATCCACAGTTGTCTCGTTGGGAGTCGCCATTCTGCCTCCAGGTTCTTTGCCCTCTCTGGGATCTATATCCTCGGGAAGCTCTCTGGGCGGCTCTCCTATGGTTATCCTCTTTAATTGCTATAAGGTTTCCTCCCTTGAGGGGGGTGAAGCGCCCTTGGTTTCTATGTCTCCTTCGTTGCGGAGTAGCTTTAGCTCTGCAATATAACATGCTCGTGCGGCAACCTGATCTCCTCTGACAATACAAACGCCAGCTTCCGTAGGAAACTTCAATAACAAGCACCAGGGGGCTATACAGGCTCTAAACTTTGCGTGGGCCGGTCGGCCCAAGAAGGCATTATAGGGTGAATCAATATCCAAAACCACGAAGGGAAGAATTCTCACTCTCTGGCGTTCTCCTTCCCCAAGCGTAACTGGTAGCTCTACATAACCCATTGGAGCGGTGGATGCTCCGTTAAATCCACGGATCCATCCCTCATAGGGCTTCAAGTCTTTTATCTCGAGATTCATCTGGTCAAATGTCTTTTTGAAAAGAATGTTGACGGAACTCCCGTTATCCACTAAGACTTTATGAACAGTGGTCGGGCCAATAGGTACTGTGATTACAAATGGATCTTCAGTCGGAGCATGGACTCCAATGCTTTCTCATTCGCGGAAAACGACGTCGTCGGACATCATCTTTTGTTGCTTTACCGGGACGTTGTCCTCAGGGTTGCTACACTCCCCTACCCCGAGGTGCTGCTTGGCTGCATTGACATACTGATCCAATGCCTTGGAACCGTGCCCGGCGAGATAAAGCCCTCCGATTATGGTATTGATAACAAGGTCCTTTCCCTTTTGCTGGGCAGTTGGCCTGACAACAGGTTGATTCTGGTTCTGATTTGGGGCCTGTACGACTTGCCTCCTGTCTCTGGGTGTCACTCTGTATTCATCCAATTTTCCTTCTCGGAGAAGCCTCTCGACCACATCTCTTAGGTGACGGCATTCATTTGTCGAATGGCCATGAATCTGATGGAAGAGACAAAACTTCTCCGTTTCACGTTCTTTCTCCGTCGACTCTCTGGGAGGAGGCCTTTTATTTTGGAGGACGTTGTACGAATCCATGAAGATATTTTCCAAAGTATCGTTTATGGGCGTATAACTCTCAAAAGACCTGTGAAGAGTCCTTCTCTGGGAGTCGTTCCCTCGATTCCTCTTCCGGTTATTGCCATTACTGTTATTATCATTGTTTCCTGACTGATGACCACCCTGATTCCGATTTCCGACATTAACCTCGACCTTCTCTGAGCTGTTTCCTGTCTGCTTAACGGCGACATTGCTCTGGATTTCCTCTTTATCGGCCGATTTTGCCTTTCGGTTAGCATATACCTCCTCCCGGCGTAAGTGTACATTAGCTTTTTCGTAGAATAACTCTCTAGTATGAGGTGGCTTGCCGGCCAGATGTCTCCCAAATTTGGTGTCTTTATCTACCCCATCAATTAGGGCTGCCACAACAGTTGGCTCATGAGGATCTTTGACTTCAGTAGCGGCTAGGTTGAAACGGTCTAGATACACCCTCAAACTCTCGCCTGGTCGTTGCTTGACAAGGAACAAGTCAATCACACTCTTCGTCTTTTGTGCATAGATGCGGAACTGTTCCACGAACATTTCACTCAACTCCCTGAAGCTGGAAATTGATCTTGCTGGTAAGCGAGTAAACCATAATAATGCTACATCCTCCAGGAATATAGGAAATGCTTTGCACTTGACAGCGTCAGAAGCTGTGGCAGCGGTCATTGACCAAGAATATCTCATCAGATGTTGGACGGGATCAGATCTACCCGCGTAACGGTTCATCTGCGGCATGTTGAAGCGCCTCGGGAACGTCGCATCTAAAATGTCATCTGTGAAAGGGGTGTGACTGCGATCAATTCCCCAATCTTCATTCCGTTGTCCACGGCTATCTACCAGAATTTAATGGATCATAGCTGCAACATTTGCACTGGTCAGCGGAGGCTCGGGGTCAGCGCTTCTTGGTCGGTGGGGTTCTCTAATCTCTCTTCCAGGAGGGCCACAAAATCCGGGGCTCGGATTGGGCTTCGCTGCCCCCTGTTACCATGAGCATTTGTAAGGCGGCGGGGCTGAGGTAGTCTATTCTGAACAGGGTTGTCCACACCTCGAGCTCTGGGAGTTGCGGCGCGATCATTCACATTGCGGTTTGAGGGCCCTGCACCCAGTGCCTCTTCTTCCCATGATGGTAGGGTTCCAAATCGAAGCTGATGTATGTTTTCAGGCCTCTCATATGGTCGCCGCGGAGGTCTCGGCGATTCCTCTAACGAAGAAGAGTATTCTGGGGTGAGCGGACGAACTGGGGGCGTCCTTTGCCTTGCGAGATCATTAAGCCTTCTATCCATAGCTATCAAGTTCTGTCGCAGAACGGAGCTCTCCTGCCTTTGAGCAGCCAATTCATCAAACAGCCTCTCCCACATTTCAGAAAAGCGAGAGAGATCCCCCTCAGTAACGGGAGCAGAAGGGTCATATTGATCATCATCATTTTCTCTTATGCGCAAAGAGCTTGAGCCAGGTCGAGCGGAGGGGCCAGGACGGTAGGAGCGAGCCATAGGCTCCTTTCCAGGTCGAGTTGTAGTCTGGTCATCAATTTGGATCGCTGTGTATCGAGGTTGGTGGCTCGCAGCGCCCCCCTGGGATCGGTTCGTGGTCACGGTATGCGGAGGATTCGGGGCGTTATCACGGGATCGAGTAACAACCCCTCCAGCTTCGCGGTTCGCAGCGCAACCCTCAAGTCGGATCGTGGCACCTTGATTGGTTAGGGTCGCCCCCTGTCCTCGCGATCCGTGACCCCCTCGACGACCTTCTCGTGTGCACTTTCGCCAACCACTTCATTCGCGACTTCATTCGCTTGCGAAGCTCGCACTTCCTTGGACTTCTTTCCAGCCATGATATAAGATGTCGCTGGAATTTTCAAAAATCTAAACAGTGATGTTTTGGGACTATTTTCTTCGGACTTTCAAATCCAAATAGTAGAATAGCAATCCGGTAGGCTGAGAATTCAATTCTCAGTGAAAGCACCAAAATGTTAGATCAAAATTTGGACCTAACACCCAAATTGTTCTGATTCATAAATATTTATAACTGGAGAATGAAGAAAAAGCAGAAAACACACAGAATTTATAGTGGTTCGGCGTTAACGAGCCTACGTCCACTTTATATGTTATCGATTATACTTTGAATGCTAGTACAATCAATGATTTCTCTCAAACTCACTCTTACAATTGTGATTTCTCTCAGTAATCTCGTAATAAAACTGACAAGGAATACTGGTATGACAGTAATGGTGGAATCAGTGCTCAATACTGCCAAAAAGATCCTGAAAAATGCCAAGCTCTGGGCTATTTATAGCTGATTTTGTCAGGCGGATCGCGGTCACACGTGGCACAGATCCCGAGAATATCGGATCGGATCGCAGCTTGATGAAGAATTAGTCAAATTAGCCGTTGTGGACAGGTGTCGCGATCCCCTTAAATATCGGATCGAGCAAGGAGGAGGAATTGGTCAAAGTGATAGTTAGGGACACCTGTCGCTGGATCCCTGCATCTCGGATCGCCGAAGACTAGCTCGTGCTTGAACAGGTCAGAGGCTTCGCTGTGCGTCGGGGGATCGGATCGGTCTGTGAAGGGTAGTAGTGTAAGTGCAGTTCGAGTCGTGTAGAGGTAGTCGGATCGCTGATGCTATGGGGGCGATCCGAGAGAGGCGACCCTCTGGTGCGATCCGATCCTTCATGGACTTAAGGAACGTAGTTTCATACTTTCTTCTTGTGTGTGAACCTTGGTGGCTTGGTCAAAAAGCTAGCCAACATTTATATTCTAACGACGATCTATATAAATATATACGTTCGAATTCTATTCAAAATAAATTTCTCGTCATTATTATTTGAAATAATTCATTTTAAATAATCAAAATTCAATAAAATTGCCAAAATAAAAATTTTAAATTGGCTCGGATTTCCGGGTTATTACAATCTCCCCCACTTAAAACTTTTCGTCCCTGAAAAGGAACGAAGACGAAAGTTGTTTAACTAATCAACTCAACTTTCAATATTTTCATTACGGCTTAAGTTCTTCAACTTTTCAGTTTCTAAGAACTTTTCAAATTTTTCAAAAATTTGGCTAACACCCTAAATTTTCGAAAAATTTCGCCATAACCTCCCTTGCACCGGGGACTTCGGGATATTTCATATAGCCTCCCATGGCCTTCTTCAATCAAAAAGAAAAAGAAAAAGCCAATCGGCTCATTAAATCATCATCACCCAAACAAAACAGTAAATTATGGTAAACATGTACCTATTTGTCGGGCAAACAATTTTATTCATCTGCTCTAGCCTCCTTGCTATGACCTGTTCAATGTAAGTACATGTACATGAATGCAAATGTGATAAATTTTCAATACAATTCACTATTTGGTTCAATTTGGCTAAACGGTTCAACATTTGATTAATTCAAACAATAATCAAACAACACAACCAGCAATCAATTTGTTGATTATCACTTCAAATTCATAACTTTGATATATAGTCAAAAATCACATTTTTGATGCCAAATCACAACAATAGGCCCTATCTAATTTTGGTTCTCACACTAGTCAATTGGAAATATATAGAAATCCCACTTTCGAAACTCGAACACCAATTCTGATGATGTCTAGACTATCATCAGAATCATCTCCGGGCGACTAGAGTGTGATTCTATATCTACCCAATATATTAAAACTTCAAATACACGCGGATCATACGTATATGCAAAATCTGTATATACTGGATAGTCCAAATCAATATAAATAAATAATCAAATACGAATAATTGATTTAAATTTTCAAAACAAAATTTTTTTTCGTTTTAAAAATATACTCTTCACACTCGTTCTAGGATACTACTGGTCCCATCTCTAACGAGTCATTCTCATTGGATATTACTAATCCAATCTTTGATGAATTCTTTCGTATGGTTCTAATGTGCCTTGTTCTATGAGCTTTGTAAACCAAAGCTCTGATACCAAAATGAAATAGCCGACGAAATCCGGTAGGCTTTGCAACCATCCCTTCATCCCCCAAGCAGCAGGTAATACCCATCGTGGCTCCCACATGGTCCCCCAGTACACTTGTTTTACGGCGACCCTCTCGAGCCTCCCGGCCACGGCATAACCAACCCCCGCAAGGGACATGTGGGGGTAAGAGTCTCCCGTTCGCCACCAAACCGCGAAGCGAGAACCCCCCCATCATGATTGCAACAAGAACTGGTGATACTCCATTCTCGATCTTTTCAATCTAATTAAAGATTCATTAAAACTCCACTTAGTTTCAATCTTTGACTGGGTTAAAGAATCAGTGTCATTTAAAACACGGTTCACGATAAACCCAAAATCACATCACATTTAAATCAGTCCCTAACCGTAAATTAGCAAGTGAGCAATTCCCAAAGTATTAACCCCGAAGGCCGAAACCAACATCAGATCAATACCCAGGAAACCATTCTTCTCAGCTAACCGACAGTTAGTTTCTGATTTTCTTAACTCCTTTGGGTCTAAGAACAGTATTATTGAAGATACCGTTCACGACAACCCAAAATCACATTCCATTAATTATCTGGTTAAAGAACAAGTGTTATTTAAAACATTGTTCACGATAAACCCAAAAATAAATACCAATTCAATTTACAATTAAATATTATTTAACTGGTACACTACATTAAATCTAAATAAAAAGATTTAATCTTTCTTCTCAACTGGGCTTAAGAACAGTGTTAATGAAGACACCATTCACGACAAACCCAAATCACATTTGATATTAAATACAAGGCTCTGAATAGAAAATATATCGGCTTATATTCAATATCAAATTCTACGACCTACGAATATCGTATTGGAAATAACGATATCTATATATCTTTCAAATTTCCATAACGCTATCTGTATAATCAGGAAATCCAACATCAAAATATTCCAAAGACAATTTCGATTCAAATCCATTTCCACTTTATATATTGGAAATTCTGGTTATTTTCAAAACCATTTCAAATCCACTTTATTTATTTTAGAAATAAATAGAATTATAATTCTAGTTCAAAACTAGTTCATTTCGATAAAAATCTATTTTTATCTTTTCAAATATGGAGTTTTTCATCCCAATTCTTCACAAATCATTTCTTATGATTCTACACAAATTATCCCTATTTTTAATAATTTTATCAAGGCCCGTACAGTCGATTTCCATCTACGGCCATCAAACTGCACTTACAACGACCTTTTCCAAATTTGATTTGGACATAATTCCAAATCCAACTGTTAGATTTATAATTTCTAATATTCGTTAGAAATCTCTTTTCGATACGAACCCAACGGTTCCAGTTTTAGGAGAATCCGACGGTCGGATCTCCCGCAATGTCCATTCGAAGTCAATGGTCGAAATTCGCGAACTGCCGCGGCGCGGCGCATTCTATTCAGGCCATTATATATATATACAATATAATATATATTATATATATTTCGTCGATTTCCTTTTAAAACGTATTTTATAAATCGTTTTAAATTCGTTTTCAAAACGGTTTCAACTTCATATTCAATTTCTAATCAAAATTGAATATTCCAATATAAATTCGTTTTAATTTCATTTCAAATCGATTTCCATTCAATTTCAGTTCGTTTTCAATTCAATTCAATTTCAATTTGAATTCATTTCTATTCAATTTCAATTCGAATTCAATTCTATTCAATTTCAATTCGAATTCATTTCAAATTGATTTACCTTCAATTTCAATTCGATTCGAATTCATTTTATTTTCAATTCGAATTCTAATTCATTTCAATTCAATTCGAATTCTAATTCATTTCAATTCGATTCGAATTCTAATTTCTTTTCTATTCAATTCGATTTGAATTCATTTTAAAAAATATTCGATTATTGAAATCACTTTCCAATATTCATTAAAAACAAATAAAATCGATATAAATATCGTTCATGTCAAAATGGCGTCAATCTAATCAACACGGCTTCATATATTCTATTTTCAAATATTCTATTTCAAATATTTCTTTTTCAAATATTTCTTTTTCGAAACTGGAATGAGGCCCAATCAATTACCATATAATGTTAATTATATGGATTTTCTACAACACATGTATACAATAACAACGATGAATAATCAACCATCATCCAAAGTGCATTCTACACTGTATAAGCATCAAATATAAATATTTAACGCTCATAACAGTCTTTCCATCAATCGATCGACATACAGCTAAATAATTGGGATTAGTGTACGCCAAATATCATCCCAATACCCGTGTGGGGTTTCAAACAATCAAATACAAGTTTTATTTGTGCAGTTGGGCGATGTGTAAAATTTATCGTCCCAATCAATATCAATCAAATCAGTGCATATAAACAAATCTCCGATTTGTTTATAAATATTTATTTTATATACACGTTAAAAAATTCTATTTTCAACTATAAAATATTTTTAACTATATAAATATTTTATTTCATTTCACATCACATCACACAATCAACTACACATCAAAATCAAACAAACAAGCATACAAGCCGTCCATGGTCTGTGGACGACGGGTGTCGGGTGCTACTAAACACCGGCTGCATCCTAGTATATATTTCAACTAGAAAAAAATAAATTAAAGGTGAGAAGTTCTCACAGAGGGTTCCACTCCGCCGTGCTTTGCTTTTGAACTGCTGAATCGCCTGAATCTATTTGTAATTCCAATACAGTCTTTTCACGCTGTTCAAATAAAAATTATATTTTTATTACTTCATTTCAATGAACAAAAATGATATTTTTATTTTTACTTTTTACATTTTTACAACGCTTATTTCTCTATAAAAATTTATATTTTTATATCCACTTCTAATATAAAGATCGAATTTTTATATCATCGCTATAAAAATCACATTTTTATTCCAACATATATATAATAAAATATCATATTTTTATATCGCTATATAAATAAAAATTGTATTTTTATATTCTCTATCTTATAAAAATTATATTTTTAATCTTCACATCTAATAAAAATCATATTGTTATAATCATACTTATATAAAAATTATATTTTTACCTCGCCTTCGATATAAATAAAATCACATTTTATATGCTAAAAATCGGATTTTTACATAACTAAAAATCTCCTTTTTATAATCTAAAAATCATTCTTTTACATCCCTAAAAATCTATTCTTTTACTTAAGAAAAATCTCTTCTTTTCGATTAACAAAATCATGTCTTTGTTTTAAAAACCCCTTCTTATTCATTATAAAAAAAAATCAGCTTTCAAAACTATATATATATATATATTTAAAAAGAGAAAATAAAAATAAAATAAAACAATAAAACACAAAAAAAACTTATAGCGTTTCAAGAGGGGGGTTCACGTCAGTTCTTGGGGGGAGCTGGTGGTCGGAAGGGGGGGTTTGCGGTTTCGAGGTGGCGCCGGAGATCCTGGTGGTGGCGCCGGTTTGTGGAGGCAAGGGGGTAGCGGCTGTTTTAGGGTTGGTGAGGGGGTCGATTTGAAATAGTAGCGAGAGAACAGGGGGGAGTCGGAGGGTGGAGGAGTGATGGGGGTGGCCTGACGGTGGTGGAAGGTGGTGGAAGGCGGTGGCGCACCGCGGTGGTGACCAGCAGCCAGTGGTGGCGCGCGATTCCCCTCCCCCCCCCCATCGCGTGTTTTTTTATTTGATTTGAAGACTGCGTTGACCAATGATAGGGATTGGGGGAATATATATATTTATATATTTTATTTTAATTTTCCTTCAAAAAGTTACTTTTTTTCTCCAATCTTCAATCCGAACCCAACGACTTTTGACCATAGCTAATTACCCCCATTCCGAACACAATGGGATATGTATCGTAAGCTGATTCGACCATTTCGATCAGTTTTCGTCAAATTCTGAGACCGTTTGAAAAATGGCCAATCTCCAGTCGATTAAAATCTACTAAAACTGGTCAAACGCGTTTTCCTTTGCCACACTCACATATTGATTCAAAAAATTATGAATTTTAAAACCTAGCAATAACTAGACATCCCGGATCCAATAAAATTGGTTTCGTCGAAAACCGAGGTCGTTTACAAAATTCCTATTCTTAAGGGCCAGAATTCCATAGCGACTATTCTGAATTTTCAATTGGGCATATCTTTTGATTCCCGCTATGAAATTTCGATTTTTCGGATTCGTTGGAAAGATATTCTCAAATAGATTCTAATATATTTGGTTTCACTAAAATCTGGTTTATTTTGAATCCTGTACATTCATTTGAACTTTGAAATCGAATTATCGAACTACCGCGCCATTTTCAATTCCTTTTATAATTTAAAATAAATATTTATATTCTAACGACGATCTATATAAATATATACGTTCGAATTCTATTCAAAATAAATTTCTCGTCATTATTATTTAAAATAATTCATTTTAAATAATCAAAATTCAATAAAATTGCCAAAATGAAAATTTTAAATTGGCTTGGATTTCCGGGTTATTACAATTTATGCTTGTTTATTTGGTATATTCTGATTGCATGAATTCACACATACACTGTAGCTGTGTGATTATACGATTAACCAATTTAAACTCTCCTTCCATATAAATGAAGATTTATTTTTTAAAGAATTGTAAATTCAGTTTTAAATTCAATTTTAAAACTATTTAGAATCATATTAAGAAAGTGTTATTGGTATGAGTTGAAATGGTTTTTGAACAATCCTGACCGTTGATGGGCTAAGTAAACATTGAATTGGGGAAAATGATTTGGAATATGTACCTGACATTGGTGCAAAACAAATTTAACGGTTATTTGTAAATAGTATACTGGGTTTTGATGAAAATATTATTATTTCGATCTCATTAAAAATAAAAGTTGAGAATTTGAAATAATAAGTTTGGGAATAGTATTTTGGAAATGTTTGAACGAATTTTGAAAATACTGTCTGTAAAGATTCAATTCAATGTTGTATGAAATAACGGGTTTTATGCGGATACTTGCTTTCATACGGATTTTGAAAAAGATAATCAAATGAGTTTTACATTAAATATTATTTTTATTCAATTTGATTTGAAATGGGAATTTGGAAATTAAAATGGTTTCAAACTAAGGTTGGAATAAAAAGATATTATTTCAGGAAAAAGATATTGGAGTACGATTTTAATCTAAGTTATGGAAATGGAATTTGTCTTATGAAAAGAAACAGAATGAATTTATATTTAAAACGTTATATAGCGAAATTGAACGCGTAGCACAACGACAGTTCGTTATTATCGATTTTGAATTTCAAGTGATTATAATTTGAACATTTTTAATCGAATTGAGTTGAAACGAAAAACATCGGATTTCTATTAATAATGGTTTTTAAATAAAAGAGAAATTTTCGAATTCCATTGTATGGTTTTCAAGTTATGGTTAAAATAAAATTTGGAAAAGTCGTTATACGCGCAGTTCGGCGACCGAAAGGAGAAATCGAATAAAATGGGCTTATAAAAATTATTTAAAAATCCAGAAAAATATGATAAATCATATTTTGTTATTTAAAAGTGATTCGAGTTAGAAAATGTGAATTTTTGAATGATTCTGGATCAAATTGGTTAAATAACCATTTTGCAGCACTTTTTAGTAACGCTTTCAACGTTATTAAACTATTTCTTTGAAATTGATTGGATTTTGAAAACCATGAACCCTTGTTTAGATTTTAGAAAAGGGTTATCAAATATTTTGAAGGAATGTATGGTGTGGAATTTGTTTAAGTTCTAAGTATTATATGGGAAGTTTGATTTAAAAAGGAAAAGAGTTTGAATAGAATTTGGTCGTCGGATATTCGATATAGAATCCCAGGTTTGGACAAATACAAACAGAAATAGCAAACTATACTCTATCCAAATTCTGATAGTGTTTGCCCGTGTTGGTGAATCGATGTGAAATATAAGTCGATTAAATTCCGTTTAAACTTATATTTGAAATATCAATGGGAATTTCAATCCAAATTAAGGTTTTGAATACCTAAGGTAAAGGATAATGATGAGTAAATGGATTTTGTTTTTGAAATATAAGGTTGGAAACGAATATTATTTATTCAAGAAAAGGGTTAAGATGAAAATGAGGCTTAAGATAATGAATCCAACCTTAAGTGAAAGTAAAATGATAACGTTTTGGAAGGAGATTTGAATTGGAAATCGGTATAGATCATAGCTACTGATTTTAAAGTACGCTTATTTCTTGGAAAGTCCGGGATCAGATGTATGTCCGAAAACCATTCCAAGTAATAATACAACGTTGTAAAGCAGCGTAAGACTTAAAGTTTGGGAGTTTCCGAATCATTAGGTTTGAATGTCGATGTCTCATATTGGTCCGTACAACCAAACGAGATTATAAGTGGCACGATATCTGAATGTCTTTGGAGATTTTTGGATGATGTTTTTTCAGACCCAGAACAGACATTTATGGATTGTGTGTCTGACGTTGTAATTAACTGCGTAGCACTGTTTTATCAATATATATCTGTTTGGTGGCGGAGAATTACTCTCTTGCTTAACACTCTTCTCTAAGATGTATGAGCTTAGAGGTTATACATTGGAAATCAGTGATGCGTTGTTAATGGATAATATGGCATACTTAAGATATGTTATGAGCTGTGAATGATCAAAGAATGGCTTATTTAATCGTAGCTTTGTGTATTGTGACCTTAGCAAGCCTCAGAACCCGGTAAATGGCTAAAACAGGAAAGATGCAGCGAGGTTAAGGGTAGTCATTTCCTTCTGGATAAAACGTGTACTATAGTATGGAGCCCAGGTATTAACCTATGTGGATAACTTCTATTTTATATGGATGTTGATGTTGCGAGGCCTCGGTTTAAAGTTTGGTAACGACCGGGAAGTGATATACTCAGGAGTGCTCTAAGTTACCCAGTTAAGGGGTAACCCGGCCTCGTGTTGGCAGAGAATCTGTTTGATTCTTGGGGCGTCCCTCTAGAGGCGTACCCATCAGTTGGTAAGGAAGTTCCTTTGCCTGGTCATTTGTTGAAAATCCAATTTTCCACTACGAGCCCGTACGATTTTAGTTGTATAGCCTGCTACCAACATGATTGTCAGTATAATGGGATGGCGCATTATGCTGGCTATGATTAATACATTTATTCACGAAATTGTTTTCACGCTATGCACTATTAGTAGTAAAAGAGGATTTTCACGTATCAAGCATTTTTTACTATCATAAGGAGAAACCTCGCCCAAGTGTGCTTTTGCATTGTGTGTATGCCGCGAGACCTTATGTTAGTTTCATTTTTCAAAAAGTCATAGCGAATTTCTATGCACGGGAATTCATATGGAGTAAACCCGTTCCGCGTTAGCGGCGTGGTCTAGTGAATTTCCCAACTTTAAAACGAAGCCTAAATAAGAACTGTGTTTTGAATCTCACACCAGTCCCACGACTGACCTAGAGTTTATTGTTTTCCACACCTAAACTCTGGGTGCCCATATTTCTGCACGGGTAGTCAGAAGTTTAGTTTACAGGTTTAGATTTAGAGCTGGATTCAGATTTGAAGCAAGAATTATGATTTGGTGTTTCGTATCCCACTGGAGAGTTTATTTCCGCTGAGCATAGATGGTACTCTGATATTCCTCGTAATCTCTGATGTAATCAATGAAATGAAATGAATGAAAAAGTTCTGTTATATTTTGTGCAAATATGTAAGTACCCATAACAATTCATCTTTGTGAACGGCTTAAGTTGGTTTAAATACCGGCGAGAACCGGTCAGAAAGCTGGGTCGTTACATAAGGAACAAATTTAAAAGGATTTATCTTTGATAAAATTAATGGGAACCTTTCCCTAATAATATGAATATTTTATTTAAAGAATATTCTGAATTGGAATGAGGGGTATGATATGTTTTATAGCACTTGTTTACAAAATGCGCGAATTATTCGGAAAGACCAGGTTTAACCCATTCTAAATAATTACTACGACGATCAAGAGTCGAAGATGAAGACGGTGGTTGAAGACCAGAGATCTTCACATTGTTTGGGTGATTACTGATGTCTTGATTGGGCCGTACACCCAAGACAAGGTAATAAGTGGTGATCGTCCAAGCGTACTTGGAGATCGATGGATATGCGAGGAATAAGGTGCCTTCGGTTTCGTTCAGACCCAGAACGGACTTGTAAATAGATGGTATGTCTGACGTTGTATTCCTTTATGCTGTATTCGTTGATCTCTGCTGAATATGTATCTGTATAGTGTCGGAGAATTTATTCTCTTGCTTAACACCCTTCTCTGAGACTAGAGGTTATATATTAGCAGAAATAAATGGTATGGTATGTACTGACAATGTGGCATGCTAAGATGCAAATGATCAAGGCTTTTGTTTAAAAGCAGAGCCTTGTGGTTGATGATCAAAGCACAGCCTATTTAGCCATAGCTTTGTGTATAGAGTTTCTTCGCGAGCTTCACACCCAGTATGAACCAAAAACGGGATGAGGACTGCAGGGAAATAGACATATGTTAGTTTCTAGCTAGAAGTAACGTCATGCTATGGAGCCCAGACTATTTACTCCTGTGAATGTTGCTTATTACTTGATGGATAGAGAGCCGCCTTGGATACATACATATATACATTCATATATATATATATATATATATATATATATATATATATCGGTCACTACGGGATTGATAGATGTTCTGATTGACATTACTGATGAGATTATTTTATGCCCCATAGGTTAGGCTAACATATAGTTTATGGTATTGCCAATCATCGACGGATGACCGGACCTGTTGATAACCGCAGGTGTAGTTGCGACTGTATCCCGATACTCGGGATAGAGAGTCTCGAATCGGTGGGGATAATCCCTTGCCTCGGTTCATAGATGGAAACCCAATCTCCAATACGCGATATTCAGTTTTAGTTGTATATATATATGGCGACGTAATATAATGGTACCTACGCCGCCTATGATTGATACATTTCTATTCGAAGTTGATTTCTTCACTTATAGTAATAATAAAAGAGAAATTTCGCTTATCAAGCATACTTGGCTATTATAAGGGAAAACTCTATCCTCCTACTGCGTTCATTATGTGATGGGACCCGAGTCTTATAATAGCTTCATTTTTCCAAAAAACATTGCGTTGTTTTATTTTAACGAAGGTTCATGTGGAATAAACCCTCCTGTGATTTACCTAACTTTAAAATCAAGTTTAATAACTATTTTGAGTTCTCATACCAATCCCATGACTAACTTGAAGTTTATTGATTTAACCTAAACTCTGGGTGCCTATATTTTCCACATGGGCAGTTAGTAGTTTTGATTTTGCAGATATTATATTCACAGGATCCTGGATTAACAGCTGAAGCTATATTCGGAAAGCTCTGTATCTGTATATTTCTTTCAGTTGTGTTTTGTATCATTTTTCCGCTGCTTTATATAAATGTAATTTAAATCTTTGATATTGTATTTCCAATGTGTAATATTTATTCATACTCTTGAATGTTCTTGTACTCTGATGTAATTGTTGTAATAAGCAAGGAAATGTTCTTCTGTTTGTGTTCTGATGAGTGTTGTTCTCAAAGCAATCCGTACTTTTCCTTTACGTGGATGTTTGGGTCATCACATCGAAGATATTGAAGATGGTGGTTGAAGACCGGTGATCTTCACATCGAATGGATGACTATTGATACCCTGGATTGGTTATGTAACAACCCGGAATTTTGGAACCAATTTAAAACTATAATTTTAGAAATTTTAATGGATTTTAAATGTTTAAAATAATTTATTTTATATAATAATGATTAAAAATTTATTTAAATCCAAGTTAGAATGAATATATTTATTTTAATTTTAAAAGGAGTTAGAAATAGCGTGGTAGTTTGAAAATTTGAATTCGAACTTGGACTAAATGTACAGGATGCAAAATAAATCGGATTTTTGTGAAACTAAAAATATTTAAATCTTTATAAGAATATCTTTCCAATGAATCCGAAAAATTGAAATTTCATAGTGGTAATCAAAAGTTATGTCCAGTTTAAAATTCAGAATAGTTGCTATGGAATATATATATATATATTTTAATATTAAAAATATCCATTTTGCAAACGACCTCTGTTTTCGACGAAACCACTTTGGTTTGATCCAGAATGTCAAATTATTGTAAGATTCCAATTTTCATAATATTTGGAATTAATATGTGAGCATGGAAAATTAAAACGTGTTTTGCCAATTTTAGTGAAATTTAATCGACCAGAAAATGACCACTTTTCAAATGGTCTCCAAATTCAACGAAATTAATTTTGTTAGCACCATATCGTCAAAACATAGCTAGATTTATTTTTCGGGAATTTTCGGAGTCCGTTTGTGGCCCCGGTGAATTTAAATGTATGATCAAATTAAATAATTAAATGAATTATATTTTAAAATAAAGAAAAGTGGGCTGAGATGATCAAACGGGCTGACGGGACCTAGTCCAATGTGTCTAGAATAGATGTATTTGGCTAGAGGAAACATTCTTTGGGCAGGATTTGGAGCTACTAAAAGTTAATGGGCCTTTTTGTAAATAAAAGAATTAAATTATTAAAATATTATAAGTAGCAAGTACCCTAACCCTAATCTAGGTTCCTCCAATTCGTTCAGCCGCCACCCAAAGGAAACAATGGCCAATAACTTCCGAATTTCAATCCTAAAATTCTTCCTATATACTTCGATATAAACTATGATTCCAAAATGAAAATTACACATCTACGTGAGGGCTGTTGATTCAACGGTTATGATCGAAGAACTTGAGCTGCAATGATTGAATTTACCCCTCAAACTGCAGTAGTTGCGAATAGGATTGGGAGATCCAAACTTGCCGTGGGTCCTGGTGGAGGAGGGTCGTGCTCCGACACGTCGACGGGAGCCTCCTGATGGTCGGCCGGTGGTGTATTCCTGCGTATGTGGGTGGAAATATCTTGCAAGCTAATAGGTTACAAGAGGAAGTAAAAGATGATGAAGGGGAATCACGGGGTAATCCAATTAGGAAGGATAATTAAAATTAATTATATGTTTAATTATCTATTAATGTTATTAGAGCTTAAAATACAATAACTTATTGAAACAGAAGCAGAAACGAACGAAATTGATTGCGTTGGAATCAGAAAAATGAGATCTACCTCATGGAACCGACTAGAGCTAGAGCGGAGCACGATGAAAATTCAGATAAAATCATGGTGAGATTTCTCGTTTTAAATTTAAAATAAAATTATATATATAGAAATATATATATATATATATATTTAAACTGATTTGATTGATCTTGGTTGTGATGTTGTTAAATTATACACCGTTAAAATCTATCTGCCTGATTCGTGCTTTGATTTAGAATCAATGTGTTAAATTATACACCGTTAAATTCTATTTGTCTGATTCGTGATTTGATTTATAATTGATGTGTTAAATTATACGCTGTTAAATTTTATTTGTATGATACGTGATTTGATCTAGAACTGATGTCGTTATGTAGATCCATTAATTTGACGATGTTTGTGTTGAACAAAACAATTGAAAACAAAAATAACAATTTTTGTTGAAGAAGAATAATTGGATTAGAATTTTAAATTTGACAAATTAGAGTAATTGTACTAAAATTGTCAATTTGACAAATTAGAGTGATTGGACAAAAATTGTCATTTTTGACAAATTGAAATAATTGAATTAAAATTGTCATTTTAGTCAAAGTACAATTGTTGCATTAAATTTGTCAATTTCGTCAAATTAGAATATTTAAACAAAAATGATAATTTTTATTAATTAGAATAGTTGAAACAAAAATTAACATTTTTGTTAATTAGAATATAGTTGAAACAAATTATTCATTTTTTTCAAACATGTTAGTTGAAACAAATTATTCATTTTTGTCAAAACATGTTAGTTGAAACATAATATCCATTTTTTGTCTTTTTGTTGAATTGGAATTTTCCACAAAAATGAAAGAACCATTTTTTATTATCAATTTGTTGAATTAGAATTTTCAACAAAAATGAAAGAATCATTTCTAATCATTTTGTTAAATAGAATTGAAAACAAAATAAGTTATCATCTTCAGTAATTTTGTTAAAATACAATTGTTAACAAAATGAAACCATCATTATATACGTTAGAATTTGTGTATAAATCTAGGTGACAGTTTTATTGCCAAATTATACATTAGAATTTATATATAAATCTAGGTGACGTTTTTATCATCAAAGCATACATTAGAACTTGTATGCAAGAAAAAAATGTCGTTTTTATTTAAAAATGCATACACTAGAATTTGTGTGCAAGATAAAATATCATTTTTATTTAAATTGCATACATTAGAATTTGTATGCAATTCAAAGAATCGTTTTTATTTAAAAATGCGTACACCAAATTTAAAGTAAACATTTTATATGTTACATTATACATTGAAATTATATATATGCACAAATAAAATATTTCCTTTTATTTGTTAAACTCAAATATAGAAATTGCATATAAATAATGAAAATAAAAATTATCTTTTATTTGTCATTAGCAAAAATGTCATGTAAATAAATTACCTATTTATTTGACATTATGGACATGTAGATATGATATGCCAATAAAATATTCTTTTATTTGCCATGTTAAATACGTTAGTGGAATCGTCGAATAGTTTATATTTATATATAATTTTATATATAAATATAAATTAAAATTAAACGAATCGCGCGTGGTAGTTCGCGTTTCGGAATCGTAACTTTAAACGATTATACCGAAAGATCCGACCGTTGGATTTTCCTAAACCTGGAACCTTTAGGACCGCTTTGGGAAGGTCTTTCCAACGATATAAAATTTGTTAAAATCCAACGGTTAGATTTCGAGAAATGTGTAAATCAAATTTGGGTAAAAACAGCACTAGGGCCGCGTATCGACCTAAAGCGTCGTTAAATTAAATTGGACTAATTTTATATAAATAAAAATAGCGATAAATCATTATAAAATATTATTAACGGTAAACCAATCTCCCCTGGTTTATTAAGTAATTATTAGTTTGTTAAAAATACGATTTTTAACGTATGTATGCAACATATAAAATTGACATGTTATGGTTGATTGATTGAATGGATTGTGCTCGACCAGTTTATGAGCAAAATATGTTTTTACATTTAGCATTGGGTGGGTAGAAATATATGTATACTAAAACCTTGTGAAACACTTCACGATTTGACTATAAGGTGGTTAGCGATGTTTATTTCAAAATTAATGAATGATTTTGAAAAGTGATTTCTTAAATAAAAAGAATAGTATTCCCGATTTTGGACAGGGAATGTTTTATAAAATGTTTTATAAAACAGAAAGGATTTCGAGGACTATACCCGATGATTTCGAAATGATTTGGAAGTAGAAATCTATATAGATTTGAAAGTACGTGTGCTTATTATGTTGTGAAATGATTTTTCCTACTTCGAATATAAAATGATTTAGCAAGTATGTGGCTGAAGATGCGGGTGACCCGAAATTGACTAAAGTGCAAGGGCATGCATGTATTCCCCAATTGGTGGGATGGTGCATTGTCAGTGTAGCCGTTAGTGCGCATATATATATATATATATATATATATATATATATATATATATATATATGTATATATATATATATATAAAGGCAGGTTCGAGAGCACCCCAAACAGTGCAGCACCCCAAATGCCCCTTAATCTCCACCAAGTATTTCCCCTTCTCTCTCCATCCACTCACTCTCTCACTTCCCACTCACGTTCTTTAATATAAACGGGTGGTGAAAATCAGGGGGCATTTGGGGTGCTCCATTTTTTGGGTGCAACCGAACGCTTACCATATATATATATATATATATATATATATATATATATATATATATATATACACACACATATATATATATTGGTTCGGTTAGGGTGCGTACTGCCGGTCCTGAGGGAACATTGAAAGTGTATGCGTGTACTTGCCGAGTATAATACACACAAGAATCGTGTAATATGACAAACAATATTCAAGTATAAAGTAATAGCTAATCGCAGATAAGCAAATATAGTAAACGCAGTAAAAAGGGAAAATCACAACAGGGATTTTTATACTGGTTCGGAGCACCGTCCTACGTCCAATCCCAGACCTCTCTCTCTGGATTTTCACTAACAACCTCACTTCACCCGGAGGAACAGGTATACAACACTACTTGATTTATGGGCCACAAGCTTACCCACTTGATTTCACGGGCTACAAGCTTACCCACTTGATTTCACGGGCTACAAGCTTACCCACACAGGACTTCAACAATTACAAGAGTTTGACTTCTGAATGTGTTCTTGTTTCAACACTGATTAGTCAATAATTGAGTACACCCTTCCTATAATATTATCCTCAAATGTAATTTGATGTTTTCGATGATTCAGAAGTGGATTATCGTTGAATCACAAGTGTATTAAATATGCTTGGAGATTCAAACGATAATATAATGATTTTGAGTGCTTTTTGAATGCCAAATAATAATGCAAGATAGATCAGAGAATAAAGAGTGAAATTCGGGTGATTTGGATGAATGAATCACGATGTATTTATAGTGATTGAAAAGATGTAATTATTGGTGAAGAGTTGCAATCAAAAGAAATGATTTCTAATGAAGAGAAATGGATGCAACCCTTCAAGAAGGAAGATGACTTTTCAAAAAGATGCTTTGTTATTATGAGAAGCTGTTGACAGGTAAAAATTACAGGTAGACAGGTTTTTGACTGTTATTTTTAAATAACCGTTGACAGGTTAATTTTAACAGGTAGACAGGTTTCTTTTGAAATCCTGTTGACAGGTTAAAAATAACTTGATGACAGGTTTTTTTGTCAACATGCACCAAAAATGAGTTTTCATGCATATTTTTGAAAGTGATAAAAAGTATGATTATTTGAGGATAGATATTAACATAAAAGACTCTAAATAATCAACCTCTAACCTATGAAGACATCAATTCTTCTTTTTGTCAATCATGAACTCCTTCTTGTCATTAATCAAAATTAAGCATTGAAACCATTGACTCAACATTCTCCCCCTTTTTGATTGATGACAACATAGCTTGATATTTTAATCTCCATTGCTGTCTCCCCCTTTATATATGCTCCCCCTGAAATATATAACTAAATTTCTGCAAGAAGAAATGTTAGTAACATTTTCTCCCCTTTTGTCATCGACAAAAAGTGTATATAACATCAATATTAAGATAAAATAACATTATATCCAGAGTGTATCAAATATTACAGACCATACCAACCATACCATATGAAAACGAAGTTTCGTAGCATACACACCAAATAAAAAACACAACACAAATCACATACAAGTGTTGATAAAAGTGTTTGAAGATTAAAAAAACATAAAAACATAAAAAAAAAAATAGACGGAACTACTGAGGTGGTAAATCGGAATCGGTTTCTTTTCCTCCTTCGTCTGATGATTCCTCCTCCTTATCTCCTTCTTCTTCCTCATCATCTCCAACTTCTTCTTCTTCTTCTTCTTCATTTTTCCTTCATCAATGTAGGATGTGCCATGACCCTGTCCATGTTCAGTACTTGCTCCAGAGCTAGTACTCTCCTCTGAAGATGTCCATGTGAATGTAGGTGGCCTTGGACGTTTTCCCGGGTCTTGAGCATGTGTTGTGGAGGATGATGCGCCACAAGAAATTGCATCCAAAAGAATGCCGAAGCAAGACTTAAATTTATTAAAATGTTTATCGAGCTTAGTATCTAAACGATCGATCTTGTTATCCGTCCGCTTAAGTCGTGCTTCGAGAAGAAATTGATTCCTTGCAATTTGTTCAAGAGAATCTTTAGTAGATGATGTAGGTGGAGGAATCCTAACTTCCTCTGGTTTTGGTCTAGAGGTTTGTGAGGTAGAAGGTTCAGGAGGGCCTTGGTGTGTATATTGTTCAAAAGGAATGATGTTTAAGTAAGGCTCTGGAAGTTTCATTCTCTTTTTCGATGCTTTATCAACACACTTAGGCCTTGAAACCGTGGATTGAGGAGATTGAATACCACAATCAAGTAAGAGACGCATTATATATTCATTGTAAAAGAGATGCGGTCTTGAATGATTATTTACCATTGAGATTTCGTCGAAGATCATCTCTATCCAATTTATGTTTATTTCTCCGTAAATGGCATATAAGGCTTTAAAATTCTCTTTATAAATTGCATCGAAATTTCCAGTCCTTGGTAAAAGAGAATGTGTGAGACAATGGTGAAGAATTCTAGCCGTGGGTCGTAAATTTATTCCTTTTGTACTTGGCTTGTGATCTTCGATAAACAAGTGACTGACTTTATCTCTAATATGAATAGGGCAGAAATTACTAGATAATTTAATACCATTATTTTCTGATTCAAGAACTTGTGCCATCCTTTCTTTTGAAATAAAAACATGCTTTCCACACACAACGAACCATAAACAATTTGATGAATTCTCCGGTTTGAATTTCTCCAAGTTGAGATTTGCGTAGAACAACTTAATCATGATGTGATTGAGTTCAACGTTGTTCTTGTCGAAGTTAAGAAGAGAATCAATACCTGCTCTCTTTGCAAGTATTTCAACATCATAGAGAAAGAAATCGAAGAACTTGAGGAATGATCCTTGGTGAATAGTGTAACCCTTCATCTTGTTCCACCTCTTAACAGCGATTGGATCCATTAACCAGTGTTTAATGTGTGAATCGATAGGTTGTAGATGTGAGAAAGAAGAAGATGTTTTTGATTTCTTTTGTTTTGGATCCATTTGAATTTTGAATGAAAATAGGAGAAATTAGGGTTGATAGGAACTTAAGTTAAGTTTTGAAGGAGTTGAAAGTGAATAGGTGTTTGAGTTTGGAGTATGAACCGATGTTTCTGTATTTAAAAAAAAAACTGTTTTTGCGGAAATCGGTCGACAGGAATGTATTGGCGGTCGCCTTTTTTTGTCATGGGTTCTATAAATTGAAGGCAGAGAAGAAATCGGTTGACAGCAAGGAATTTGGCGGTCGACAGATCAAGTATCGGGTTCAAAAAACAAAAGATTAACATAACTGGTCGACAGCAATTTTTGGACCGGTCGACTTATTTTCTTTCGGTTTGAATCTGAAGCACATTCGGTCGACAAGAAAAATGGAGGTGGTCGACCGATAATCTCTCTGGATTGTAATGTTATAAAACCGGTCGACAGGAAGTTTTTAGCGGTCAACAGGTTCTGTTGTTCTTCATTTTCTGACTTTCTCATTAGTATTATGAACTCAAAAAATTTATTATAAGAAAAAAACAATTATACATGAAGAATAAGACATAGAAATAAGAAAGCAATATAAATTATCTCCTTAGATATGATATAGATTTATTTCCGAGGTTCCCAAGGAGAATATTTATCGTTTGCACCTACATTTTTACTGAAATTCCTATCCCATGTATTTGGTGTTCTTGATGACGATGGCATATGTGTGGGCTCATGAACGTTGTGCTTATTAGAGCTACAGAAGAATGAAGCTATTTGTTCGAGATACGTGAGCCGAGAAGCTGTTAACTTCTGCTCGTAATACATCTCCCTCTGGAGATCAACTTGATGCTTTTGATAATGGTGTATCTCATCTATTTTCTCTCGTGTACGTGAAGAACAAATTAACGCTTTCTTGCAACGTTTTGAGTTACGTGTGGTGCCAGGTGTACGTGAGTTTTGATGGAAACCAGGAGGATGTTCCGGTGTCTTCGGGGAGTAGTGCTCGTCTGATTCGGAGCTAGTTATGGTGATGTGTGATCTTCGAGCGCATTCGTCGCAAATATGAGCCATTACAATATGAATGAAGAATGAGAGGATGAATTCAGAAAGCCCTCAACGAAGAGGTATATATAAGACTACTTCTATTTTTAGAAGAGGTCCATATTAATCTCACCACAAAATAACACTTTATTTTAGGAGAGAAAATAGTTAAGTAATAACTATTTGTATTAGATAGAAAAGAATTCTGCAATGTTTAAAATATACAGTTTAATTTTCAAGTTCCTTTCTAGATAATAAGCCTAGCTATCTACGTAATTTTATGAAACTTGATTCGAGTAGAGGCTTGGTAAATATATCAGCTAGTTGATTCTTCGTGCTTACATATTTGAGATTTATATTTCCTTTTTCAATATTATCTCTCAGAAAATGATGTCGAATGTCGATATATTTTGTCCGAGAGTGGTTAACCGGGTTTTTGGATAAGTTTATCGCACTTGTGTTATCACAGTATATGATTGAATTTGATAAATTTATTCCAAAGTCTTTAAGTGTTTGTTGCATATATAAAACTTGTGTACATGCAAGAGCTGCTGATATATACTCTGCTTCACACGTCGAAAGTAAAACACAATTTTGTTTCTTACTAAACCAAGAGACAAGTGATTTTCCAATTTTGTTCTTTTCTAGCCTGCAGGTTAGCTTCATAGGACATAAGATTTCCTATCAGTTCATCCGGCTTCATGGTGGAAAGATCATTAGCTTCTTCTATTGCTAATACTTTTCCTTCCCATTCATTAGTCAGAGAATGTAGGACTATTGAAACTACATCAATATCAGAATATTTTTGCCTTAATCCAATAAGTGCATGATGAATGGTTTGAAACCATGAATACATCTCATTGATTGTTTCACATGGCTTCATTTTGAAATTAACTTTTCAACATAGTTATTTTGGCTTGTTTAACCTTGTTAGTACCTTCATGAGTGGTTTTTAGCGTTTGCCAAATTTGATAAGCAGTGGTGCAAATACTAACACGGTTATATTCATTTTGGTCTAATGCACAAAACAACATATTTATTGCTTTAGCATTTACGGCTGCTGCCGTTTTCTCAGCCGGTGTCCATTCTGAATACTCAGTTGTTGAATTTACTATTTCTTTCTGAGTAGCATTCCAAGCATCATAGTTAGTTGATTGCATGTAAAAAGCCATACGTGTTGCCCAGTAACTATAGTTAAGACCATTAAAGAAAGGAGGTCTTTGTGTCGATTGACCTTCAGTGTAAGTGGTGTTAGTGCTACTACTTGAGTTATTTGCCATATTACTAGAAAATATCAAATAACTATGTTACGGTTATAAGATGACCGTGCTCTGATACCAATTGAAAGTGTATGCATGTACTTGCCGCGTATAATACATACAAGGATCGTGTAATATGACAAACAATATTCAAGTATAAAGTAATAGCTAATCGCAGATAAGCAAATATAGTAAATGCAGTAAAAAGGAAAAATCACACCAGGGAATTTTATACTGGTTCGGAGCACCGTCCTACGTCCAGTCCCAGACCTCTCTCTGGATTTTCGCTAACAACCTCACTTCACCCGGAGGAACAGGTATACAACACTACTTGATTTACGGGCCACAAGCTTACCCACTTGATTTCACGGGATACAAGCTTACCCACTTGATTTCACGGGCTACAAGCTTACCCACACAGGACTTCAACAATTACAAGAGTTTGACTTCTGAATGTGTTCTTGTTTCAACACTGATTAGTCAATAATTGAGTACACCCTTCCTATAATTTTATCCTCAAATGTAATTTGATGTTTGCGAAGATTCAGAAGTGGATTATCGTTGAATCACAAGTGTATTAAATATGCTTGGAGATTCAAATGATAATATAATGATTTTGAGTGCTTTTTGAATGCCAAATAATAATGCAAGATAGATCAGAGAATAGAGAGTGAAATTCGGGTGATTTGGATGAATGAATCACGATGTATTTATAGTGATTGAAAAGATGTAATTATTGGTGAAGAGTTGCAATCAAAAGAAATGATTTCTAATGAAGAGAAATGGATGCAACCCTTCAAGAAGGAAGATGACTTTTCAAAAAGATGCTTTGTTATTATGAGAAGCTGTTGACAGGTAAAAATTACAAGTAGACAGGTTTTTGACTGTTATTTTTGAAAAACTATTGACAGGTTAATTTTAACAGGTAGACAGGTTTCTTTTGAAATCCTGTTGACAGGTTAAAAATAACTTGTTGACAGGTTTTTTTGTCAACATGCACCAAAAATGAGTTTTCATGCATATTTTTGAAAGTGATAAAAAGTATGATTATTTGAGGATAGATTTTAACATAAAAGACTCTAAATAATCAACCTCTAACCTATGAAGACATAAATTCTTCTTTTTGTCAATCATGAACTCCTTCTTGTCATTAATCAAAATTAAGTATTGAAACCGTTGTCTCAACAAACATGACCGATATTTAGTTGCATACTTGTTTGTATACATTGTTACGTTTTGGAATTCATATTTCCAAATGTTTTGTTTTGAAATCCCGAAGTGAAATCTATTTTATTATAAAAGCTAGATATGTATTTCAAATGATTTGAAATAAAAGAAATCGGGAGATAAAGTCCAAAGGAATAATTTTCTGTAAAGTGAATTGGATTTTGTAATCTAAGTTTAGGGATTAAGTCTAAATAAGGAGATTAAGGAATTTCATGTTGATTGATGCATTGTAGATCCATATGTTTATTTATGGTGGATATTTTTGCACTGGAAATCCAATGCAGTAAACCCGTTTCGCGTTAGCGGCGTGGTCCTATGATTGACCATATTATTAAATAGGTTAAGTAAGATTTCTCATAACAGTCCCATGACTGACCTGTAGTTCGTTTCACTTGCAAACTCGGGTGCCCATATTTTCCACAAGGGTAGTCGAGTAGCTTAGTTTGCAGATATATTGAGCAGGATTCTGGATTGAAGCTTAAAGCTATGTCCAGAGCAATGATAGTCTTCCGCTGCATTGTGTTAAGTTTATTGTAAATTAATCTTCCGCTGTATTTTATTTTCATGTACTCTGATATATTCGGTACTCTGATGTAACATTGTTATAATGTTTATAAAGGTCTTTTGTTATTTGTTCGGATGTGTTGTATGCCCAAAGTTAGCGTATTTGGGTTTTTGAACGGTCTCAGTCGATTTTGTGATCGATTAGGTCCGGGCGAAATCCGAATCGTTACAGGCTAGCCTCGAGGAAAGGGTTACAGCGGTAGTTGTACGGACGTACTTGTTAATTTTCCGGATATGCAAGGGCCTCTCTTCCGTATTGGACATATGGAACGAGGAATAAGTTGTTTTCGGTTTCATTCAGACCCAAAACGGACTTGTAAATGGATATTTGTCTGACATTGGATTTCGTTCTGTGTGAATTGATTTCTATTAAATATATATCTGTTTGGTGGAAGAGAATTTATTCTCTTGCTTAAAACCCTTCTCTGAGACGTACGAGCTCAGAGGTTATATATTGATAGACATCAGTCGCATGGCATGAATTGTCTGTGTGGCATGCCAAGATGCAAAAGATCAAGGCTTTTGTTGAAAAGCAGAGCCTTATGGTTGATGATCGAAGCACGGCTTTAATTAGCACAACTTTGTGTGTAGCGTTGATTCGCGAGCCTCACACCCCGGATATTTAAAACGGGAGAAGGATCCAGGGAGAACATGCATTTATTTCTAGCTAGAAGTGGTGTCATGGTATGGAGCCCAGACATTTTTACTTATATGGATGATGGAATGAGGCGCCTCGGATTTGAGTCCCTAGTGGCTCTAAATTTACGCCCCATAGGGTGGAGAAACGTATTGTTCAGGAGTTATAATCCACTAAATTATTTATGGGCCGGCCCTGTGGCTCCTAGGTGCAGTTACGGCTGAATCCTAAGGCTCGGGCTAGAGAGTCTCGAATTCGGTAAGGACGATCCCTTGCCTTGGTTCATGATGGAAATCCAACTTCTAATACGACATATGCGGTTTTGATTGTAAACCTATATTTGGCAACATAGTATATGGTAGTTATGCCATCTATGATTGATACATTATGATTGAAAATGTTTTTGAAACATATATACACTAGTAATAATACCAAATGACTACGTTTTTACGTATCAAGCATATTTTGGCCATTATATGGTAAAACTCTATCCTTCGATTTGCGTTGCATTGTGTGATGGGACTTGAGTCTTATAATGGCTTCGTTTTTCTAAAAAGCAATGCGTTGTTTAACGGTTTACTTTATTTCTTGCACTGGCAATCCAATGGAGTAAAACCGTTCCACATTAGCAGCGTGGTCCTGTGATTAGCCTTATTATTAAATAGGTTAAGTAAGATTTCTCATACCAGTCCTATGACTGACTCGTAGTTTGTTTCACTTTGCAAACTCGGGTGCCCTTATTTTTACACGGGCAGTCGAGTGGCTTGTTTTGCAGATAATTATTTATTGAGCAGGATTCTGGGTCGAAGCTTAAACCTGTGTCCGGAGCATTGATATTCTTCCTCTGTATTTTCTTATTGGTTCTGCTGCATTGTATTAAATTTATTGTAGATTATCTTCCGCTGTATTATATTCGATGTACTCTGATATTCTGTACTCTGATGTAACATTATTATAATGTTTATAAAACTCTTCTGTTATTGGTTCTGATTTGTTGTATGCCCAGAGTTAGCGTATGCGGGATTCGAACGGTCTTGGTCGATTTAGCGATCGATAAGGTCTGAACGAAATCCGCATCGTTACAGTTAGTATCAGAGCTTTGATTTCTCAAATCCTTGGGGTACAACTCGTTCGAACTGAACAAAAGACTCATCAGAGGTAGGATTAGAAATATCCTATAAAAGAATACTCATTAGAGATAGGATCAGTAGTATCCTAGAATGAGAAAAACTCGTTAGAGATGGGGTTAGAAATGCCCTAGAATGAGTTGAGAGTGACAAGCTTATAATTAACGTATTTGTAATTATATATATAATTCGATTTTAGAAAATATGTTTTTTGAATATATAAAAGTTATATGAATTTCAAAATTTAATCAACTAATTGATTAGTGGTTGTGTTGTGCGATTATGAGTTCACCGAATAAAATTATTGAAACCAATAAAAAAAATGAAAATTGAGTTGGTTAGTTAAAACAACTTTCAGCTCCATTCCTTTTCGAGGACGAAAAGATTTTAAGTGGGGGAGATTGTAACAACCCAGAAAATCAGATACAATTTAAAAAATTTATTACAGGAAATTTTGTCAGAAAATGCGTCAGAATTTAAAAATTCCATTATTAAATTAAATTATTGAAGAAAAATATCATCTTTAATACTTTCCTTGACTATCCAAAGTTTAAAGATCATTAATTAGTAAATTTTAAAATGTTAATGGCTGCATTCGTTTTCAATGCCTTCCCTTCTTCATTGTTTCCTTAATGCAGCATTCGTTTATTTCCTTCCGTACATTCTATTTACATGTATCTTATTTTGTATTCTCATCTCTTAAATTTACATCCCTTTAAATCTCCTTTCTCCGTTTTTTTAAATATATGTATTCCCTTATTCTTTTATATTATGTTGTTTATATTCAGAAGAAAACAAAAATAAAATAATACCATAAAACTTTTAATGTTATCTATGTAATAACACATGATATTTAATACTATATGTTTAGAAATTTGAAAGGCTGCAAACTTTCTAATAATTAGCATTAAATAATTAATCTAGCATTCATCTCTTTCCGTTTATTCTCTCTCTCATTGTTATTTACTTTTGAAATTTGAATTAAAAATAAATATTGTCCCATCATGCCTAGTCAGCTAATTTAATTATTTTGTAACCTACTATATGTGATGAGACACACTAGGGAAATGAAATAAATGCTAGTTGATTAAAAAAAATTATTATCCTTGACATATACATGAATCATATAATATAGACATGTCATAGAAAAAAATCATTCGATTGTTAAAATATGATTTTTTTTAACGTAAATATGCTATATAAAAAATAGTCATGCTAAGAAAGAAATTAGTAGTTTGTTAAAAATATGACTTTTAACGTATGTAGACCGTATAGAAAATATATATAGATATTATATGAAGATATGTATAGGCGTTGTATGAAAATATACATATACGATATATGAACAAACATATATGCGATATATAAAATGGCCATGAAATGAAGTATTCATTAGTTAGTTAAAAATATATTTGGTTAGACAAAAGCATCGCTATTATCATATTACTGAAATATAAAATCATAAGAAAAAAAGGGAAAGTCGCCTCCTTCATAAAATAAATAAAAATTGAAATCATATTCAGTGGAAATTAAAGACGTGTTGTAACGTCCCAGATTTTCGGTCAGTTAAATGGGAATATTTAAATCTGTTTATATATTATATTGGAATTTATATCGAATTTATTTTAAGTTTGAATTCATATAATTTATTATATAATTAAAACGAGCTCGAAACGACGCTGCAGTTCGAAATATTGATTTTTGAACTTCAATTGAATATACAGATCCGATATAAATCGGATTTCAGTGAAACAAGAACCGCTTGAATTTATATGATTTTATTTTTCTAGTGAAAGAGAAAAATCAGGATTTCATCGATAACAAGTTATGTCCAATTCAAATTATCAGAAAATCGCTGTGGAATCGATTATAATCCTTAGCGATAAATTAAAATAATTAAATATCGATTTCGAATATGGACGAGACCTTTGAGGCGTAGTTAAAATTTAATTTTTAGAATTTTACTGTAATTTTTAATTGGGAAAATACGCCACTTTTTATTTGAGTATTCTGCACCCTATATCAGCATTTTGGGGTTTTCACAATATAAGTTAACCTACCGATATTATTATATTTTTGGAATCGTGGGACACTGCTCGTTACAACGGTATTTTTGTTTTTGTCCACGGTCTGTCATAGGTGAACAGAATTGTACATAACAAATACCCTATAAGTTTAACCATAACAAAACAAAATACGCCATAACATGCTAGGCAAGACTGAAATTTCCAACCCTATTCTCTATGTTTCTACCCTAGAGTATACCCAGCCATCACATTTCACACTAGCATTTAATGAGGACAGGCAAACCCATACATTTTATGTTCAACGCACATATTTTCAAGACAAGATAACACTACACCGTATCCCTAGCCATCTTTGAACATCTAGCTACTACCTGATATTTACCCACGAGCCTACACTGTGCTACCGTCTTTCACCTTACATCATGACATGAAAACACATTACAGCTATTAACGAAGACAACTACACCATGGCCCATCTTTTCAAAATAGCCTAAGCCATTGCCTATCCTATTTTTCTGAAAATAAAACTGCACATACGTATACATCACACAACTAAACTCTTCCCTAACCATGTGCTTTCACCTCCAAACCATACGGATGCAGGTCTTTTCCATCAAAATCGAAAGATATTCCTTCCTTTGGAAGCCATCACGCACATGGAAGTATTCTATTGACATGAAAACTCAAGCTGTAAATGTACCCATATGGCACCCTGTACCCATCTAAGCTCACATCAGTTCTTCCTTCCTCAGAACGTACTGCAGTCCTATATCGCCTAAAGCATAGGGCTAACCATCGTGGGACACGACATCGTCCATATCTCCTTCCCACCATTCGTTTATAAATACCAAAGCGAGCAGCCTTGTTTTCCAGAAAACCTAAACATACCACCACTTATTATATACCGCAAACTATATGTAAACAAAACGATCCACTCAAACATTTTAAACAAAATACATGTTCAGGGGAAGGGCACTTCCGAAGGGATCAGGAGTTTCTCTGTTCGCATTTTCCTTTTGGCAGCGAACTCGAAACTGAAAAGAAGGTCAGAGGCTAATGATGATTGTCTTGAGGAGATGGACGGTGCTGCAGTGGGTTGGAGCGAGTGAATGTGTAATAACCCGGAAAAATGTGAACCAGTTTAAAATTTTTTAATTAGGTTATTAACAGGAAATTTGAATGATTACAATAGCCTATTTCTATAAAATATAGAATTATGTATAATATGGCCGAATGAATTTTCAGAAAAGTCGATATATAAAATATATAGGCCTGGAAAATTTATATTTTGCATATGGCCTCGGAATTCGACGAAACCACTTTTGTTGGGTCCGGGATGTCAAACTATTGCTAGGTTTCAAATTTCATAATTTTTCGAATCAATATGTGAGCATGGCAAAAGAAAACGCGTTTGACCAGTTTTTGTTGAATTTAATCGACGGGAAATTGGCCATTTTTCAAACGGTCTCAGAATTCGACGAAATTAGTTTTGTTAGGACCGTATCGTCAATACGAAACTAGAAAATATTTTTCTGGAATTTTTCTAGTTAGTATGTGACCCCGGTAATTTGAAGTGTACGTTTAAAATTCAATATAAGGATTTAAATTGTAAATTCAACGGAAACTGATTGTGACGATCAAACCAGCTTACGATACATATCCCATTGTGTTCGGAATGGGGGTAAAACGCTATGGACGACAGGCGGTGGACCTCGTTTCGAGGTCATAAGTAAAAGTCAACCCTTTGGCAAAAATTTAATAATTAAATAATAAAATAAAATAAAATAAAAAATATAGAACCCCCCCTTTTCTCTTCTGCTTGGCCCCCCCCCGATTCCTCATTCATTTAACAGAACGAAATAAAAAAAAAAAAAAAAACCTAACCCTAAGTTCATCGAATCGCGCCGCCTGACCCTCAACCCACCGACGAATCCTTCGCCGAAGCCCCCACCGCCAGACTTCCTCCCTCCAGACGCCGCCGACATCGAATCGAAGCAACCCTCGAACCCTGCCGCGAACCTCCGAGCGCCTCCACCAACGAGCCGCCGACTCCTCCTCCTCCCCTTCGCAAGATCGGTGAGCGTTTAAATTATTTTGTTTTTGTTTTTATTTTTGTTTTACAGTAAAGTTTTAAAACTGTATTTTTTATATAATTTAAAAACGGTTTCTTTTATAATAATTTAAAAACTGTGTTGTTTTTAAAGAGAATAAAACTGAATTTTTTTTAAAGTTATAAAACTGGATTTAAAAAAAAAAAAGAGAAAAGAATAAAACTGAATTTATATTTTAAGTTATAAAAACTGTTTTTTTATAAAGTTTTAAAACTGTCTTTTTTTTTAGGATGTAAAAACAGAAATTTAAAAGAGAAACTGATTTTTTAAAAAGAAAATAAAAACAGAATTTTTAAAGAGTTAAAACTGATTTTTTTTTTCTAAAAAGGCAAAACTGTTTTAAAAGAAGAAAAAAACTGCATTTTTAAATAAGGTAAAAACTGCATTTTTAAATAAGGTAAAAACTGCATTTTTATAAAAGAGTTTTAAAAACTGTTTTGAAAAGAAAACAAAAACTGTTTTGAAAAGAAAATAAAAACTGATTTGTTAGAATTTAAAAAAAACTGCATTTTTAAAAAGATTTTAAAAACTGCATTTTTAAAAAGATTTTAAAAAGATAAAAAAAACTGCATTTTGAAAAAGATAAAAAAACTGCATTTAAAAAAAAAAAAAAAAAGATAAAAACTGCATTTTTTATAAATGAATGTAAAAACAGAATTTTTGAAAAGATTTTAAAAACTGATTTGATAAGAAAATAAAAACTGGTTTTATTTTAAAGGTTTAAACTTTGAAGAAAAAAAAAAGGTTTAAACTTTGAAATAGAAAAAGGGTTTGATCTTTTAATAGAAAAAGATTTGAACTTGAAAATAAAGATCATATTTTTAAAAATAGAAAAGATGGAATTTTTGTTAAGTAGAAGTAGTAAGGTATGATTCTTATATTTTTAAAGCAATAAAAATATAATTGTTACATCATAAGAATAATAAAAATATAATCTTTATATTTAATAGCGAAGTCAAAATGCAATCTTTATATATTGAATAACATAGTAAAAATTCGATTTTTACCTATGTAGAGGATACAGTCAACGAAAGCAACAAGAAGGACAAGTAGGCGAAGTTTCTATTAAGGAAGAATCGTGTGAGTGGATAGCTATTGGTGAGGATTTCTCACTCTTCAATTCCTTTTTATATAAAAATATCTATATATATATATATATATATATATATATATATATATATATACGCCCCTCGTCCACAAACCATGGACGATATTTATTGGTTGAAATGGTTGTGAAAACTGATTGATAGCGAATGATTGTTTGGGATTAATATTGGTTGATTGGGGTTGAAAAATACCCATTTGTGATTGGAAAATATTTGGTTGAAACCACATAGGATTAGTTTGTGGAAATGAAAAAAATATAAACATGCCGCCTGCGTGCGAACTAGATGCATGATTCCCATTGTCAAAAACCGCGAGGTTTTAAGGTAGAGCGAGGAGCCGTACTAGGGACGGTGCCGGTGTAACTACCCTGCCGTTATGCTGCCGAAATTTTGAATAATATTCTTGTGTTTGAATTATTTTCATATGCTTAAACTATATTTATTCATTGTATAGAAAACATTCATGTGTTGAATTGATATTCATTCGTTGTTTAGAAATTCATGTGTTGAATGATATTCATATTTTGAAATAAACTGTTCGATAATAAAAATCACATTTTTATCTATATATAGAAACTATAGAAAACATTCATGTGTTGAATTGATATTCATTCGTTGTTTAGAAATTCATGTGTTGAATGATATTCATATTTTAAAATAAACTGTTCGATAATAAAAATCACATTTTTATCTATATATAGAAACTATAGAAAACATTCATGTGTTGAATTGATATTCATTCGTTGATTAGAAATTCATGTGTTGAATGATATTCATATTTTAAAATAAACTGTTCGATAATAAAAATCACATTTTTATCTATATATAGAAACTATAGAAAAATTCATGTGTTGAATGATATTCATATTTTAAAATAAACTGTTCGATAATAAAAATCACATTTTTATCTATATATAGAAACTATAGAAAACATTCATGTGTTGAATTGATATTCATTCGTTGATTAGAAATTCATGTGTTGAATGATATTCATATTTTAAAATAAACTGTTCGATAATAAAAATCACATTTTTATCTATATATAGAAACTATAGAAAACATTCATGTGTTGAATTGATATTCATTCGTTGATTAGAAATTCATGTGTTGAATGGTATTCATAATTTGAAATAAATTGTTTGATAATAAAAGAAAATCACCTTTTATTGACTATATGAACTGTGTAAAATAATCTCGTCTGAAAAGAAATTGTTTTATGATAGAAATCTCATTTTTATCACCAACTTGAACTATATAGAAGAACAGTGTTTTTGAAATGAATTGTTTTGCAATAAAAATTACATTTTTATTGTATGCATAAATCGTTGAAATGTGAAGTGTTAAAAATAGCCACTTGTTCAAAATAAACATATATGAGTTGAAATATTCATTAATTAGCTAATGAAATGATTTGCACCTATTTATGTAACATTAGAATGAATGGTGTTTTTAAACCAAACAGAAATCAAATATGAAGTTGAATAGAAAATGATAATTGACAAGAACTGTATATATATGTACCTGCATATTTATTGAACAGGTTATAGCAAAGGGGCTAGAGAAGAGGAATAAAATTTGTGCCCGACAAATAGGTACACATTTACTGATTTGTTTGGGTGATGATTTTTGAGCCTGTTGGCTAGCCGCTTGGCTTTTTCTTTTTCTTTTTGAGATTAGAAGGACCGGGACGCTATTTGCGATTTCCCGACGCTCCCGGTGCAGGGGAGGTTATGGCGAAATTTTTCCAAAATTTAGGGTGTTAGAAAAATATTTGAAGTGAAAACGATATAGAAATCATCGAATGAACTATATTTATATAAATATATAAATATAAATAAAATTAAAACGAAACGAGGCCGTGCAGTTCGTATTTTGAAACCGTGATTTCAAACGACTAGTGCGGGAAATCCGACCATTGAATTTTCCCGAAACCTCAACCGTCGGGTTCGCCTTGGAATAATCTTTCCAACGGCACCAACCTTGTAAAAATCCAACGGTTGGATTGTCTGGAATGTTTAATTCAAGATTAAGGAAAAACAACGCCAGAAACGATTATATTTATATATATATATAAATATAATTAAATTTAATCGAATAACGACGCTGCAGTTCGTAAATTGAAATCGTAACTTCAAATGGTTGGTGTGGAAGATCCGACCGTCGGATTTTCCCAAAACTGGAATCGTTGGATTCGTTTTGAAAAGACCTTCCTAATGATGTAAAATTTGTGAAGATCCAACGGTTAGATTTTCCGATATGTGTAAAACAAATTAAGGGAAAAACAGCGCCAGTGACACGAAACGACCTGAAACGTCGTTTAATTAAATATGGCCATTTTTAAATAAATAAAAATGGCGAAAAATCGTTATAAAATATTATAAGCAACATAGGTTGCAAATAAACCAGTTGGGCTTGAATTGTTTGATATTTGATGGTTGTATGTGTATGACATGAAAATAACACTAAATAACTGAAAGATGGATGTCGAATAGTATAACCATATAAAGAATCGATTTAAATTCTAATGACGTGAGTTATTTGAAAAGGCCGAGCTAACCCTCATTTCAAGTAATTCATCGAGCGATTCGAATTGGAAGATGCAAAGACGATTCAAGACCGACGATCTTCGTATCGGTTGGATGGGCGCTACTGAGGTTCCTAACCGGAGTAGCTACCGGAAAGGGACGGAAGTAGTAGCCGTCTGAACGTGTATGTTGATTGGACGGATATACGAGGAATTTGACGCCTCCGGTTTCGTTCAGACCCAGGACGGACTTGTAAATGGACTGTGTGTCTGACATTGGATTTTGTTCTATACTGATTGATCTCTGTTAAATATATATCTGTTGGCGGCGGAGAATTTATTCTCTTGCTTAACGCCCTTCTCTGAGACGTACGAGCTTAGAGGTTATATATCGATGGAAATCAATCGTATGGAGTGGACTGCCTATGTGGCATGCCAAGATGCTATGATCAAGGCTTCTGTTGAAAAGAAAAGTCTTGTGGATGATGATCAAAGCAAGGCTTACGTGGCCTAGCTTTGTGTATTTCGTAGATTCGCGAGCCTCACACCCCGGTATGAGTTAAAAACGGGATACGGACTGCAGGGAGAGCACGACGTTTCTTTCTAGCTATGGTGGTGTCAGTGACTTACCAGCCCTGACATATATATATCTACTTTTCACCTTTGTGGTTGTTGGAATGCGAGGCGCCTCGATTATAGGTCTGTAAGGACCGGGAAACGTGTGTTCAGGAATACTAATCCTCTAACGTAAGTGAGGACCGGCCCTGAAGCATCCAGGGGTTACCCAGTGTGCGTAATCCTGAGGCATTTGCTAGAGTGTCTCGAAGCGGAGAGGAGCTTGCCCCTTGCCTCGACTCATGACGGAAATCCAATTTCCAATACGAAATAACGGGCTTGATTGTAGTACTAGTATGGTGACATAGTATATGGTAGCTATGCCGTCTATGATTGATATTTATGATGCTATTCGTTTTTGAAACATATAAGCACTAGTAATAATATCAAATGATTTCTCTTTATACGTATCAAGCATATTTGGCTATTATAAGGTAAAACTCTATCCTCCGGCTTGCGTTGCATTGTGTGATGGGACCTGAGTCTTATAATAGCTTCATTCTTTCTAAAAGCATTGCGTTGTCTTAAAAAGAATTTACCTTGTTTTAATTGCACTAGCAATCACTGGAGTAAACCCGTTCCGCGAAAGTGGCGTGGTCCTATGATTTGCTATTACTATTGTTTAACTGTTAAATGGATTCCTCATACCAGTCCCTATGACTGACTCGTTGTTTGTTTCACTTTGCAAACGCGGGTGCCCTTATTTTCACACGGGCAGCCTAGTACACAGGTGACAGGTGGTTTTTGGTTCTGCACTGCTGCATAGCATGCACTTTTGGCTCATGGCGAGGCTGACTTCATAGTGACGACTTAGATATTTTCCGCCATTCCTGTATTTATGTTATGATTCCGCCACTGGCGATGCAGACTGATTTACTTTCCGTATTTCTCACTATATGTATATGTATTCCGCCTTCGGCGATGTAGACTGATACTCTTATTATGTCACTGCATGTATGTATTCCGCCTCTGGCGATGATGACTGATCACTTCCCTTTCTTTTTACTAAGTGTATCCCACGTTATGCTATTCTGATATTCCTACATGTTGTGATTCCGCTGTCATATCCATGTAAAATTTATTTTATTTATTGTTTCTGCTATTATCTGTACTCTGCTATGATGATTAATGTGTTATTTCCTAATGATTATCCTTAATACCGCCCCTCGGATTTTGGGATCGTCACAGTTGGTATCAGAGCTTTGGTTAACCTTAGTTCCGGGATCTAACACATTAAACACCTCGTCAGAATAGAATCAGTAGTGTTCTAATGCGAGTAGCTCATTAGAGATAGGACTAGCAATGTCCTAGAATGAGCTAAGCAGATTAGCAAAACAATTTGATCAGTACATCATCATTATCTTTCCTTGTATTTCCTTGCTTTATCATTTATGAAAATATATCAAATCTGTGAGCTTGACTCTTTTCTTGCTTATACAGTACTCTTAGATGGCTACACGAGCAGCAGCAGCCAGAGGAGCCCGTGGAGGCCGAGGAGATGCAGCAGGAGGACGGGGGAATATCCCCGTAGCTGCAGAGGCCCCTATTATTCAGCCACCAGCACCAGAAGACTTTGAGTTGGATAAAGTGGCAAAGAGATACAGAAATCTTGGAGGGAAACCTTTTACTGGCACAGGCACAGTGACCGAAGCTATCGCTTGGCTGAAAACCTGTGAGAAAATCTTCGAAGGTATGGGCATGGGAACTAACAATAAAGCCCGACTTGGCATTTGGCTTCTTCAGGAAGAGGCAGAGCTGTGGTGGGATGCCATTACTTCGGGGGATGCAGCTGGTACTATCCGAACTTGGGAACAGTTCAGGACTTTATTCAATGAGAAGTTTGTGCCAGAACAAGCTCTTGAGAGGATGCGGGAGCAATTTGCTAATCTCCAGCAGGGAGACCTCTCAATTCAAGACTATCTGAATAAGTTCACTCAGCTATCGCGCTATGCCCCAGAGTTGGTTTTGACCGACAAAGCGAAGAATAAGAGATTCATTTTTGGGCTGAAGCGCAAATATCACGATAGAGCTATGAGCAATATCAAACTTTCTTTTACAGAACTCGTAGAGATGGTTTGCAACTACGAGGACATGGATGAGAGGCATGCTAGCCAAGACCGCGCTAAGAGCCAAGCAGGGATTAAGCGCAAGACCTCAACTGACCAACCTGAATCTAGCATCACCGCGGCCGCTACTCAAAAACCCGCAAAGATCCCGAAAGGAAACTGCTACAATTGCGGGAAGCCCGGTCATTTCTCTAATGTATGCAAAGCCCCAAAGAAGCCAAGGGCCAGTGACTCAGTTGAATGCTACAACTGCCACCAGAAGGGGCACTATAGCAAGAATTGTCCTTTGAAGAAGAGCGCACAAGTGGCCCATGTTTATGATGGGAATACCCCGCCAGCTACCACCGATGGATCAGGTAAACCCGATGTCTTGGGAGGTACCCTTACTATTAAAAATGTTCCTGTTTCTGTACTTTTTGATACTGGTGCATCACGTAGCTTCATATCTGGTAAAATTGTACACAAGTTAAAATTGAACCAAAGAATTCTAAAGGAACCAATTAAAGTTCAAAACCCGATAGGAGGTTCTGTTAGTCTCAGTTTATACTGCAGAGTGCCTATCTCTTATTCATGTTACAAGTTTCCCATCCACTTAATTGTCATGGATTTATCAGAATTTGATGTTATTCTCGGTTTGGAATGGTTAACAAAATATAAGGCCGAAGTTAGATGTGCCGAGAGAATCGTTAAAGTCGAAACGAAGCTTGGACCTATATATATACCATGCCATGGCTCAGAAATTAATAGAGCAGAATTCTGGGCTTCTTTAGAAATTACTCCCCCTTCAATAGAAAAGATACCGGTCGTGAAAAATTATGCGGATGTGTTTGAAGAAGTAGAAAACTTACCACCGCAAAGAGAAATTGAATTTAGAATTGATCTAATTCCGAATGCCCGACCAGTAGTTCATCCAATAAGAAGAATGGCCCCGAAAGAAAAAGAAGAGCTAAGTAGCCAAACCCGAGAATTACTTTGGAAAGGTCTAATCAGACCAAGCTTTTCAGCATGGGGAGCCGCAGTAGTATTTGTCCCTAAATCAGACGGTACTCTAAGACTTTGCGTCGATTACAGGGATCTCAATAAACAAACACTGAAGAACAAATATCCTTTGCCCCGAATAGACGATCTGTTAGATCAATTAAATGGAGCAACCGTATTCTCCAGAATGGACCTAGCTACAGGTTTCCACCAATTGCGTATAGCCGAAGACTGTGTTCCTTTAACAGCCTTCAGGGGTCCCGATCTATTCTACGAATGGTTAGTAATGCCGTTCGGCTTGTGCAATGCTCCGGCATACTTCGTTGATCTTATGAACAGAGTGTTCCGTGGTGTGTTGAATAAATTTGTTCTAGTCTTCATCGATGACATTCTAATCTACTCTAAGTCAGAAGAAGAACATGCAAAACATTTAGAACAAGTGTTGAAAATTTTAAGAAGAAATGTTTTGAAAGCTAAATTTTCTAAGTGTGTCTTCTGGCAGAATGAAGTTAAATTCCTTGGCCACGTCGTATCAAAAGAAGGAATTGCTGTAGACCCAAGCAAAATTATAGCGATTCAAAACTGGAAACAACCTACTACACCCACTGAAGTTCGAAGTTTCCTTGGATTAGCTAGTTACTATCGGAAATTCGTTCAGGATTTTTCAAAGATATCAGGAGTATTGACAAAGCTTACAAAGAAGCATGAGAAATTCAAATGGACTCCCGAATGTGAAGAAGCTTTCCGGGAGCTGAAACTGAAGTTGACAACCGCTCCGGTATTGACAATAATAGAAGGTAACCAAGACTTGACAGTATGGACAGATGCTTCTATTAGAGGGCTAGGAGCAGTGTTAATGCAAAAAGGCCAAGTGATCGCATATGCCAGCCGTCAACTAAAGCCACATGAAAGAAACTATGCTACTCATGATCTTGAGTTATTAGCTATCGTGTTTGCTTTAAGAATATGGAGGCATTATCTATTGGGCGAGAAATTCGAACTATACACCGATCATCAATCCCTGAAATACCTGTTCACCCAGAAAGATTTAAACCTGAGGCAACAGCGTTGGTTAGAATTCCTTGCAGCATACGATTTTGAAATTATATACACTCCAGGGAAAGCCAATGTTGTAGCAGATGCGCTCAGCAGAAAGAATGAAATCATCGCCAGTTTTGTCATCACGTCTTCATTAATAGACAGGATCTCGACTCTTCAGAAAGACGATGAATTTATTCAAAGAATCAGTCAAAGAGTCAAAGGAGGTGAATCCACAAGTTTTAGACTCGATGACAAGGGAGTTCTAAGATTAAAGGGTAGAATCTGCGTCCCAAACCTTCCCGAGCTCAGGAGAGAAATACTTGATGAATGCCACAAATCCAAATTAAGTATCCATCCCGGTGTGAGCAAAATGTATAACGATATCAAACGCACATTCTGGTGGAGGTCAATGAAGAGAGATATCTCATTATATGTTAGCAGATGCTCCACTTGTCAACTAGTCAAGAGTGATCAGCAGAAATTGGCTGGATTATTGCAACCATTAGAAATTCCAGGTTGGAAGTGGGAACAAATCTCGATGGATTTTATCGATGGCTTGCCTCGGACTAGGAAAGGAAACGACAGTATATGGGTAATCGTAGATCGCTTCACGAAGACTGCCCATTTTATCCCTGTCCGATCCAACAGAACGGCTCAAAGTCTGGCGCAAATTTACTTCAAAGAAATTGTTAAACTTCATGGAGTACTGCTCAGTATAGTCAGCGATAGAGATCCCCTGTTCACTAGCAAATTCTGGGAAGCATTCCAAGAAGAATTGGGGACCAAATTAAATCTAAGCACCGCTTATCACCCTCAGACAGACGGCCAAACTGAGCGGGTGAATAGAATTTTAGAAGATTTGCTGCGGGCTTGCGTTATTGATTTTGGAGGCTCATGGGAAGATCATTTACATTTAGCAGAATTCTCTTACAACAATAGCTATCAAGCAAGTTTGGGAATGTCTCCATTTGAAGCACTATACGGTAGACCGTGCAGATCTCCCGCATGTTGGGTAGAACCTGGCAACAGACTAGTGTTAGGGCCCGATATGATTCAAGAAGCATCGGATAAAGTCGATTCCATTAAGAAGAGATTAAAAACCGCACAGAGCCGACAGAAAAGTTATGCTGATGCGAGAAGAAGGGATATATCGTTTGCCGTTGGCGATTATGTTTATTTAAGAGTTTCTCCAATGCGAGGAGTAATCAGATTTGGCAAGACTGGGAAGTTGGCACCGAGATTTATTGGTCCCTTTCCTATACTTGAACGGATTGGAACTCTTGCATATAGGGTTTCATTACCTGATTGGTTGCCTGGTGTACATAATGTGTTCCACGTATCTCAACTCAGAAAACATGTTCATGATCCAGATCTTGTTGTGGAAGAAGCAGCACAACAGGATATTGACATAACTCCAGAATTAGCACTCAAAAGAGATCCATTAAAGATAGTTGGCAAAGAAACCAGAGAGCTAAGGAGGAAAAAGATCCATTTAGTCAAAGTGCAGTGGAGTAGTGATCCTAGAGACTGTACTTGGGAAACTGAGAAGAGCATTAAACAAGCCTATCCCAAATGCAGAGTGGACATCTCTGACTAACTCCGGTGCAAGGTACCTTTACAATACTTTGCATTTACATTTTATTTCCTGCTTAACTATTATTTCCTTTTCGAGGACGAAAAGTTTTAAGTGGGGGAGATTGTAATAACCCGGAAAAATGTGAACCAGTTTAAAAATTTTTAATTAGGTTATTAACAGGAAATTTGAATGATTACAATAGGCTATTTCTATAAAATATAGAATTGTGTATAATATGGCCGAATGAATTTTCAGAAAAGTCGATATATAAAATATATAGGCCTGGAAAATTTATATTTTGCATATGGCCTCGGAATTCGACGAAACCACTTTTGTTGGGTCCGGGATGTCAAACTATTGCTAGGTTTCAAATTTCATAATTTTTCAAATCAATATGTGAGCATGGCAAAAGAAAACGCGTTTGACCAGTTTCTGTTGAATTTAATCGACGGGAAATTGGCCATTTTCAAACGGTCTCAGAATTCGACGAAATTAGTTTTGTTAGGACCGTATCGTCAATACGAAACTAGAAAATATTTTTCTGGAATTTTTCTAGTTAGTATGTGACCCCGGTAATTTGAAATGTACGTTTAAAATTCAATATAAGGATTTAAATTGTAAATTCAACGGAAACTGATTATGACGATCAAACCAGCTTACGATACATATCCCATTGTGTTCGGAATGGCGGTAAAACGCTATGGACGACAGGCGGTGGACCTCGTTTCGAGGTCAAAAGTAAAAGTCAACCCTTTGGCAAAAATTTAATAATTAAATAATAAAATAAAATAAAATAAAAATATAGAACCCCCCCCCTTTTCTCTTCTGCTTGGCCCCCCCCCCCGATTCCTCATTCATTTAACAGAACGAAATAAAAAAAAAGAAGAAAACCTAACCCTAAGTTCATCGAATCGCGCCGCCTGACCCTCAACCCGCCGACGAACCCTTCGCCGAAGCCCCCACCGCCAGACTTCCTCCCTCCAGACGCCGCCGACATCGAATCGAAGCAACCCTCGAACCCTGCCGCGAACCTCCGAGCGCCTCCACCAACGAGCCGCCGACTCCTCCTCCCCTTCGCAAGATCGGTGAGCGTTTAAATTATTTTGTTTTTGTTTTTATTTTTGTTTTACAGTAAAGTTTTAAAACTGTATTTTTTATATAATTTAAAAACGGTTTCTTTTATAATAATTTAAAAACTGTTTTGTTTTTAAAGAGAATAAAACTGAATTTTTTTAAAGTTATAAAACTGGATTTAAAAAAAAAAAGAGAAAAGAATAAAACTGAATTTTTATTTTAAGTTATAAAAACTGTTTTTTTATAAAGTTTTAAAACTGTCTTATTTTTAGGATGTAAAAACAGAAATTTAAAAGAGAAACTGATTTTTTAAAAAGAAAATAAAAACAGAATTTTTAAAGAGTTAAAACTGATTTTTTTTTTCTAAAAAGGCAAAACTGTTTTAAAAGAAGAAAAAAACTGCATTTTTAAATAAGGTAAAAACTGCATTTTTAAATAAGGTAAAAACTGCATTTTTATAAAAGAGTTTTAAAAACTGTTTTGAAAAGAAAACAAAAACTGTTTTGAAAAGAAAATAAAAACTGATTTGTTAGAATTTAAAAAAAACTGAATTTTTAAAAAGATTTTAAAAACTGCATTTTTAAAAAGATTTTAAAAACTGCATTTTTAAAAAGATAAAAAAACTGCATTTTGAAAAAGATAAAAAAACTGCATTTTAAAAAAAAAAAAGAAAGATAAAAACTGCATTTTTTATAAATGAATGTAAAAACAGAATTTTTGAAAAGATTTTAAAAACTGATTTGATAAGAAAATAAAAACTGGTTTTATTTTAAAGGTTTAAACTTTGAAGAAAAAAAAAGGTTTAAACTTTGAAATAGAAAAAGGGTTTGATCTTTTAATAGAAAAAGATTTGAACTTGAAAATAAAGATCATATTTTTAAAAATAGAAAAGATGGAATTTTTGTTAAGTAGAAGTAGTAAGGTATGATTCTTATATTTTTAAAGCAATAAAAATATAATTGTTACATCATAAGAATAATAAAAATATAATCTTTATATTTAATAGCGAAGTCAAAATGCAATCTTTATATATTGAATAACATAGTAAAAATTCGATTTTTACCTATGTAGAGGATACAGTCAACGAAAGCAACAAGAAGGACAAGTAGGCGAAGTTTCTATTAAGGAAGAATCGTGTGAGTGGATAGCTATTGGTGAGGATTTCTCACTCTTCAATTCCTTTTTATATAAAAATATCTATCTATATATATATATATATATATATATATATATATATATATATACGCCCCTCGTCCACAAACCATGGACGATATTTATTGGTTGAAATGGTTGTGAAAACTGATTGATAGCGAATGATTGTTTGGGATTGTTTGTGATTAATATTGGTTGATCGCGGTTGAAAAATACCCATTTGTGATTGGAAAATATTTGGTTGAAACCACATAGGATTAGTTTGTGGAAATGAAAAAAATATAAACATGCCGCCTGCGTGCGAATTAGATGCATGATTCCCATTGTCAAAAACCGCGAGGTTTTAAGGTAGAGCGAGGAGCCGTACTAGGGACGGTGCCGGTGTAACTACCCTGCCGTTATGCTGCCGAAATTTTGAATAATATTCTTGTGTTTGAATTATTTTCATATGCTTAAACTATATTTATTCATTGTATAGAAAACATTCATGTGTTGAATTGATATTCATTCGTTGTTTAGAAATTCATGTGTTGAATGATATTCATATTTTGAAATAAACTGTTCGATAATAAAAATCACATTTTTATCTATATATAGAAACTATAGAAAACATTCATGTGTTGAATTGATATTCATTCGTTGTTTAGAAATTCATGTGTTGAATGATATTCATATTTTAAAATAAACTGTTCGATAATAAAAATCACATTTTTATCTATATATAGAAACTATAGAAAACATTCATGTGTTGAATTGATATTCATTCGTTGATTAGAAATTCATGTGTTGAATGATATTCATATTTTAAAATAAACTGTTCGATAATAAAAATCACATTTTTATCTATATATAGAAACTATAGAAAAATTCATGTGTTGAATGATATTCATATTTTAAAATAAACTGTTCGATAATAAAAATCACATTTTTATCTATATATAGAAACTATAGAAAACATTCATGTGTTGAATTGATATTCATTCGTTGATTAGAAATTCATGTGTTGAATGATATTCATATTTTAAAATAAACTGTTCGATAATAAAAATCACATTTTTATCTATATATAGAAACTATAGAAAACATTCATGTGTTGAATTGATATTCATTCGTTGATTAGAAATTCATGTGTTGAATGGTATTCATAATTTGAAATAAATTGTTTGATAATAAAAGAAAATCACCTTTTATTGACTATATGAACTGTGTAAAATAATCTCGTCTGAAAAGAAATTGTTTTATGATAGAAATCTCATTTTTATCACCAACTTGAACTATATAGAAGAACAGTGTTTTTGAAATGAATTGTTTTGCAATAAAAATCACATTTTTATTGTATGCATAAATCGTTGAAATGTGAAGTGTTAAAAATAGCCACTTGTTCAAAATAAACATATATGAGTTGAAATATTCATTAATTAGCTAATGAAATGATTTGCACCTATTTATGTAACATTAGAATGAATGGTGTTTTTAAACCAAACAGAAATCAAATATGAAGTTGAATAGAAAATGATAATTGACAAGAACTGTATATATATGTACCTGCATATTTATTGAACAGGTTATAGCAAAGGGGCTAGAGAAGAGGAATAAAATTTGTGCCCGACAAATAGGTACACATTTACTGATTTGTTTGGGTGATGATTTTTGAGCCTGTTGGCTAGCCGCTTGGCTTTTTCTTTTTCTTTTTGAGATTAGAAGGACCGGGACGCTATTTGCGATTTCCCGACGCTCCCGGTGCAGGGGAGGTTATGGCGAAATTTTTCCAAAATTTAGGGTGTTAGAAAAATATTTGAAGTGAAAACGATATAGAAATCATCGAATGAACTATATTTATATAAATATATAAATATAAATAAAATTAAAACGAAACGAGGCCGTGCAGTTCGTATTTTGAAACCGTGATTTCAAACGACTAGTGCGGGAAATCCGACCATTGAATTTTCCCGAAACCTCAACCGTCGGGTTCGCCTTGGAATAATCTTTCCAACGGCACCAACCTTGTAAAAATCCAACGGTTGGATTGTCTGGAATGTTTAATTCAAGATTAAGGAAAAACAGCGCCAGAAACGATTATATTTATATATATATATATAAATATAATTAAATTTAATCGAATAACGACGCTGCAGTTCGTAAATTGAAATCGTAACTTCAAATGGTTGGTGTGGAAGATCCGACCGTCGGATTTTCCCAAAACTGGAATCGTTGGATTCGTTTTGAAAAGACCTTCCTAATGATGTAAAATTTGTGAAGATCCAACGGTTAGATTTTCCGATATGTGTAAAACAAATTAAGGGAAAAACAGCGCCAGTGACACGAAACGACCTGAAACGTCGTTTAATTAAATATGGCCATTTTTAAATAAATAAAATGGCGAAAAATCGTTATAAAATATTATAAGCAACATAGGTTGCAAATAAACCAGTTGGGCTTGAATTGTTTGATATTTGATGGTTGTATGTGTATGACATGAAAATAACACTAAATAACTGAAAGATGGATGTCGAATAGTATAACCATATAAAGAATCGATTTAAATTCTAATGACGTGAGTTATTTGAAAAGGCCGAGCTAACCCTCATTTCAAGTAATTCATCGAGCGATTCGAATTGGAAGATGCAAAGACGATTCAAGACCGACGATCTTCGTATCGGTTGGATGGGCGCTACTGAGGTTCCTAACCGGAGTAGCTACCGGAAAGGGACGGAAGTAGTAGCCGTCTGAACGTGTATGTTGATTGGACGGATATACGAGGAATTTGACGCCTCCGGTTTCGTTCAGACCCAGGACGGACTTGTAAATGGACTGTGTGTCTGACATTGGATTTTGTTCTATACTGATTGATCTCTGTTAAATATATATCTGTTGGCGGCGGAGAATTTATTCTCTTGCTTAACGCCCTTCTCTGAGACGTACGAGCTTAGAGGTTATATATCGATGGAAATCAATCGTATGGAGTGGACTGCCTATGTGGCATGCCAAGATGCTATGATCAAGGCTTCTGTTGAAAAGAAAAGTCTTGTGGATGATGATCAAAGCAAGGCTTACGTGGCCTAGCTTTGTGTATTTCGTAGATTCGCGAGCCTCACACCCCGGTATGAGTTAAAAACGGGATACGGACTGCAGGGAGAGCACGACATTTCTTTCTAGCTATGGTGGTGTCAGTGACTTACCAGCCCTGACATATATATCTACTTTTCACCTTTGTGGTTGTTGGAATGCGAGGCGCCTTGATTATAGGTCTGTAAGGACCGGGAAACGTGTGTTCAGGAATACTAATCCTCTAACGTAAGTGAGGACCGGCCCTGAAGCATCCAGGGGTTACCCAGTGTGCGTAATCCTGAGGCATTTGCTAGAGTGTCTCGAAGCGGAGTGGAGCTTGCCCCTTGCCTCGACTCATGACGGAAATCCAATTTCCAATACGAAATAACGGGCTTGATTGTAGTACTAGTATGGTGACATAGTATATGGTAGCTATGCCGTCTATGATTGATATTTATGATGCTATTCGTTTTTGAAACATATAAGCACTAGTAATAATATCAAATGATTTCTCTTTATACGTATCAAGCATATTTGGCTATTATAAGGTAAAACTCTATCCTCCGGCTTGCGTTGCATTTTGTGATGGGACCTGAGTCTTATAATAGCTTCATTCTTTCTAAAAGCATTGCGTTGTCTTAAAAAGAGTTTACCTTGTTTTAATTGCACTAGCAATCACTGGAGTAAACCCGTTCCGCGAAAGTGGCGTGGTCCTATGATTTGCTATTACTATTGTTTAACTGTTAAATGGATTCCTCATACCAGTCCCTATGACTGACTCGTTGTTTGTTTCACTTTGCAAACGCGGGTGCCCTTATTTTCACACGGGCAGCCTAGTACACAGGTGACAGGTGGTTTTTGGTTCTGCACTGCTGCATAGCATGCACTTTTGGCTCATGGCGAGGCTGACTTCATAGTGATGACTTAGATATTTTCCGCCATTCCTGTATTTATGTTATGATTCCGCCACTGGCGATGCAGACTGATTTACTTTCCGTATTTCTCACTATATGTATATGTATTCCGCCTTCGGCGATGTAGACTGATACTCTTATTATGTCACTGCATGTATGTATTCCGCCTCTGGCGATGATGACTGATCACTTCCCTTTCTTTTTACTAAGTGTATCCTACGTTATGCTATTCTGATATTCCTACATGTTGTGATTCCGCTGTCATATCCATGTAAAATTTATTTTATTTATTGTTTCTGCTATTATCTGTACTCTGCTATGATGATTAATGTGTTATTTCCTAATGATTATCCTTAATACCGCCCCTCGGATTTTGGGATCGTCACAGAATGGTGCGGTTCTTGTGAAGTTGGGGAAGCCGTGACTAAAAGGAGATGACGAAGGCTAACAGTGGGGTGGTTTCTCTTGCCGAAACTGGTGATGTCAGGGGCAGATCTGAGTAAGCAGGCTCGGGCGAGATGATAACAGTAATGATTAAAATGGGGTTGGTTTTCTCCATGGGGCATGGTGTTTGTCAAAGCTAGGAGGAATGTTTGGCTGTGTCTTCGATGGAGAAGAAGCTGGGTACGTGGCTTATACGTGGGTTTTATTTTACGAGGGTGGGCTGATTTTCATGAAGGGCCGGATGGGTTTTCTTCGAAAGAAAAAAAATCAAATTAAAAACTGAGAAAAAGCACAACGAGTGCTTTGGAGCATGATTTCCAAGAGGGCTTTGGGTGGTTGGACGTGGGGGCATATGTTTTGAGAGAGGTGGAGAAAAGGATAGCTCGTGGTTTTGGGTTGTTTTAGCGATGGGATCATGGAGTCTGTAGGTGGAAATTCATGAATTAGAGATGATGCATGGGGTAGCAGATAGAAGACGCGTGGAGTAGTTTAGCCGCGTAAGTCATCGGTTAAAGGATAAATGACGGTAATTAGATTTGTTAATAATTAATTAAATGTTGATAATCATTTAAAATCTATTTAACTTACTATATTTATAAATTACACACATATGCACAGAATTCAGCGCAGTTAGGTTCTATGGGACCGTAGCGACAAACACTTCGGTGATGAGCTGGTTCGGATTGATTCAGATGAAGTTAGATAATTTCGAACGTTCATTTGAAATCATATAAATGTCATGGACCATCGACCGAAATAAACTGGTGAGTTAATTCTCACGATTTCTGGAATTCTATGATGTGTTAAAATCATATTAAAAATATAATTCATCGTTAATTGGTTGATTGAATGCCTTGGTTACTTGTTGTGTGTTAAATGGTCGTTGACATTTAAATTATGTCGTATTAGATGATTTGTTTACATATTAAATATTATTATGATCTATGATGCAGGGATGGACAGGTTGGAGGGATCCAACCAAATGTTTTGTATGTTGTTTGTATTCCCATATTTGAACTGTTTACCCCAAACAACGTTACATTCTATTTGATTGTTGATGGTTGATTACCTATTGGATATTGAATTGAAATTCAACATTGACATGGCGTTTTAAATCAATATATAGTATTGGTAAAATGATTGGCAAAAAAAGATCTAAAACCTTGTTTGGAGACGTTAATTCGTCGTTAGGCAAATCGACGTACTCGATATTATAAAATATATTTTTATAATTGAAGCACAGTTTTAGAATGGTACTATTATTTGAATAAAAGTTTATAACAAGGAAATGTTCATAAGCAATGAAGTTTAAAACACTATTTGTATAGTAATTTAATGTTTAAATCAATCTCATTAGCATAAGAAATCAAACTTAACCTATGGGTTAACATTTGAAGCTAATGATCTCTAATGAATAAACAAGCGATGGTTTTCACTAGATTAATATTATTAATCTAGGGAGAAGAATTTGTTTAAATTAGTTGAACAAGTAACTGATGATTAAGTTGACATAACCAACTGAGAGTTGATAATTAGAATTTGATCGTCCTAATGAAAATGGCTCAACGAATAATTATTTTAATAATATTAATTATCTTTTTAATTAATGATAATTAGAGTTGCTTATTGATTTATAAATCATTGATGAAGTATTTATCGTTAATAATATCGGTAAGTGATTAGCTGGTCTATTTTAATGAAGTAAACCATTTCACTTCAGTTAATAATGAGGTTAATTAATTATTATAATTAAAGTAATTTACTTTTTATATGGAAGTGAATTAAGAAGTGATCGGGTTTTAAAACGAATCGTGTTAAGAACAAGGTTATACCAAAAGTATAAAACTAGTTATGAATCTAATGTGTCGTATTTAAGTAATCGATACTTAATAAATTAAATTTAGTATAAGTAAGAGATATGGAAAGAGATTTCGTAAGAGATTGGATAATAAAGACCCAAGTTAAAGTCAGAAGTTTATGAAAGTCGGGTAAGAAATATAAAGATTTTAATAGGATTTGTGTTTACTTAATTTGTTTTAATTAAGTAAATAAAAGTGGAATATGATTTCAAAAAGGAAATGATTTATGTGTTCTATAAGAAGATTTTAAAATAGAATCCAAGTTCCGTAAACAAAATTTATAAAGGAAGTTAAACGTAGGCGACGAACTTAAATAAGTTTATTTAACGAAATGGGTTGGATGAAATAAGTATAAATTAAAGTAGGTTTGTAAAAGAAAAAGAGTTTGCATTAGTAAATATATTTGAATAAAAGTGAAAGAGATTTATTTTGAGATTAAATATACCAAATGAAAGTTATGGTTACTAAACCATGTTTTAAATAAAATGGTAACTAAAGTGACAGAAAGTAGAATGATAGGTTTGTGTTTCAAACTGGTATTTATTCCAAGATAAGAACGTTGGCGGTCAAGGTCTGAGAGGTAATTAAATACCCCAACTTGAACGGCTTCACTATTATTGAGGAATGATATTAGTTTGTAACGGTTAGAATTGGTTTATTATCGTAAGAGAATATTGAAATGTTAATCGAAAGATTTTAAACTAGTACGTTTAAAAGTAAACGATGTATGAATTTAACATCGTCTGATCAACATTGAAGTATAAATTTATATCCTTGAGATAAGATTATTATGAATTCCGCAAGGCAAGGATAATATAAGAGATTTGGCGAGTGTATAGTGATAATTTTGAAATAAAGGAATGAAATGGAGTTTGGTTAATAAAGATATTGTAGCGTTCAATATAACGAATAATGAGATTTATGACAAGTGAATATGAAATCGAATTTAAGGATCGATAGAATAATTTTAAATAAATGGATCAGAGCTGCCAATATACTTAACCATACTGTGTGAATTGATAGTTAAAAACCCGACTATCAATGAATATACTATTGGACCTTTTGACGTGTTGTTTCGAAGAGACCAGGATGGGAACAAGACCCAAAACCACTTCGTTCCAACATTGCGTATAGAACTAACTGGCAGCAAATGAAGATGGAGCATTAAAGACCGTAGATCTTCATGAAGCGGAAGAACTACTTATAATCTCTGGTTAGCTCCCAAAGATACACTATGGTTCTGTCGTAATTGGAATCTATGGCTTGCAAGGACTTCTCGCTACTGATCCTTGGGGTGATTCCTATATAAGGATGCGGTAGGAGAGTGCCTTCGGTTCATCCTGTTCCTGGATGATGTGACGATGTGGAATTTAAAGCGAACGGTGACCAGACATCTAAAAAGAAGATTTATAACCTCAAGCCTCACAACCGGGAAATGACAAAAATCGGGCAGGCAGCATGGCTATGTGGGTCGCGCCCATTAGGGTGTATTGTCACCATCTAGAGAATATTCATATTTGTTACTTCTTTTCATTTCTGTATCTCCCGGGGAAAACGGTAGCTGCGCAGCTGTGAGGTGACAATATATTCGATACACTCAAGAGAAATGAGTGATCGGTCATGTGTGGGCTGGGTTGCAAGACGTTCTTGTTGAACCCAGTGTATTCGCCTCTAGAGATACACTATCGGCAGGTGGTTCCATACCTTGTCATAATCGGAATCCAATCTCTAATAAGCGCCTGCGGTTTTGATTGTATTCTATGTATGTAGAACATGAGATGCAAGCGTTCTGCTAGATTGAGATTTATTTGTGATTTGGTAGACACTATTATAATATCATAAGAGATATTGATTTCAAAAACATTTTGGGACATAGTAAGGTAAAAACCGTCCATATTTATGTGTGGGATGGTCTTACTATTATCCTTTTCTTTTAGAAAGGATTTTCAAAGTTAAACAAGTTGTTGTGCTATGAATTTACCACTGAAAGTATTCCAGATTGACCCGGTGAATTTTGTTTTAAATCAAATGTGCTCGGGTCAGACCGAGTATATTAACAGGTTAGGTATCGCTGGAGATTCGAGAGCTGGAAGTAGGAGGCTTCATCGTTAGTTATTCAAAGTTTATTTCCGTTGTGTCTGATATATGATGTACTCTGATGATTGGTATGTATACAGTTTCTATTTGTATAAAGAGATTTGACATATTATATTTTATTCGTTCCGCTGTGAGATCCTGATGTGTTCTTCTTATTCTTATATTCTGAAATTTCTTTCTTTTCTTATCTCATCCTCTCATTTCTTTCTAATAACGTTCCGGTGTTTTTGATGCTTGAATGTTCGACATGGTGTTTTTGTGTCGATTTTCGGGGTTGAAAATCTCTGGTCGTTACAGTGGTATCAAAGCATACGGTTTAGTAATAACCTTGGCTCTGTAGCCTAACTCAAAATACATGGGATTACTAATATCCTAGATTGAGTTTGAGTATATATATGAGTGTGCGTATTTGTAATTTGTTACAAATTTATTTTTAAAAATTATTTTTGGCCCAATATATTTTACAAAGCAGTAAAACTGTAATTTTCTTAAATAATTATTATATTAATCGACTAATGTTGATTTGAATTGGAATTCAGAATGGAAACTGAAACTTGAAAATAAAAACTTCAACGTAAAGTTTAATTTGGAAGCAAAGTTAATATTAAAGTTAAATATAAATATGTTTGGTTTGTTGATTGTGCCTTGTTTGATTGAATGATTGAGTGCGTGAGTATAGATTTAAACATTCATTGAAACCAATTTGAAAGTCTAAGGGCCCTGAATGAATTGAAATGGAATCGATCTGGTTAGAAACCAATCGATTGAGTGGATATGAAAGTAAGACTTAACCTGGTTAAGTTGAATTGAATAAAATGAAATAGATTAAAGGTTCGTAAACCGAATGGATATTAATTGAATTTAGTAAAACCAATTGAATTAAATAAAACTTGGATAATTTGATTTGGTTGGTTGTGTATTGTTTGAGTGATTGGATAATAGACTGGTTGAATAAAAATTCATTTACGATCGAATGAATTAGAAACTAGAAGAATAAATTCCAGTATATTAAATTGGGAATAACATCGTTTATGAAATAAAAAGGATTATTTTACCATGTATTTGTTACTGGCATTATAAGTTGAGACAAGTGCAGATACTAGACGGCTATGGAAATTGACTTGATTATAGAAATTGAAGTACAGATTGGAAGTACAGACGAAGAGCAGTTAGTTGATTTGCATTGAAATTGGAATTGAGTTGCCCGACAAACAGGTGAACCTTAATATACTGATTGGAGTAGTTGATTTTATACCCCTGAGTTGGGTAGCCATTTGATTTTCTTTTGGAGAAGTTGAGGCCTAGAGTGGCAGTTGTGGTTGTACCGATTGAACCACACAGAGAAGTGCTGGCAAAATTTTCTGAAATTTTTAAGGGTTTGAATTTATTTGGCGATAATTCAAAAATAATTATTTTGGGTTTGGTACATTCTTCTTACCTTGTAATTTCGGGGACGAAATTCTTTTAAGGGGGAAGAACGTAATGTCCCAGATTTTCGATCAGTTAAATGGGAATATTTAAATCTATTTATATATTATATTGGAATTTATGTCGAATTTATTTTAAGTTCGAATTCATATAATTTATTATATAATTAAAACGAGCTCGAAACGACGCTGTAGTTCGAAATATTGATTTTTGAACTTCAATTGAATATACAGATCCGATATAAATCGGATTTCAATGAAACAAGAACAGCTTGAATTTATATGATTTTATTTTTCAAGTGAAAGAGAAAAATCAGGATTTCATCGATAGCAAGTTATGTCCAATTCAAATTTTCAAAAAATCGTTGTGGAATCGATTATAATCCTTAGCGATAAATTAAAATAATTAAATATCGATTTCGAATATGGACGATACCTTTGAGACGTAGTTATAATTTAATTTTTAGAATTTTACTGTAATTTTTAATTGGGAAAATACGCCACTTTTTATTTGGAGTATTCTGCACCCTATATCAGCATTTTGGGGTTTTCATAATATAAGTTAACCTACCGATATTATTATATTTTTGGAATCGTGGGACACTGCTCGTTATAACGGTATTTTTGTTTTCGTCCATGGTCTGCCATAGGTGAACATAATTGTACATAACGGATACCCTATAAGTTTAACCATAACAAAGCAAAATACGCCATAACATGCTAGGCAAGACTGAAATTTCCAACCCTATTCTCTATATTTCTACCCTAGAGTATACGCAGCCATCATATTTCACTTTAGCATTTAATGAGGACATGCAAACCCATACTTTTTATGTTCAACGCACATATTTTCAAGACAAGATAACACTGCACCGTATCCCTAGCCATCTTTGAACCTCTAGCTACTACCTGATATTTGCCCACGAGCCTACACCGTGCTACCGTCTTTCACCTTACATCAAGACATGAAAAAATATTACAGCTATTAACGAAGACAACTACACCATGGACCATCTTTTCAAAACAGCCTGAGCCATTGCCTTTCCTATTTTTCTGAAAATAAAACCGCACATATGTATACATCACACAGCTAAACCCTTCCCTAACCATGTGCTTTCACCTCCAAACCATACGGATGCAGGTCTTTTCCATCAAAATCAAAAGACATTCCTTCCTTTGGAATCCATCACGCACATGGAAGTATTCCAGTGACATGAAAACTCAAGTTGTAAATGTACCCATATAGCACCCTGTACCCATCTAAGCTCACATCAGTTCTTCCTTCCTCAGAACGTACTACAATCCTATATCACCTAAAGCACAGGGCTAACCATCGTTGGACACGATATCGTCCATATCTCCTTCCCACCATTCGTGTATAAATACAAGCAGCCTTGTTTTCCAGAAAACCTAAACATACCACCACTTAATATATACCGCAATCTATATGTAAACAAAACGATCCACTCAAACATATTAAACAAAATACATGTTCAGGGGAAGGGCACTTGCGAAGGGATCGGGAGTTTCTCTGTTCGCGTTTTCCTTTTGGCAGCGAACTCGAAACTGAAAAGAAGGTCGGAGGCTAGTGAGGATTGTCTTGAGGAGATGGACGTTGCTGCAGTGGGTTGGAGCGAGTGAATGGTGCGGTTTTTGTGAAGTTGGGGAAGCCGCGAGTAAAAGGAGATGACGAAGGCTGTCAATGGGGTGGTTTCTCTTGCCGAAACTAGTGATGTCAGGGGCAGATTTGAGTAAGCAGGCTCGGGCGAGATGATTACTGTAATGATTAAAATGGGGTTGGTTTTCTCCAGGGGACATGGTGTTTGTCAAAGCTAGGAGGAATGTTTGGCTGTGTCTTCGGTGGAGAAGAAGCTGGGTATGTGGCTTATACGTGGGTTTTATTTTACGAGGGTGGGCTGATTTTCGTGAAGGGCCGGATGGGCTTTCTTCAAAAGAAAAAAAATCAAATTAAAAAATGAGAAAAAGCACAACGAGTGCTTTGGAGCATGGTTTCCAAGAGGGCTTTGGGTGGTTGGACGTGGGGGCATATGTTTTGAGAGAGGTGGAGAAAAGGGTAGCTCGTGGTTTTGGGTAGTTTTAACGATGGGATCATGTAGTCTGTAGGTGGAAATTCAGGAATTAGCGATGATGCCTGGGGAAGCAGATAGAAGACGTGTGGAGTAGTTTAGCCGCATAAGTCATCGGTTAAAGGATAAACGACGGTAATTAGATTTGTTAATAATTAATTAAATATTGATAATCGTTTAAAATCTATTTAACTTACTATATATATAAATTACACACATATACACAGAATTCAGCGCAGTTAGGTTCTATGGGACCTGTAACGTCCCGCCTTTTTTGACCGTTTCAAACCAGTGATTAAACCAATTTTAAAACATCCAAATCGACGGAGCGTATTTAGTTTACAGAGTTTAAACAAAATTAACACAGAAAATACAGAATAAATGACACAGTATTGAACAACAGAATAAATCTTTTATAAATCAGAATTTTTTTGAGTACAATACTTTTATATACAACGGAATTTTAAAAGAAACGATTTAATACAAGAAAAATCTTTACTGGTTTACAATCTTCAGAGTGTGCCAGCTTGGAATCCCCATCTTCGCCGATCTTCGAATCTTGACTGAAATCTTTAAATCTGTACTGCTCGAGTCTGACCCGAGCATTTCATGTAAAACACAAAATACTCGAGTCAGGATTAATCATAGTTCAAGTAAATTAACTTCAATATAAACTAAAATATAACAGTTATTCCTATCAAAATAAACAGTTGTGTAGTTTCTGTTCTCATCAGTATGCAGTGTCTGTGTTATACCACTAAAACTTAAGTATAGCATCTGTTCAACCTAGTTTAACTACGTGCACATTTAGTGTAGTATCAGTCCAAGAACAAGTGTAATATCTGTGTATCTCGGTCTTTATTTCAGGGGCAACGATCGCGGAAGCCTGCATATACACACGTGTACAGGTACACGTGTGCACTGCCTCAGCATCCCGGAAACGTATACGGAACAGTGTGAGAAACTATGGAGCGACAACAAGGCTCAAGCTCGACACAGAAGTCAACACAGTAGCCATACCATGCAAATGCAATGCAATGATCAGAGATAGGTTGAACATACATGAATTAGCTGAGATGTAAAGATGAATGGCAAGTGTTCAGTGGTCATTTTAGAATGCAAATATGGCTCAACACATATCATCATGGTTGAAACAGAAATAAACCAGGTAAAACAGAACTCAGTGACAAAATGTGTTAGAACGAGTAGATTATATATACAAGGGAGTATAGTGGTGAAACCTAGTGAGGTACACAAGCCAATGAGATAATTTAAACTTGGCAACAATGTTTCAAAATTTTCTAGATTTTTGCAAGGGTTCATCGACCGATATATGTATAATGTACTGAACTAATGTACTGCTCCTTTTTACTACCGACTGACCGTTCTTATTAGAAAATACCAGCAAAGTATATGTTCTAAATGTGCCATGCAAAGAAAGACACAACATGAACTTGGCAAACAACCTCGCTATCATTAATAATTATTTATATCACTTGAAAACATCAGACATCGGTAGTTAAGGTCGACTGGAAAGGTGAAAAACTAAGAAATTTAGTAAAAGAATTCCAGTGAGGCATAAACAGGCCAGATATACGAAAGTAGATTTGGAAACTACATTATCAACCATATTACCATTTTCTAATAAACACCTAAGGCGTTGGATTTAAAACTGGAAACAACCCAATGTTATATGACACCCTCGACCAAGACGAGAACACTGGAAACATTTAAGAGGTCGAATTATAAAGATCGTAAGTTTACCAGGAAACCATCTTATACCTTCATTTCATTAGATCAGCCAATTTTAAATAAATTTAGATTTAAAGAACACATTAGTACTTGTAACAAGGAGGAAGACAAAAAGAGCAGCACACAGAACTTGGATGTAGCCGAGTGACACTATCATGACTGTGCAACATATACACTTAATTAACAATGTAGTGAATATGTCCACCTATGAACTTAATTAACACTGTAGCAAAAAAATGGGGCCAAAGTATTCAACATATGACAGTAAATACAAGTGACCAAGGTATTTAATATATGACAGCAAATATTTCATATATCCAATCATTTACCCAGTGAGACAATGTTTCCTTCAAAGCATTCAATTTGATAAAGGGTATATCATTATTACAGGTTAACAACACATGTGCAAGTTACACATATAGTTCAATTACATACTACAAAACTCAGAAATTCCCTTAAATGAAAGTCATAAACGCCAACATATGCCTCCTTCTCAAACAAAGGTGGACAAGGGGTTTCCTACAGGTTACTATACGGCAAAACACATGCAACAAAATGGGAAATCAGGTTTTGAAATGAACCAACATTTTAGATACCTATTAGCACATCTACAGTTTACCCCAATCTATTTAAATGCTTACTGTCAAATATAGTTGGCAGAACACCAAATGGTTACTGTCAATTAGAGTTGACAAACTAACAAATTTCTTAATGTCAAATATAGTTTAAATGGGAGAAAGGGAAGTTGTACTTATAACCATGGCAATTCAGGTGGAAAAATGGTACAGCCAACCAAAACAGTAAGGTATATGCAAATGGTGTTCGACAAGGCAACTAGCATAAATGGGTATTTTAATAATACTCAGGAAAAAGGCAACAGAAATTTCCTCATATTCAAATATGGTTTACAGAAAAAACAGTAATACTTTGTTTCCTATGTTTCAGTTTTATATATTTTCAGTTTTTGACAGATCTATGACATAGCAACATGCAACCACTTTCGAACAGCATATTTTTCAGCAAGGAAACACCAAAATATCAATGAAAGAAAAAAAAGAAAAAAAATGCATTAGTTTTTACCAAGACAGACTTACCAAAGTACTAGTTGGAGCCAACAGCCCTACTGGTTTTGTATGCCTACATAGTTTCAACAGCACTTACACATGGTGTCAATTTTCTACTAAGTACCAAATGTCGTGAAAGTCTAACCAATAAAAATAACAACTTTTTTCCCTTCTTTCCCTAACCGATTTACTCCCAGGAAACAGTTCTAGAATTACACTAACAAATTCCGGCTTATTCATGAGTGTGCTCAGTTTTATAACATGCCAAAGTAGCAAAGGTCCAATGCAACAAAGACAGCAAAAAAATTATAAGTCCAGGCCGATAAATACATGTCTGACCAAATCCATACACAAGAAAGTCGAGCAATGCACTATGCAACAGTATGTACAAGATTTCCAAGAATGACAAAAGATAATCGCTAAAAAATCAAGTCCCAACCAAGTCAGGTTCTCAAATCAGAAATGTACCGATTTAATATTTCAGCAATTCACGACAACCAAAATTTACATGATATGGGTAAGCAGGTTTAAACAATCATAGATTTGACTATCATATTTAGTTAAATTACTGTGGTTAATAACTTGACTCAATGATTAATCAATCGTGAGCGATGCTCACCTTAGAACAGTGATTCGGATGTAGGCAGTGGCTCGATGTGGTGGTTTGCGACGGCACAATGAAGGCTCGACCTTGGGTTGGATAAAGGTGACGACTTTCGAGTGGTCGAGATCTGAAAACGAACGTTGGTGGCTATAAAAGCGGCAGCGAAACAAGTTGAACGGTGTCGTACCACTCCCTTGGTTAGTGGTGGCGATCCGATGGTGACTTCCTATTATCTGAGGCATGAATTTGGAGGTTGGAATAGGGCCCGGCCATTATTCCTTAGATTTGGGGAATTGGGGATTTACCGAAGAAATGAATGGAGGCTTGCTACTTTTTATAATGAAGAAACCATGGTTATCACGTTTTCGTGATGGCCAAGGCAAAAGTGGTGTGTGTAGGAAGGAACTAAACGTTATATTTTATTTATTTATCGTAAATTTTGTTATTGTTTTATTTTTGAACCACAACAACGAGCTCCAATCACGATCGAATTTTATGTACCGTTACGCCTCGACATTCTGAATCTAATAAAAATTAGTCTGCTCATAGTCTGACTCCGTCCATATACAATGTGATTTTATTTTCAACTTATTTATCGGTCTATCGATTTTATTTTCGTTTGTTTACCAATGATCCCATTTGATTCCAAATTTGAACTATTAAGCTTCAATTTCTTTGTATACGTAAATACACACATATCCAAACAAATAAAATTTACCAGTTTTATTTTTAACGCCGACCGTTTCTATTTTTTTAAATCGTATTTCAATCCAATTCAAATATTCACCCAAATTCAATTAAAATAATAAACGATAAATATTTGATTCCCAACCAACCATTTCGAGTTAAATATTGAGTTTTAAATCCGTATTCAAAACGATATTTGATTTTTAAATCTCTAAACCAAATATCCAATTTATTGTTAAATGTTAAAATCTTCAATAAGTTTTTATTTCCATCTCATCGAAATTTCTGGGTCGTTACAATCTTCCCCCCTTTAAAACTTTTCGTCCTCGAAAATGAGAGATTATTAGAGTTATAGCGATGTACTCTTCACATTTTCAAACTTATGTGAAATCATTTTCCAACTAATTTAAATACCAACATTTTTAAGCCATCAATCCTCTTTGTTACTCTATCATACTCAATTAGCTCGGAAAATCAAATTCCTTTTCAAAACCACTCTCGTTTAAATTCCAATTTCTGCATAAGTTGGATTCATACATCTCAAATCATTCCAAATTTCTTTATAAACCTCATCGGTCTATATTTATTCATTATTGCACAGTAATGGGTCTAGGCTTAGCAATCATCAACCCAATCTCCTTATATTCAATCATTTAACTTTTTCCAATACTCACTGAAGAGTGTAAATAACATCTCCATTTCCAAATACAAATTATCGACTTAAAATTTCCAAAGTCCGACACCTTTATAACCTTTATTTATATAGAAAATATTCGTATTTGTTACTTCAAAACTATGGGACCTGGAAATACTCTGAAATCTTATTATATTAAGTACATTTTCATTTCAAATTACTAATTTGAAATTACTAGTTAACTCGAAATTTGACAAGTCTATTGTCGTTCTCACAGATGTTAGGCATACGCTGGCCAGGCGCATGACTAAAATCTTCAAGTACTAAATATCCTTGCTTCAACTTCCAGTGAAAATATTTCAAAAGTTCTTTTGAAAACAGATACGGAAAGTACCAATGTGATATTGATATGTTGATTGTTCATGAATCGCAGATACACAATGGTTTCGTCTGGATCCCCCAGAAAACATCTGTATACGTAGGAAAACATTTCCCTGCGAATTTCGTCATGGACATATCAACGGAAGATATTTTAAGAATCAAAGACATTCTGGGGTCACTGAACGTTGATTTCTCTGTCTCAGAATCACGGAAACAAATCAAGGAAGTTTGAAGATACTTCAAGTCATGAGAACAAAACAAGTCCCAAAGACAAATCAGGTCACGAAGACCAATCAAGTCACGAAGACTAACTGTTGAATCAAACAAGTGGCTCACTATCACTAAGATATCTCAGTGGACCGCATGTACACAATGCTTACGCCTGGGTCCCCCAGGAAACATCCATACCCGTAAGCTTTCACAGCTCTACGGATTACGCCCTTACAATTCGACTGTAGATCGCAGCAGTCACAATGGTTACGCTTGGTTCCCCCAAGAAACATCCGTCCGCCATAGGCTATCTACAGCCCTGCGAATTTCGCTACACGGTCGAATTCCAACGACTCTAGATCGCCGCGATCACAGTGGTTACGCCTGATTCCCTCAGGAAACATTCGACCGCCGTAGGCTATCTGCAGCCCTACGAATTACGCTAGCAGTCGTGCTTAATGGTAACTCATGAGTTTTACGTCCGGACAACCTACTACCACCAGCAGCATTTTCCAGCTAAGCTTGGAATTCAAAGGAGAAAGAAGGCACTTTCCTTATCTTGCTTTGAAAACATATGATACCATATATATAGTATTTTATTTCATACTCCTCATAATCATACTTATGATTTTATTTCTAAATCATATTTCCAGACATCTCATTTTTATTTAAATCCTTTGTATCCGATTTTATCTCAAATCGATACTTTCCAAATCATCAGTTTTCTAATTCACGGCATTCTTATATATTTTTCCATATACATTTCGGAAACCTCTGGATCCAATACCCAAACTCGAATATTCTCAAATTTCATTCTAATTTCAAATTTGATCTTTTTAATCAACTCAGATTTATGCCTCCATTGGTTATAAACCAAATTTTCTTCCAAATCTCTAATCATAAAATTCATCACTTCATTCACAACTTTATTTTCTCAAAATTCCAGATTTTGTTTTATTTCCTCTTATCACAAAATTTTCCTTCGTGCATTGTCACTCCTTCACGTCCACACTTCGACCGTCAATTAGCAAGTGAATAATTCCCTAAGTATCAATCCCGAAGGCCGAAACCAACATTAGATCAACACTCAGAAAATTATTCAACTTAACTAATCTCCAATCAGTTTCTAAATTCCTTAACTCCGCTTCTTAATTTCTTATCAATCATTGTTTACGAAATTCTCAGATTCAATTTACAATTCCACTTCTTTCTACGTTCTGCCCTCCTTCGTTTTCGACATACGGCTCTTTGTTCTTCAGTTCTTGTTATTCTGATTTATGTTAACCTCTCGCTATCCTTTGAAAATATTTCCAATTGTTCTATTCATTTTCTCTATTCTTAGAAAATAATTTATTTTCACTGGAAAATATTTCCATATATTCACAAAGCTTTATTTTCTACCGAAAATATACTTTATTTTCTTGCAACATCTCTAAATTTGTTAGTTTGATTTAAACATATGTTAAATAAAAGATTGTTATTCCCACTTACTGTTGGCACTCATTAGCTCACTTTACTTAACCAATTCTTGCAATTGAACCTTAATCATTTCTTAATCAACAATGAAGTGAATCAGGTTGGGGTATATTCACCTCTCAAACCTTAATTGAACAACATTATTAACTTCGAAATAGATCAAGTTCACAGCTTCGAATTCCAACAAGATATTCATTCTTGTAACCTTCGAATTCAAGTTCAAAATTTACTTCTTTTGCGAAAATAATTCATGCCTTCGAAATATTTAACTTAATTTTTTTACTTTATTCATTATCTGAACATATAAACAATTTATTAATAATATATTAAATTTAAATTAAAAACGAAAGTAAATTATACTCTCCTGAAATTCAACATAATTGATTTCTATGAATAACTTCCTTCGAATGATCTTCTATTCAATAATATATTCCGAACGTCGGAAAAATTCCATCTGATTTATATTCTAAACTCCGGAATAATTTTACCGTACTGGTCAACTTCTCGGGTTTTATTTGCAATATTTTTGCTTCCAATCGTTATTTACTTCTAAAAGTGAATATTATTCCTTTTATCGAAATCTGAACTCGTCACATCAAATTAATTTTCATTTCATTCAAATATCGGTTCAAATCTCTTCATAATATTCATTCATATATCGCTTCATTTACAGTTCTTATCTACAATTCACCTTTAGTTACTCAACCTACAAGTTTATAGTTCTCTACCGAATCCATATATTCGATAATACATTATTGGTTTGAAACCAATTATAATTTACCTTGTCACGTTTTGAATAAATTAATCAAATTTAACACAGTCATATTCCAATTATATTCTTTTAAATTTTACTTCATTCATTTATATTTCGAACATCGAAATAAAATTCATCGTTTCATTCTTGAAGCAAATTCCAAATTTCTCTTTTTCATTCAAATTCTCGTCCGACTTTTTATTCCAATAAATTTCAATTGTCATTGATTTGCTAAAATACACGATTAGAGAGATCGATTCATCGATTTTCTTATCCTCTTTTGATATTATTCGATGATGGACTCAAAACTCAAATCTAAATGAACTTATCAAAGGAAAGCTTTTACATACTCGGATTTGAAGATTTCCAAAGACTGGGGATTCCGAACAGAATTTTCAAATCTCAAAATAATTTTTTTTCTTATTCCCGCTGTATTAGTTTCAAATCACCAGTTTCAAAATACTTGATATTTCTAAAATAATTTATCTTTCAAAAATTTATTTTTTCAAAACCTGTTTCACTTTCACGATCCGTTTTTAAACTCAATAAGCTATGCTTTGAATAAACCAAAGCTCTGATAGCACTTGTAACGTCCCGCCTTTTTTGACCGTTTCAAACCAGTGATTAAACCAATTTTAAAACATCCAAATCGACGGAGTGTATTTAGCTTACAGAGTTTAAACAGAATTAACACAGAAAATACAGAATAAATGACACAGTATTGAACAACAGAATAAATCTTTTATAAATCAGAATTTTTTTGAGTACAATACTTTTATATACAGCGGAATTTTAAAAGAAACGATTTAATATAAGAAAAATCTTTACTGGTTTACAATCTTCAGAGTGCGCCAGCTTGGAATCCCCATGTGACGACCCCGGATTTCGCCCGACCCGATCGATCGCAAAATCGACCAAGACCGTTCAAAACCCGAATACGTTAACTTTGGGAATACAACAACATCAGAACAATAACAGCAGACTTTTATAAACATTGCTGTAATGTCACATCAGAGTACATAATATCAGAGTACATCGAATAAAATTACAGTGGAAGATAAATTTACAAGAAATTAATACAATACAGTGCAACGGAAATAAAATAACTAAGCTCTAGACACAGCTTTAAGCTTCAATCCAGAATCCTGCTCGAGATAAGAACCTATAGACAAACTACTCGACTGCCCGTGTGGAAAAGAGGGCACCCGAGTTTGCAAAGGTGGAAACAAACAACGAGTCAGTCATGGGACTGGTGTGAGAATTCTTAACTAATCTATTTAATAATAAGGCAAATCCAAAGACCACGCCGCTAACGCGGAACGAGTTTAGTTCAATAGATTATCGTGCATGATTTAAAATGGCAGAGCAAACAATAAGTAAATCGTAAAACAATGTTATGCTTTTGAGAAAAATGGAATCACCATAAGACCCAAATCCCATCACACAATGCAACACAAACCAGAGGATAGAGTTTTACCTTATGGTGATTAAACATGCTTGGTACGATAAAACGAATTTGATATTATTATTAGTGTATATAAAAACATTTCAAAATAAATATATATATCTTAGGAAGCATAGCTACCATATATTATGCCTCCTTTAACACCCCGTAATTCTGTAACACTAAGATTCACAAATCAAGGCAGAATTAAATTTTAAATTCAAAATCAAGGGAAACAGGCTGTGCCATTGCGTTCGTCTTGGAATTCTGCATGAGATAGAGTCCGAGTTTGCGTTAATCGGACTCCGTATGAAGGAGTTATGGTCTTCAGAAGTTTCAGAATTCGATTTAAAATTCGAACATGTCAGAAAACGAGTTCAAAATTCAAAATCGGACCCAGATTGGGCTGGGCGGGAATTTTCCCGCCCAAGACCCAGGTCGACTGGGTAGTCGACCTGGGGCACCAAGGTTGACTGGGTAGTCGACCTGGGGCACCCAAGTCGACTGGGTAGTCGACCTGGGGTCGACCTCCCCCACTTTTTCCAGATCTGCAGCCTAGTTCATTTTTCTGTACCCGGACGCCATTCTGACCAGATTCGTTGACTTCTACACTATATAAACAGCCCTAGTCTCCTTCTCTATTCACAATTCTTTTCTATCCTTATGCTGCCTCTGAGAAAATGTATAAATAAATAGAAATAAGAAAATAATACGAAAATCCAAGACAAGGTTATGCTGCTCAAGTTGTCAAGAAGAGATTCAAATCAAGATTAAAGCTTCAGGATGAGAATCAAAGGCTAACTCAAACGGTTTCGAGCAACATCGCACGAATCATAGCATCGCCATCTTTCTATTCTAATATAATCTCTGTAAGTCGGTTACTTTTTAGATTTGAACGTTTTCTCTTTTCGTGACATGAAATTAAAGGAATAAAAGAATATGCCAAATCTCTCTATTCGAATCAGTGCTTATGTAACACCCCGTAATTCTGTAACACTAAGATTCACGAATCAAGGCAGAATTAAAAGTTAAAATCAAAATTAAGGGAAACGGGCTGCGCCATTGTGTTCGTCTCGGAATTCTGCATGGAAACGAGTCCGAGTTTGTGTAAATCGGAGTATGTATGAAGAAGTTATGGCCTCCGGAAGATTCAGCGAAGTTTAAATTTCAAAACAGGTCAGAAAACGAGTTCGAAATTCAAAAACAGACCCAGATTGGGCTGGGCGGGAATTTTCCCGCCCAAGGCACCCAGGTCGACTGGGTAGTCGACCTGGGGGTCGACCCCCCCCCCCCCCCGCTTTTTCCAGCTTTCTGAACCTGATTCGTTTCTCTGTATCCGGACGCCATTCTGACCAGATTCGTTGACTTCTACACTATATAAACAGCCCTGGTCTTCTTCTCTATTAACAATTCTTTTCTATCCTTATGCTGCCTCTGAGAAAATATATAAATAAGTAATATACAAAATAAATCAAGACGAGGAAGTGCTGCTCAAATTGTCAAGAGGAGGTTCGAATCAAGATTAAGGCTTCAGAATGAGAATCAAAGGCTAACTCAAACGATTTCGTGCAACATCGCACGAATCATAGCATCGCCATCTTTCTAATCTAATCTAATCTCTGTAAGTCAGTTATTTTTAGATATGAACGCTTTCTCTATTCGTGACATGAAATTAAAGGAATAAAAGAATATGCCAAATCTCTCTCTCTATTCGAATCTATGCCCATATCTTTGGACCTAATTAAGAACTGTTATGACTCGGTGACCAATTAGGCATTGCCTATGACTATGAACATTGCCTATGACTACGAACATTGCCTATGACTATGAACATTGCCTATGACCTATGAACATTGCCTATGATTGTGACTATGAGAATTATTTCCTTGACTATGAACACAAGCCTATGCCTTTGATTAGGAAACATAAACTATTTCCTATGACATAACAAGGACAACTGTGACTAAACACCTATGATTCATGACTAGGAAAGAGTTGCTTAAGTTTTGTGACTATGAAATTGGGTCTAAACCCGATTATCTATTCTGTCTGTTCTTGGTTTTCTTTGGTTTTAGACCTTGGGAATTTACCTATTAAGTTAGGTCTACCCATGTTCTTGAGCCTGCGTCTCTATTCTGTCTATTCTTGCTTTTCTTTGGTTTTAGACCTTGGGAATTTACCTATTAAGTTAGGTCTACCCATGTTCTTGAACCTACGTCGTTATTCAACCCTTTTCATGTCAATAGATTTTCAGACCTATAGGCCTTCGACGTTTTAGTTCAATTTCAGTGTAAATCGTTAGGTCTGTAATTAGTAAATTATCATTTTATGCCAGTTATTATGTCTATCTTTTGCATAGCATCTTTGGTTCATTCCCTACTTTCTACAAATCTAGATTTATCTATAATCTAGATTGAATCACGATTATACGAACGGTGGGAATACAATTCGGGAAAAATATGAAATTTACTAAAAACGTAGTTATAAACTTGGAAATTGGCATAAATTGGGAACATGTATTATGGCATGTTCATAGAAATGCAAATTGGTTAAATTTGACATGAATTATAGGATGTGTAATTTGAATCTAGTATTGACTTGTAAATCTAGCATTTACATGAACTGTGAACTAGAATAGTAAGTCTAGTTTGACATGAACTGTAATTAGAATGTTAAAGCAGTATTTGGTTAGCTAATTTGGCATATTGGCATAAATTTGAAATTGGCCTTAATTGGGAGTACCTGTCAGGTTTAGCAAAATCATGGTTAGTGACATTTAATTTGGTATAGTTTACATACCAAAAAGGCATAAATATGATATAGAGGGGAAAATGGGCCATAAGAATAAATGTTGACAATTTACATTAAAAGAGGAATTAGGAAATAAGTAAACTAGGAATGATTTACTTATAGAATTTGTCCTAAATAAGAAATGTAAATTTAGACAAATTAAAGGTTTATTAACGACATCTCTTTTAATGAAACACCAGAAAGTTCTAGGGTGACACAGAGGATGGTGTCTAGGCTTGGGTTTGGAAAATACAAGTTTCCTGCTCTCCCTGGCTATCCCTAACTGATCCGACGGACGGGATGGTTGCTTCCAAAACCTGATTTGAAAATTAATCAAAACCCTTTGAACTCAGAAAACACGAATATGCCTAACCCGAGGTTAGACTGAGTTGCGATGTAAACCTGCCCGGAACCAACCGACACATCCAGTAATCACAACAATATCTATCTAATGTGAGTGGTAGCGGCTTTAATTTATTTAGTTAAAGCTAGAACAAGAATGCTAGGGTTAAGTTATCTTAGATAACAAGACTGGTGGGTGGGGTTAGGTTCACACGGTTAAGCTAGAATGGGAGGGTTAAGTCCATAGGAACACTTAACCAACTTAAAAGCAGTCATGCTAGAAATGGAGGGCTACGTCCATAGGGACACTTAACCAAACTCATGATAACAAGAAAAGATTTGTAGAGGTTAAGTAACTAAGAAAACACTTAGCCAAATTAACATGTTAACTAGACTAGAAAGTGGGGTTAAGTAAAGTTAATACACTTAGCCAAATTAACATGTTAACTAGACTAGAGGTTGGGGTTAAGTAAAATCTAATACACTTAGCCAATTTGATATGTTAGCTGGGCTAGACCGTAGGGTTAAGTAAACTTGAACACTTTACCATCAGATTGTGATAAAGGAATAGGGTTAAGTCTAAAACATGAAGGGATAATACTTAACCGTTAATAACATGTTAGTTAAAACAGATGGGCAAGGTTAAGTTAAAAGGAACACTTAACCAATACAGGGTGAATGGGTAGGGTTAAGTAATAAGAAATACTTAACAAATATAACTTGGTTTGTGGTGGGGTTAAGTCAACATGAATTACTTAACCAGTTTAACAGGATAAATGAAGGGGGTTAAGTTAGCTTGAATTGATTAATGACACTTAACCAATCCAAATTGACGAGAAAGGGAACTAAGTAGTAAACCTTAGTTAAGAAAACAACGATTCTGGAAACTAAGTGGTAAATCTTAGTTAGTAAAACTAAGTAGTAATTCTTAGTATAACACGGGAAGGAGCGAATGTCCATCTGAGTAAAAAGAAGGCTCCAACGAATTTGGTTACGAAGCCCGAGGCTTCGAGGGGACGTGAGGGTACTCTTGGTATCCCTCTATGAGGCTGCAGATGATCCTCCTGGGCTCACAGAGGTTAAGGTCTGCGTAGAAGAACCAGGGGTATGCCTTGGTTGCAATATATGGCAACCTAAAGACTAGGATGGACCGGCGTGATTCGGCGAGAAAACGGTAGCCCTGTGATAGCAACTCATCGTCTACCATCCATCTTGAGTCAATCGAGGTACGTGAAGCGGAAAGGCGGAGAACTCCAAAAGACCATATACTTGCTATCTAGTTATGGGTGAGGATGGCCATAGGATAGTGGGGTATCGGGGGCCTGCGTATAGTTCTCATTTTTCAAGGTGTGCCTTTCATTAGTTGAGGGAGGGGTCAAGTGGAACCATAGCCACTGGAATAAAAACAGACCTTAGCATCTGCATCGGCAGATATCTGAAAGCTCCAGACCAAGTTCTGTATTCCTTGATTTTCCCTGCCACAGGACTCGGGCCGCACATTAAAGGACATGTGCATCTAGACAAGCGATAATGATTCGCGATACATGCGTGGGGAAGTCTAGGGACATATACCACTCTAGGTAGTGTGCCCTAGACTTGGGGTCATCGTTCGATGGGTAGCATAATCCCTAGTGGAACTAGGTGGCATAAACCCTGAATCCGAGAAGCGTTCAGCAGATGGCGTAAACTCTAGTTGAATCTGGAAAGCACTTGATAGAGAACCCTAGATTAGATCTAGGAAACAAATAATTAATGTATGCCTGAAGGCAATGGAAACTACAGGGACTGGGATCACGTTATCGTTACTAGTTGGGACACTAGTTAGGCGGTGCAGAGATATAGAAACCAGTATAACAAGGAAATAGCGAAGCAACGAAAGTATTAGAGCATATCCAGTTTATCTTAGCTTAGCATATCTTGTGTTAATCTTGTCTAATCTTGCCAACCCTATCATCATGGTGTTATCTTGTATTCAGTTAATTCATGTCGTTTTGTTTTCCCATGTTCACATGCTAGAAGTTACTGAACTTACTCAGGCTTTATGTCTGACTCTGTTTTTCTTTCGTCTTCTTTTCTTCCATTCCCCCCCCCTTGGTAGTAAAGGAGGGAATAGTATTGCTCAGGTTAAGTTGGACTGTCACTCTTTCCCAGCTTGAAGATTTGTCGAAGTTTGCTTGGATTCAATTTTCAGATGCTATGGCTGGCTCTTGCTAAAATTGGGGAATATAAATGATGTTTTATGCTTCTATATTTTGTAAGATAGATGATACTCTGATATTGTAAAGAAATCATTGTACAAACTATTTTATCAATAAAGCAAAGTTTTATTTTCCGCTGTTTAATTTCTGTCTGTCTTATAATTTATCTGCATCTTTTACCCTAAATGCTCCATAGAACTTAGTGCATTCCCTTTGTGAGTGACACTAACGGATGTGGGGTGTTACACGTGGTATCAGAGCTGAAGGTTACCAGATCAGATAAAGGATTTGAAAAAATTATTTTCAAAATAGAAGCATTTTCAAGAGAAAAGATTTATTTTAAAGGCATATTCCCCAAAGCCATACGCACTATCTTCTCTTCCTCTGTTTGAATTCTTGTCTCCTTCTTTCTTGAGTCTCTGGGGATCCTGGCTTTCTGGGAGGTAACCTCATCGAAGGGCGAAGTAGTGCCCGACTTCCATCTATAGCCGTAGTAGTTTCGCCTGCGGCCAGTTCTCTTTCAAAGCTTATAGGATTTTCTGTACGATGGAAGCATCTTTCGAGAGATTTGTCAACATGGTTACACACGGAAGGGAATGAGGAGTTTGGCTTGGGAGCATAACCCTAGGATGAGGAATTCATGATTTAGCTCACGAAGGAGGAAGAAATTATAAAACCTAAGACAAGAGGAAGTATCTATACTAGGGTATGATAGGGCATATAATTAGGAACAAGGGCAAGAACGAGGAATAAGATTTTCAGAAGGGCAAGTACATACTTTCACCACCGAGCGTACCTAGGATAAAGGTAGTAAAGTTCTGTTGGAAGAGTCTAGTCTTGATGTTCGTACGCTTTTGGTTTTAGCGCTTCTCATTTGTTCATATCCACTTCCATAGTTGAGTCTCTGCACCATAGTACTTGTATAGTAGAAAGATCCCACTAGAGTCTCAAATCAAATTGGTGGTCCGACCAGTTTATTTTTGGTTAGTAGGGATTTGAGAATAGCTATCGAGTTTGCTTATATCATCTCACGTAGATCGTCTAAATTCGAAGGAGATATTCCTTGGATGCTTGTCTGATATTGGTTTAGGCCTTTGGGGCTTGTACTTGAGGGGTAAATAGTTGTGGCAGGCACTCTAAAAAGCACGTAGCAACCTTTCGACCCTTATAGTTATGGCACGGCGGATAAGAGGGAGACCTCTAATCATCTTAGTACATATACTGGGTACCGTGATTGACATCTGTTTATTTTGGAAATGGAGATCAGGAACTTCACAATCGTGAAGTTAAATTAGTTAAGATACAGTGGAGTTAAAGCTCAAGAAGGCTAGATACTAGCATCATACCCTTTTCCTTAAGGGTGCATCCTTGATTTCTTTGGTAGGAGCTTTACCCATAATTGTTTCTCTCTTTCCAAAGTATATCCTCTAGGTCGTATCCTCGATCCTTAGGTAGAATCCAATGGATGTAAACATGTGTTTGAAACATGTTATGGTTGGTGGTTGCAAGTGGTTGCTAATGGTTGCTCGTGGATGCATATGCATACGTATTAGGCACTAGATCAGTTCGGACGCTTTCATATTGCATTTACATATATGTATTTGTTTGCAAATTGAACTTGATATGTTATCATATGGATGTTGCATATGGATGAATGGCTATGCACACATGTAGTATTTACATAACTAGGGATGCTTGCATACATGATGGACGCATGGCACTGACATGATTTTCATTAAGGAGGTCAACTGAATCAGTAGACCGCCTGATCTTGCATTAGATAAAGACATATACACACACTATGCATATGAACATGAAAGCATTAGAAATCTTTTAAGGACAATGGATGCCTGTGATTGGATGGTTGAGTAGATGGGTGATTGGATGGTAGGACACATTCTTTCTAACTTGAATATTCCGAGGACGAAATCCTTTTAAGTGGGGGAGAATGTAACACCCCGTAATTCTGTAACACTAAGATTCACGAACCAAGGCAGAATTAAAAGTTAAGATCAAAATTAATGGAAACGGGCTGCGCCATTGCGTTCGTCTCGGAATTCTGCATGGAAACGAGTCCGAGTTTGCGTAAATCGGAGTCCGTATGAAGAAGATATGGCCTTCGGAAGATTCAGCGAAGTTCAAATTTCAAAACAGGTCAGAAAACGAGTTCGAAATTCAAAAACAGACCCAGATTGGGCTGGGCGGGAATTTTCCCACCCAAGGCACCCAGGTCGACTGGGTAGTCGACCTGGGTCACCCAGGTCGACTGGGTAGTTGACCTGGGTCACCCAGGTCGACTGGGTAGTCGACCTATGGGGACCCCCCCCCCCCACTTTTTCCAGCTTTCTAAACATGATTCGTTTCTCTGTATCCGGACGCCATTCTGACCAGATTCATTGACTTCTACACTATATAAACAGCCCTGGTCTTCTTCTCTATTAACAATTCTTTTCTATCCTTATGCTGCCTCTGAGAAAATATATGAATAAGTAATATATAAAATAAATCAAGACGAGGAAGTGCTGCTCAAATTGTCAAGAGGAGGTTCGAATCAAGATTAAGGCTTCAGAATGAGAATCAAAGGCTAACTCAAACGATTTCGAGCAACGTCGCACGAATCATAGCATCGCCATCTTTCTATTCTAATCTAATCTCTGTAAGTCAGCTATTTTTAGATATGAACGCTTTCTCTATTCGTGACATGAAATTAAAGGAATACAAGAATATGCCAAATCTCTCTCTCTCTATTCGAATCTGTGCCCGTATCTTTGGACCTAATTAAGAACTGTTATGACTCGATGACCATTTAGGCATTGCCTATGACTATGAACATTGCCTATGACTACGAACATTGCCTATGACTATGAACATTGCCTATGACCTATGAACATTGCCTATGACTGTGACTATGAGAATTATTTCCTTGACTATGAACACAAGCCTATGCCTTTGATTAGGAAACATAAACTATTGCCTATGACATAACAAGGACAACTGTGACTAAACACCTATGATTCATGACTAGGAAAGTGTGGCTTAAGTTTTGTGACTATGAAATTGGGTCTAAACCCGATTATCTATTCTGTCTGTTCTTGGTTTTCTTTGGTTTTTGACCTTGGGAATTTACCTATTAAGTTAGGTCTACCCATGTTCTTGAGCCTGCGTCTCTATTCTGTCTATTCTTGCTTTTCTTTGGTTTTAGACCTTGGGAATTTACCTATTAAGTTAGGTCTACCCATGTTCTTGAACCTACGTCGTTATTCAACCCTTTTCATGTCAATAGATTTTCAGACCTATAGGCCTTCGACGTTTTAGATCAATTTCAATGTAATTCGTTAGGTCTGTAATTAGTAAATTATCATTTTATGCCAGTTATTATGTCTATCTTTTGCATAGCATCTTTGGTTCATTCCCTACTTTCTACAAATCTAGATTTATCTATAATCTAGATTGGATCACGATTATACGAACGGTGGGAATACAATTCGGGAAAAATATGAAATTTACTAAAAACGTAGTTATAAACTTGGAAATTGGCATAAATTGGGAACATGTATTATGGCATGTTCATAGAAATGCAAATTGGTTAAATTTGACATGAATTATAGGATGTGTAATTTGAATCTAGTATTGACTTGTAAATCTAGCATTTACATGAACTGTGAACTAGAATAGTAAGTCTAGTTTGACATGAACTGTAATTAGAATGTTAAAGCAGTATTGGGTTAGCTAATTTGGCATATTGGCATAAATTTGAAATTGGCCTTAATTGGGAGTACCTGTCAGGTTTAGCAAAATCATGGTTAGTGACATTTAATTTGGTATAGTTTACATACCAAAAAGGCATAAATATGATATAGAGGGGAAAATGGGCCATAAGAATAAATGTTGACAATTTACATTAAAAGAGGAATTAGGAACTAAGTAAACTAGGAATGATTTACTTATAGAATTTGTCCTAAATAAGAAATGTAAATTTAGACAAATTAAAGGTTTATTAACGACATCTCTTTTAATGAAACACCAAAAAGTTCTAGGGTGACAGAGAGGATGGTGTCTAGGCTTGGGTTTGGAAAATACAAGTTTCCTGCTCTCCCTGGCTATCCCTAACTGATCCGACGGACGGGATGGTTGCTTCCAAAACCTGATTTGAAAATTAATCAAAACCCTTTGAACTCAGAAAACACGAATATGCCTAACCCGAGGTTAGACTGAGTTGCGATGTAAACCTGCCCGGAACCAACCGGCACATCCAGTAATCGCAACAATATCTGTCTAATGTGAGTGGTAGCGGCTTTAATTTATTTAGTTAAAGCTAGAACAAGAATGCTAGGGTTTAGTTAACTAAGATAACAAGACTGGTGGGTGGGGTTAGGTTCACACGGTTAAGCTAGAATGGGAGGGTTAAGTCCATAGGAACACTTAACCAACTTAAAAGCAGTCAAGCTAGAAATGGAGGGCTATGTCAATAGGGACACTTAACCAAACTCTGATAACAAGACAAGATTTGTAGAGGTTAAGTAACTAAGAAAACACTTAGCCAAATTAACATGTTAACTAGACTAGAAGGTGGGGTAAAGTAAAGTTAATACACTTAGCCAAATTAACATTTTAACTAAACTAGAGGTTGGGGTTAAGTAAAATCTAATACACTTTGCCAATTTGATATGTTAGCTGGGCTAGACCGTAGGGTTAAGTAAACTTGAACACTTAACCATCAGATTGTGATAAAGGAATAGGGTTAAGTGTAAAACATGAAGGGATAATACTTAACCGTTAATAACATGTTAGTTAAAACAGACGGGCAAGGTTAAGTTAAAAGGAACACTTAACCAATACAAGGTGAATGGTTAGGGTTAAGTAATAAGAAATACTTAACCAATATAACTTGGTTTGTGGTGGGGTTAAGTCAACATGAATTACTTAACCAGTTTAACAGGATAAATGAAGGGGGTTAAGTTAGCTTGAATTGATTAATGACACTTAACCAATCCAGATTGACGGGAAAGGGAACTAAGTAGTAAACCTTTGTTAAGAAAACAACGATTCTGGAAACTAACTGGTAAATCTTAGTTAGTAAAACTAAGTAGTAATTCTTAGTATAACACGGAAAGGAGCGAATGTCCGTCTGAGTAAAAAGAAGGCTCCAACGAATTGGGTTACGAAGCCCGAGGCTTCGAGGGGACGTGAGGGAACTCTTGGTATGCCTCTGTGAGGCTGCAGATGATCCTTCTGGGCTCACAGAGGTTAAGGTCTGCGTAGAAGAACCAGGGGTATGCCTTGGTTGCAATATATGGCAACCTAAAGACTAGGATGGACCGGCGTGATTCAGCGAGAAAACGGTAGCCCTGTGATAGCAACTCGTCGTCTACCATCCATCTTGAGTCAATCGAGATACGTGAAGCGGAAAGGCGGAGAACTCCAAAAGACCATATACTTGCTATCTAGTTATGGGTGAGGATGGCCATAGGATAGTGGGGTATCGGGGGCCTGCGTATAGTTCTCATTTTTCAAGGTGTGCCTTTCATTAGTTGAGGGAGGGGTCAAGTGGGACCATAGCCACTGGAATAAAAACAGACCTTAGCATCTGCATCGACAGATATCTGAAAGCTCCCGACCGAGTTCTGTATTCCTTGATTTTCCCTGCCACAGGACTCGGGCCGCACATTACAGGACATGCGCATCTAGACAAGCGATAACGATTCGCGATACATGCGTGGGGAAGTCTAGGGACATATACCACTCTAGGTAGTGTGCCCTAGACTTTGGGGCATCGTTTGACAGGTAGCATAATCCCTAGTGGAACTAGGTGGCATAAACCCTGAATCCGAGAAGCGTTCAGCAGATGGTGTAAACTCTAGTTGAATCTGGAAAGCACTTGATAGAAAACCCTAGATTAGATCTAGGCAACAAATAATTAATGTATGCCTGAAGGCAATGGAAACTACAGGGACTGGGATCACCTTATCGTTACTAGTTGGGACACTAGTTAGGCGGTGCAGAGATATAGAAACCAGTATAACAAGGAAATAGCGAAGCGACGAAAGTATTAGAGCATATCCAGCTTATCTTAGCTTAGCATATCTTGTGTTAATCTTGTCTAATCTTGCCAACCCTATCATCATGGTGTTATCTTGTATTCAGTTAATTCATGTCATTTTGTTTTCCCATGTTCACATGCTAGAAGTTACTGAACTTACTCAGGCTTTATGTTTGACTCTGCTTTTCTTTCGTCTTCTTTTCTTCTGTTTCCCCCCCGGTAGTAAAGGAGGGAATAGTATAGCTCAGGTTAAGTTGGACTGTCACTCTTTCCCAGCTTGAAGATTTGTCGAAGTTTGCTTGGATTCTCTTTTCAGATGCTATGGCTGGCTCTTGCTAAAATTGGGGAATATAAATGTTGTTTTATGCTTCTTTATTTTGTAAGACAGATGATACTCTGATATTGTAAAGAAATCATTGAACAAACTATTTTATCAATAAAGAAAAGTTTTATTTTCCGCTGTTTAATTTCTGTCTGTCTTGTAATTTATCTACATCTTTTACCCTAAATGCTCCACAGAACTTAGTGCATTCCCTTTGTGAGTGACATTAACGAATGTGGGGTGTTACAGCTTATATCTTTGGACCTAATTAAGATCTGTTATGATTCGATGACCAATAAGACTGTAACTATGAAACTATGGGCCTTAAAACAATATGCCTCTTTGACTATGAACATTGCCTATGACTATGAACATTGCCTATGACTATGAACTTTGCCTATGACTGTGACTGTGGCTATGAGAATTATTTCCTTGACTATGAACACAAGCCTATGCCTTTGATTAGGAAACATAAACTATTTCCTATGACATAAACACCTATGATTCATGACTAGGAAAGTGTTGCTTAAGTTTTGTGACTGTGAAATTGGGTCTAAACCTGATTATCTATTCTGTCTATTCTTGGTTTTCTTTGGTTTTAGACCTTGGGAATTTACCTATTAAGTTAGGTCTACCCATGTTCTTGAACCTACATCGTTATTCAACCCTTTTTATGTCATAAGATTTTCAGACCTATAGGCCTTCAATGTTTTAGATCAATTTCAGTGAAATTCGTTAGGTCTGTAATTAGTAAATTATCATTTTATGCCAGTTATTATGTCTATCTTTTTCATAGCATCTTGTGTTCATTCCCTATTTTCTACGAATCTAGATTTATCTATAATGTAGATTGAATCACGATTATACGAACGGTGGGAATACGATTTGGGCAAAATATGAAATTTACTAAAAACATAGTTTTTAACTTGGAAATTGGCATAAATTGGGAACATGTATTATGGCATGTTCATAGAAATGCAAATTGGATAAATTTGACATGAATTATAGGTTGTGTAATTTGAATCTAGTATTGACTTGTAAATCTAACATTTACATGAATTGTGAACTAGAATAGTAAGTCTAGTTTGACATGAACTGTAATTTGAATGTTAAATCAGAATTGGATTAGCTAATTTGGCATGATAAGTATATTGGCATAAATTTGAAATTGGCCATAATTGGGAGTAATTGTCAGGTTTAGCAAAATCATGGTTAGTGACACTTAATTTGGTATAGTTTACATACCAAAAAGCATAAACATGATATAGAGGGGAAAGTGGGCCATAAGAATAAATGTTGACAATTTACATTAAAAGAGTAATTAGGAAATAAGTAAATTAGGAATGATTTACTTATAGAATTTGTCCTAAAGGGGAAAATGTAAATTTAGACAAATTAAAGGTTTATTAATGACATCTCTTTTAATAATACACTAGAAAGTTCTAGAGTGACAGAGAGGATAGTGTCTAGGCTTGGGTTTGGAAAATACAAGTTTCCTGCTCACCCTGGCTATCCCTAACTGATCCGACGGACGGGATGGTTACTTTCAAAACCTGATTTGAAAATTTATCAAAACCCCTTGAACTGAGAAAACACGAATATGCCTAACCCGAGGTTAGACTGAGTTGCGATGTAAACCTGCCCGGAACCAACCAGCACATCCAGTAATCGCAACAGTACCTGTCTAATGTGAGTGGTCGCGGCTTTAATTTATTTAGTTAAAGCTAGAACAAGAATGGTAGGGTTAAGTTAACTAAGACACTTAACCAATTCAACATGATAACCAGACCGGTGGGTGGGGTTAGGTTCATACAGACACTTAACACAGTTAAGCTAGAATGAGAGGATTAAGTCCATAGGAACACTTAACCAACTTAACACAGTTAAGCTAGAATGGGAGGGCTAAGTCCATAGGGACACTTAACCAACTTAACATGGTAACAAGACAAGATTTGTAGGGGTTAAGTAACTAAGAAAACACTTAGCCAAATTAACATGTTAACTAGACTAGAAGGTGGGGTTAAGTAAAGTTAATACACTTAGCCAAATTAACATGTTAACTAGACTAGAGGTTGGGGTTAAGTAAAATTTAATACACTTAGCCAATTTGATATGTTAGCTGGACTAAACCGTAGGGTTAAGTAAACTTGAGTACTTAACCATCAGATTGTGATAAAGGAATAGGGTTAAGTCTAAAACATGAAGGGATAATACTAAACCATTAATAACATGTTAGTTAAAACAGACGGGCAAGGTTAAGTTAAAAAGGAACACTTAACCAATACAGGATGAACGGGTAGGGTTAAGTAATAAGAAATACTTAACCAATATAACTTGGTTTGTGGTAGGGTTAAGTCAACATGAATTACTGATAACACTTAACCAGTTTAACAGGATAAATGAAGAGGGTTAAGTTAGCTTGAATTGACTAATGACACTTAACCAATCCAAATTGACGGGAAAGAGAACTAAGTAGTAAACCTTAGTTAAAAGGAGCTAAGTAGTAAACCTTAGTTAAGAAAACAACGATTCTGGAAACTAAGTGGTAAACCTTAGTTAGTAAAACTAAGTAGTAATTCCTAGTATAACACGGGAAGGAGCGAATGTCTGTCTGAGTAAAAAGAAGGCTCCAACGAATTGGGTTACAAAGCCCGAGGCTTCGAGGGGACGTGAGGGTACTCTTGGTATCCCTCTGTGAGGCTGCATATGATCCTCCTGGGCTCACAGAGGTTAAGGTCTGCGTAGAAGAATCAGGGGTATGCCTTGGTTACAATATATGGCAACCTAAAGACTAGGATGGACCAGCGTGATTCGGCGAGAAACCGGTAGCCCTGTGATAGCAACTCGTCGTCTACCATCCATCTTGAGTCAGTTGAGATACGTGAAGCGGAAAGGCGGAGAACTCCAAAAGACCATATTCTTGCTATCTAGTTATGGGTGAGGATGACCATAGGTTAGTGGGGCATAGGGGGCCTGCGAATAGTTCTCATTTTTCAAGGTGTGCCTTTCATTAGTTGAGGGAGGGGTCGAGTAGGACCATAGCCACTGGAATAAAAACAGACCTTAGCATCTGCATCGGCAGATATCTGAAAGCTCCCGACCGAGTTCTGTGTTTCTTGATTTGCCCTGCCACAGGACTTGGGCCGCACATTACACGACATGTGCATCTAGACAAGCGATAACGATTTGCGATACATGCGTGGGGAAGTATAGGAACATATACCACTCTAGGTAGTGTGTCCTAGACTTGGGGGCATCGTTCGACAGGTAGCATAATCCCTAGTTGGACTAGGTGGCATAAACCCTGAATCCGAGAAGCATTCAGCAGATAGCATAAACTCTAGTTTAATCTAGAAAGCACTTGATAGAAAACCCTAGATTAGATCTATGTAATAAATAATAAATGTATGCCTGAAGGCAACGGAAACTACAGGGATTGGGATCACGTTATCATTACTAGTTGGGACACTACTTAGGTGGTGCAGAGATATAGAAACCAGTATAACAAGGAAATAGCGAAGCGGCGAAAGTATTAGAACATATCCAGTTTATCTTATCTTAGCATATCTTGTGTTAATCTTGTCTAATCTTTCCAACCCTATCATCATGGTGTTATCTTGTATTCAGTTAATTCATGTCGTTTTGTTTTTCCATGTTCACACGCTAGAAGTTACTGAACTTACTCAGGCTTTATGTCTGACTCTGTTTTTCTTTCGTCTTCTTTCCTTCCGTTTCCCCCCAGGTAGTAAAGAAGGGAATAGTATAGCTCATGTTAAGTTGGACTGTTACTCTTTCCCAGCTTGAGGATTTGTCGAAGTTTTGCTTGGATTCTCTTTTCAGATGCTATGGCTGGCTCTTGCTACAATTGGGGAATATAAATGTATTTTTATGCTTCTTTATTTTGTAAGACAGATGATACTCTGATATTATAAAGAAATCGTTGTACAAACTATTTTATCAATAAAGCAAAGTTTTATTTTGCGCTGTTGTAATTTTTGTCTGTCTTGTAATTTATCTGCATCTTTTACCCTAAATGCTCCACATAACTTAGTGCATTCCCTTTGTGAGTGACACTAACGGATGTGGGGTGTTACACCTCCGTACTAGCAATACAATCAAAACCGCATGAGGTCGTATTGGAAATTGGGTTTCCATCATGAGTCAAGGCTAGGGAGGAGCTCTTTACCGATTCGAGACACTCTAGCTAATGTCTCAGGATCCCCCGCAGAGAACCCTTGGAAAGCTGCAGGGCCGGTCCACACATACAGCTTCGTGGATTGGCAATTCCTGAACACACGTTTCCCGATCCTATAGGACCTATCATCCGAGGCGCCTCATTTTATCATCCACATAAGTAAATATCAGCCAGTTTAAGCACTAACACCACTTCTAGCTAGAAAGAAACGTGTTGCTCTCCCTGCGTTCCCTTCTCCCATTTTAGACTCAACCGGGTTGTGAGGCTCGCGAAGTCACGCTATACACAAAGCTTTGCCTAAACAGGATATACTTTGATCATCAACCACAAGGCCTGCTTTTCAAAAAAAGCCTTGATCCATGCATTTTAGCATGCCACATTGTCAGACTATACCGTATCATTTATCATCTTCCAATATATATATAACCTCTAAGCTCATACGTCTTAGAGAAGGGTGTTAAGCAAAGGATAAATCCTCCGCCACCCAACAGAAATATATAATTAGTAGCATTCAACAATACAATATAAATGAATACAATGTCGGATATACAATTCATTTACAAGTCCGCTCTGGGTCTGAACGAAACAACGTGTCCGTCGATCTCCAAATGCGTTTGAATGATCATTACCAAATATCTTGCCTTGGAAGGCCAGTCCCAATTCAAGATACCAGTCGTCATCATCCCAACGATGTGAAAACCTTCGGTCTTCAACCATCGCCTTCATCTTCGACTCTTGATTGTCGTGATGATTATTCAGAATGGGTTAAACCCAGTCTTTCTGAGTAACTCGCGTATTTTGTGATTAAAAAGCAAATATTGGAAAATCACACATTACGCCACATTCCAACTCCAGATATTCTTTTAATAGGATATACATATTAAAAGATTCTCATTAATTTTATCAAAGATAAACTCTGAAAATAAAATCTTAAATCTTCCTTAAAAATTTATTAAAACTCCAGTTTTGATTTGATATCAAAAATCATTATTACAAGATCATTTTTTTAAGGAATAAATATTGTCTTAAGCAGGTTAAAGAACTAGTGTCCTTTAAACACAGTTCACGATAAACCCATAAATCAATTTCCAAAATATGTAATTCCACAGAAATCAAATCAACACATACTCGATATTAATCTCTGTATCGGACTAATAATATAAATGGAATAACGGCAAGGCCTCTTAATTCCACATTTAATATCGGTCTTCTTTTACAGAAGTCCATCTCGATTATTATCAATTGAATTCCCACTTAATTCCAATTGAGTATATTAAATTGGGAAAACTTGACTTTTAGAAAATGCCTTTTTTAAATCTATAAAATAGATTTATAAATTCCAAATAATAACTTCAATGTAAATTGGATTAAAGGACAAATGTCATTTGAAAACACTGTCCACGGTAAATCCACCCACAAATCATTTTATTTCAATCATAAAATATAATTAGAAATGTTAATGATCTTTAATAAAAGATTTGCTCTTTAAACATTTATTCATTATTATAAAACATATTTTAAAATAATCATTAAAAATTATTCTTTATATAAAAAGATTTTAAAGGTAAAATATTCTCTTTTAAAAGAAAACCTGAATCGTAATGCGACTCAATCATGTACCATATAATTCGAATTATACGGATTTCACACATCTCACATAAATGACAATAAGTGATAAATACTCATCAAAACATCCATTCACATCCAGAGTGCAATTTCCAACGATGTGAGCATAAAAATGAAATAATCACGCTCAGCGCAGCCTGTCGATCAATCGATAGACATACAATACAATATTGGTGTAACAACCCGGAAAATACGAGCCAATTTAATTTTTTTTTAAATTGGTTATTTCAATGCAATTTGAACAATTGAAGTAGAAGATTTCAATAAAAGAATGAATTAGAAATAGTATGTCAGTTTGAAATTTTGAATTCAAACTTTGACTGACTGTACCGGGTGTAAAATCTAACGGATTTTAGTGAAACCAAAAATATTTAAATCTATTTATGAATATCTTTCTGACGAAACCACTTTTGTTGGGTTCGGGATGTCAAAATATTGCTAGGTTTCAAATTTCATAATTTTTGAAGCTAATATGTGAGCGTGGCAAAAGAAATTGTGTTTGGTCAATTTCCGTTAAATTGGATCGACCAGAAAATGGCCATTTTTCAAACGATCTCAGAATTCGACGAAACTAGTTTTGTTGGGACCGTAGCGTCAAAGCATAGCTAGATTTATTTTTCTGGAATTTTTCGAATCAGTTTGTGGCCCTGGAAAATTGAAATGTACATTCAAATTGAATATAAATTTTTTTATACTTAAATTTGAAAAATAACTGACTGTAACAGTCGAATTGGCCAACAAAACATATCCCATTGTGTCCGGGATGGGGGCATTTAGCTAGGGGCGACAGTCGTTGTTTTTGAATTGGTGTTCGTTTGGTCAGGAAGATATTTTTGAATTTAAAAAAAAAAAGGGCCAATCCCTTTCTTTCTCTCTCATTCCCCTTTTGACCCAGTCAAACCCGATTAGCCCCCCCTCGCAATCGATGATAACCCGCTTCGCCGCTTCCCTCCCTTTTTCCGACCGCCTCGCTCCACGATAGACCTGCCGCCGTTCATCTTTCCGAAGCCCTCTCCTCCCTCTTCAAATCCGACCCACTCTCACCTTCCCCCTCCTCTCCATCATCGAGCACGACCTCTACAAAGTCCGACACTTCCAACTATCGATTCCCCTCAGCCCCACCACCGAATTGCACACCACCACCACGCGCCTGAGCGCGGTTCCAAGCTCCACGACGTGGCGTGTTCCGATCGAAATCTCGTTGCACAGTTTTTCCTTAAAATCAAAACCTAGTTTCGAAGAGGTAAGAAAGGTATCGGCTTTATATTATTTAAACTGAAAATAACACTTTTAAGTGTTGCAAACTTTGAAAAATCATATCTTTATGGTGTGTTGACGAAATTCGATGAAACGGGAAACATCGTGACCGCAAGGAGGCTCTCTACCACATAGAAGAGACCGCGGATTTTTCTGAGCCATCTACGATTTTTTTTGCACTTCGAAAACCACGATGAGATTTCTACACTTAAATGTGAATGGAAAATGTCATGTATAAATTGTACAAGTGAAATATAAATTATACACGTGTTGTATACCTCATGTACATGCGTTATGTAAGTTATTTGTGCGAAGTGTGAATTATACATGCATTGTTTAAATGATATGTGTGTTTGAATGGAAAATAATATATATATATATATATATATATATATATACTCCCCTCGTCCACAAACCATGGACGATAATTATTGATTGTGAATTGGTGTGAAAAATTGGGTGACTAATGCGAATGGTTGATAGAATTGTTTGTGGTTGATATTGTTTGGTTGTGGTTGAAAAATACCCATTGGTGATTGAAACAAATTTGAAATAATTGTGGAAATAAAAATAAAACATGCCGCCTGCGTGCGAACTAGATGCATGAAATCCCATTGTCAAAAACCGCGAGGTTTTAAGGTAGAGCGAGGAGCCGTACTCGGGACGGTGCCGGTTTTAACTACCCTGCCGTTATGCTGCCGAAATTTTGAATAATATTCATGTGTTAGAATTATTTTCATGTGTTAAAACCAAATTCATGTGTTGAAACCAAAGTCATGTGTTGAAAAATAAATTCATGTGTTGAATGAATAAAGTGTTTAAACAATAAAAATCATATTTTTATTATATATATAAGAAGTATGTAAAACATCTGCATTATAAATAAATTGTTTCAACAATAAAAATTACATCTTTCTTATATAAACCAACTATATAAAATATCCATGTGTGGAAAATGCTCATGTGTTGAGAAGTGCGTGTGTGAAAACATGCATGTGTTGAATAAAAAGATCGAGCAATAAAAATTACATTTTATTGAAAATATGAAGTGTTAAAAACATTCATGTGTTGAATAACTATTTTAGATGATAAAAATACCATTTTTATCATATATGTGATTTGCCAAAAATATACAAGTGTTGAAATAAATATTTGTTTGCCATGAATATTATTTTTAACATGTAAAGGAACTAAATGAAATAGTCATGTGTTGAAGTATATTTTAGTTTGCCAAAAACATCATTTTTGAAATGTGAAGTGATAAAAATAACCACTTGTTCAAATAAATATGCATGAGTTGAAATATTCATTAATTAGCTAATGATATGATTTTTTCTATGTATGCAACATTAGAATGAATGGTGACTTTAAACCAAAGTGAATCGAAATTGAATAGAAAATGATAAGTGATGAAAATTGCATATATGTACATGCATATTTATTGAACAGGTTATAGCAAAGAGGCTAGAGAAGAGGAATAAAATTGTGTGCCCGACAAATAGGTACACATTTACTGTTTTTCTTGGGTGATGATTTTATGAGCCTATTGGCTAGCCGCTTGGCTTTACTTTTTCTTTTTGAGATAAGACACCCGTGTGGCTGTTTGGGAATTTTCCCAGCCCCTCCCGTACAAAGGAGGTTATGGCGAAATTTTCCAAAATTTAAAGGCGTTAGTGAAATATTTGAAGTGAAAACGATATTGAAATCATCGAATGAACTATATTTATATATATATATATATATATATAAATAAAATTAAAACGAATCGTGGCCGTGCAGTTCATGTTTTGAAACCGTGATTTCAAACGACTAGGGCGGGAAATCCGACCATTGGATTTTCCCGAAACCGCAACCGTTGGGTTCGCCTTGGAAATATCTTTCCAACGGCACCAACTTTGTAAAGATCCGACGGTTGGATTGTCTGGAATGTTTAATTCAAATCTGAAGAAAAAAAGCGCCAGAATCGATTATATTTATACATAAATATAAATATAATTAAAATAAATCAAATAACGACGCTGTAGTTCGTAATTTGAAACCGTGATTTCAAACGACTAGTTTGGGAGATCCGACCGTCGGATTTTCCTAAAACTGAAACCGTTGGATTCGTTTTGAAATGATCTTTCTAATGATATAAAATTTGTGAAGATCCAACGGTTAGATTTTCAGATATGTGTAAAACAAATTTAGTGAAAAACAGCGCTAGTGCCTCGGCACGACCTGAAATGTCGTTTAATTAAATATGGCCGTTTTTAAATAAATAAAAAGGGCGATATATCGTTGAAAAATATTATTGACGATATAGAATGGAAATAAACCGATTTTGCTTGGTTTGCTTGATATGTGATGGTTTAATGTATTTAACATGAAAATTATACTAAGGAACTGAAATATGAATATTGAATAATTTAACCATGTGAAGAATTGATTTGAAAATCTAAATATACGTGGATTATTTGAAAAGGCCGAGTTCATTCTCATTTCAAATAATCTATTGACGGTGAGTAGTCGAAGAGTTGAAGACGGTTGAAGACCGACGATCTTCACATTGGATAGATGGGCTCTACTGATGCTTGTGATGCGAGTAGCTACCTTGAAGGAGTTGAAGTAGTAGCCGTCCGAACGTATTGTTGATTGTGCGGATAAGCGAGGAATTTGGTGCCTCCGGCTTCGTTCAAACCCAGAACGAACTTGTAAATGGACTGTGTGTCAGACATTGGATTTTGTTCTGTGCTGATTGATCTCTATTGAATATATATCTATTTGGCGGCAGAGAATTTATTCTCTTGCTTAACGCCCTTCTCTGAGACGTACGAGCTCAGAGGTTATATATAGATAGAAATCAGTCGCATGGAGTGGATTGCCTGTGTGGCACGCCTAAGTGGCATATGATCAAGGCTTCTATTGCAAAGCAAAGTCTTGTGGTTGATGATCAAAGCATGGTCTGTGTGACGTAGCTTTGTGTATAGCATGGATTCACAAGCCTCACACCTCGGTATGAGTCAAAAACGGGATAGTGACTGCAGGGAGAGCACGACGTTTCTTTCTAGCTAAGGTGGTGTCAGTGACCTACCAGCCCTGACATTATATATAATTTTCACCTGTGTGGTTGTTGGAAAGTGAGGCGTCTCGATTATAGGTCTGTAAGGACCGAGAAACATGTGTTCAGGAATTGCCAATCCTCAAAAGTAAGAGAGGACTGACCCTGAAGATCCAAGGATTGCTGTGTGCGGTCCTGAGACATTTGCTAGAGTGTCTCGAACGGAGAGGAGCTTGCCCCTTGACTCGACTCATGATGGAATCCAATTTCTAATACGAAATATGCGGATGTGATTGTATTACTAGTATGGCGACATAATGGTATGGGTCATTTATGCCGTCTATGATTGATATTTATGATTTAAATTGCTTTTGAAACATATATGTACTAGTAATAATATCAAACACTTTCGTTTTATACGTATGAAGCATTTTTGGCCATTATAAGGTAAAACTCTATCCTTCGGCTTGCATTGCATTGTGTGATGGGACCTGAGTCTTATAATGGCTTCATTTTTATAAAAAGCATTGCGATGATTTAACCATTTACTTTATTTCATGCACTAGCACTCATTGGAGTAAACCCGTTCCATGAAAGTGGCGTGGTCCTTTGATTTGCCTTATTATTGTTGTTTAATAAGTTAAGTAGATTTATCATACCAATCCCATGACTGACTCGTAGTTTGTTTCACCTTGCAAACTCGGGTGCCCTTATTTTCACACGGGCAGCCTAGTTACAGGTAGCTGACATATTTTGGGCATGGCACCGCAGTAGAGGTGCACTTTTGGCTCATGGCGAGGCTTGACTACATTGTGATGATTGTGACTTTTTCCGCCATTATTGTATATGTATTATGATTCCGCCACAGGCGATGTAGACTGATGTTTAGTTATGTACTCTTTATGTATTATGATTCCTCCATTGGCGATGTTGACTGATTATGTATCATTATGCACTAAGTAGTATCCTGCACTGTGCTCTCTGATGTGGTGATATATATATGATTCCGCTGTCATATTTGTGTAAATTATTCTATTTCTTGGTTATGCTATTACCTGTACTCTGCTAATGATGATTAATGTGTTATATTCCAATGATTATCCTTAACACCGTAGCACGGGGTTTTGGGGTCGTCACAATTGGGATTCGTGTAATTCAAATATCGTCCCAATACCCGTGTGGGGTTTTCAGCCAACAACAGTTCATATAAATATACAAATAAATAATTGGTTAATGGATTTAACCAATTTAAATTCTACTAACAAGTTGATGATAGTGAACATGTCATTTATTTCTAATGTCGAGTAAAAATATAATTTTCTCGACTAATTTCTCTATACATTTCTAATGTATGTTTTGACTAATAAAATGTTCCTATAATTAGAATATCAATTCTAATGCAAGTTTGCAAATAAAATGGTTTTCATATCTACCTATAAATTCAATCGTATGAGATGCAATTCAAAATGATTATTATTATTGCAAACTTATCCTACTGTTCATTATACGAATAAAAATGATTATTACCTTTGCATATAAATTTTCAATATACATTATGAAAATAAAATGGTTTTCATGTCTGCCTATAAATTCAATCGTATGAGATGCAATTCAAAATGATTATTATTATTGCAAACTTATCCTACTGTTCATTATGCGAATAAAAATGATTATTTTATTAGCATAAAAAAATCTGTTTCAACAAAAATGTATAAAGATGATATATTCATCTTGTTGACAATTCTATTTCAACAAAATGATTAAAAAGTAAAATTTCATTTTGTCAATGATTCTAGTTTAAAATGTAGTGATACATCTTTTTAGTGCTTTTATTTCTATTGCAAATAAGACGTCAATAAAAATACTACCTTTTAATTTACAACCTTTTATTGTGTAAATAATAACAATAAAAATGTGATTCTTAAATCTTTCCTTTTTATTGTGTATAAAATGACAATAAAATATTACCCTTTAAATTTACATTTTTATTTTATATAAAATGACAACAAAAGTGTCCCTCTTAAATTCCAACACTATTTCATTTCAACTAATTGAAAAAATTAAAATGAAATTCTTTATTCCAATTCTAAACTTTGAAAATGATTCAAAATAAAAATGAAATCTTTTATTTACAATTGAATTGTAAATAAAAAGGTAACTCTTTAATGTATTCTTTTATTTACACCTAGAATGTAAATAAAATATAACTTTTCACTCAATGTGTTTATTTCTAAGGTAACATTTGTTAACAAAAATGTTATTTTAATCCTGATACCACATTTTATAAACAAATGTTATTTTAATCCTCAATGTAACATTTTATAAACAAATGTTCTTTTTTTAATTTTTATTCTCATGTACATTTTCTAATGAAAATGTTAATTTTCTGTACTGCTACCATTTATAATGAAAATGTAAATTTTCTGTACTGCTACATCATATACTACAATGCCATTTTCATTTCTAATTTACATCTTATAAAAATGTCAATTTATTCTAATGAACATTTTGATAACTAACATGTCAAATTATTCTACTGAACATTTTTATCACTAAAATGTCAAATTATTCTAATGAACAAAATAAAATATAAACATAATCTTCTCATAAAATGGTATTACATAAAAATGTAATTTCAATGTCCTATCTTTTATTGAACAAATTCCAAGAAAAATGTTAAATCTTTTATTGTAACAATTTGTCAGTAAAAGATAGTCTTTTAAAGTTTAATCTTTTTATAATGAACAAATTCTAAATAAAAGTGCAGTCTTAACGGTCTATTTCTTTTATTGCAATAAATCGACAATAAAAGTATGAACCTTTAATATCATTTTCCTTATTGTACAAATTGGCAATAAAAATATGATCTTTTATTTAAAAAGAAATTAACACAAAAATAGGTTCTTACATATATATAAAAATGTGAACTAAAACTACCACTCTTAAATGTGTATTTTTATTTGCAAATAAAATGTAAATACTTAAGTGTTTTCCCAACATTACCCTTAATTTTAAAAATACAACATAAACAAAGTTTTGTTCTACAAACATGTTTTTAATATCAACAATAAAATTTAATATTTTATTGTTATTCTAATTTCATAGCATCCTATGCTTAAGGTGACAGTAACAAGATTTTTTTTTTACTGTAATTCACAAATCTTGTTCTTAATGTAAACAAATAAAAGTAAAATTTTATTAGTTAGCCAAATCATGTTGTAAAGTAAACAAATAAAAATATATTTTGTTGTTCAAATTCTATTGTTATATAAACAAATAAAAATAAGATTTTATTTGTCGACCAATTTCTGTTGTTTATTTTCAGATAAAAACAATATTTTAACAATTTAAAATAAATTAGAACAACTAGATCCAATCACAAATAAAATTCAACAATATATGAAATTTCAACCATGGGCAACAGAACACACCACAAGCGACAATCAACAATTTATACAACACAGAACATTTCAGATCTGAACTAATATCACAATACAATCATTTTAAAGCGAGAAAAATAATTAATAATTAATTAATAAATAAAAATTAGAGTTCTCACATTGATTTTGGGTGAAAATTCAACCGTCTCTGTTTCAGCTGTAGTTGGTGCCATCGCGTAGATCTCGGAAAGAGGAATCCAACGCAACTGACGGTTCGAGAAACGGACCTCGCATGAGAGAGTTACGAATGTATAAAGTTTTGGAATATTAAATAATAAATTAAATAATTACCTAATTTCTTAATTAAGGATTTAACCTTAATCCTTCTTCGTCGTCGTAACCAACCGAACCCATTCTTCATCGCCAATCCCCCCCTGCGCACGCCAACACGAGCACATGGCCGCCGATCAACTACCTTCATCTCGTGCGCCGTCGCCCCCTTCTAGCGCCCAGAAGTGGGACCCACTCGCTGTTCCCTAGCACCGGAAAAAGCCACCCAAACGCCGCGCCTTTGTCTCCAAATTCTGGCCGCCACGCTCCACTAAACCCGATCATCCCCGTACGGATTAAAAGCCCTCGAAAAACTCTTCGATTTGATATATAGTTAGTTGATTTTCATTGAGTGGATTGGAAAATATTGAGGTTTGAAATTCCGAGATTTCCGGACAACGAATTAGATGGTGGCGGCTGAACTAGACATTAGGGTTTTGTTTTTATTTTATTATTATTTAATAATATAATTTCTCGAAAAACATGTTTTAAAGGTGGATTTTCGGACTATCACCAAATCAGGCCCAGTTAGTGTCAAACTTAAGGTTTTGACGCCTTCTGAGCGCGATGGGATATGCCCTGTGGCCCCATTCTGAAGTCTGTTGCGTGTTTTATTAAAATTGCAATATTAAATTAATAATATAATTTCTACCTTACATTTAAATACGCCGGGGCCACATACGGACTCCGAAAATTCCAGAAAAAATATTTCTGGCTTCGTATTGACGATACGGTTCTAACGAGACTAATTTCGTCGAATTCTGAGACCGTTTGAAAATTGGCAATTTTTCAGTCGATTAAATTTGACTGAAACTGGCAAAACACATTTTCCTTTGCCACGCTCACGTATTAACTCGAAAAATTCTGGAAAATTAAACTTAACAATAATTTGACATTCCGGTTCCAATAAAAGTGGTTTCGTCGGAAACCGAGGTCGTTTGCAAAATGGCTATTTTTAAGGCCATATATTTAATTAAAAAATATATAAATTCTATAACGACTTTTCTAAATTTTAAACTGGGCATAACTTACAATTTTTAAAGTGAAATTTCACTTTTTCATATTCGTTAGAAAGATATTCTTAAACAGATTTAAATATTTTTGGTTTTACTAAAATTCGTTTTATTTTGAATCCTGTACATCCAGTTAAAGTTTGAAATCGAATTTTCGAACTGCCGCGCCATTTCAAACTCCTTTTATAATTAAATTAAGTTCATTTGTTATTATTTAAAATAAATTACTTTAAGTTTCAAAAATCCACTAAAATAACTTAAAATTAAATTTTAAATTGGCCCCAAAATTCAGGGTTGTTACACCCCATCTTCGTCGATATTCGAATCCTGACTGAAATCTTTAAATCTGTACTGCTCGGGTCTGACCCGAGCATTTCATGTAAAACACAAAATACTCGAGTCAGGATTAATCATAGTTCAAGTAAATTAACTTCAATATAAACTGAAATATAACAGTTAATCCTATCAAAATAAACAGTTGTGTAGTTTCTGTTCTCATCAGTATGCAGTGTCTGTGTTATACCACTAAAACTTAAGTATAGCATCTGTTCAACCTAGTTTAACTACGTGCACATCTAGTGTAGTATCAGTCCAAGAACACGTGTAATATCTGTGCATCTCGGTCTTTATTTCAGGGGCAAACGATCGCGGAAGCCTACATATACACACGTGTACAGGTACACGTGTGCACTGCCTCAGCATCCCGGAAATGTATACGGAACAGTCTGAGAAACAATGGAGCGACAACAAGGCTCAAGCTCGACACAGAAGTCAACACAGTAGCCATACCATGCAAATGCAACGCAATGATCAGAGATAGGTTGAACATACATGAATTAGCTGAGACGTAAAGATGAATGGCAAGTGTTCAGTGGTCATTTTAGAATGCAAATATGGCTCAACACATATCATCATGGTTGAAACAGAAATAAACCAGGTAAAACAGAACTCAGTGACAAAATGTGTTAGAACGAGTAGATTATATATACAAGGGAGTATAGTGGTGAAACCTAGTAAGGTACACAAGCCAATGAGATAATTTACACTTGGCAACAATGTTTCAAAATTTTCTAGATTTTTGCAAGGGTTCATGGACCGATATATGTATAATGTAGTGAACTGATGTACTGCTCCTTTTTACTACCGACTAACCGTTCTTATTAGAAAATACCAGCATAGTATATGTTCTAAACGTGCCATGCAAAGAAAGACACAACATGAACTTGGTAAACAACCTCGCTATCTTTAATCATTATTTATATCACTTGAAAACATCATATATCGGTAGTTAAGGTCGACTGGAAAGGTGAAAAACTAAGAAATTTAGTGAAAGAATTCCAGTGAGGCATAAACAGGCCAGATATACGAAAGTAGATTTGGAAACTACATTATCAACCATATTACCATTTTCTAATAAACACCTAAGGCATTGGATTTAAAACTGGAAACAACCCAATGTTATATGACACCCTCGACCAAGACGAGAACACTGGAAACATTTAAGAGGTCGAATTATAAAGATCGTAAGTTTATCAGGAAACCATCTTATACCATTCATTTCATTAGATCAGCCAATTTTAAATAAATTTAGATTTAAAGAACACATTAGTACTTGGAACACGGAGGAAGACAAAAACAGCAGCACACAGAACTTGGATGTAGTCGAGTGACACTATCATGACTGTGCAACATATACACTTAATTAACAATGTAGTGAATATGTCCACCTATGAACTTAATTAACACTGTAGCAAAAAAAATGGGGCCAAAGTATTCAACATATGACAGTAAATACAAGTGACCAAGGTATTTAATATATGACAGCAAATATTTCATATATCCAATCATTTACCCAATGAGACAATGTTTCCTTCAAAGCATTCAATTTGATAAAGGGTATATCATTATTGCAGGTTAACAACACATGTGAAAGTTACACATATAGTTCAATTACATACTACAAAACTTGGAAATTCCCTTAAATGAAAGTCATAAACGCCAACATATGCCTCCTTCTCAAACAAAGGTGGACAAGGGGTTTCCTACAGGTTACTATATGGCAAAACACATGCAACAAAATGGGAAATCAGGTTTTCAAATGAACCAACATTTTAGATACCTATTAGCACATCTACAGTTTATCCCAATCTATTTAAATGCTTACTGTCAAATATAGTTGGCAGAACACCAAATGGTTACTGTCAATTAGAGTTGACAAAATAACAAATTTCTTAATTTCAAATATAGTTTAAATGGGAGCAAGGGAAGTAGTACTTATAAATGTCAAATATAACCATGGCAATTCAGGTGGAAAAATGGTACAGCCAACCAAAACAGTAAGGTATATGCAAATGGTGTTCGACATGGCAACTAGCATAAATGGGTATTTTACTAATACTCAGGAAAAAGAAAACAGAAATATCCTCATATTCAAATATGGTTTACAGAAATAACAGTAATACTTTGTTTCCTATGTTTCAGTTTTATATATTTTCAGTTTTTGACAGATCTATGACACAACAACATGCAACCACTTTCGAACAACATATTTTTCAGCAAGGAAACACCAAAATATCAATGAAAGAAAAGAAAAAGAAAAAATGCATTAGTTTTTACTAAGACAGACTTACCAAAGTACTAGTTGGAGCCAACAGCCCTACTAGTTTTGTATGCCTACATAGTTTCAACAACACTTACACATGGTGTCAATTTTCTACTAAGTACCAAATGTCGTGAAAGTCTAACCAATAAAAATAACAACTTTTTTTCCCTTCTTTCCCTAACCGATTTACTCCCAGGAAACAGTTCTAGAATTACACTAACAAATTCCGGCTTATTCATGAGTGTGCTCAGTTTATAACATGCCAAAGTAGCAAAGGTCCAATGCAACAAAGACAGCAAAACAATTATAAGTCCAGGCCGATAAATACATGTCTGACCAAATCCATACACAAGAAAGTCGAGCAATGCACTATGCAACAGTATGTACAAGATTTCCAAGCATGAAAAAAGATAATCGATAAAAAATCAAGTCCCTACCAAGTCAGGTTCTCAAATCAGAAATGTACCGATTTAATATTTCAACAATTCACGACAACCAAAATTTACTTGATATGGGTAAGCAGGTTTAAGCAATCATAGATTTGACTATCATATTTAGTTAAATTACAGAGGTTAATAACTTGACTCAATGATTAATCAATCGTGAGCGATGCTCACCTTAGAACAGTGATTCAGATGTAGGCAGTGACTCGATGTGGTGGTTTGCGACTGTACAATGAAGGCTCGACCTTGGGTTGGATAAAGGTGATGACTTTCGAGTGGTCGAGATCTGACAACGAACGCTGGTGGCTATAAAAGCGGCAGTGAAACAAGTTGAACGGTGTCGTACAACTCCCTTGGTTGGTGGTGGCGATCCGATGGTGACTTCCTATTATCTAAGGCATGAATTTGGAGGCTGGAATAGGGCTCGGCCATTATTCCTTAGATTTGGCGAATTGGGGATTTACTGAAGAAATGAACGGAGGCTTGCTACTTTTTATAATGAAGAAACCGTGGTTATCACGTTTTCGTGATGGCCAAGGCAAAAGTGGTGTGTGTAGGAAGGAACTAAATGTTATATTTTATTTATTTATCATAAATTTTATTAACGTTTTATTTTTGAACCGCAACAACGAGCTCCAATCACGATCGAATTTTACGTACCGTTACGCCTCGCCATTCTGAATCTAATAAAAATTAGTCTGCTCATAGTCTGACTCCGTCCATATACAATGTTATTTTATTTTTAACTTATTTATCGGTCTATCGATTTTATTTTCGTTTGTTTACCAATGATCCCATTTGATTCCAAATTTGAACTATTAAGCTTCAATTTCTTTGTATACGTAAATACACACATATCCAAACAAATAAAATTTACCAGTTTTATTTTTAACGCCGACCGTTTCTATTTTTTTTAAACCTATTTCAATCCAATTCAAATATTCACCCAAATTCAATTCAAATAATAAACGATAAATATTTGATTCCCAACCAACCATTTCGAGTTAAATATTGAGTTTTAAATTCGTATTCAAAACGATATTTGATTTTTAAATCTCTAAACCAAATATCCAATTTATTGTTAAATGTTAAAATCTTCAACAAGTTTGTATTTCCATCTCATAGAAATTTCTGGGTCGTTACAGGACCGTGGCGACAAACACTTCGGTGATGAGCTGGTTCGGATGCAGTTAGATAATTTCGAACGTTCGTTTGAAATCATAAAAATGTCCTGGACCATCGACCGAAATAAACTGGTGAGTTAATTCTCACGATTTCTGGAATTCTATGATGTGTTAAAATCATATTAAAAATATAATTCATCGTTAATTGGTTGATTGAATGCCTTGGTTACTTGTTGTGTGTAAAATGGTCATCGACATTTAAATTATGTCGTATTAGATGATTTGTTTCACATATTAAATATTATTATGATCTATGATGCAGGGATGGACAGGTTGGAGGGATCCAACCAAATGTTTTGTATGTTGTTTGTATTCCCATATTTGAACCGTTTACCCAAACAATGTTACATTCTGTTTGATTGTTGATGGTTGATTACCTATTGGATGTTGAATTGAAATTCAACGTTGACATGGCTTTTTAAATCAATATATAGTATTGGTAAAATGATTGGAAGCAAAAGATCTAAAACCCTGTTTGGAGACGTTAATTCGCAGTTAGGAAAATCGACGTACTCGATATTATAAAATATATTTTTATAATTGAAGCACAGTTTTAGAATGGTACTATTATTTGAATAAAAGTTTATAACAAGGAAATGCTCATAAGCAATGAAGTTAAAAACACTATTTGTATAGTAATTTAATGTTTAAATCAATCTCATTAGCATAAGAAATCAAACTTAACCTATGGGTTAACATTTGAAGCTAATGATCTCTAATGAATAAACAAGCGATGGTTTTCATATTGTTAATCTAGGGAGAAGAATTTGTTTATATCAGTTGAACAAGTAACTGATGATTAAGTTGACATAACCAACTGAGAGTTGATAATTAGAATTTGATCGTCCTAGTGAAAATGGTTCAATGAATAATTATTTTAATAATATTAATTATCTTTTTAATTAATGATAATTAGAGTTGCTTATTGATTTATAAATCATTGATGAAATATTTATCGTTAATAATATCGGTAAGTGATTAGCTGGTCTATTTTAATGAAGTAAACCATTTCACTTTAGTTAATAATGAGGTTAATTAATTATTATAATTAAAGTAATTTACTTCTTATATGGAAGTGAATTAAGAAGTGATCGGGTTTTAAAACGAATCGTGTTAAGAACAAGGTTATACCAAAAGTATAAAACAAGTTATGAATCTAATGTGTCGTGTTTAAGTAATCGATACTTAATAAATTAAATTTAGTATAAGCAAGAGATACGGAAAGAGATTTCGTAAGAGATTTGATAATAAAGACCCAAGTTAAAGTCAGAAGTTTATGAAAGTCGGGTAAGGAATATAAAGATTTTAATAGGATTTGTGTTTACTTAATTTGTTTTAATTAAGTAAATAAAAGTGGAATATGATTTCAAAAAGGAAATGATTTATGGGTTCAACAAGAAGATTTTAAAATAGAATCCAAGTTCCGTAAACAAAATTTATAAAGGAAGTTAAACGTAGGCGACGAACTTATATAATTTTATTTAACGAAATGGGTTGGATGAAATAAGTATAAATTGAAGAAGGTTTGTAAAAGCAAAAGAGTTTGCGTTAGTAAATATATTTGAATAAAAGTGAATGAGATTTATTTTGAGATTAAATATACCAAATGAAAGGGATGGTTATTAAACCATGTTTTAAATAGAATGGTAACTAAAGTGACAGAAAGTGGAATGATAGGTCTGAGAGGTAATTAAATACCCCTACTTGAACGGCTTCACTATTATCGAGGAATGATATTAGTTTGTTACTGTTAGAATTGGTTTATTATCATAAGAGAATATTGAAATGTTAATCGAAAGATTTTAAACTAGTACGTTTAAAGGTAAACGATGTATAAACTTAACATCGTCTGATCAACATTGAAGTATAAATTTATATCCTTAAGATAAGATTATTATGAATTCCGCAAGGCAAGGATAATACAAGAGATTTGGCGAGTGTATAGTGATGATTTTGAAATAAAGAAATGAAATGGAGTTTGGTTAATAAAGATATTGTAGCATTCAATATAACGAATAATGGGATTTATGACAAGTGAGTATGACATCGAATTTAAGGATCGATAGAATAATTTTAAATAAATGAATCAGAGCTGCCAATATACTTAACCATACTGTGTGAATTGATAGTTAAAAAGCCGACTATCAATGAATATACTATTGGACCTTTTGACGTGTTGTTTCGAAGAGACCGGGATGGAAACTAGACCCAAAACCACTTCGATCCAACATTACGTATAGAACTAACTGGCAGCAAATGAAGATGGAGCATTGAAGACCGTAGATCTTCATGAAGCGGAAGAACTACTTATAATCTCTGGTTAGCTCCCAGAGATACACTATGGTTCTGTCGTAATTGGAATCTATGGCTTGCAAGGACTTCTCGCTACTGATCCTTGGTGTGATTCCTATACAAGGATGCGGTAGGAGAGTGCCTTCGGTTCATCCTGTTCCTGGATGACGTGACGATGTGGAATTCAAAGCGAACGGTGACCAGACATCTAAAAAGAAGATTTATAACCTCAAGCCTCACAACCGAGAAATGACAAAAATCGGGCAGGCAACATGGCTATGTGGGTCGCGCCCATTAGGGTGTATTGTCATCATCTAGAGAATATTCATATTTGTTACTTCTTTTCATTTATGTATCTCCTGGGAAAAATGGTAGCTGCGCAGCCGTGAGGTTACAATATATTCGATACACTCAAGAGAAATGAGTGATCGGTCATGTGTGGGCCGGGTTGCAAGACGTTCTTGTTAAACCCAGTGTATTTGCCTCCAAAGATACACTATCGGCAGGTAGTTCCATACCTTGTCATAATCGGAATCCAATCTCCAATAAGCGCCTACGGTTTTGATTATATTCTATGTATGTAGAACGTGAGATGCAAGCGTTCTGCTAGATTGATATTTATTTGTGATTTGATAGACACTATTATAATATCATAAGAGATATTGATTTCAAAAACGTTTTGGGTCATAGTAAGGTAAAAACCGTCTGTATTTATGTGTAGGCTAGTCTTACTATTATCCTTTTCTTTCAGAAAGGATTTTCAAAGTTAAACAAGTTGTTGTGCTATGAATTTACCACTGAAAGTATTTCAGACTGACCCGGTGAATTTTGTTTTAAATCAAATGTGCTTGGGTCAGACCGAATATATTAACAGGCTAGGTATCGCTGGAGATTCGAGAGCTGGAAGCAGGAGGCTTCACCGTTATTTATTCAAAGTTTATTTCCGCTGTGTCTGATATGTGATGTACTCTAATGATTGGTATATATACAATTTCTTTTTGTATAAAGAGATTTGATATATTATATTTTATTCGTTCCGCTGTGAGATCCTGATGTGTTCTCCTTATTCTTCTATTCTAAAATTTCTTTCTTTTCTTATCTCATCCTCTCATTTCTTTCTAATAACGTTCCGGTGTTTTCGATGCTTGAATGTTCGACATGGTGTTTTTTCGGGGTCGAAAATCTCCGGTCGTTACACGTGTCGTTCATTGCGAAAAAATGAAAAAAAACGTAATGACAATGATAACAATAATTGCCGCATGCGTTTCATCCACATCCTTCAATTATTTTATGTTCTCTCTCTTCCTTTCATATACATATATGTCATATTTTATACCTTTTATAAATACAAAGATAAACAATTATTTAATATTATTTAATATATTATATATAAACCTTTATCTCAAACAGAAACCCTAATTCTATTTGAACAGCCGCCGCCACTCTTCCATGAATGCTTAGAATTGTCCCGTTCTTCTTCCTCTTCTATCTCCTCAATCCCTCAATGATTTCAAGAATTCCAAATACCAAATTGAAGAGCTAAGTGTGTTCATTAATATGAACGGCGGAGATTGTTTCTAACTGCTTGGAGTGGGATAATTTATCCCCTGTATTCGCTGCATGTGCAGCAGTTTTTGGAGAGGAAGGATGCTGCGAGTTGGACTAGGTGGTGGGTGGAGGAAGCTCATGTCGAGGGCGAGGTCGTGGGTTGCTCAGATCGGGGTCAGGTGCTTTGGATTTGGTGCGGTTTGAGACCCTAAATTAGAAGCATGGGTTCGGCTGGAACCAGTAGTGAACGACGGAGGAAGAAGGATTAGCCTCCTTAACATGTAATTAATATTAATTAATTATGTTAATTTAATTTAAAATTGAATACAATGTATAAAAGGCCATAACTTGAACATTTGGTAACGAAATTCAGAAAAACGAAGTGCGTTGGAAACCTCTTAGCGAGCAGTACAATATGGAGCAAATCAAAACTGAAACAGAGGCCGTTTGGATTTTTGATAAAATTAAACGTCTGTTTAATTTTATTAAAAACAATCATTTTATCGATTTCTGAAACCAATCAAGGTGAGAACTCTCTCACTAAATTCTCTTATGCAGTTATTTTATTTAAACTACCATGACTTTTATCAGTATTTAATTATCACAAATATGTGTTCGCTAAAAATATTACTTTTATCTTAAAGGTGAGATTTCTGAATTCAAAAATAATTGAATAAAATTATATTAGGTTGCAGACGGAGTTTAGTAACTCCCGACACCGTCGTCCACAGACCATGGACGACTTTATTGTATTGTGGTGTGAAATTGATTGTGATTGTGGTTGAAACAAAATTGGTTGATATTGTGAAAATGGATTATATAGTGAAAAGAAATTGTATTAGGAAAATGAAACCCTTGTATCGGCGCGAGGCCTAGGATAGCAGAGGAGCCGTACTAGGGACGGTGCCGGTTTTAATTACACTGCCGTTATAATGCCGAAATTTTCTGAAATATTCATGTGTTGAAATATTCATGTTTTGAAATAGAATTGTTCGAACAATAAAAATCCTATGTTTATTGTATGAATAGAAAACATGAAAATGATCATTATTTGAAATATAAAATTTTTTGAACAATAAAAATCACATTTTTGTTGTATAAATAGAATTTGTTAAAATGATTATTATTTGGAATGAAAATTGTTAACAATAAAAATTCACATTTTTATTGTACATTAGAAAACATTAAAAATGATCATTATATGAAATGAAAATTTGTTCACATTAAAAATTACATTTTTAATGTAAAGATGAATCACTAAAAATAGGAATCATAGTTTGATAAAATTTGTTCGCATTAAAAATTACATTTTTAATGTAAAAGATAAATAATTAAAAATTGGATTCATAGTTTAATAAAATTTGTTCACATTAAAAATTACATTTTTAATGTAAAATATAAATCATTAAAAATAGGATTCATAGTTTGATAAAATTTGTTCACATTAAAAATTATATTTTTAATGGAAAAGATGAATCATTAAAAAAAGGATTCATTAAAAAGATCAAGTTTGATAAAAATATGTTTACATTAAAAATTACATTTTTTATGTATAAAGGGTTCATTAAAAAGATCAAAGTTTGATTAGAACATGTTTACATTAAAATTTACATTTTTAATGTATGAAGGAGTCAATAAAAAGATTAAAGTTTGATAAAAATATGTTTACATTAAAAATTACATTTTTAATTTATAAAAGATTCAATAGAAAGATTGAACTTTGATTAAAAATGTGTTTACACAAAAAAAAAATATTCAATGCATAAATGGTTCATTAAAAGATTCATTGTTTGATAAAGATTTTTTTACATTAAAAATTTACATTTTCAATGTATGAAAGAGTCATTACAAAGATCCTAGTTGGGTAAAATGCTTTTACATTAAAATTTACATTTTTAATGCATAGAATGAATCATTAAAAAGATTCAAGGTTAATAAAAATGTTTTTACATTAAAATTTACATTTTTAATGTAAAGTTGAATCATTAAAAAGATTTTAGGATGATAAAAATGTTTTAACATAATAAAAATGTTTTAATAGCAGAAAATGTACATTTGTTTAATATTAACATTAATATGTTAGAAGTAGAAAATGTACATTTGTTTAATATTAACATTAACATGTTAGAAGTAGAAAATGTACATTTGTTTAATATTAGCATTAACTTGTTAGAAGTAGAAAATGTACATTTGTTTAATATTAACATTAACATGTTAGAAGTTTAATATTAACATTAACATGTTAGAAGTAGAAAATGTGCATTTGTTTAATATTAATACTGACATGTTAGAGAGTAGAAAATGTTCATTTGTTTAATATTAACATTGACCGGTTAAAGAGTAGAAAATGTTCATTTGTTTAATATTAACATTGACATGTTAGGGAGTAGAAAATGTTCATTTGTTTAATATTACCATTGACACGTTAAAGAGTAGAAAATGTACATTTGTTTAATATTAATGTAACACCCCACCTCCGCTAGGGTCACTCACAAAGGGAATGCCCTAGTTTTGGAGGGGTATTATCTATTAAACAGGCACAGAGATAACACAAGACAGAACATAGATAAAATAGAGTATATAAAGCAGCGGATATAAACTTTAAAACCAAATCTCATTACTAAAAAATAGAGTCAAAACCTCTTACATCAAAATGCCAAGTCATTATTTCATTACATCAAGTTCTAAAGAAGCAAAGTACTTAAAACAACATAAGTAAAATATTATTCCCCAAAAATGCATGAGTGCAGCCATAGCATAGCTCAAGACCAAACCGTACATGAGCTGTCAGAAAGCAAGAAAAGTCCAAGCTAAGAGCTAGAGTTTCCTCCCTGAGAACCTGGGGGGGGGGGGAACGAAAGACAAAGAGGCAAAAGAAAACGGGTCAGTCAAAAATGTTGATACTAATATTTTTGTTTGATGATAACAAATAGATTTTTGTTACTGGAGTGTTTGATTGTGGAATATCTAATATTATTGGAAAATAAAATAACACAGAATTTACACAGAATATAGAAAAACAAATCAAATAAATTTTATTTCCAATAATATTATTTATTTTACAATTCATTTACACACAAGACTTTACAAATCACTTTACAAGTAATTTCAGTACATACAATTTTTTTTACAAGCACTTCATTTTTTTTTCTTCTCATTTCTAGCTGGATTATTCTTGTTGAGAACACCTTAGCTGCCCAAAGCATCATCCTGTAATCTGTCACAAAAGAAAGAAAAATACACAGTACACTGGAACTAAAACAAATACTTTTGACAAAATTGGTTCTCTGTGTGATTGATTCAATTTCTTTTGTCTCAGCTTTCTGTGTGTTTTTCTCATCATATTTCAGACTTAAACAGCCACATCAAAACCATACTGGTTTGCTGATCAGAACCAACTGATTCTGACCAGCCTCAACACAGTACAGTTTGACTGCTATTTTTTATTTTTTTTGTTTCAGGGTCACAAGACAAAATCAAAGTCAAAAGAAAATGAGCAAGAAATTGAAATCATGGTTCAAATACAAAGTCAGAGTACAAGCCAAAACAGCAAAAACAAGGGTGATAAAGGCTAAATGGTCAAGCCGTGTACATGAACAAGTTGAGCACACATATGCAACAAAAACAAGTGAAGACAACCATCTCAACAAATTACAAATACATGAACATGAGACAAGTCAGCAAAATAAAAGTGTGCTTATGGAACCAAGTGTGCCTTTTTCAATACAAGAACAAAGCAGCAGCATGTACAGAGAGGACAAAAAGCAAAGTACAGATTTTCAAGCAAGTCTATGATGGAGCAAACTTCATGGTTCAAGCAAAACAGTGATATGGCAATACAACATGATCATGTTTAAGCAAACAGCAATTCACAATGACACGGCTTAAATTCATTTAATCAAAGTTTGGTTTCATGGCAACAAGAAATTTCAAGAATATCAATATTTGGCAACTATCAAGGCATCAGTTTCAGATGGGAAATTTCTTTCCAGTTTTTTACAATGCAGAAATGTCCAGAAATGAAATAAAACAGTGAATCAAATGATTGGTCAAGAAACATTGTTTTTGATAATCAGTTTTTTTTTGCAATACAAAATCATTTCGAGAAAGTCACAAAGGTTCCTGTTTTTTCTCATCAACCATTTCATAGTTCAGCAAAAGCCAAAGTGTAATTCAAATTAGTTTAATTGTGGCAATGGCGCAAGCTACAACAAATTTGTGTTGTGCAGACAACATCATGTTTGAGTTCAGCATGATCAAAATCATACATAGGTGCAACAAGTATCTCAGGGCTTGTACAAGTGGTCAATGCAGCAAGCCAGAGTGAATGAAGGCAGCTCATGGTCGAGCACAGTGGTAACAAGCAAGCAGTATGATAATGCACATAGCAGTATGAAGTATGTGTGCAAGTGAACAAGCCAACATATACATTGGTGCAACGGCCTTAAAAGTGACCATCAAAACAGCATGGTATATGGTGTACAAGCATTTGTGTGCATGATAAACTCGGCAAGCATCAATTCAAATCAGTGAATACCATTTATTTGGGACAGCAAATGGCAGGTTTTTTAAATTCGACAATTGTGGATAAATACAAGTTTCAAAACATATCAGTGAATGTTTTTTTTTTGGTAAGGTTTAAAATGCTTTCCAGAAATTCGATCTGTTCAATTGTAGAAAATTATTTCAGGCTATTCAGTTTTTGGCAAGTTTTCCAATCCAAATATTTACTCAAAATTTTATGGTCGATTTCATTTGGTAATGGACCAGTCAAGCTGAGGAAATCTTGGAAACAATTATACAGCAATTCAAAAGGGGCAACAATGAATGTGTAACAAATTAGGTTCTCAAACCAATCGTGGCATTAAATCAAATTGAAGAATCAAGCAAAGCAAAAGAAGAAAGACATGCAACTAAACTTAATCAAGGCAGATTCAATCAAGGCCGTACAGACAGCAAAACAAATTCAAGGAATTCCAAAATTCAAATCGAGCAAGTCATTAACGAAATCAGAGCACCAGGGTGTAGAAACCCTTATAAAAGCACACAATTCATCATCGACATCTTTATCAATTCACACAAAAAGAAATTCGAAACTCTAAATTGCAAGAGTTAACAAAACTCACTCAGATTGATCGCAAGAACGAAGGAGACATACTGGAGAAGCAAAAACAAGCTTCTAGAAATCCATTATACACTTCACCGAGATTAATTTAGGGAAAAATCACTGAAACCCTAAATCGCCGCCGCCATTTTTTGTTTCAGAGAGAAAGGAAGGATCGGGCTAAAGAAAACACAAGGGAGCACCACAAAATAGAAGTGGCCCGACCACTTTTTGCTTGTGCAAAGAAAAGGGGATGACCCCCCATTTTTAACTCCTTCTTTATTTCCTTTAAGTTTTTTTTTAATTTTTTTTTTCTAGTTTATTGTAAAACTAGAGAGCATAGAGTATTGAAGTGTAATCTGAAAAATCTAGTCTAGGGTATACAGACTAGTCTAGGATTTTGAGCTTAGGGATAAACAGGAGCAGGAGTTGCGAGTTTACATAGGATTGTAAGCGGGATCTGTTTGTATCTCCTAGTAAAAATCTTAGAAAGGCAGCAGTAGGCACAGTTTGCCGAAGCTGGGTATATCCGTGTGTGATTTTATTTTTACTGCATTTCTTTATTACTGTGTTTAGTTTAAATTTATTGTTAAAAACCCTATTCACCCCCCCTCTAGGGTTATTATCGATCCTACAATTGGTATCAGAGCCGGTGTTTGAACCCTAGAATCATGACTTCAATGAACAATGCTTTTTCTGAAGGTCAATCTATTGCTAGACCACCCATGTTCAATGGTAGTGATTACGCGTATTGGAAAGCTAGGATGAAAATTTATCTAGTGTCTGTTGATTATGATGTCTGGGATATCATTGAAACTGGATATACACCTCCGACTGAAACTGTTAATGGTATTGTAACACCTAAACCAAAAAATAGGTGGGATGCTAATGATAAGAAATTATACTCTATAGATTCTAAAGCTATGAATGCTCTGATTTGTGCTCTTGATAAAACAGAATATAACAGAATTTCTCATTGTAATACAGCCCAGGAAATTTGGCATACTCTGGAAGTCACACACGAAGGAACTTCTCAGGTTAAAGAATCCCGTCTTGCCATGTTCAGTAATGAATATGAAAACTTCAACATGCAGAAGGACGAGAGCATCAAGGACATGTATGGTCGCTTCTCCGTACTAGTTTACAATGCCAGAGCCCTTGGAAAGGTCTATACAGAAGTGGAGCTTGTGAGGAAGATTCTGCGTATTCTGCCCATGAACTTTGAAGCAAAAGTCACAGCCATTCAAGAATCCAAAGATCTGAGCAAGCTGAGCATGGAAGAGCTTATCGGAAATCTGATGACATATGAAATGGAGCTGAAAGCAAGAGAAGATCGCAACAACTCAGATCTGAAAAAGAAGTCAATAGCTTTGTCCAACACTGTCACTAGCGATAGTGAAGATCCCATTGAACAACTTGCCATGGCAGTCAGACAACTCACGAAGTGGAGAAAATTCAAACCACGAAGAAATAAACCAAAGAGCAACAATTCAGAAGACGAACCACTCTGCTACAACTGTCAAAAGCCTGGACACATAAAACCAAATTGTCCACTTCTCCAAAGAAACAAGAAGAAAAAGAAAGCTTTTGCTATAACTTGGGATGACGAGGAAGGAGAAGAAGATTCAGACAGCAGTGAGGAGGAAAGCAATTTGTGCTTCATGGCAAAATCAGACCTAGAAGATACTGACGAGGAAACCACTGAGGTATACAGTTATGACGATCTGGTTTTAATGTGTAAACATCTTTCTGAAATTATTGACACGTTAGAATCAGACGCAGAGAAACTAAAAGCAGAAAACTTCAACCTTGTTCACAATAATAAGAAGTTGGAATCTGAGATTAAAAATGCTTCAAAAACCAATAACCTAGATTGTGAAATGTGTAAAGATGTGAATCTAGAAATTTTAACACTCAAGAGCACCATTGAGAATCTTGAAAAAGAAAACTTGACTCTAAAAGTTGAAGATGACACTAAAAGAAAGAACTACATTAAACGATGCACTTCACTTGTGAATGAGAACACAATCTTAAAAACAAGAGTCCAAGATCTAGAAGTCACATTGAACAAATTCTCAATCGGTCAAACATCTTTTAAAATGTTACTTGGAAACCAATTGGTTGGGAATAATAGAAAAGGACTAGGTTTTGGGAAGATACAAGAAATAACTGGAAGTGACAATGCTAAAGGTAAAGGTATTTTTCCCAAATGTGTAAAATGTGGGGTGATTGGTCACAGTCATGAAAATTGCAAGTTTAGCAGTAAAATTCAGAAGTTCAAAAAGGTATGGGTCCCTAAACACTTGGCACACAATTATCACAAAGATTGGAACACAAAGAAAAATAAAATTTGGATTCCAAAAGAATCTTATGACTATCATTCTTCTACTACTGATATGATTAGGCCTAGAAGTTTCTCTAGGTCATCTCCTTCTTTGTTTGTGTAGGTATGTTGGCGGGCTAAGGAGCAACAAAAATGGTACTTGGATTCAGGTTGCTCCAGACATATGACGGGTGATAAAAGACTGTTCCTTAGCCTGGAAAAACATAAAGGTGGGAATGTGACGTTAGGTGACAACAGCAAATGTAAAATTATTGGTAAAGGAAAAGTAGGTAATAGTATTTTTGCCTTAACTGATGTTTTATATGTTGATAATCTCTTTCACAATCTTATCTCCATCAGTCAGCTTTGTGATAAAGGAATGAATGTTGTGTTTGATAGTAATAGTTGCAAAATCATTGAGATCTCCTCTGGAAAGGTTGTGTTTACAGGGAAAAGAAAAGGAAATGTCTATACTCTCTCATTCGATGATGTAACAGCATCTAGGTGTTTGGTAGCAACAGAAGAGGAGGCAATCTTATGGCACAGAAGATTGGCACATGCAAGTATGGGTCTTCTTGAAAGACTAAAAACAAATGAACTTGTCAGGGGTTTACCACATCAGAATTTCAAAAATAACAAAGTATGTAAAGCTTGTACCATAGGAAAACTTAGTCGTTCATCTTTCCGTCCAAAAAATGTTGTTAGCACTTCACGAGTGCTTGAATTGATTCATATGGACTTGTTTGGACCTACTGATACTGCTAGTTTAAATGGTAAACGTTATTGTTATGTATTGGTTGATGATTACTCTAGGTTTACATGGGTTTACTTTCTAGCCAAAAAGGCTGAAGCTTTTGATTATTTTTTAAAGTTTTCAAAACTTGTCCAAAATGAAAAAGGGGTTTCAATTAAAACTTTAAGAAGTGATCATGGAGGTGAATTTGAAAACTTAGACTTTGAAAATCTTTGTGAAGAAAATGGTTTCAAACATGAATTTTCCGCTCCTCGAACACCTCAACAGAATGGGGTGGTTGAAAGGAAAAATCGTACATTACAAGAAATGGCTAGATCTATGTTATGTGAATATCAATTGCCTCAAACTTTCTGGGCTGAGGCAGTTAATACTTCGTGCTATGTAATGAACAGAGTTATGATTAGACCAATACTTAATAAAACGTCATATGAACTGTGGTCTAACAAAAAGCCTAACATCTCATATTTTAGAGTGTTTGGATGTCCTTGTTATATTTTGAACACAGGTGAACAGCTTGGGAAATTTGAGTCAAAAACGGTTGATGGAATCTTCATGGGTTATTCATCAAGAAGTAAGGCTTACAGAATCTTCAATAAACAGTCAAGAACAATCGTGGAAACCGTCAACGTCAAGTTCAATGAATCAGATATGGATACGATACCTGAAGATGATAAAGATGATGCTGGTACACAAGAAATTGAACAAGAAAACAATGATGTTGAGACAAACAATGAAAAAGCCACTGAAGCAGCAACAGATATCGAAAGACTAAAATTCAAGCCAAGTCATCCTCCAGATTTGGTAATTGGAAGTCCAACTGCTGGTGTTCGTACACGATCCTCTCTCAATAGGGAAGTTTGTACCCTTTGTATTCATAATGCCTTTGTATCTGAAATAGAACCAAGTTCTTATGATGTTGCTCTTAATGATGAATTTTGGTTGTTAGCTATGCAGGAGGAACTTAACCAGTTTGAGAGAAACAGAGTCTGGAACTCGGTACCCAGACCAAAAGACTACCCAGTTGTAGGAACAAAATGGGTATTCAAAAATAAGCTTGACGAATCTGGAAACGTAACAAGAAACAAAGCTAGGTTGGTCGCTAAGGGATACAATCAAATCGAAGGTGTTGACTTTGATGAAACTTTTGCCCCAGTTGCTAGGCTTGAAGCAATCAGAATTTTGTTAAGTTTTGCGTGCTTTAAGGGGTTCAAACTAAAGCAAATGGATGTGAAGAGTGCTTTTCTGAATGGAGAACTGAAAGAAGAAGTGTATGTTGAACAACCCCCTGGTTTTGAGAGTCACGATTATCCAAATCATGTATACAAACTGGAAAAAGCATTGTATGGCCTTAAGCAAGCTCCTCGAGCTTGGTATGACTGTCTGTGTACATATCTCTTGGAAAATGGTTTTAAAAAGGGAAGTGCTGACACAACCTTATTTTTATCTCATGATGGTGATGATTTTTTAATTGTCCAAATTTATGTTGATGATATCATATACGGTGCTACTAATGATGTCTTGTGTGAAAAATTTGAAAAAGTTATGCAGGGCAAATTTGAGATGAGTTTGGTTGGAGAGCTGAAATTCTTCCTTGGTTTCCAAATCAAACAAAGTAGCAAAGGGATCTTTATCTCTCAAACGAAGTACGTGATGGAGTTGTTAAAGAGATTTGGAGTTCAAGATGCAAAGCCAATGAAAACACCGATGAGTCCAACAACCAAACTTGACAAAGATGAAAAAGGTGTTGCTGTGGATCAAAAGAAATATCGCGGTATTATCGGTTCACTTCTTTATCTTTCTGCTTCTAGACCCGATATTATGTTTTCTGTTTGTTTGTGTGCTCGTTTTCAATCAGATCCCAAAGAATCTCATCTAAAAGCCACAAAACGGATTCTAAGATATTTGTTACACACACCAAATTTGGGCTTATGGTATCCTTCTTGTGATAACTTTAATTTAGTTGGGTTTACTGATGCTGATTATGCTGGTTCACTCACTGATAGAAAAAGTACTAGTGGAACGTGTTTCATGCTAGGTCATTCACTTGTGTCGTGGTCAAGTAGAAAACAAAACTGTGTTGCTTTATCCACCACTGAGGCTGAATATATTGCTTTAGGAAGTTGTTGTGCACAGATTCTATGGATGATGCAGACTTTATCTGATTTTGGACTTTGTTATAAACGAGTTCCTTTAAAATGTGACAGTAAGAGTGCAATTGACTTATCAAATAATCCAGTACATCACTCACGCACAAAACACATTGATGTAAGACACCACTTTCTTAGAGATCATATTGCTTGTGAAGATATTTGTATAGAATTTATTCCAACCGAATCTCAACTTGCTGATATTTTTACAAAACCCCTTCCTGAAGACAGATTTTGCAGATTACGTTTGGATTTGGGAATTATAGAAATAAATTAATCTTTTAGCATTTTTGGATAAATTTTCTCTTAAGATGTTCTGTTGGCAATTATCTTTCTGACAAATAATCCATGCTTCAAATCATCAAGAAAAGACCAATTTGTTTTTGGACATTTATGATAAATTTGTGACTGTGTAAGTTTTCAGAATATGAGATGTTTGAAAATTCGTAGCTCTGATACGATCAAATATACTTTATAATATGAGTAAATCGAAGAATTTTTTTTGGTTCACTTTCATCTTCTGTCTCTATCACCCTTCTATCAATCATTATTATTTTATATATATCAAAGGGACTTAAAAAAAAAAAAAAAAAAAAAAGGGTATTTCTCTAATCTCATTTAAAAATCCAAGCTCTGGTCATGCATGGTTATGAGAATACTTATTTTTTTTTTCATGCTATCACTGATTCCATTTAAAAATCCAAGATCTGGTTATGCGTGGTCAGTATAGTATTGAATTTTTTTTTTTTTCATGTTGCAGCTAATTCCATTTAAAAATCCAAGCTATGGTCATGCGTGGTTAGTTTGCTATTGAAATATCCCTGATATATATTAAATATTTCATCATTCCATTTTCTGTCTTGTGAAATGTGTTCTTCCTTTACAGATTATTCTAATCCTTTTGTTTGATTATTCGGAGTGTTTGAATCTGATAATGTCAAATGACTTGATTACTATTTACAGTTCATGCTCTTTAAAATGTCCAGAATTGTTATTCTTTTGATGATTACAAAGGGGGAGAAGATGTTAAGATTTTGTGTTATTTACAGACGTCTATAGATATTATTTTGCCATTAATGCTAAGTGTTTAATTTTTTTTTTTTCATTTTCAAATTTTTTACTCATGTCTGTTTACAACTGATAGGGGGAGCTCAAATGTAGGGGGAGCCCTTGTTCAAACACATCTCGTTATTCACAAAAATCTTAAGTCTGTTTGTCATCATCAAAAGGGGGAGTTTGTTGATACTAATATTTTTGTTTGATGATAACAAATAGATTTTTGTTACTGGAGTGTTTGATTGTGGAATATCTAGTATTATTGGAAAATAAAATAACACAGAATTTACACAGAATATAGAAAAACAAATCAAATAAATTTTATTTCCAATAATATTATTTATTTTACAATTCATTTACACACAAGACTTTACAAATCACTTTACAAGTAATTTCAGTACATACAATTTTTTTTACAAGCACTTCATTTTTTTTTTCTTCTCATTTCTAGCTGGATTATTCTTGTTGAGAACACCTTAGCTGCCCAAAGCATCATCCTGTAATCTGTCACAAAAGAAAGAAAAATACACAGTACACTGGAACTAAAACAAATACTTTTGACAAAATTGGTTCTCTGTGTGATTGATTCAATTTCTTTTGTCTCAGCTTTCTGTGTGTTTTTCTCATCATATTTCAGACTTAAACAGCCACATCAAAACCATACTGGTTTGCTGATCAGAACCAACTGATTCTGACCAGCCTCAACACAGTACAGTTTGACTGCTATTTTTTATTTTTTTTGTTTCAGGGTCACAAGACAAAATCAAAGTCAAAAGAAAATGAGCAAGAAATTGAAATCATGGTTCAAATACAAAGTCAGAGTACAAGCCAAAACAGCAAAAACAAGGGTGATAAAGGCTAAATGGTCAAGCCGTGTACATGAACAAGTTGAGCACACATATGCAACAAAAACAAGTGAAGACAACCATCTCAACAAATTACAAATACATGAACATGAGACAAGTCAGCAAAATAAAAGTGTGCTTATGGAACCAAGTGTGCCTTTTTCAATACAAGAACAAAGCAGCAGCATGTACAGAGAGGACAAAAAGCAAAGTACAGATTTTCAAGCAAGTCTATGATGGAGCAAACTTCATGGTTCAAGCAAAACAGTGATATGGCAATACAACATGATCATGTTTAAGCAAACAGCAATTCACAATGACACGGCTTAAATTCATTTAATCAAAGTTTGGTTTCATGGCAACAAGAAATTTCAAGAATATCAATATTTGGCAACTATCAAGGCATCAGTTTCAGATGGGAAATTTCTTTCCAGTTTTTTACAATGCAGAAATGTCCAGAAATGAAATAAAACAGTGAATCAAATGATTGGTCAAGAAACATTGTTTTTGATAATCAGTTTTTTTTTGCAATACAAAATCATTTCGAGAAAGTCACAAAGGTTCCTGTTTTTTCTCATCAACCATTTCATAGTTCAGCAAAAGCCAAAGTGTAATTCAAATTAGTTTAATTGTGGCAATGGCGCAAGCTACAACAAATTTGTGTTGTGCAGACAACATCATGTTTGAGTTCAGCATGATCAAAATCATACATAGGTGCAACAAGTATCTCAGGGCTTGTACAAGTGGTCAATGCAGCAAGCCAGAGTGAATGAAGGCAGCTCATGGTCGAGCACAGTGGTAACAAGCAAGCAGTATGATAATGCACATAGCAGTACGAAGTATGTGTGCAAGTGAACAAGCCAACATATACATTGGTGCAACGGCCTTAAAAGTGACCATCAAAACAGCATGGTATATGGTGTACAAGCATTTGTGTGCATGATAAACTCGGCAAGCATCAATTCAAATCAGTGAATACCATTTATTTGGGACAGCAAATGGCAGGTTTTTTAAATTCGACAAATGTGGATAAATACAAGTTTCAAAACATATCAGTGAATGTTTTTTTTTTGGTAAGGTTTAAAATGCTTTCCAGAAATTCGATCTGTTCAATTGTAGAAAATTATTTCAGGCTATTCAGTTTTTGGCAAGTTTTCCAATCCAAATATTTACTCAAAATTTTATGGTCGATTTCATTTGGTAATGGACCAGTCAAGCTGAGGAAATCTTGGAAACAATTATACAGCAATTCAACAGGGGCAACAATGAATGTGTAACAAATTAGGTTCTCAAACCAATCGTGGCATTAAATCAAATTGAAGAATCAAGCAAAGCAAAAGAAGAAAGACATGCAACTAAACTTAATCAAGGCAGATTCAATCAAGGCCGTACAGACAGCAAAACAAATTCAAGGAATTCCAAAATTCAAATCGAGCAAGTCATTAACGAAATCAGAGCACCAGGGTGTAGAAACCCTTATAAAAGCACACAATTCATCATCGACATCTTTATCAATTCACACAAAAAGAAATTCGAAACTCTAAATTGCAAGAGTTAACAAAACTCACTCAGATTGATCGCAAGAACGAAGGAGACATACTGGAGAAGCAAAAACAAGCTTCTAGAAATCCATTATACACTTCACCGAGATTAATTTAGGGAAAAATCACTGAAACCCTAAATCGCCGCCGCCATTTTTTGTTTCAGAGAGAAAGGAAGGATCGGGCTAAAGAAAACACAAGGGAGCACCACAAAATAGAAGTGGCCCGACCACTTTTTGCTTATGCAAAGAAAAGGGGATGACCCCCCATTTTTAACTCCTTCTTTATTTCCTTTAAGTTTTTTTTTAATTTTTTTTTCTAGTTTATTGTAAAACTAGAGAGCACAGAGTATTGAAGTGTAATCTGAAAAATCTAGTCTAGGGTATACAGACTAGTCTAGGATTTTTGAGCTTAGGGATAAACAGGAGCAGGAGTTGCGAGTTTACATAGGATTGTAAGCGGGATCTGTTTGTATCTCCTAGTAAAAATCTTAGAAAGGCAGCAGTAGGCACAGTTTGCCGAAGCTGGGTATATCCGTGTGTGATTTTATTTTTACTGCATTTATTTATTACTGTGTTTAGTTTAAATTTATTGTTAAAAACCCTATTCACCCCCCCCCCCTCTAGGGTTATTATCGATCCTACAAAAAAGACTGGTAAGCCCTAGTGACTATCAGCATAGAAACTAGTAAAGTTAACAAGACATGAATAAACTGGAATTAAACATAGGAATGATGATAAGTCTAACATGATAACTAAGCTAACAAGATAACTCAAGTCTAACATTGCGTATTCAAGGTTCACCATACCCACTATACTGGTATACTAATCCCGTGTCAACTATAAATCAAGAAATAATCCCTTGGCCCAATATCGTGAAGTGGCCCAATTCGGGGTCAATGGTATGATCTAATCGATCGGCTCCCTACAAGTCTAGCTCATCGTGTGTCTGTGTCATACGACCCTATCACGAATGTAGTCACCTGTGCTAGGTCCACCATAGAGTGTATCAAGCCCTAGGGTGCCAACCATCGACACGAATCAAGAATGCACAGATAATCCTACTGATGCCCAATGCCTGCTTTTTCAACTACGGACTAAGTGCATGACCCTAGTCCGCCTGAACCTATAATGGCGCACCAACTCAGCCGTCGTTCTGGTCGATTACAATCAGCCCAGCAATCGTGCCCCACCCTGCCTAGTCCCAGGGTACCGTGATACATCTAGTGGGTTACCCCTGAAAAGGACCGCGTAACTAGGGTTTCGTTCAGCAGGTTAAGTTGTCATTTAAAATCGAGACTTAACCCCATCTACGTGTCATGTCAAATTGACTAAGTGTGTCGTTCTAGTTCAAGACTTAGTCCTACGAATCATGTGTCATGTTGGTTAAGTGTGTTCAAGCGGTTCATGACTTAACCCTATCAAATCAACGTGTCAAATTGGTTAAGTATATTCAAGTGGTCCATGACTTAACCCTATCCAGTGGCATTAATTTACTTAATGCAACCCTAACCTCTCACATTAGACTTGGTTATGGTTACTGGATGTGCCGGGCGGGTCCGGGCAGTTTTACACCATAACCTAGTCTAACCTCGGGTTTCGAGTGCGATATGACCAACTACTCACATTGGGTCCTATTGTTTGCAGTTACTGGATTCGCCGGGCGGTTCTGGGCAGATTTATACTGCAAACTCAACCCAACCTCGAGTTGGCCACGTTCAAGTTATCTAAGTGTCATGTCCCAAATTCATATTTTCAAGTATAATTTCATGTCAAGTTCATGTTCCTATCCAAGCTCAAGTTATAACGATATTCATGTTTTCAAGTTCATACTAAATTCAGGTTTTCCTAAACTACCCAAATCGCATCCCCAACGCTCGTGAATTCGAATCAAGGCAATAGATGTAACTAGGGAATAACATAACAAGGATGGGTATATAGTGGCAAAGGTGATTTCAAGGCAAGCATGGTGTAACTTGAGATATGATCATAGCATCACTGGCATATGAAATAGGGTGATAAACATTGCAATAAATGACATAAGATGATAATCCTAAACTTGTGACTAGCAATAGTTTCAACATCACAACGTCACAGGCATGTTAAAATAATGATAGGGTTTAGGTTATGACATGAAGATGCCCCTAAATCAAGTTCTTATCGGTATTCCACAAATCAAGGTTCAATATGAACGGTACTAGGTTCAAGGTGAATAGATCTAGGGTGAACAAGAGTAGATCTAAAATAATAGATCAAAAAGGAATAGTCATAGATCAAAGATATACAAGAGTAGGTCTCAAGTTGTTATCACGTTTATGTTCAACTTCAATTTACACATGTCCATATTAAGTTTAGAGTTTAGATCTAAGAGTAACTGGGGCTTACAGATCGTGGTTTTTGAGAACTAAGAACAGAAATTGTCGTAAGATCATTGTTGAGATGTTGATCTATTCCCTTGAATTGTTGTAGAAACGTTGGCCTTCGATTTGGATCTAGTTTGAATGTTTAAGCTTCAAGTTAGAGGCGGCGGCCATGGTTCAAGAGGAGACTTAGCAGCATAATGGTGTTAGAAAGATTTGTTGTGGATTAGCCTAGGTCTTAGGGTGTTTTTATAGTTGCAAAAACTAGTTTAGGCCATAGGATAAACCCTAGAATCGATCTGGACTGCCAAAAATCATCACAGGCCCTCAAACAAGCCAACAGGGTCAAGCAGGAGCAACCAGGCCCAAACCAGGTTCGGGGACCAGGTCGACACCCAAGTCGACTGCGCAGTCGACCTGGTCCTGGGGGTGTCGACTGCCCAGTCGACTCCCCAGTCGACCTGGGGTGATGGGCGGGAAATTTCCCGCCCAGTCTGTCTGGGATTTGAAATTCGAATTTGAACTCGAATTCGAACTGTTTTGAACTCTGAAAATTTCTGAAACTTTGGGGAGCCATAACTTGGTCATACGGACTCCGATTTTCGAAAACTCGGACTCAATTTTATGCAGAATTCCGAGACGAACGCAATGGCGCAACCCGTTTCCCTTAGTTCTTATTTTAAAATTTAATTCTGCCTAGATTTATGGTTATAACACGTTATCAAAATACGGATTGTTACATTCTCCCCTCCTTAAAGGATTTCGTCCCCGAAATCTCTAAGTTAGGAAGAACGTATCCTACCATCCATCATCCATCTACTCAAAACATCATCCACAAGCAAACATTGTCCTTAAGAGATTTCTAATGCTGTATGAACATATGCAGAAAGTGTGTGTATATGTTACTTATCTAATGCAAATGATCAGGCCTGATTGATCTTTCTAATGCAAAATATGTTTAGTGTCATGAATCCAACATGTATGCAAATAATCCTAGTCACGTAAGCACTATATGTGTGCACAAACATTCATCCATATGCAACATTCATATGATAACACATTCAATTTCATCCATAAATAAGTATAAACACTTATGCATATGCAATATGAAAATGTGTCTGAGCCGATCTACTGCCTAATGTGTGTTATGCAACCACGAGCAATCACTTGCAACCACTTGCAACCATTCACAAACATCAAGCATAACATGTTTCAAATACATGTTTACATTCATAGGATTCTACCTAAGGTTCTCAAGACAGGATCGAAAGGATATACAAGATAAAACAGAGTATCTAGGGAAAAGAAGTTAAACATGTACCCCTAGAAGGTCCTTCTTGCGGGGCTTGCCCTTGCTTCTTAGGGCAGTTCTTGCTGATATGTCCAGTTTCACCGCATTGAAAACATGCTCCTATCTTCATCTTCTTCTTCCTACAGTCCTGAACTATATGCCCGTCAATACCACAGAAGTTGCATTTTCTTTTCACACGTGACTTGTCATTCTTGTTGTTGCTGTTCTTTCCTCCTTTCTCGGAGTCTACCTTCTTGTCTTGAGACTCATTCGCCTTGACGTTCTTCTTGACATTCTTGTCTTCTTCATGAAGTAGGGCCATATTCACCAAGCTTTCAAAGGTCGCCCCCATGGGTACATGAGTCATGGCCATAGTGTGGAGTGGCTCGCTCAATCCTCGAGCAAAGCGTAGAGCCTTCTTCTCAGCCGTGTTGACTAAGTCCAAACCAAACCGAGCAAGCTGATTAAACTTATTCACGTATTCCCTAACTGACATGTCCCCTTGCTTGAGTGCCAGGAACCTCTCCATCTGAAGACTCGCTTCTGCGGATGATAAAAACTTAAACCCAAACCTCTCTCTAAAGTCTGCCCAAGTCTCAATTGGCCTGGTAGCGTTGGTGACTTCCCACCAAAATGCGGTTTCCTCTTTCAACAACCATGCTGCCATATGAACTTTCCTATGATCCTCCATATCGAAAATAACAAACAAGTCTTCAGTCTCTTTTAGCCAGTTTCGCGCCTCAACGAAGGTTTCAATTCCAACGAAGTTCTTGCCACCCATTCCTATAAAGTCCTTGCATATTTTGGCGAAGGCGGTACCTGGAGGAGGAGGAACCGTGGCCACCGGGGGAGGAGAAGGAGGGATATCTGTCGGGCCCGTGCCATTGGCCCTAGCTTCGAACTATCTTCGGAACCAGCCAGGTATGGGTACTCCCTCAGGAAGGTTAAGATCAGACATGCTGAAAAGCGAAAAGGAAAAAGATTCAAACGAGGAAACAAAGGAAAGTGCTAATGGCTTTTGGGGAATAACCTTTTCTTAAAAATAAAACTTTTCTTGAAAAATGCTTCTTTATAAACGGTTATGAAAATAGTTTCAGAAGGTTTTTAAAACTTTTGCCCAGTCTGGTAACCTTCTGCTCTGATACCAAATGTAACACCCCACCTCCGCTAGGGTCACTCACAAAGGGAATGCCCTAGTTTTGGAATGGTATTATCTATTAAACAGGCACAGAGATAACACAAGACAGAACATAGATAAATAGAGTATATAAAGCAGCGGATATAAACTTTAAAACCAAATCTCATTACTAAAAAAGAGAGTCAAAACCTCTTACATCAAAATGCCAAGTCGTTATTTCATTACATCAAGTTCTAAAGAAGCAAAGTGTAATAACCCGGAAAATCCTAGCCAGTTTAAAATTTTTATTTTTGCAATTTTAGCGAATTTTTGAATATTTAAAATAGATTATTTTAAATAATATGGAAGAAAAATTATTTTGAATATAATTCGACATATATATTATATACGCCGTCGTTAGAATATAAATATTTATATATAATTATAAATAGAATTGAAAATGGCGCGGTAGTTCGATAATTCGATTTCAAACTTCAATTGAATGTACCGGGTGCAAAACAATCCGGATTTTAGTGAAACCAAAAACATTAGGATCTAATTGATAATATCTTTCCAACGAATCTGAAAAATCAAAATTTCATAGCGGGAATCAAAAGATATGTCCTGTTGAAAATTCTGAATAGTCGCTATGGAATTCAGGCCCTTAAAAATGGGAATTTTGCAAGTGACCTCGGATTTCGACGAAACCACTTTTGTTGGATCCGCAGTGTCAAATTATTGTTAGGTTTTAAATTTCATAATTTTTCGAATCAATATGTGAGCGTGGCAAAGGAAAACGCGTTTGACCAGTTTCAGTTGATTTTAATCGACTGGAAAATGGCCATTTTTCCAACGGTCTCAGAATTTGACGAAACTAGTTTTGTTAGGACCGTATCATCAATACGAAGCTAGAAAATATTTTTCGAGAATTTTTAGAGTTAGTATGTGACCCCGGTAATTTGAAATGTACGTTAAAAATTCAATATAGTAATTTAAATGTAAATTCAACGGAAACTGATCGTACATCCGAATCAACCTACGATACATATCCCATTGTGTTCGGAATGGGGGTAGAACGCTATAGACGACGGGCGGTGGGCCTCGTTTCGAGGTCGTATGTAAAAGTCAACTTTTTGAAAATTAAATAAATTAAAATTATATATCCTCTCTCCTTCCCTTATACACTGTTGGCCCCTCCCTTTCCCTCATTCTCGTTCAAGACAGAAATAAAAAAAGAAAAAAAAACGTCGACCTCGTTCCTCGAGCCATTGGAGCTCCTCCGGCCACCGCTTGCGTCAGCGCCGCCTCCCCCCAGGTCAACTGCCCCCTCCTCTCGCTTCCCTCTCTTCTTCGATGTAGAAGCCCCCCCAAACCCCCTGAAGCCGTAGTCGTGTACCCCCATAGCTCCACCCCGCCTCTGGCCAATGTGGGCCCCTGCGCCACCCCGCCTGGCACGAACGCCGACCACCCCTAGCCTCCACTATCTTCCTCCGCTCCATCGCACAAACCGTGGACCCCAAATCGAAGAAACCCTAGCCGCCGCTCCGGCCTGAGCCACCCCCACGCGAGCTCCACCTGCCGAGACCACCATCAGCACCCTCCGACAGTAAAACAGTAAGCTCCTTTATTTATTTTTATTTAATTTCAGTTTTTTTTTTAGTTAGTTTAATTTATAAAATCTGATTTTTAATACATATTTCAGCGAATTGAAATGGTTTGATTTTATTTTCATGAAAAAGATTTGATTTTTATATTTTTAGAAAGTTAAAAATATGATTTTTATATTTTTAAAGTATTAAAAATATGATTTTTATATTTTTAAAGTATTAAAAATATAGTTTTTACTATATAGCAATTATAAAAATATGATTTTTATATTTTTAAAGTAGTAAAAATATAATCTTTTATATTGTAGAAAGATAAAAATATGATCTTTATGAGATATAGATGTAAAAATATGATAAGGCGATATTTTTAAAATATGATAAGGCGATATTTTTAAAATATGATAAGGGAATATTTTTAAATGTGAAAAGGCGATTTTTTTTTTTTTGATGGAAAAATGCGAACTCTATATTTTTGAAATGGAATTTTATCTATATGATAACGTAGTAAAAATTTGATTTTGATATAAAGTATAACGAAGTAAAAATTCAATTTTTAAAGGTATGAAGCAATTATAAAAATATGATTTTTAAATTGAAGGTGAATAAATAAAAATGTGATTTTTATTTTAAAGACATCAAAATATAAAAATGTGTGATTTCTATATATGTAGTGGCTACGGGCAACGAGGATGACGAAGATGCAATAACGACGAAGACTTCTCTAAATGAAGAGTCAAGATGATTGGATAGCTATATGTGAGAATTTCTCACCTTTCAATTTCATTTTCTAATTATATATATATACTAGGATGCAGACGGCGCTTAGTAGCACCCGACACAATCGTCCACAGACCATGGACTTGTTTGTTTGGTTGCATAGATTAGTTAGATGATTTGATTTGAATTTGAATTGTTTGGTGAAATGAATGGATTTGATTGATGTGTGAATGGCGTGGGCCTTCACTAGACCGGGGATAAGGCTAGGCCTCGTCCCGTTTCTAGTATCGTGCCGTTATGCCGCCGAAATTCTCTAAAATATGTTAGAAAAATAAAAATATCATTTTATTTAAAGAATGAACTGAATAGAAATTCATAAGTTAAAATAAAATGTTTTATCGTTAAAAATATAATTTTTAACGTGAATATGAATATAGTGAATGCGAATAAATAAATATTCATTTACAAACCGGACGGTTTGTTTATGTACACCTATTTGAATGACATTGATTGGGACGATAAATTTTACACATCGCCCAACTGCACAAATAAAATATGTGTTTGATTGTTTGAAACCCCACACGGGTGTTAGGATGAAATTTGAAGTTCACTCATCCTGATTGATTAAATATGTCGATCGATCGATTGACAGGCTGTTATAAGCGTTAGATATCTATATTTGATGCTTATACAGTGTAGAGCACTTTGGTTGATGGTTGATTATTTTTCAATGCTATTATATACATGTGTTGTATGGAATCCATATAATTAACTTTATATGGTAATTGATTGGGCCTCATTCCAATTTGAAAAATAAAGAACAATATAAAATAAAGGTTCATGTGTTGACAGTACTCATCCATTGAGATTGGTCATGTGTTGAACGAAATATTTTAGTAATAAAATTTACATCTTTATCAATATAAAATAAAGGTTCATGTGTTGACAGTACTCATCCATTGAGATTGGTCATGTGTTGAACGAAATATTTTAGTAATAAAATTTACATCTTTATCAATATAAAATAAAGGTTCATGTGTAGACAGTACTCATCCATTGAGATTGGTCATGTGTTGAATGAAATATTTTAGTAATAAAATTTACATCTTTATCAATATAAAATAAAGGTTCATGTGTTGACAGTACTCATCCATTGAGATTGGTCATGTGTTGAACGAAATATTTTGATAATAACAACTATTTTGAAAAAGAAATATTTGAAATAGAATATTTGAAAATAGAAATTTATGAAGCCGTGTTGATTAGATTGACGCCATTTTGACGTGAACGATATTTATATCGATTTTAAACGATTTCGAAATGAAATGAATTGAAAACGATTTCGAAATGAAATGAATTGAAAATGATTTCGAAATGAAATGAATTGAAAACGATTTCGAAATGAAATGAATTGAAAACGATTTCGAAATGAAATGAATTGAAAACGATTTCGAAAAGAAATGAATTGAAAACGATTTCGAAATGAATTGAATAGAAAACGATTTCGAAATGAATTGAATAGAAAACGATTTCGATTTGAATTGAATAGAAAACGATTTCGAAATGAATTGAATATAAAACGAATTTGATTTCAATTGAATATATAACGAAAATGAATCGAATAGAAAACCAATTTAAATTGAATCGAATAGAAAACCAATTTGAATTGAATCGAATAGAAAACCAATTTGAATTGAATCGAATAGAAAACCAATTTGAATTGAATCGAATAGAAAACCAATTTGAATTGAATCGAATAGAAAACCAATTTGAATTGAATCGAATAGAAAACCAATTTGAATAGAAATCGACGAAATATATATTATATATATTATATATATATAATATAATGGCCTGAATAGAACGCGCCGCGCCGCGGCAGTTCGTGAATTTCGACCATTTATTTCAAACGGACATTACGGGAGATCCGACCGTCGGATTCTCCTAAAACCGGAACCGTTGGGTTCGTATCGAAAAGAGCTTTCTAACGAGTATTAGAAATTCAAAATCTAACGGTTGGATTTGGAGATACGTCCAAATCAAATTCGAAAAAGGTCGCTGTAAGTGCAGTTCGGTGGCCGTTGTTGGAAATCGACTGTACGGGCCTTGATAAAATTATTAAAAATATCAATAATTTGTGTAAAATCATAAGAAATGATTTGAGAAATTATGGGATGAAAAACTCCATATTTGAAAAGGTGAAAATAGATTTTTATCGAAATGAACTAGTTTGAACTCAATTTAAAACCCGATTTTTTTTGTTTTTAAATAAATAAATTAGATTTAAAAAGGTGTTTTAAATAATCAGAATTCCTAATATATTTGATTTGAGTTGAACTAGAATTGATTTGTGGGTTTATCGTGAACTGTGTTTTAAACAACACTAGTTCTTTAACCCGATAATAAATAGAATGTGATTTGGGTTTGTCGTGAACTGTGTTTTAAATAACACCTAGTTCTTTAACCCAGTAAAAGGAGTTTTAACGAATCTGCAATTAGATTGAAATGTGAATTTGTAATCTAAATTTCCAAATTTAGAAAATGAACGAGAATGGAGTATTACCAGTTTTGCTCCAAAGCGATAGTTAAATCTTTAATTAGATTTGAACGTGAAATGGTAATTAATTTTACCGATAACACCGTGGTGTTAGATATGGAGTATTACCAGTTTTGCTTCATGGGATGAATAGGTTGGGATTGGGAAATAAAATAAATAATTACTTCGGTGTGGTTCGCTAATCTCGACTAGTTTAGAAAAACCATAATTTGGTTTGAAACGACATCCAAAGGAAGATACAGGATAAATTTTAAAGAATTTATCTTGGATAAAATTAATGGGAACCTTTCCCTAAGAATGTGGAATTTAGAAACTAGCTGTAGGTTGGTTAAGAATAATGGTTTCCTGGGTATTGATCTGATGTTGGTTTCGGCCTTCGGGGTTAATGTTTCGGAAATTGTTCTCTTGCTAATTTGCGGTTAGTGACTAATGAATTGGAATGAGGCGTATGTTGTGTTTGTGTAACATTTGTTTTTAATATACGCGGGTTGTTCGGAAAGTCCGGGTTTACCCCCATTCGGAATAACCGATTCAACGATACGTCAAAGATGAAGACGGTGGTCGAAGACCGGAAGTCTTCACATCATTTGGGTAATTACTGACGATCCTGATTGGGCTGTACACCCAAGAGGATGGAAATAGTTGGTGGTTGTCCGGACGTACTTGGAGATGGATGGATATGCGAGGAAAGTGCCTCCGGTTTCGTTCAGACCCAGAACGAACTTGTCAATGGATTGTGTGTCTGATATTGGATTTTATTCTGTGTTGATTGATTTTTGTTAAATATATATCTGTTTGGCGGCGGAGAATTTATTCTCTTGCTTAACGCCCTTCTCTGAGACGTACGAGCTTAGAGGTTATATATCGATAGATATCAATCGCACGACATGAATTGCCTATGTGGCATACTGAGCTGCATGGATCAAGGCTTCTGTTGAAAAGCAAAGTCTTGTGGTTGATGATCAAAGCACGGCCTATGTGGCGTAGCTTTGTGTATGACGTGAATTCGCGAGCCTCACACCTCGGTATGAGTTAAAAACGGGATACGGACCGTTGGGAGAACACGACGTTTCTTTCTAGCTTTGGTGGTGTCAGTGACTTACCAGCCCTGACATTTATATACTTTTCACCTTTGTGGTTGTTGGAATGAGGCGCCTCAATTATAGGTCTGTAAGGACCGGGAAACGTGTGTTCAGGCATAAATAATCCTCTAACGTAAGTGAGGACCGGCCCAACCGATCCAAGGATTGCCCAGAGTGTGTAGTCCTGAGGCATTTGCTAGAGTGTCTCGAGCGCGGAGAGGAGCTTGCCCCTTGCCTCGACTCATAACGGAATCCAATTTCCAATACGTGTAATTCGTCTTTAATTGTAGAACTAGTATGGCGACATAGTAGATGGTAGCTATGCCGCCTATGATTTATATTTATGATTGAAATTGTTTTGACACTATACACTTATCATAGTATCAAATGATTTGTTTTAAACGTATCAAGCATGCTTTGGCTGTTATAAGGGAAAACCCTATCCCCCGGCTTGCGTTGCATTGTGTGATAGGACCTGGGTCTTATAACAGCTTCATTTTTCTTTATTTAGCATTGCGCTGTTGTTTTATGCACTGGTATTCTTGGGAGGAAACCCGTTCCGTGTTATACGGCGTGGTCCCTTGAATTACTCTCTTTTAAAGTAAAGTTTTAAATAACTGTTTTAGTTCTCACACCAGTCACATGACTGACCTGGAGTTTATTGTTTTAACCTAAACTCTGGGTGCCCCTATTTTCCGCACGGGCAGCTAGTAGTTTTGGTTTTGCAGATTTATATTCACAGGATCCTGGTTTACAGCTGGAATGATATCCGGAAAGCTCTGTATCCGTATATCACCTTCAGTTGTGCTTTGTATTATTTTCTGCTGCTATGTAATTTATTGTAATCTCTGATATTTATCGAATGTAATTTATTCATTTATACTCTGTATATTCTTGTATCTGATGGAATTGTTGTAATAACAATGAAATGTTCTTCCGTCTGCGTTCTGTTGTGTCCTGTCCTCAACGATCAGGGGTTTCGAACGGTCTAGATCGGTTTAACGACTGATTCGGATCGAGCGAAATTCCTTGCCATCACATTTGGTATCAGAGCTTTGGTTTACAGAGCTCGAGAACAAGACACATAAGAACCATACGAAAGAATTCATCAGATATTGGATTAGTAATGTCCAATTAGAATGACTCGTTAGAGATAGGGTCAGTAGTATCCTAGAACGAGTGTGAAGAGTATATTTTTCAAATGAAAACAATTTTGTTTTGAAAATTTAAATCGTTTTATACGTATTTGATTATTTATTTATTTTGAATATGGACAATCGAGTATATAAAGATTTTGCATATACGCGTCATGAACGTATATTCGAAGTTTTAATATACTGGATAGATATAGAATCATACTCTAGTGGCCCGAAGATGATTCTGATGATTGACTAGTCGTCATTAGTATTCATGTTCGAGTAACGAAGGTATGATGTCTATATATTTCCATTAGACTGGTGTGAGAACCAAAACTTATATATATAGTTAGAACACATTGTTGTGAATTGGCATCAAAAACATGATTTTTTGTATCTATATCAAATTTATGAATTTGAAACTCTAATCCACTAATTGATTGATGTTTGTGTTGTTTGTTTATTTGTTTGATAATTTTAACCATTTATGCCTAATTGAATCAAATATTGAATTGAAGTGAAAATTAGTCGCATTTGCTTGCATATACATATACTTACATTGAACAGGTCATAGCAAGGAGGCTAGAGCAAAGAATAAAATTTGTTTTGCCCGACAAATAGGTACATGTTTACTATAATTTACTGTTTTGTTTGGGTGATGATGATTTTATGAGCCTATTGGCTAGCCGCTTGGCTTTTTCTTTTTCTTTTTGAGATTAGAAGGACCGGGGAAGCTATTTGAAATTCCCCGATGCTCCCGGTGCAGGGGAGGTTATGGCGAAATTTTTCGAAAATTTAGGGTGTTAGCCAAATTTTTGAAAATTTGAAAATTCTCAAAAACTGAAAAGTTGGAGAATGCAAGCCCGATCGAACGTAGAGCTGATTAATCAAACCACTTTCGACTTTGTTCCTTTTCGGGGACGAAAAGTTTTAAGTGGGGGAGATTGTAATAACCCGGAAAATCCGAGCCAGTTTAAAATTTTTATTTTGGCAATTTTAGCGAATTTTTGAATATTTAAAATAGATTATTTTAAATAATATGGAAGAAAATTTATTTTGAATATAATTCGACATATATATTATATACGTCGTCGTTAGAATATAAATATTTATATATAATTATAAATAGAATTGAAAATGGCGCGGTAGTTCGATAATTCGATTTCAAACTTCAATTGAATGTACCGGGTGCAAAACAATCCGGATTTTAGTGAAACCAAAAACATTAGGATCTAATTGATAATATCTTTCCAACGAATCTGAAAAATCAAAATTTCATAGCGGGATTCAAAAGATATGTCCAGTTGAAAATTCTGAATAGTCGCTATGGAATTCAGGCCCTTAAAAATGGGAATTTTGCAAATGACCTCGGATTTCGACGAAACCACTTTTGTTGGATCCGCAGTGTCAAATTATTGTTAGGTTTTAAATTTCATAATTTTTCGAATCAATATGTGAGCGTGGCAAAGGAAAACGCGTTTGACCAGTTTCTGTTGATTTTAATCGACTGGAAAATGGCCATTTTTCCAACGGTCTCAGAATTTGACGAAACTAGTTTTGTTAGGACAGTATCGTCAATACGAAGCTAGAAAATATTTTTCGAGAATTTTTAGAGTTAGTATGTGACCCCGGTAATTTGAAATGTACGTTAAAAATTCAATATAGTAATTTAAATGTAAATTCAACGGAAACTGATCGTAACATCCGAATCAACCTACGATACATATCCCATTGTGTTCGGAATGGGGGTAGAACGCTATAGACGACGGGCGGTGGGCCTCGTTTCGAGGTCGTATGTAAAAGTCAACTTTTTGAAAATTAAATAAATTAAAATTATATATCCTCTCTCCTTCCCTTATACACTGCTGGCCCCTCCCTTTCCCTCATTCTCGTTCAAGACAGAAAAAAAAAGAAAAAAAAAACGTCGACCTCGTTCCTCGAGCCATTGGAGCTCCTCCGGCCACCGCTTGCGTCAACGCCGCCTCCCCCCAGGTCAACCGCCCCCTCCTCTCGCTTCCCTCCCTCTCTTCTTCGATGTAGAAGCCCCCCCAAACCCCCTGAAGCCGTAGTCGTATACCCCCATAGCTCCACCCCGCCTCTGGCCAATGTGGGCCCCTGCGCCACCCCGCCTGGCGCGAACGCCGACCACCCCTAGCCTCCACTATCTTCCTCCGCTCCATCGCACAAACCGTGGACCCCAAATCGAAGAAACCCTAGCCGCCGCTCCGGCCTGAGCCACCCCCACGTGAGCTCCACCTGCCGAGACCACCATCAGCACCCTCCGACAGTAAAACAGTAAGCTCCTTTATTTATTTTTATTTAATTTCAGTTTTTTTTAGTTAGTTTAATTTATAAAATCTGATTTTTAATACATATTTCAGCGAATTGAAATGGTTTGATTTTATTTGCATGAAAAAGATTTGATTTTTATATTTTTAGAAAGTTAAAAATATGATTTTTATATTTTTAAAGTATTAAAAATATGATTTTTATATTTTTAAAGTATTAAAAATATGATTTTTATATTTTTAAAGTATTAAAAATATAGTTTTTACTATATAGCGATTATAAAAATATGATTTTTATATTTTTAAAGTAGTAAAAATATAATCTTTTATATTGTAGAAAGATAAAAATATGATCTTTATGAGATATAGATGTAAAAATATGATAAGGCGATATTTTTAAAATATGATAAGGCGATATTTTTAAAATATGATAAGGGAATATTTTTAAATGTGAAAAGGCGAATTTTATTTTTTTTGATGGAAAAATGCGAACTCTATATTTTTGAAATGGAATTTTATCTATATGATAACGTAGTAAAAATTTGATTTTGATATAAAGTATAACGAAGTAAAAATTCAATTTTTAAAGGTATGAAGCAATTATAAAAATATGATTTTTAAATTGAAGGTGAATAAATAAAAATGTGATTTTTTGTAACGAACCGGGATTTTCGACTCCGAAAATCAACATCAAACTACCATGCTGACCCTTTCAGACATCGAACATTCCAGATCATTAATAGAAAGAAGTTAGAGGGTGAGAATAGATAAGATAGAAATATTAGAATAGAAGAAGAAGAAGAACACCACACAGAGTCTCACATCGCAGCGGAACAAAATATAATACAGAAATAATCTTTATTGAAAGCTTAAAATACTTACAGTATCAGAGTACATCATACACTGGGACAGTTATACTAGCCTGTTCCCATATACAACACACAGCGGAATAGCAGTAATATCATACGTCCGAACAACTCCAGCTCGTTTCTTCATAACAGTCGATAACCTGAACTTGTACAACCCGGTCTAACCCGAGCATTTACAAAACACCGGGTCAGTCTGGTGAACCAGAGTGAGATAAACTCGCACAGTATAAGGGTAAATCATCCAATCATGATTTTAAAGTTCAAACATCCTTTCAAAAGAAAAGGAAAATCGTAAGACCAAATCCACACATAAACACGGACGGTTTTTACCTTACGATAACCCAAAACATTTTTGAAACCAATATCTTGTCTGATATTATAATAATGTCTAAATACAAGTAAATAGCAATCTAGTGGAACGCTTGCATCTCACGCTCCACATATATAGTATACAATCAAAAACCACGGGCGCTTATTGGAGATTGGATTCCAACTTGACAAGGTATGGGTCCACCTTCCGATAGTGTACCTCTAGAGACGAATACACTGGGTTCAACAAGAACTTCTTGCAACCCGGCCCTCACATGACCGACCCCTCATTTCGCTTGAGAGTATCGAATGTATATCACCGACGGTTGGGATCAGCAACCGTCTCCCGACAAGGGACAGCATTGAAACATAGATTAAGAAACAAATAGGATTTCCTCTAGATAGGTGATCATACACCCTAATGGGAGCGACCCACATAGCCATGCTGCCTGCCCGATTTTTGTCATTTCTCGGTTGATGAGGCTTGAGGTCAGATTTACCTTTGAACACCTGGTCATCATTCACTCTGAATGCCACATCGTCAGATCCGTCAGATATCACTAATTGACGTCCACAAAAATACTCTAGCAGTTAAGCTAAGAGAACGGCGATTCTCCGCCAACACTATAGCACGTTTGAAGAAATCAACGTACGTGATCCTTTGGAAATACTCTGTCAGACATCCGTCCATACAGGTCATCCAGGAACAGGATGAACCGAAGGCACTCCCCTACCGCATCCATATAGGAATCACCCCATGGATCAGTAGCGAGAAGTCCTTGCAACCCGTAGATTCCAATCACGACAGAATCACAGCTTTACTCTGCTTGCCAGGCAGAGAAAATTAGTGGTTCTTCCGTTTATGAAAATCCACGGTCTTCAATGCTCCATCTCGATCATCTTCTGATATCTTCACGTATTTGTTGGTCGGAATGGTTTTCGAATATAAATTCGATCCCGGTCTTTCCATACCAACAATCGTATTGGACAGGTTTGATAGTCGGTGTTTTAACTATCAAAATATACAGTGTTTCAATCATGACACTCCAATGAGTTCATTGGTTCAGTATTCAACATCACTTGGCCTTTTAATTAAAACAAACTAATTCACTTCTGTTTAATTAAAACTTCTAACTCTGTTAAAACAGATTTATTTAAATTCGGCTTTGGTTATTCAACCCACTTCTTTACCCAAATCCACTTTTACTAATCTCCTTTCAAAACTATTCGACCATTTTCCCATTTTGAAACCTCATTTAAAATTCTCCTTTTTACTTGATCTTGTTTTCAAGTAACGTTAATATAAAATTAACGCCTTAACATGTTAAACCTCATTTACACGACCCTGGTTTATATAAACCCTTTACCTTAATTCACATAATTAAACAACACTTAAATTTAAGTTATCATCTTCGCTTGAAATCCTCTTTTTAACATCGTTATAAACATTTGAGCTTTAAATATAAACCCCGCTCATAGATTCCTTTCACAATCCAATTTGGATTACACTTCTCTTCGATTACTTTTCAAAAGTAGTCTTCTAAATTCTTATTAAAACAAAAATTTTCTTTACTCATTAACTACTTCAGTAGTTAATTTTTTTATTTACTAAAATAAATAGAAAATCCTTTTTAAAGATCTTGTTTAAGGTTAAAACAATATTCCTCAACTATTTCATTTCGCAATTTCGAAACGAACTAATTTGATATTCGATTCCAGTTTAAATGGTCAATTTTGTCAAGTCAAAATTCGATTATCTCGTAAACTAATTCCAATTAACCTTCACTTTAGATTAATTAAAAATATAATTAATTTAAATTATTTCCATTAATTGTTTTCTTTTCAAAACAATTATCAAAGTTTAACCATTCGATTCATCTCTTATTCTCATACTTGCAAATCTGATTAACATCAGCATTTACTTTATAAAATAAAGTAATAACGAATCAAAGTCTTAATAAATAAAATATTTATTTAATTCCTTTTTAATAACTTTTATTCAAAATGATATAATTCAAAAATCCAACTCTGGTTATAAAATAAATTTTATAACCTCAGCTCTATCGATTCACCTGACGGTGAATAAATATTTATAACTCAATTGATTTTATAGGCCATACTCTGCCGACCACTTAACCAACACCGCTCATTGGTTTAAACCAAACATATGTTGAATATTCAGTCAATAATCAATAATTTAATCAATCACATTTAACTGATGATATATATCAACCATTTAACACCAACCAAATAACAGAACAATTCAAACAATTAAGCACGCTTATAAATAAACGTGACCAACAGGGTGAGTTACCTCCGTTGGATCCAATCGTTAACATAACGATTTGGTATTTCACTGAAATTAAACACGGTTTAATTCCATCGGTTAAATCAACAGATAAATAAATAACTAGCAAAACAGTCAACCATTGGCAAGCAGAGCACACAAAATAAAAATACCCAATTTATATAAAATATAAATAGGGAAACTGAGTGAGTTTAACTCACCTTGATTCCATTGTCGCTAAGCGATTCAGTTTCGGCTAAATTAAACTAGCGTTTAATTTAACTAAAATTTCCAGTAGTCTCTAATCCTGCCGCAGTCAAATTCCAAGACGTTGTGCTTGGCAATACGAACCCATTGCTTCTTATTTGATCCAATTGTTTTTGTGAAAACAAAGCAGGTCTAGTGTTCTTTCCGTTTTTGCCTTTATTCACATTGTTCCTGTTTACTTCTGTCCCCTGTATACTCCTTGTTTGAAACATTTCGGTTGTTTCCTGCTATATTGTTTCGTTCACATTGTTATCCTCTTTCAACTTCTTCATCTTTCCAGAACACACGCCATCAACTGCTCATGGACCAATTTCCCCACTTTAATAAACGGTTGACCCGTATGCTTAAATCATTTCCCAATAGAAAACTGCTTCACCGGATTCCACCCATGCTGTCTTCTTTCCCACAAGGCGCTGCGCTCTCCTCACTTGACGTCCATGCCAACCTACACTTCCCCAACGCCGGACTGTCCACCTCACCACCGTGTATTTCACTTCGCCTTCATGAAAACAATTCCCACCATAAGCCTTTTCTTTCTCATTGTTTTCTTCCACCTCTTCTATTCTTTGTTCTCATTTACAATCAGTACGCCCCCACCCTTTTTACTTCCATTCAAACTCCTGCATACATTCCAACTTCAAATCTTCCCCATGCGGTACGCTGCCCCCTCCCATACTTGCGCCCGCCTCTCATCTCTCACCAGCCCTTCTTTACTTCATCAATTCCCCAAACTACTTTGTGTTAATATCCCACTATCCCTTCCCCACTTCATCCTCATGTTTCCACTCACGCTCTTTTTTTTTCTTTTTTCTTTTTAAAACATGCGGTCCGTTTGGTTTGTTAAGGAGGTTTCATTCCTTTTCCAGGAAGAAAATACAGGCATTGTATTTATAGTGGAAATTGAGACGTGGGTGCCAAGTTTTAGGTGTAGTAGCCACTAGGTCTCGTACGCTTAGAGTATGAAAATTTTTAGAACGCATGTGCATTCATTAATTAAAGATAGCTGTACGTGTGGTGTTGTCATGTGAAAGGTTGACAAGGCAAGAGTAGGAAGTAGATAGGTAGTTGGCACGTTTGCTTTGGTCGGCTGCAAGTTTGTTTAAATCATAGGGTACACAAAACTATTATATTATTGTTCAAAACTTCAGCGTGAAGTAATTAGTTAAACCTACTACGAACAATTCCTTTTTACTGATAAAAAGGCTAATCTTGGTGTAAAAAGGTATTCCGGACCCAATGGGACAAGTTTCGTCGAAAACCGAGGTCGTATGAAAATTTTTCCTTTATGAAACCAGAAATGAACACACGTTTAATTTTTCCACGGCCACCAGCTAATTCGAATTAACTTGAAACTGCGAATATCGACAATAACTTTTCGATACGAACCCAACGACACTAATTTCGTCGCATTCTGAGACTGTTGCCCCGATAGGCTATTTTTACGCGCACCGCAATGCCATTTTTAACGTCAAATTATCCGGTTTTCAAAAATAACAAACTATATACCTATCCTGACCCTAATCGACGATACGAACTCAACGGGACTAGTTTCGTGGCTTAATTCGATCGTCTGCTCAAGTTACACTCGAATATCCCTTTATAAATTTAAATACGCGTTATAGAAAATTAACGGGCATTTACGGCTACCGTGGTCACATACGACATCGGTTTTCCACGCAGTTTGATTTTCTGACAAAAATTTAACGATACGGTTCCAATGAAACTAATTTCGCCAAAAACAGAGTTTGTTTGCAAAATGGCCATTTTAGAGGTCGATAGCGAATTCGACAGCGTTTTTTCCCAAAATTTGTTTTAGCCGTAACTTGCACCCAATAACACGGAATCTGGATTTTTCTCTTTCATATGAAAGCTATCGTCAATACGGTTCCAACGTATCTTGTTTCACAGAAATCCGACTTAAATCGAATCCTGTATTCTCAGTTGAAGTTCAAAACTCAAATTACGAACTGCACGCCATTTTCAAGCTCGATTTATAATTATATAAATATATAACGTTCGACCTTCGTTTTAAATAACGAATTAAATATTAAATTCCATCGATGTTCCAAATATAATATTTAAATTAAATAAATTAAATTAAATATTTGACTGCCAAAAATACGGGTCGTTACATTCTTCCCCCCTTAAAATAATTTCGTCCTCGAAATTGCTAAGGTAAGAAAGGACGTTATAACCCATTAATTTCAAATCTAATTTTATATTAAATTAGAAACCAATTCAATACTGTAAATAAATACTTTCAAGAATATCGAAAATTTTCTAACACTTTAAATTTTCGAAAAATTTCGCCAGCACCTCCTCTGTACGGCTCAATCGGTACAACCACAACTCGCCTTTCTAGGCCTTCTCCAATCCAAAAGAAAATAAAACAGCCAAGCGGCTTGCCAAATAGGCTCATAAATCACCAAACCCATATGAAAATAAACATGTACCTTTTTGTCGGGCATATCATCATATCCTTTCCATCTGCTGCCCTGTCAGCATATACAAATGCATTCCCAAACAAAATTCCAATTTTATCCTCAAAACAACATCCTTCATACATCCAAGCCAAATACCATTCTTAACTCAATTTCCATCCATTACCAATTCCAACTCTTAACTTACCAGTCCAACACCATTTCAGATTCCTGTCTCGCAATTCAAAATATGGTTCTGCTCGATATAATATATCTCGATTCAATTTCCAGTTAATTGGTTCCAATTCAATTCATATTTGCTTTCACAAATTTCTATTTAATTTTGTTTTTGTTCAAACAATTTCCCTGAGAGTTTTTAAACAGTTTAGCTCTTTCAAGAAAATCAAATATTCGTTTTACAGGATTCAAAGCAATTCAAAACAAAATCTTTGGTAGTAATCCGTCACTTACCACTCGAAAATGAACACCGATGATGTCCGGATCATCATCGGAATCTATTTTCCAGCTATTGAAGTGAGTTCAATACTATGTCACTTTCAAAACCAGTTCTAAACACTTTCATTTTGAAATCCATTTCAATGCTTGTAACAAAATTAAAATCTCCCAGGATTTTAAAATTCTCATATATTGAATTCAAGTTCATTTGCAATCATTTATCCCACTTTAAGGAATTTTAATTCCAATTCTGATTTAGATTTCAGATTTAATTCATCTGATTCCATATTATACGAATTTTAATTGGTTATTTATGTAACCATTTCAATTATAATCAACCCACATCCAATATACTATAATACTTCAAATATATATCATTCTTTTATATTAAAATATAATTTGGGTAAAATTATTTCATTTACCCTCTATCAAAACATACTGTGTCGGTTTATCGTATTTGAGTGTTTAGAAAACCCTATCGATACAGTAGATCAAACTGATCGACCAGAACTCATAAACAACTCAACCAATAAATCTCCACAATATAAAACAAATTTTATATCAAATCTACAAATACGTTCACTCGTATATATATACACTCAAACTCAATCTAGGGTATTGCTAACCCCATCTCTACTGAGTCACGCCACAGAGCCAAGGTAATCACTTAACCTTCAGCTCTGATACCACTGTAACGAACCGGGATTTTCGACTCCGAAAATCAACATCAAACTACCATGCTGACCCTTTCAGACATCGAACATTCCAGATCATTAATAGAAAGAAGTTAGAGGGTGAGAATAGATAAGATAGAAATATTAGAATAGAAGAAGAAGAAGAACACCACACAGAGTCTCACATCGCAGCGGAACAAAATATAATACAGAAATAATCTTTATTGAAAGCTTAAAATACTTACAGTATCAGAGTACATCATACACTGGGACAGTTATACTAGCCTGTTCCCATATACAACACACAGCGGAATAGCAGTAATATCATACGTCCGAACAACTCCAGCTCGTTTCTTCATAACAGTCGATAACCTGAACCTGTACAACCCGGTCTAACCCGAGCATTTACAAAACACCGGGTCAGTCTGGTGAACCAGAGTGAGATAAACTCGCACAGTATAAGGGTAAATCATCCAATCATGATTTTAAAGTTCAAACATCCTTTCAAAAGAAAAGGAAAATCGTAAGACCAAATCCACACATAAACACGGACGGTTTTTACCTTACGATAACCCAAAACATTTTTGAAACCAATATCTTGTCTGATATTATAATAATGTCTAAATACAAGTAAATAGCAATCTAGTTGAATGCTTGCATCTCACGCTCCACATATATAGTATACAATCAAAAACCGCGGGCGCTTATTGGAGATTGGATTCCAACTTGACAAGGTATGGGTCCACCTTCCGATAGTGTACCTCTAGAGACGAATACACTGGGTTCAACAATAACTTCTTGCAACCCGGCCCTCACATGACCGACCCCTCATTTCGCTTGAGAGTATCGAATGTATATCACCGACGGTTGGGATCAGCAACCGTCTCCCGACAAGGGACAGCATTGAAACATAGATTAAGAAACAAATAGGATTTCCTCTAGATAGGTGATCATACACCCTAATGGGAGCGACCCACATAGCCATGCTGCCTGCCCGATTTTTGTCATTTCTCGGTTGATGAGGCTTGAGGTCAGATTTACCTTTGAACACCTGGTCATCATTCACTCTGAATGCCACATCGTCAGATCCGTCAGATATCACTAATTGACGTCCACAAAAATACTCTAGCAGTTAAGCTAAGAGAACGGCGATTCTCCGCCAACACTATAGCACGTTTAAAGAAATCAACGTACGTGATCCTTTGGAAATACTCTGTCAGACATCCGTCCATACAGGTCATCCAGGAACAGGATGAACCGAAGGCACTCCCCTACCGCATCCATATAGGAATCACCCCATGGATCAGTAGCGAGAAGTCCTTGCAACCCGTAGATTCCAATCACGACAGAATCACAGCTTTACTCTGCTTGCCAGGCAGAGAAAATTAGTGGTTCTTCCGTTTATGAAAATCCACGGTCTTCAATGCTCCATCTCGATCATCTTCTGATATCTTCACGTATTTGTTGGTCGGAATGGTTTTCGAATATAAATTCGATCCCGGTCTTTCCATACCAACAATCGTATTGGACAGGTTTGATAGTCGGTGTTTTAACTATCAAAATATACAGTGTTTCAATCATGACACTCCAATGAGTTCATTGGTTCAGTATTCAACATCACTTGGCCTTTTAATTAAAACAAACTAATTCACTTCTGTTTAATTAAAACTTCTAACTCTGTTAAAACAGATTTATTTAAATTCGGCTTTGGTTATTCAACCCACTTCTTTACCCAAATCCACTTTTACTAATCTCCTTTCAAAACTATTCGACCATTTTCCCATTTTGAAACCTCATTTAAAATTCTCCTTTTTACTTGATCTTGTTTTCAAGTAACGTTAATATAAAATTAACGCCTTAACACGTTAAACCTCATTTACACGACCCTGGTTTATATAAACCCTTTACCTTAATTCACATAATTAAACAACACTTAAATTTAAGTTATCATCTTCGCTTGAAATCCTCTTTTTAACATCGTTATAAACATTTGAGCTTTAAATATAAACCCCGCTCATAGATTCCTTTCACAATCCAATTTGGATTACACTTCTCTTCGATTACTTTTCAAAAGTAGTCTTCTAAATTCTTATTAAAACAAAAATTTTCTTTACTCATTAACTACTTCAGTAGTTAATTTCTTTATTTACTAAAATAAATAGAAAATCCTTTTTAAAGATCTTGTTTAAGGTTAAAACAATATTCCTCAACTATTTCATTTTGCAATTTCGAAACGAACTAATTTGATATTCGATTCCAGTTTAAATGGTCAATTTTGTCAAGTCAAAATTCGATTATTTCGTAAACTAATTCCAATTATCCTTCACTTTAGATTAATTAAAAATATAATTAATTTAAATTATTTCCATTAATTGTTTTCTTTTCAAAACAATTATCAAAGTTTAACCATTCGATTCATCTCTTATTCTCATACTTGCAAATCTGATTAACATCAGCATTTACTTTATAAAATAAAGTAATAACGAATCAAAGTCTTAATAAATAAAATATTTATTTAATTCCTTTTTAATAACTTTTATTCAAAATGATATAATTCAAAAATCCAACTCTGGTTATAAAATAAATTTTATAACCTCAGCTCTATCGATTCACCTGACGGTGAATAAATATTTATAACTCAATTGATTTTATAGGCCATACTCTGCCGACCACTTAACCAACACCGCTCATTGGTTTAAACCAAACATATGTTGAATATTCAGTCAATAATCAATAATTTAATCAATCACATTTAACTGATGATATATATCAACCATTTAACACCAACCAAATAACAGAACAATTCAAACAATTAAGCACGCTTATAAATAAACGTGACCAACAGGGTGAGTTACCTCCGTTGGATCCAATCGTTAACATAACGATTTGGTATTTCACTGAAATTAAACACGGTTTAATTCCATCGGTTAAATCAACAGATAAATAAATAACTAGCAAAACAGTCAACCATTGGCAAGCAGAGCACACAAAATAAAAATACCCAATTTATATAAAATATAAATAGGGAAACTGAGTGAGTTTAACTCACCTTGATTCCATTGTCGCTAAGCGATTCAGTTTCGGCTAAATTAAACTAGCGTTTAATTTAACTAAAATTTCCAGTAGTCTCTAATCCTGCCGCAGTCAAATTCCAAGACGTTGTGCTTGGCAATACGGACCCATTGCTTCTTATTTGATCCAATTGTTTTTGTGAAAACAAAGCAGGTCTAGTGTTCTTTCCGTTTTTGCCTTTATTCACATTGTTCCTGTTTACTTCTGTCCCCTGTATACTCCTTGTTTGAAACATTTCGGTTGTTTCCTGCTATATTGTTTCGTTCACATTGTTATCCTCTTTCAACTTCTTCATCTTTCCAGAACACACGCCATCAACTGCTCATGGACCAATTTCCCCACTTTAATAAACGGTTGACCCGTATGCTTAAATCATTTCCCAATAGAAAACTGCTTCACCGGATTCCACCCATGCTGTCTTCTTTCCCACAAGGCGCTGCGCTCTCCTCACTTGACGTCCATGCCAACCTACACTTCCCCAACGCCGGACTGTCCACCTCACCACCGTGTATTTCACTTCGCCTTCATGAAAACAATTCCCACCATAAGCCTTTTCTTTCTCATTGTTTTCTTCCACCTCTTCTATTCTTTGTTCTCATTTACAATCAGTACGCCCCCACCCTTTTTACTTCCATTCAAACTCCTGCATACATTCCAACTTCAAATCTTCCCCATGCGGTACGCTGCCCCCTCCCATACTTGCGCCCGCCTCTCATCTCTCACCAGCCCTTCTTTACTTCATCAATTCCCCAAACTACTTTGTGTTAATATCCCACTATCCCTTCCCCACTTCATCCTCATGTTTCCACTCACGCTCTTTTTTTTTTTTTTTTAAAACATGCGGTCCGTTTGGTTTGTTAAGGAGGTTTCATTCCTTTTCCAGGAAGAAAATACAGGCATTGTATTTATAGTGGAAATTGAGACGTGGGTGCCAAGTTTTAGGTGTAGTAGCCACTAGGTCTCGTACGCTTAGAGTATGAAAATTTTTAGAATGCATGTGCATTCATTAATTAAAGATAGCTGTACGTGTGGTGTTGTCATGTGAAAGGTTGACAAGGCAAGAGTAGGAAGTAGATAGGTAGTTGGCACGTTTGCTTTGGTCGGCTGCAAGTTTGTTTAAATCATAGGGTACACAAAACTATTATATTATTGTTCAAAACTTCAGCGTGAAGTAATTAGTTAAACCTATACGAACAATTCCTATTTACTGATAAAAAGGCTAATCTTGGTGTAAAAAGGTATTCCGGACCCAATGGGACAAGTTTCGTCGAAAACCGAGGTCGTATGAAAATTTTTCCTTTATGAAACCAGAAATGAACACACGTTTAATTTTTCCACGGCCACCAGCTAATTCGAATCAACTTGAAACTGCGAATATCGACAATAACTTTTCGATACGAACCCAACGACACTAATTTCGTCGCATTCTGAGACTGTTGCCCCGGTAGGCTATTTTTACGCGCACCGCAATGCCATTTTTAACGTCAAATTATCCGGTTTTCAAAAATAACAAACTATATACCTATCCTGACCCTAATCGACGATACGAACTCAACGGGACTAGTTTCGTGGCTTAATTCGATCGTCTGCTCAAGTTACACTCGAATATCCCTTTATAAATTTAAATACGCGTTATAGAAAATTAACGGGCATTTACGGCTACCGTGGTCACATACGACATCGGTTTTCCACGCAGTTTGATTTTCTGACAAAAATTTAACGATACGGTTCCAATGAAACTAATTTCGCCAAAAACATAGTTTGTTTGCAAAATGGCCATTTTAGAGGTCGATAGCGAATTCGACAGCGTTTTTTCCCAAAATTTGTTTTAGCCGTAACTTGCACCCAATAACACGGAATCTGGATTTTTCTCTTTCATATGAAAGCTATCGTCAATACGGTTCCAACGTATCTTGTTTCACAGAAATCCGACTTAAATCGAATCCTGTATTCTCAGTTGAAGTTCAAAACTCAAATTACGAACTGCACGCCATTTTCAAGCTCGATTTATAATTATATAAATATATAACGTTCGACCTTCGTTTTAAATAACGAATTAAATATTAAATTCCATCGATGTTCCAAATATAATATTTAAATTAAATAAATTAAATTAAATATTTGACTGCCAAAAATACGGGTCGTTACATTTTTATTTTAAAGACATCAAAATATAAAAATGTGTGATTTCTATATATGTAGTGGCTACGGGCAACGAGGATGACGAAGATGCAATAACGACGAAGACTTCTCTAAATGAAGAGTCAAGATGATTGGATAGCTATCTGCGAGAATTTCTCACCTTTCAATTTCATTTTCTAATTATATATATATACTAGGATGTAGACGGTGCTTAGTAGCACCCGACACAATCGTCCACAGACCATGGACTTGTTTGTTTGGTTGCATTGATTAGTTAGATGATTTGATTTGAATTTGAATTGTTTGGTGAAATGAATGGATTTGATTGATGTGTGAATGGCGTGGGCCTTCACTAGACCGGGGATAAGGCTAGGCCTCGTCCCGTTTCTAGTATCGTGCCGTTATGCCGCCGAAATTCTCTAAAATATGTTAGAAAAATAAAAATATCATTTTATTTAAAGAATGAACTGAATAGAAATTCATAAGTTAAAATAAAATGTTTTATCGTTGAAAATATAATTTTTAACGTGAATATGAATATAGTGAATGCGAATAAATAAATATTCATTTACAAACCGGACGGTTTGTTTATGTACACCTATTTGAATGACATTGATTGGGACGATAAATTTTACACATCGCCCAACTGCACAAATAAAATATGTGTTTGATTGTTTGAAACCCCACACGGGTGTTAAGATGAAATTTGAAGTTCACTCATCCTGATTGATTAAATATGTTGATCGATCGATTGACAGGCTGTTATAAGCGTTAGATATCTATATTTGATGCTTATACAGTGTAGTGCACTTTGGTTGATGGTTGATTATTTTTCAATGCTATTATATACATGTGTTGTATGGAATCCATATAATTAACTTTATATGGTAATTGATTGGGCCTCATACCAATTTGAAAAATAAAGAACAATATAAAATAAAGGTTCATGTGTTGACAGTACTCATCCATTGGGATTGGTCATGTGTTGAACGAAATATTTTAGTAATAAAATTTACATCTTTATCAATATAAAATAAAGGTTCATGTGTTGACAGTACTCATCCATTGAGATTGGTCATGTGTTGAACGAAATATTTTAGTAATAAAATTTACATCTTTACCAATATAAAATAAAGGTTCATGTGTTGACAGTACTCATCCATTGAGATTGGTCATGTGTTAAACGAAATATTTTAGTAATAAAATTTACATCTTTATCAATATAAAATAAAGGTTCATGTGTTGACAGTACTCATCCATTGAGATTGGTCATGTGTTGAACGAAATATTTTGATAATAACAACTATTTTGAAAAAGAAATATTTGAAATAGAATATTTGAAAATAGAAATTTATGAAGCCGTGTTGATTAGATTGACGCCATTTTGACGTGAACGATATTTATATCGATTTTAAACGATTTCGAAATGAAATGAATTGAAAACGATTTCAAAATGAAATGAATTGAAAACGATTTCGAAATGAAATGAATTGAAAATGATTTCGAAATAAAATGAATTGAAAACGATTTCGAAACGAAATGAATTGAAAACGATTTCGAAATGAAATGAATTGAAAACGATTTCGAAAAGAAATGAATTGAAAACGATTTCGAAATGAATTGAATAGAAAACGATTTCGAAATGAATTGAATAGAAAATGATTTTGATTTGAATTGAATAGAAAACGATTTCAAAATGAATTGAATATAAAACGAATTTGATTTCAATTGAATATATAACGAAAATGAATCGAATAGAAAATCAATTTGAATTGAATCGAATAGAAAACCAATTTGAATTGAATCGAATAGAAAATCAATTTGAATTGAATCGAATAGAAAACCAATTTGAATTGAATCGAATAGAAAACCAATTTGAATAGAAATCGACGAAATATATATTATATATATTATATATATATATATAATATAATGGCCTGAATAGAACGCGCCGCGCCGCGGCAGTTCGTGAATTTCGACCATTTATTTCAAACGGACATTACGGGAGATCCGACCGTCGGATTCTCCTAAAACCAGAACCGTTGGGTTCGTATCGAAAAGAGCTTTCTAACGAATATTAGAAATTCAAAATCTAACGGTTGGATTTGGAGATACGTCCAAATCAAATTCGAAAAAGGTCGCTGTAAGTGAAGTTCGGTGGCCGTTGTTGGAAATCGACTGTACGGGCCTTGATAAAATTATTAAAAATATCAATAATTTGTGTAAAATCATAAGAAATGATTTGAGAAATTATGGGATGAAAAACTCCATATTTGAAAAGGTAAAAATAGATTTTTATCGAAATGAACTAGTTTGAACTCAATTTAAAACCCGATTTTTTTTGTTTTTAAATAAATAAATTAGATTTAAAAAGGGGTTTTAAATAATCAGAATTCCTAATATATTTGATTTGAGTTGAACTAGAATTGATTTGTGGGTTTATCGTGAACTGTGTTTTAAACAACACTAGTTCTTTAACCCGATAATAAATAGAATGTGATTTGGGTTTGTCGTGAACTGTGTTTTAAATAACACCTAGTTCTTTAACCCAGTAAAAGGAGTTTTAACGAATCTGCAATTAGATTGAAATGTGAATTTGTAATCTAAATTTCCAAATTTAGAAAATGAACGAGAATGGAGTATTACCAATTTTGCTCCAAAGCGATAGTTAAATCTTTAATTAGATTTGAACGTGAAATGGTAATTAATTTTACCGATAACACCGTGGTGTTAGATATGGAGTATTACCAGTTTTGCTTCATGGGATGAATAGGTTGGGATTGGGAAATAAATAAATAATTACTTCGGTGTGGTTCGCTAATCTCGACTAGTTTAGAAAAACCATAATTTGGTTTGAAACGACATCCAAAGGAAGATACAGGATAAATTTTAAAGAATTTATCTTGGATAAAATTAATGGGAACCTTTCCCTAAGAATGTGGAATTTAGAAACTAGCTGTAGGTTGGTTAAGAAGAATGGTTTCCTGGGTATTGATCTGATGTTGGTTTCGGCCTTCGGGGTTAATGTTTCGGAAATTGTTCTCTTGCTAATTTGCGGTTAGTGACTAATGAATTGGAATGAGGCGTATGTTGTGTTTGTGTAACATTTGTTTTTAATATACGCGGGTTGTTCGGAAAGTCCGGGTTTACCCCCATTCTGAATAACCGATTCGACGATACGTCGAAGATGAAGACGGTGGTCGAAGACCGGAAGTCTTCACATCATTTGGGTAATTACTGTCGATCCTGATTGGACTGTACACCCAAGAGGATGGAAATAGTTGGTGGTTGTCCGGACGTACTTGGAGATGGATGGATATGCGAGGAAAGTGCCTCCGGTTTCGTTCAGACCCAGAACGAACTTGTAAATGGATTGTGTGTCTGACATTGGATTTTATTCTGTGTTGATTGATTTCTGTTAAATATATATCTGTTTGGCGGCGGAGAATTTATTCTCTTGCTTAACGCCCTTCTCTGAGACGTACGAGCTTAGAGGTTATATATCGATAGATATCAATCGCACGGCATGAATTGCCTATGTGGCATACTGAGCTGCATGGATCAAGGCTTCTGTTGAAAAGCAAAGTCTTGTGGTTGATGATCAAAGCACGGCCTATGTGGCGTAGCTTTGTGTATAACGTGAATTCGCGAGCCTCACACCTCGGTATGAGTTAAAAACGGGATACGGACCGTTGGGAGAACACGACGTTTCTTTCTAGCTTTGGTGGTGTCAGTGACTTACCAGCCCTGACATTTATATACTTTTCACCTTTGTGGTTGTTGGAATGAGGCGCATCGATTATAGGTCTGTAAGGACCGGGAAACGTGTGTTCAGGCATAAATAATCCTCTAACGTAAGTGAGGACCGGCCCAACCGATCCAAGGATTGCCCAGAGTGTGTAGTCCTGAGGCATTTGCTAGAGTGTCTCGAGCGCGGAGAGGAGCTTGCCCCTTGCCTCGACTCATGACGGAATCCAATTTCCAATACGTGTAATTCGTCTTTAATTATAGAACTAGTATGGCGACATAGTAGATGGTAGCTATGCCGCCTATGATTTATATTTATGATTGAAATTGTTTTGACACTATACACTTATCATAGTATCAAATGATTTGTTTTAAACGTATCAAGCATGCTTTGGCTGTTATAAGGGAAAACCCTATCCCCCGGCTTGCGTTGCATTGTGTGATAGGACCTGGGTCTTATAACAGCTTCATTTTTCTTTATTTAGCATTGCGTTGTTGTTTTATGCACTGGTATTCTTGGGAGGAAACCCGTTACGTGTTATACGGCATGGTCCCTTGAATTACTCTCTTTTAAAGTAAAGTTTTAAATAACTGTTTTAGTTCTCACACCAGTCACATGACTGACCTGGAGTTTATTGTTTTAACCTAAACTCTGGGTGCCCCTATTTTCCGCACGGGCAGCTAGTAGTTTTGGTTTTGCAGATTTATATTCATAGGATCCTGGTTTACAGCTGGAATGATATCCGGAAAGCTCTGTATCCGTATATCACCTTCAGTTGTGCTTTGTATTATTTTCCGTTGCTATGTAATTTATTGTAATCTCTGATATTTATCGAATGTAATTTATTCATTTATACTCTGTATATTCTTGTATCTGATGGAATTGTTGTAATAACAATGAAATGTTCTTCCTTCTGCGTTCTATTGTGTCCTGTCCTCAACGATCAGGGGTTTCGAACGGTCTAGATCGGTTTAACGACTGATTCGGATCGAGCGAAATTCCTTGCCGTCACACAAAGTACTTAAAACAACATAAGTAAAATATTATTCCCCAAAAAGTGCATGAGTGCAGCCATAGCATAGCTCAAGACCAAACCGTACATGAGCTGTCAGAAAGCAAGCAAAGTCCAAGCTAAGAGCTAGAGTTTCCTCCCTGAGAACCTGGGGGGGGGGGAACGAAAGACAAAGAGGCGAAAGAAAACGGGTCAGTCAAAAAGACTGGTAAGCCCTAGTGACTATCAGCATAGAAACTAGTAAAGTTAACAAGACATGAATAAACTGGAATTAAACATAGGAATGATGATAAGTCTGACATGATAACTAAGCTAACAAGATAACTCAAGTCTAACATTGCGTATTCAAGGTTCACCATACCCACTATACTGGTATACTTATCCCGTGTCAACTATAAATCAAGAAATAATCCCTTGGCCCAATATCGTGAAGTGACCTAATTCGGGGTCCAACGGTATGATCTAATCGATCGGCTCCCTACAAGTCTAGCTCGTCGTGTGTCTGTGTCATACGTCCCTATCACGAATGTAGTCACCTGTGCTAGGTCCACCATAGGGTGTATCAAGCCCTAGGGTGCCAACCACCGACACGAATCAAGAATGCACAGATAATCCTACTGATGCCCAATGCCTGCTTTTTCAACTACGGACTAAGTGCATGACCCTAGTCCGCCTGAACCTACAATGGCGCACCAACTCAGCCGTCGTTATGGTCGCTTAAAATCAGCCCAGCAATTGTGCCCCATCCGGCCTAGTCCCAGGGTACCGTGATACATCTAGTGGGTTACTGCTGAAAAGGACCGCGTAACTAGGGTTTCGTTCAGCAGGTTAAGTTGTCATTTAAAATCGAGACTTAACCCCATCTACGTGTCATGTCAAATTGACTAAGTGTGTCGTTCTAGTTCAAGACTTAGTCCTACGAATCATGTGTGAGGTTGGTTAAGTGTGTTCAAGCGGTTCATGACTTAACCCTATCAAATCAACGTGTCAAATTGGTTAAGTATATTCAAGTGGTCCATGACTTAACCCTATCCAGTGGCATTAATTTACTTAATGCACCGCTAACCTCTCACATTAGACTTGGTTATGGTTACTGGATGTGCCGGGCGGGTCCCGGCAGTTTTACACCATAACCTAGTCTAACCTCGGGTTTCGAGTGCGATATGACCAACTACTCACATTGGGTCCTATTGTTTGCAGTTACTGGATTCGCCGGGCGGTTCTGGGCAGATTTATACTGCAAACTCAACCCAACCTCGAGTTGGCCACGTTCAAGTTATCTAAGTGTCATGTCCCAAATTCATATTTTCAAGTATAATTTCATGTCAAGTTCATGTTCCTATCCAAGCTCAAGTTATAACGATATTCATGTTTTCAAGTTCATAATAAATTCAGGATTTCCTGAACTACCCAAATCGTATCCCCAACGCTCGTGAATTCGAATCAAGGCAATAGATGTAACTAGGGAATAACATAACAAGGATGGGTATAAAGTGGCAAAGGTGATTTCAAGGCAAGCATGGTGTAACTTGAGATATGATCATAACATCACTGGCATATGAAATAGGGTGATAAACATAGCAATAAATGACATAAGAAGATAATCCTAAACTTGTGACTAGCAATAGTTTCAACATCACAACATCACAGGCATGTTAAAATAACGATAGGGTTTAGGTTATGACATGAACAGGCCCCTAAATCAAGTTCTTATCGGCCGTATTCCACAAATCAAGGTTCAATATGAACGGTACTAGGTTCAAGGTGAATAGATCTAGGGTGAACAAGAGTAGATCTAAAATAATAGATCAAAAAGGAATAGTCATAGATCAAAGATATACAAGAGTAGGTCTCAATTTGTTATCATGTTTATGTTCAACTTCAATTTACACATGTCCATATTAAGTTTAGAGTTTAGATCTAAGAGTAACTAGGGCTTACAGATCGTGGTTTTTGAGAACTAAGAATAGAAATTGTCGTAGGATCGTTATTGAGATGTTGATCTATTCCCTTGAATTCTTGTAGAAACGTTGGCCTTCGATTTGGATCTAGTTTGAATGTTTAAGCTTCAAGTTGGAGGCGGCGGCCATGGTTCAAGAGGAGACTTAGCAGCATAATGGTGTTAGAAAGATTTGTTGTGGATTAGCCTAGGTCTTAAGGCGTTTTTATAGTTGCAACAACTAGTTTAGGCCATAGGATAAACCCTAGAATCGATCTGAACCGCCAAAAATCGTCACAGGCCCTCAAACCAGCTAACAGGGTCAAGCAGGAGCAACCAAGCCCAAACCAGGTTCGGGGACCTGGTCGACACCCAAGTCGACTGCGCAGTCGACCTGGTCCTGGGGGTGTCGACTGCCCAGTCGACTCCCCAGTCGACCAGTGGTGCTGGGCGGGAAATTTCCCGCCCAGTCTGTCTGGGTTTTGAAATTCGAATTTGAACTCGAATTCGAACTGTTTTGAACTTTGAAAATTTCTGTAACTTTGGGGAGCCATAACTTGGTCATACAGACTCCGATTTTCAAAAACTCGGACTCGATTTCATGCAGAATTCCGAGACGAACGCAATGGCGCAACCCGTTTCCCTGGGTTCTAATTTTAAAATTTAATTCTGCCTAAATTTTTGGTTATAACACGTTATCAAAATACGGGTTATTACAATTAACATTAACACATTAGAAAGTAGAATATGTACATTTGTTTAATATTAACATTAACATGTTAGAGAGTAGAAAATGTTCATTTGTTTAATATTAACATTGAATGTTAGAGAGTAGTAAATGTTCATTTGTTTAATATTAACATTGACATGTTAGAGAGTAGAAAATGTTCATTTGTTTAATATTAACATTGACATGTTAGAGAGTAGAAAATGTACATTTGTTTAATATTAACATTAACTTGTTAGAAGTAGAAAATGTACATTTGTTTAATTTTAATATTAATATTAACATGTTAGAAGTAGAAAATGTACATTTGTTTAATATTAACATTAACATGTTAGAGAGTAGAAAATGTTCATTTGTTTAATATTAACATTAACTTGTTAGAAGTAGACAATGTACATTTGTTTAATACTAGCATTGACATGTTGGAGAGTAGAAAATGTACATTTGTTTAATATTAGCATTAACATGTTAGAAGTAGAAAATGTACATTTGTTTAATATTAAAATTGACATGTTAAAGAGTAAAAAATGATCATTTGTTTAATATTAACACTAACATGTTAGAGAGTAGAAAATGTTCATTTGTTTAATATTAACATTAACATGTTAGAGAAGTAGAAAGATGTACATTTCTTTAATATTAACATTAACATGTTAGCGGTGTTTGTAAATTAGTCATATGTTATGAATGTTTGTATGTGTTTAAGATATCATTTTTTTTCTTAACAAGGATATGAAGTGTACAAAATTATTTAAAGAACAAATAATCTGAAATCGTCGAATGAATATATATATATATATAATAAAAATAAAACGAATCGCGCGTGGTAGTTCGCAATTTGGAATCGTAACTTTAAACGATTATACCAAGTGATTCGACCGTCGGATTTTCCCAAAACTGGAACCGTTAGGTTCACTTTGGAAAGATCTTTCCAATGATATAAAATTTGCTAAGATCCAACGGTTAGATTTTGAGAAATGTGTAATTCAAATTTTAGTAAAAAACAGCGCCAGGGCCGCGTAATGACCAGAACCGTCGTTTAATTAAAATGGGCTATTTTTATATAAATAAAAATAGCGATAAATCGTTATAAAATATTATAAATGATATGGAATGAAAAGAATTGATTTGAATTATATATACTTGCGAATTATTTGAAAAGGCGGAGTTAAATCTCATTTCAAATAATTATACGACGATTGGAAGTCGAAGATTTTGAAGACAGTGGTTGAAGATCGGCGATCTTCACATCGAATGGATGACTACTGATGCCCTGGGTTGGTTAGCTCCCAGGAAAGGTTTGCAGTGGTAGTTGTCCGGACGTACTTGTTGATTGTCCGGATATGCAAGGGCCTCTCTTCCGTATGGGACATATGGAACGAGGAATAAGGCGTCTCCGGTTTCGTTCAGACCCAGAACGGACTTGTAAATGGATGTGTATCTGACATTGGATTTCGTTCTACGTGAATTGATTTCTATTAAATATATATCTGTTTGGTGGCAGAGAATTTATTCTCTTGCTTAACACCCTTCTCTGAGGCGTACGATGTAACAATTGAGGATTTCGCTCGATCTGAATCGATCGCTAAACCGACCAAGACCGCTCGAAACCCCTGATTGTTTTGAGAACACGATAAACCAGAATGCAAACAGAAGAACATTTCATTGTATATTACAACAATTCCATCATAATACAAGTATATACAGAGTATGAATGAATAAAATACATTCAATAAATATCATAGGTTTAAATTACATTACATAACAGCGGAAAATAATACAATACACAACTAGAAGAGATATACGGATACAGAGCTTTCCGGATATCATTCCAGCTGTAAACCAGGTTCCTGTGAATATAAATCTGCAAAACCAAAACAACTAGCTGCCCGTGTCGAAATAGGGGCACCCAGAGTTTAGGTTAAAACGATAAACTCCAGGTCAGTCATGTGACTGGTGTGAGAACTAAAACAGTTATTAATCTTTATTTTTAAGGTTAGGTAAATCAAGGGACCACGCCATATAGCACGGAATGGGTTTCCTCCCAAGAATACCAGTGCATAAAACAACAGCGCAATTCTAAATAAAGAAATATGAAGCTATTATAAGACCCAGGTCCCATCACACAATGCAACGCATGCCAGAGGATAGGGTTTTTACCTTATAATAGCCAAAGAATGCTTGATACGCTAAAAACAAATCATTTGATACTATTATAAGTGCATAGTGTATAAAACAATTTCAATCATAAGTATCAATCATAGACGGCATAAGTGCCCCATACCACTATGTCGCCATACTAGGCTCTACAAATAAAACCGCAAAGTCATGTACTGGAAGTTGGATTTCCATCTGTGAACCGAGGCAAAAGATAGTCCTCTACCGATTCGAGACTGTCTAGCCCGAGCCTCAGGACCCAGACACAGGTGAGCCCTTGTAGCGACAGGGCCGGTCCACCAATGTGGATTAAAATGCCTGAACACTACGTTTCCCCGCCCTTTGGGACGTAAATGAGCCAAATGACTCCATCGGCTCCACACAGTCACCGATATATCCGAGGCGCCTCGCAACAGCAACAACCACATAAGTCAAACTCGTCAGGGCATGTAAAACCACTGACGCCACTTCTAGCTAGAAGGAAACGCATGCCCTCCCTGAAGTCCTCTCCCGTTTCTGGTTCACAACCGGGGTGTGAGTCTCGCGAATCAACGCTACACAAAGCTATGCCACATAGGCCGTGCTTTGATCATCAACCACAAGACTCTGCTTTTCAACAGAAGCCTTGATCATATTGCCACTTAGGCTTGCCACACAGGCAATTCACTCCATGTGTTTGATATCAATCAATATATAACCTTTGAGCTCGTACGTCTCAGAGAAGGGCGTTAAGCAAGAGAATAAATTCTCCGCCGCCAAACAGATATATATTTAATAGAAATCAATCACACAGAATAAAATCCAATGTCAGACACACAGTCCATTTACAAGTTCGTTCTGGGTCTGAACGAAGCCGGAGGCACCTTGTACCTCGCATATCCATCGATCTCCAAGTACGTCTGGACGATCACCAACTGATTCCCTCCTCTTGGGTGTACGGCCCAATCAAGATCATCAGTAATCACCCAAACGACGTAAAGACCTCCGGTCTTCAACCACAGTCTTCATCCTCGACACCACGACGAATCAGTTATTCAGAATGGGATAAACTCGGTCTTTTTGAATAACTCGCGTATATAATAAACAAGTGTTACACAAACACAACATACGCCTCATTCCAATTCAGAATATTCTTTTATTCAAATATTCTTATACTTTGGGAAAGGTTCCCATTAATTTTATCAAAGATAAATTCTTTAAATTTATTCTTTAATCTTCCTTTGAATATCAATTCAAACTAGTCGGGACTAGCGAACCACACCGAAGAAATCATTTACTTTATTTCCCAATCCCAACCTATTCATCCCATGAAGTAAAACTGGTCATACTTCATATCTAACACCACGGTGTTATCGGTAAATTTAATTACCATCTCACGTTCAAATCTAATTAAAGATTTAACTATCGCCTGGAGCAAAACTGGTGATACCCAATTCTCGATCACTTCAATCTAATTAAATATTCATTAAAACTCCACTTAGTTTTAATCTTCCCAAAAATCAATATCCTGTCTTTAACTGGGTTAAAGAACCAATGTCTTTTAAAACACGGTTCACGATAAACCCAAAAATCACCTTCCATTAATTATCGGGTTAAAGAACAAGTGTTATTTAAAACACCGTTCACGATAAACCCAAAAATCAATTCAAATTCAATTCCAATTAAATACCATTTAATTGGTACACTTCATTAAATCTAAATAAAAAGATTTAATCTTTTTCTCAACTGGGTTTAAGAACAGTGTTAATGAAGACACCATTCACGAAAAACCCATATCACATTTGATATTAAATACAAGGCTCTGAATAGAAAATATATCGGCTTATATTCAATACCAAATTCTACGACCAACAAATATCATATTGGAAATAACGATATAAATATATCTTTCAAATTTCCATAACAATATCTGTATAATCGCGAAATCCAACATTGAAATATTCCAATAACAATTTCGATTCAAATCCATTTCCACTTTATATATTGGAAATTTTGGTTATTTTCAAAACCATTTCAAATCCACTTTATTTATTTTAAAAATAAACGGGATTATAATTCTAGTTCAAAACTAGTTCATATCGAAGACAATTTAATTTATTAAAATCGAAATATTCCAAAGACAATTTCGATTCAAATCCATTTCCACTTTATATATTGGAAATTCTGGTTATTTTCAAAACCATTTCAAATCCACTTTATTTATTTTAAAAATAAATGAGATTATTATTGATATTTTTAATAATTTTATCAAGGCCCGTACAGTCGATTTCCATCAACGGCCATCGAACTGCACTTACAGCGACCTTTTCCAAATTTTATTTAGAAATAATTCCAAATACAACCGTTAGATTTCAAATTTCTAATATTCGTTAGAAAGCCCTTTTCGATACGAACCCAACGGTTCTAATTTTAGGAGAATCCGACGGTCGGATCTCCCGTAATATCCACTCGAAGTCAATGGTCGAAATTCGCGAACTACCGCAGCGCGGCGCGTTCTATTCAGGCCATTATATATATATATATTATATATATTATATATATTTCGTCGATTTCCTTTTTAAAACGTATTTTATAAATCGTTTTAAATTTGTTTTCTAAACGATTTCAACTTCATATTCAATTTCGAATCAAAATTGAATATTCCACTTCATCGATATACAAATGATAATATTTTCAAAAGGTTAAATTTTGAAATCACTTTCTTTTCTATATTCATTATAAAAATGAATAAAATCGATATAAATATCATTCACGTCAAAATGGCGTCAATCTAATCAACACGGCTTTCATCCAACACATTAATGTTCATTCTATTCAACACATGAATATTTTTCAATTCAACACATGAATTTATTTTCAATTCAACACATGAATTCATTTTCTATTCAACACATGAATTTATTTTCTATTCAACACATGAATTTATTTTCTATTCAGCACATGAATATATTTATTTTCTATTCAACACATGAATTTATTTTCTATTCAACACATGAATTTATTTTCTATTCAACACATGAATATATTTACTTTCTATTCAACACATGAATTTACTTTCTATTCAACACATGAATATATTTTCTATTCAACACATTAACTTATTTTCTATTCAACACATGAATTTATTTTCTATTCAACACATGAATATATTTATTTTCTATTCAACACATGAATTTATTTTCAATTCAACACATGAATTTATTTTCTATTCAACACATGAATTTATTTTCTAAATTGGAATGAGGCCCAATCAATTATCATATAATGTTAATTATATGGATTTTCTACAACACATGTATATAATAGCAACGATAAATAATCAACCATCATCCAGAGTGCACCACTCAACTGCATAAGCATTAAATATAAATAATTAACGCTTACACAGTCTGTCAACCCCTCGATTGACATACAACTAAACAATCGGGATTAGTGTACGTCAAATATCATCCCAATACCCATGTGGGGTTTCAAATCAACAAACACATATTTTATTTGTGCGGTTGGGCGATGTGTAAAATTTATCATCCCAATCAATACTAGTCAAATCAGTGTATATAAACAAATCGTCCGATTTGTTTATAAATATATATTTTATATATACTTTAAAAATCATATTTTTAACTATAAAATATTTTCCACTATAAAATATTTTATTTCATTCCACATCACACAATCAAATTTTACTACACATCAATCAAACAAACAAGCCGTCCATGGTCTGTGGACGACGGGTGTCGGGTGCTACTAAGCACCGTCTGCATCCTATCATATATTTCAAACTAGAAATAAATTAAAGGTGAGGAGTTCTCACCGAAATCTAAACCAAACGTCGCGACTCTTCATATGTAGAACATCTTCGCCGTGCTTCCAACGAGATCTGTTACACCCGGTTCACATTAAAAATCACATTTTATAATTACTCTATATGGATAAAAATCATATTTTTATATCGCTACTATATAGATAAAAATTCTATCTTTATACCGCTACTATATAGATAAAAATTCTATCTTTATCCTTATCACTATATGTTCGTCGCTTTTCTATGAACTAGAAAAGCGCGAATTTTAAAATAAATACTGCAAGCGCACAGGTGTGTAGCATACAGGTCGAACACAGGGAGGCAAATTAAATTAAATTATTTAAATAATCTCTTAGGCGAGTTAGACAAATCTTTGAGGTTGGTTTTGAAAGCAAACGAAATTGAAACTGCGATCCGATTCAGAACAAATCTAATTGAACCGACGATCAAATCACAATTATCAATTGGAAATTAAAATGCAAAACAGAAATAAAATGCAGAAATTAAAATTGCAGGAAAAGAACAACAAAAAGTAAAGTTAGGATTGTCATTGAAACTAATCAAATGACTAATCGCTAATAAAAAAATGTAAAATACAATTGGTGTTCTACCAAAACTAATTGTGAAGACAACACCAATTGCTAAGAAAAAGAAAAATGCAAGAAAATAAAAGAGAACTAGAAACTTTATTAATGGAGAAGAAGAAAAAATAGGATACAGAATAATGGATGGTGGCTACAATGATATTACAAGGGTATATATAGGAGATAACCAAACCCTAACCCTAACCCTAATACAATGATAGATGGGCCTTAGGGAATTCACCAAAAGAGTTTACAATGAGAATATCAAATGGGCCTTAGTTATATCTATTAAATTTTTGGCCTTTCTTCTTTTTCTCTTGGTTCTTTGACAAGCCTCCCTTGATTTGAGATGTGCTTGGCCTTTTTATAAATCATTTTCTCGTCCAACAGCAACTGGATGTGGGATCATCATCTACAATTCTTCAAAATGTAAATAAATAGCAATTTGATCTCCATTTCTCTACTTTTCTGGTTGCATGCGGGCTGGGTTGGAATATCTGTAAAAGTAACAAAACAATACCCAAGTAATATTTATTTATATACAAAAAAATAAGATATAAGAGCATAAAATAAACACATTTCTATGTCAATCAAATACCCCTACACTTATCTTTTACTCGTCCTCGAGTAAAACAAAAATTAAGAACTAACTAGATAGGTCACACTTTCGTAGGAAACACGATTGCATTGAGCGTATGCAACAAGCCGTTAAACCTCTAGGTGTCCCTAGTAGGACGAGTGGTGTCTCGTGAGGGTTTTCAGCGGATACTACCCACAAAATCCAAATGCAGTATGTGTGGATCTAATGTAACTACATGAATGCAAAGGACTTATGCAATTGAAAACAAAAATTGAAAATAAAAATTGAAAACAAACATTGAAAACACGACTTGTTTCAGGAAAGTGGTTCAACAAATTAAGTTAACAATTTCTAGTCAGTTGATTTTATTTTAGATACCTCAACTTGTCAAAAAAATTCAATATAAATCAAGTTTTCAAATGTTAAATTCCAGTTTGGCCAGTTAGTTCGGTCGATAACATAGTGCAGCCATGAAATAGATTCTTAATTTGCTTGGCACAGTTTGCAAAGTGGTATTATTATTTTCTCATGTATGGCCAGTCAAATCAATAAGGTCAAGAAGTGTTTGGGCATCATCGCTTATTCTTTATTCTATAAAATTTTAAAATTTATGATTAAGTACATACACCTAACTTATAAGACCAAGGTTTACCACCCATGCACTGCCATGCGGACTAACGGAGAGTGGGTAAAGAGCTTGGCGGATTGTGCAGGCCGACTTTGACTTTGTCAACAACGAGTCGGTAATCCTTAGGTGTCCAATCTCATAAAATGAGACCAAGATATTCCAACGCTGACTTTGTCAACAACATGTCAGATAGAGCTTGGCGGGTTTGCACACCAACGCTAGATATACAAGCAATGTTGGATACCCTTGGATTATTATTATTACTGAAAATATAAGAAATGGAGAGATTACGCGAATTCAACTTAACACAACTTAGTTTTAAAGATTCGAAAAGCCAATATAAGTATTTTAAGTCCTCCACTTATTTAAACAAAGACTACAATATAGAATAAATTTCATGGCCATCACCTAAGAATCTCCCTATGTACCAGTTACACTATTATCCCTCAAAATTAAACTTTTCATTATATTTCATATTCGATCTTAGCTGAGAGAAAAAAAATACTATCAACTGATTAACAATCGTTAACTTATTATGTTGTATCAATCTAAAATGAGTCATGTTTCAAAAAGAAATAAAAAAAATTATGGTATGTTACTACGATCTAAAATGCATGATGATCCTAGTTAAATGTATGAAAAAAAGAAAAGGAAAAGTTAAAGAAGAATAAAAATGAATGCAATGCAGACTCCCCCCACACTTGAAGTAAACAGTGTCCACACTGTAACGTTTCCTAAATTTGAAAGATCGTACCCAAAGGTGAATGAGATGCAAAATTATTTGAAGAATGAAATGCAGTCTAGCTATATGTAAGAATGGATCATATGTACAATGATATATGTGTTTACGATGCATGCGATGCAAAGAATTCCACCAACTTTTTCCCCCACACTTGGTTCTAGCCCTATGAGTCCCATTCCCACTTTGTAGCCATGTTTTCTAACAAGCAAGAGTTTTTGAAAACCATCTCATCTTTATACCTAGATTTATAGTCCAGCAGATAAATGTCCAGGGTCATCCTAACATGAGGATTGTCAACCAAGCTAGCATTCCAAAGATAATTCATGTGTTCAACAAATTTATCAGTGTAATTGTTCAAAAATTTGTGATCGTATATAAATTCAGTGAAATTTGAATTTTGAGTGTTGTTCAAAACTATGTGATCACACTTCTCAGTTTCATTACTGGAAAACATATTTTCGACATTGACAATATCAGGCTCGTTTGAAACCTCAAAATCAAAATTTTCAAATTTGGATTGGTGGCTTGATTCTATTTTGTCCTCATTTGGTAACTCATCCTCATACAATCCAAAAAATTCATGTTCATTAAAATCCATTTCCACTTCTGAGTTTTTGAAAAATTCAACATCTTTATTTTCCTTAATTTCAAAATTTTCAAGTTTCTCCCAGCCTGAAAGAGGAAGATCAAATTCCATGCTTAAATCTTTTTTCTGAAAAGAATTGAAATCCAAATTATTTGTTGAATTTTGAACAACTTCATTCAGATCGTTATTCTCGATTTCTAAAGTTGTTATTCGAAAAATTTCACTATCAGTAAAGAATGGATTATTTTCTGATTCATCGCATGTTTGAATTTGATTTTGTTGCTCGAGTTGTTCTTTAAAAGACGTCATTAAAGAAAGAAGTTCATCAAGTTGTCTATCTTTTTCACCAAGCTGTCTATCTTACTTTTCTATCCTCTCTCTAAGAACGTTAAGATGATATTCCTCAGAATCATTGATTTGAGAGCTCTCGTTCTGGATTTCTTGATTCTCAAAATTATAGTCCACATCAATTTCACAATCAAAATTATTTCCAATGTGGTGGTTGTTTGAATTTTAAGAAAAATGGAAATGATATTGGAAATCATTTTGATCATAAAAATTATGTTCGTAACCAAAACTGTTAAAATTTAAGTGATTTTGATTATTTTCAAGATGTTGATATGGGCTATAATTTTGAAAATTTTGGTTTACAACCCCATATTGATGTGGATCAAAGCTATATTGGGATTCAAAGCCATTTTGATGTGGATGTGGCCCATAATCGAAATTATTGAAATTTGAGTTGAAATCGCAATTTCGATTATGTCCATGATTTTGAAAATGTTGGTCATTTGAATTTTTTTGAAAATTGTTAGCATTGGGCTCACGAAATTTTGGAAAATCTTCCCTCATGAGTTGTAATTCATACTCATACTCTTCAGGAGGACGTCTACTTCGATTATTATCCCACATTTCTCTCAATGAATTCTTTGAATAAGACATTTGAAATGAAATCAAGACAAGATAGAAATTATTCTTAGTTCAAAATAGTATAAAAGAATGAGTTGTGCTCTATTAATTAACTGACTCAATTAGAAGGGGGAAGAGGGTCTTATGGCCGTTCACGTATAGTATAAATACTAAGGGATACGACCAATGTTTTACGGGTAGTATGCAACCTCTTTTGCTAATAGTTCAATAAATTGAACTACTATATATCCGCGATCCAATTATACGAGACAGTTAACTTCACAAAGCACCACTTTTCAATTATATTATTTTGCAACGTCTATTTTATTGTTGAAAACAATGAGAATGAAGATTTTAGTTATGGAAATATCGGTCAACCACAAAAATTCAGAAATATCAGTCATAGAACAGTCACGGAATAATAACAGAAAATTAAAATATTGTACAAGCAAGCCGCTGCCCCTATAGAAAATTTTTACAAGCAATTTCTATAAAAAAAAATTAACCAACTGCAGCACCTGTAGAGTTAGAAAATTTTATAGTGGTGCTTGGCGGTACATCCAGAACAGTTGAGTAGCACTTACAATTTGAATTTCACTGTTTGTAGATTTCTTGATCTTTGATTTCCTTGATTTGTTTGCTTGAGTCTTGTTCTCTTTGGCCTTTGATTCTTTTTCTTTGAGTTTTGAACTTTTTTTTTTGAGAAAGAAAACAAATAACACAAAAAGAAAAAGAATATGACAATTGACTAGGAACTAAACTCAAGAAAAACCAAAACCAAGCTGAAAAAGAAAAAAAATTAAACTAGACTCAACAAACACACAATTGAAATCACTCAATCAACCAAGGGTCAAGTGAACGCACAAATATTTATGCAGTACAAACGGTTTGTCTCACAATGCAAAAGTTTGGTTCAAGAAAGGCCTAGGTCCGAACTTAACTCAACTTCAAAAAAAAAAAAAAAAAAAAAAAAAAAAAAAAAAAAAATGGACTCAACACAGTGCAAAAATGCACTCAAAAATAAGCCACACTCAGGCGCACTAAATATTAAAGTCAGAACAGACCTTGTATTCACCAAAATCAGACGCCTTCTTTTACAGTAAAAGCTTTGACTTTAATACCTATCCACAATTACCTTGCCCCCAATTATAAAAGGATACAGATCTACTAAAAGACAATATGCACGAAATCAGTAAAAACTTTCCCCATTTCAATTCGCACTTGGAATTCTCGATGAACCAATAATCTCGTGCCCCCTAGTTTTCTTACTGAATTCGATTGCCTTACTTTCTGGGCTTCAAATCAGATGGCAGGGTTCAAGGTGTTCGCAGTTGTTCGAGGCTTCCTTCGTGGAAAATTCGCAACTGCAAATTAAAATAAAAATCCCAAACGAAAATCAAAAAGGGGAGTTTTTGGCCTGTGGGAATTTCAAACTGTTGAGAGGTGAGTCTGATGGGTACTGGAAACAGGTGACGGGCGGTTAGGGGGTTCGAACTGCAGTTGGGTGATTTGGACTGGCGTTTGAACGTGGAGTTTGCTGTGGTAGCCGTGAACTGTTGTGGAAGGGATGGTTGAACGTGAGTGGTTGAGGGGGTATGATGGGGTTTGCTGTTGGCAGAAGGGGAGATGGTCGTGCAAAGGAATTGCCGTATAGCAGTGTGGCAATGGTCTGTGGAAGATGGATTGTGGCAAAGTAACGCGAGGCTTGTTGAAGTGAGTGGTAGGAGAATTTGCAGCAAGGATTTATGATGTTGTGGTGAGTGTTGATGGACTGTGGAAATTTTGTTTGTGGTGTTTGTGGATCTGAGGGAAGGTTTGCTGGCGTGAGGGTGGATGAATTGATAGGGGATGGTTTAAAAGGCAAGATAATAGGAATGGAATCTTTTTTTTTAGAGGAAGACTTGTAAAAGAGGAAACATGTAATTGTTGAAGAAGAGGGGTAGTTGGTTGATGCGTGGGGGTTGGGTGACGTGATTGCAGAAGTGGTCTGAGGTTGCTGTGATGCTCTTGTGCGATTTGGTATGGAAGATAAGGTTGTGATGGAGAATGGAGAAAGTATGGGTTGGGTGACGTGATGGATAGTTTGGTGAATGGTAGAAGATGTAGCAGTACGTGGAAAGGTAGGAAGGTGGCAGTAAATAGAAGAAGAAAGAAAAAGATTTTTTAAGAAAGAAATCTTTGTAATTGTTTTTTTTAGAGCAAACTTGTACGAGAGGGAAAGAAATCAGTTGTAAAAGGAAAGGAAATAAATGAAAAGTGGGAAAGAGAAAGTACGGTGAAGGGAAAGAAATCAAACAAATTTGGCTTTTTTTTTATGGATGATGACACCAATATAATTAATATACCAAATCACAAGTCAAGATTTTTTTTATATAGATATATACAAGAAGACAAAAGAAAAAAAAATAACTAACACGAATCCGAAATTAAATAAATAACAAAATTTAATGTTGCCTCCCCGGCAACGGCGCCAAAAACTTGTTCGTCGCTTTTCTATGAACTAGAAAAGCGCGAATTTTAAAATAAATACTGCAAGCGAACAGGTGTGTAGCATACAGGTCGAACACAGGGAGGCAAATTAAATTAAATTATTTAAATAATCTTTTGGGCGAGTAAGACAAATCTTTGAGGTTGGTTTTGAAAGCAAACGAAATTGAAACTGCGATCCGATTCAGAACAAATCTAATTGAACCGACGATCAAATCACAATTATCAATTGGAAATTAAAATGCAAAACAGAAATAAAATGCAGAAATTAAAATTGCAGGAAAAGAACAACAAAAAGTAAAGTTAGGAATGTCGTTGAAACTAATCAAACGACTAATCGCTAATAAAAAAATGTAAAATACAATTGGTGTTCTACCAAAACTAATTGTGAAGACAACACCAATTGCTAAGAAAAAGAAAAATGCAAGAAAATAAAAGAGAACTAGAAACTTTATTAATGGAGAAGAAGAGAAAATAGGATACAGAATAATGGATGGTGGCTACAATGATATTACAAGGGTATATATATGAGATAACCAAACCCTAACCCTAACCCTAACCCTAATACAATGATAAATGGGCCTCAGGGAATTCACCAAAAGAGTTTACAATGAGAATCTCAAATGGGCCTTAGTTATATCTATTAAATTTTTGGCCTTTCTTCTTTTTCTCTTGGTTCTTTGACAAGCCTCCCTTGATTTGAGATGTGCATGACCTTTTTATAAATCATTTTCTTGTCCAACAGCAACTGGATGTGGGATCTTCATATACAATTCGTCAAAATGTAAATAAATAGCAATCTGTTCTCTATTTCTCTACTTTTCTGGTTGTATGCGGGCTGGGTTGGAATATCTGTAAAAGTAACAAAACAATACCCAAGTAATATTTATTTATATACAAAAAAATAAGATATAAGAGCATAAATAAACACATTTCTATGTCAATCACTATATAAAAATTATATTTTTGATTCACTACATTTCATTAAATAAAAATCATATTTTTATTATCATACTTCATGTATATTTTTTTCGACGCTTCATTCTATATAAAAATTATATTTTTATTATTCTACTTCTTATACAAAGATCGAAATTTTATATCATCGCTATAAAAAAACACATTTTTATTTCAACATATATATAATAAAAATCAAATTTTTATTTCGCTACGTATATAAAGATCGTATTTTTATATCCTCTACCCTATAAAATTTTTATTTTTATAATCTCTACTATATAAAAAAGTCATAGTTTTATTATCATACATACATAAAAATTGAATTTTTATCCTTCCTACATACATATAAAAGTCGAATCTTTATAATTCTAAAAATCTAATCTTTTCGTAATGAAAATACACCCTTTTCACTGTTAAATATATAATATTTTCTTAAGGAAAAATCATATTTTTTATATTACCTTTCAACACTAAAAATCGTATAATTACCGGAATAAAAATCGCCCTTTCTTCATGAAGTTATATATATGAAAAGTAAGCTATTTACTTTTTAAAAATCATATCTTTTCATGTATAAAAATCAAACCTTTCATGTATAAAAAATCCAACCTTTCTTTCATTAAATTTTTTAACTTCTCTAGTTATAAAAATTATAAACTTCTTCATTATAAAAATAAAATCAGAAAAAGAAAAGAAAGAAAGAAAAAAATAAAATTAAATTAAAATAAACTTACAGTGTTTTAGATCGGAGGGGGGGTTTCGTTGTTGCGAGGTCGGAGCGGGGTTCAGAGGGTTGCGAACGGTGGCGTCGTGGTCTCGATTCTTACGCGAGGTGGAGGGTCGAGGGCGAGCTGTGCTTGCGGTGGGGAGAGGAGGGAGAGAAAGCAGAGGAAGGGGGGAAACGGGGGGGGGGGGGGGGGGCTCGCCCTCCGATGGCGGCGCGCCAGCAGGCGCGGCGGCGCCCTGATCGGAGGAGCGACTCCTCCTCCTTCATCTTCTCTTTTTTTTTCTATTTATTTCGTTCTGAACAAAGAAGGGGGGATGTGGAGAGAATATATATATTTAATTAACTATTTTTAATTTCAAAAAGGTACCCTTTTATTTTGACCTCGAAACGAAACCCACCGCCTATCGTCCATAGCTAATTACCCCAATTCCGAACACAATGGGTTATGTATCGTAAGCTGATTCAATCGTTTCGATCAGTTTTCGCCAAAATCAAAATATAACTCTATATATTGAATTTGAACGCACATTTAAATTTACCAGGGCCACATACGGACTCTAAAAATTTCCGAAAAATATTTTCTAGCTTTGTATTGACGATACGGTCCTAAGAAAACTAATTTCGTCGAATTCTGAGACCGTTTGAAAAATGGCCATTTTCCAATCGATTAAATTCAACTAAAATGGTCAAAACACGTTTACCTTCGCCACGCTCACATATTGATTCGAAAAATTACGAATTTTGAAATCTAGCAATAACCTGACATCACGGATCCAACAAAAGTGGTTTCGTCGAAAACCGAGGTCGTTTGCAAAATTTCAATTTTTAAGGGCCAAAATTCCATAGCGATTATTCTGAATTTTCAACTGGGCATATCTTTTGATTCCTGCTATGAAATTTTGATTTTTCGGATTCATTGGACAGATGTTCTCAATTAGATTCTAATATTTTTGGTATCGCTAAAATCTGGTTTATTTTGCACCCGGTACATTCATTTGAATTTTGAAATCGAATTTTCAAACTACCGCGCCATTTTCAATTCCTTTTATAATTTAATATAAATATTTATATTCTAACGATGATTCAAATAAATATATACGTTGTAATTCTATTCAAAATAAATTTCTCGTTGTTATTATTTAAAATAATTCATTTTAAATAATCAAAATTCGCTAAAATTGCCCCAAAAAAATTTAAATTGGCTCAGAATTTCCGGGTTATTACAATCTCCCCCACTTAAAACTTTTCGTCCCCGAAAAGGAACGAAGCCGAAAGTTGTTTAATTAATCAACTCAACTTTCATTATTTTACGGTTTAAGTTCTTCAACTTTTCAGTTACTAAGAACTTTTCAAAATTTTCAAAAATTTGGTTAACACCCTAAATTTTCGAAAAATTTCGCCATAACCTCCCCTACACCGGGGACTTCGGGATATTTCTAATAGCCTCCCTTGGCCCTCACCAATCCAAAAAGAAAACGAAACAGCCAATCGGTTAGCCAATCGGCTCATAAAATCATCCAAACCCAAAGAAATACAATAAACATGTACCCATTTGTCGGACAAACAATTTTATTCTTCTGCTCTAGCCTCCTTGCTATGACCTGTTCAATGTAAGTACATGTATATGTATGCAAATGCGACAAATTTTCAATACAATTCAATATTTGGTTCAATTTGGCTAAATGGTTCAACATTTAATTAGTTAAACAATAATCAAACAACACAACCATCAATCAATTAGTTGATTATCATTTCAAATTCATAACTTTGATATATATACAGAAAATCATGTTTTTGATGCCAACTCACAACAATAGCCCTATCTAGTTTTGGTTCTCACACCAGTCTAATGGAAATATATAGAAATCCCACTTTTGTCACTCGAACATAAATTCTGATGATGTTTCGAACCACCATCAGAACATCCAAGGGCGACTAGAGTGTGATTCTATATGCATCCAGTATATTAAAACTTCAAATACACGTCGACCAGACGTATATGCAAAATCTTTATATACTAGATTGTCCAAATCAATACAAGTAAATATTCAAATACGTATAATTGAATTTAATTTTACAAAACAAAATTTTTTTTTACATCCAAAAACATACTCTTCACACTCGTTCTAGGATACTACTGATCCCATCTCTAACGAGTCATTCTCATTGGATATTACTAATCCAATCTCTGATGAATTCTTTCGTTTGGTTCTAACGTGTCTTGTTCTCGAGCTTTGTAAACCAAAGCTCTGATACCAAATGTAACAATTGAGAATTTCGCTCGATCCGAATCGATCGCTAAACCAACCAAGACCGCTCGAAACCCCTGATTGTTTTGAGAACATGACAAACCAGAACGCAAACAGAAGAACATTTCATTTTATATTACAACAATTCCATCAGAATACAAGAATATACAAAGTATGAATGAATAAAATACATTCAATAAATATCAGAGGTTTAAATTACATTACATAGCAGCGGAAAATAATACAATACACAACTAGAAGAGATATACTGATACAGAGCTTTCCGGATATCATTCCAGCTGTAAACCAGGTTCCTGTGAATATAAATCTGCAAAACCAAAACTACTAGCTGCCCGTGTCGAAATAGGGGCACCCAGAGTTTAGGTTAAAACAATAAACTCCAGGTCAGTCATGTGACTGGTGTGAGAACTAAAACAGTTATTAATCTTTATTTTTAAGGTTAGGTAAATCAAGGGACCACGCCGTATAGCATGGAACGGGTTTCCTCCCAAGAATACCGGTGCATAAAATAACAGCGCAATGCTAAATAAAGAAAAATGAAGCTATTTAAGACCCAGGTCCCATCACACGATGCAACGCAAGCCGGAGGATAGGGTTTTTACCTTATAATAGCCAACGAATGCTTGATACACTAAAAACAAATCATTTGATACTATTATAAGTGCATAGTGTATAAAACAATTTCAATCATAACTATCAATCATAGACGGCATAAGTACCCCATACCACTATGTCGCCATACTGGGCTCTACAAATAAAACCGCAAAGTCACGTATTGGAAGTTGGATTTCCATCTGTGAACCGAGGCAAAAGATAGTCCTCTACCGATTCGAGACTGTCTAGCCCGAGCCTCAGGACCCAGACACAGGTGAGCCCTTGGAGCGACAGGGCCGGTCCACCAATGTGGATTAAAATGCCTGAACACTACGTTTCCCCGCCCTTTGGGGCGTAAATGAGCCAAATGACTCCATCGGCTCCACACAGTCACCGATATATCCGAGGCGCCTCGCAACAGCAACAACCACATAAGTCAAACTCGTCAAGGCGTGTAAAACCACTGACGCCACTTCTAGCTTGATGGAAACGCATGCCTTCCCTGAAGTCCTCTCCCGTTTCTGGTTCACAACCGGGGTGTGAGGCTCGCGAATAAACGCTACACAAAGCTATGCCACACAGGTCGTGCTTTGATCATCAACCACAAGACTCTGCTTTTCAACAGAAGCCTTGATCATATTGCCACTTAGGCAATTCACTCCATGCGTTTGATATCCATCAATATATAACCTCTGAACTCGTACGTCTCAGAGAAGGGCGTTAAGAAAGAGAATAAATTCTCCGCTGCCAAACAGATATATATTTAATAGAAATAAATCACACAGAATAAAATCCAATGTCAGACACACAGTCCATTTACAAGTTCGTTCTGGGTCTGAACGAAGCCGGAGGCACCTTGTACCTCGCATATCCATCGATCTCCAAGTGCGTCTGGACGATCACCAACTGATTCCCTCCTCTTGGGTGTACGACCCAATAAAGATCATCAGTAATCACCCAAACGACGTGAAGACCTCCGGTCGTCAACCACCGTCTTCATCCTCGACACCACGTCGAATCAGTTATTCAGAATGGGATAAACCCGGTCTTTCTGAATAACTCGCGTATATAATAAACAATTGTTACACAAACACAACATACACCTCATTCCAATTCAGAATATTCTTTTATTCAAATATTCTTATACTTTGGGAAAGGTTCCCATTAATTTTATCAAAGATAAATTCTTTAATCTTCCTTTGAATATCAATTCAAACTAGTCGGGATTAGCGAACCACACCGAAGTAATCATTTATTTTATTTCCCAATCCCAACCTATTCATCCCATGAAGTAAAACTGGTCATACTTCATATCTAACACCACGGTGTTATCAGTAAATTTAATTACCATCTCACGTTCAAATCTAATTAAAGATTTAACTATCGCCTGGAGCAAAACTGGTGATACCCCATTCTCGATCACTTCAATCTAATTAAAGATTCATTAAAACTCCACTTAGTTTTAATCTTCCCAAAAATCAATATCCTGTCTTTAACTGAGATAAAGAACCAATGTCTTTTAAACACGGTTGACGATAAACCCAAAAATCACCTTCCATTAATTATCGGGTTAAAGAACAAGTGTTATTTAAAAAACTGTTCACGATAAACCCAAAAATCAATTCAAATTCAATTCCAATTAAATACCATTTAATTGGTACACTTCATTAAATCTAAATAAAAAGATTTAATCTTTTTCTCAACTGGGTTTAAGAACAGTGTTAATGAAGACACCATTCACGACAAACCCATATCATATTTGATATTAAATACAAGTGTCTGAATAGAAAATATATCGGCTTATATTCAATACCAAATTCTACGACCAACAAATATCGTATTGGAAATAACGATATAAATATATCTTTCAAATTTCCATAACAATATCTGTATAATCACGAAATCCAACATCGAAATATTCCAAAGACAATTTCGATTCAAATCCATTTCCACTTTATATATTGGAAATTCTGGTTATTTTCAAAACCATTTCAAATCCACTTTATTTATTTTAAAAATAAACGGGATTATAATTCTAGTTCAAAACTAGTTCATTTCAATAAAAATCTATTTTAATATTTTCAAATATGGAAATTTTCATCCCAATTCTTCACAAATCATTTCTTATGATTTTACACAAATTATTGATATTTTTAATAATTTTATCAAGGCCCGTACAATCGATTTCCATCAACGGCCATCGAACTGCACTTACAGCGACCTTTTCCAAATTTGATTTGGACATAATTCCAAATCCAACCGTTAGATTTCAAATTTCTAATATTCGTTAGAAAGCTCTTTTCGATACGAACCCAACAGTTCCGGTTTTAGGAGAATCCGACGGTCGGATCTCCCGTAATATCCACTCGAAGTCAATGGTCGAAATTTGCGAACTGCCGCAGCGCGGCGCGTTCTATTCAGGCCATTATATATATATATATATATATATGTATATATATATATATATATTTCATCGATTTCCTTTTTAAAACGTATTTTATAAATCGTTTTAAATTCGTTTTCAAAACGATTTCAACTTCATATTCAATTTCGAATCAAAATTGAATATTTCACTTCATCGATATACAAATGATAATATTTTCAAAACGTTAAATTTTGAAATCACTTTCTTTTCTATATTCATTGTAAAAATGAATAAAATCGATATAAATGTCATTCACGTCAAAATGGCATCAATCTAATCAACACGACTTTTATTCAACACATGAATGTTTATTCTATTCAACACATGAATATTTTTCAATTCAACACATGAATTTGTTTTTAATTCACACATTAACTTATTTTCTATTCAACACATGAATTTATTTTCTATTCAACACATGAATTTATTTTCTATTCAACACATGAATTTATTTTCTATTCAACACATGAATATATTTATTTTTTATTCAACACATGAATTTATTTTCTATTCAACACATGAATTTATTTTCTAAATTGGAATGATGCCCAATCAATTATCATATAATGTTAATTATATGGATTTTCTACAACACATGTATATAATAGCAACGATAAATAATCAACCATCATCCAGAGTGCACCACTCAACCGCATAAGCATAAAATATAAATAATTAACGCTTACACAGTCTGTCAACCCCTCAATTGACATACAACTAAACAATCGGGATTAGTGTACGTCAAATATCATCCCAATACCCATGCGGGGTTTCAGATCAACAAACACATATTTTATTTGTGCGGTTGGGCGATGTGTAAAATTTATCGTCCCAATCAATATCAGTCAAATCAGTGTATATAAACAAATCATTCGATTTGTTTATAAATATTTATTTTATATATACTTTAATAATCATTTTTTTAACTATAAAATATTTTCCACTATAAAATATTTTATTTCATTCCGCATCACACAATCAAATTTCAGTACACATCAATCAAACAGACAAGCCGTCCACGGTCTGTGGACGACGGGTGTCGGGTGCTACTAAGCACCGTCTGCATCCTAGCATATATTTCAAACTAAAAATAAATTAAAGGCGAGGAGTTCTCACCGAAAGCTAAACCAAACGCCGCGACTCTTCATATGTAGAACATCTTCGCCATGCTTCCAACGAGATCTGTTACATCCGGTTCACATTAAATATCACATTTTATAATTACTCTATATGGATAAAAATCACATTTTTATACCGCTACTATATAGATAAAATTCTATCTTTATACCGCTACTATATAGATAAAAATTCTATCTTTATCCTTATCACTATATAAAAATTATATTTTTGATTCACTACATTTCGATAAATAAAAATCATATTTTTATTATCATACTTCATGTATACTTTTTTCGACGCTTCATTCTATATAAAAATTATATTTTTATAATTCTACTTCTTATACAAAGATCGAATTTTTATATCATCGCTAAAAAAAACACATTTTTATTTCAACATATATATAATAAAAATCAAATTTTTATTTCGCTACATATATAAAGATCGTATTTTTATATCCTCTACCCTATAAAAATTATATTTTTATAATATCTACTATTTAAAAATCATATTTTTATTGTCATACATACATAAAAATTGAATTTTTATCCTTCCTACATACACATAAAAATCGAATCTTTATAATTCTAAAAATCTAATCTTTTCTTAATGAAAATACACCCTTTTCACTATTAAAAATATAATATTTTCTTAAGGAAAAATCATATTTTTATATTACCTTTCAACACTAAAAATCATATAATTACTGGAATAAAAATCGCCCTTTCTTCACGAAGTTATATATATGAAAAGTAAGTTATTTACTTTTTAAAAATCATTTCTTTTCATGTATAAAAATCAAACCTTTCATGTATAAAAAATCAAATCTTTCTTTCATTAAAAATTTTAACTTCTCTAGTTATAAAAATTATATACTTCTTCATTATAAAAAGAAAAGAAAGAAAGAAAAAAATAAAATAAAATAAAATTAAACTTATATTGTTTTAGATTGTAGGGGGGTTTCGTTGCTGCGAGGTCGGAGCGGGGTTCAGGGGGTTGCGAACGGTGGCGTCGGGGTCTCAATTCTTGCGTGAGGTGGAGGGTCGAGGGCGAGTTTTTCTTGCGGTGGGGAGAGGAGGGAGAGAAGGCAGAGGAAGGGGGGCTCGCCCTCCGATGGCGGCGCGCCAGGAGGCGCAGCGGTGCCCTGATCGGAGGAGCGACGGTTCCTCCTTCATCTTCTCTTTTTTTTCTATTTATTTCGTTCTGAACAAAGAAGGGGGGATGTGGAGAGAATATATATATATATATTTTTAATTAACTATTTTTAATTTCAAAAAGGTACCCTTTTATTTCGACCTCGAAACGAAACCCACCGCCTGTCGTCCATAGCTAATTACCCCCATTCCGAACACAATGGGATATGTATCGTAAGATGATTCAATCGTTTCGACCAGTTTTCACCAAAATCAAAATATAACTCTGTATATTGAATTTAAACGCACATTTCAATTTACCAAGGACCCATACGGACTCTAAAAATTCCCAAAAAATATTTTCTAGCTTCATATTGATGATACGGTCCTAACAAAACTAATTTCATCGAATTCTGAGACCGTTTGAAAAATGGCCATTTCCCAGTCGATTAAATTCAACTGAAATGGTCAAAACACGTTTACCTTCGCCACGCTCACATATTGATTCGAAAAATTACAAATTTTGAAATCTTGCAATTACCTGACATCACGGATCCAACAAAAGTGGTTTCGTCAAAAACCGAGGTCGTTTGCAAAATTTCCGTTTTTAAGGGCCAGTATTCCATAGCGACTATTCAGAATTTTCAACTGGGCATATCTTTTGATTCCTGCTATGAAATTTTGATTTTTCGAATTCGTTGGAAAGATATTCTTAGTCAGATTCTAATATTTTTGGTTTCGCTAAAATCCGGTTTATATTGCACCCGGTACATTCATTTGAATTTTGAAATCGAATTTTCAAACTACCGCGCCATTTTCCATTCCTTTTATAATTTAATATAAATATTTATATTCTAACGACGATTCAAATAAATATATACGTTCTAATTCTATTCAAAATAAATTTCTCGTCGTTATTATTTAAAATAACTCATTTTAAATAATCAAAATTCACTAAAATTGCCAAAATAAAAATTTTAAATTGGCTCAGAATTTCCGGGTTATTACATACGAGCTAAGAGGTTTTATATTGGTAGAATCAATCGCATGGCGTGAATTGTCAGTGTGGCATGCCAAGATGCAAAAGATCAAGGCTTTTGTTGAAAAGTAGAGCCTTGTGGTTGATGATCAAAGCACAGCTTTAATTAGCATAGCTTTGTGTATAGCATTGATTCGTGAGCCTCACACCCCGGTATGAACCAGAAACGGGAGAAGGATCCAGGGAGAGTATGCGTTTCTTTCTAGCTAGAAGTGGTGTCATGGTATGGAGCCCAGACATTTTTACTTATGTAGATGATGGAATGAGGCGCCTCGTATTTGAGTCCCTAGTGGCTCTAAATTTACGCCCCATAGGGCGGAGAAACGTATTGTTCAGGAGTTATAATCCACTAAAGTATTTGTGGACTGGCCATGTGGCTCCTAGGTGCAGTTGCGGCTGAATCCTGAGGCTCGGGCTAGAGAGTCTCGAATTCGGTAAGGATGGTCCCTTGCCTTGGTTCATGATGGAAATCAAACTTCCAATACGACATATGCGGTTTTGATTGTAAACCTATATTTGGCGACATAGTATATGGTAGCTATGCCATCTATGATTGATACATTATGATTGAAAATGTTTCTGAAACATATATACACTAGTAATAATACCAAATGACTTCATTTTTACGTATCAAGCATATTTTGGCCATTATAAGGTAAAACTCTATCCTCCGATTTGCGTTGCATTGTGTGATGGGACTTAAGTATTATAATGGCTTAATTTTTCTAAAAAACATTGCGTTGTTTAACGATTTACTTTATTTCTTGCACGGGCAATCCAATGGAGTAAACCCGTTCCGCATTAGCGGCGTGATCCTGTGATTAGCCTTATTATTAAATTGGTTAAGTAAGATTTCTCATACTAGCCCCATGACTGGCTCGTAGTTTCTTTCACTTTGCAAACTCGGGTGCCCTTATTTTTACATGGGCAGTCGAGTGGCTTGTTTTGCAGATAATAATTTATTGAGCAGGATTCTGGGTCGAAGCTTAAAGCTGTGTCTAGAGCGTCGATAGTCTTCCGCTGTATTCGCTTATTGGTTCCGCTGCGTTGTATTAAATTTATTATAAATTACCTTCCGCTATATTATATTCGATGTACTCTGATATTATGTACTCTGATGTAACATTATTATAATGTTTATAAAATTCTTCTGTTATTGGTTCTGATGTGTTGCACGCCCAGAGTTAGCGTATGCGAGATTCGAACAGTCTTGGTCGATTTAGCGATCGATTAGGTCCGAGCGAAATCCGTATCGTTACAGAGTCGCTGAGCAATGTACTCTCGAACCAGCAATAACAGTTGATGCAAACCCGCTATTTAATGTGCCACCAATATCACATTAGAGAACTGTGATAATTTGAATTAAAGAAAAAAAATCTTTTTTATTAAATTTTGTTTTCTATGTTGAGGGAAACACTCTTTTGATTCTTCGAACTCATGATATTTCAAATTTAATAAAGCAGAGCCAGCCTATCAAATCAGTGAGTTTTACTGTTCATAGTATTGAACATGTAAAATAGATGAGACACTATCAATGAGATATTTAAAACAACAGTGTACTAATAGTGAATTAAAAAATCATTCAACTTGTAAAAATAGTTACCAAATTTAGCTCTTTACTGACTTCTTATTTAGTTAAAATGGTAAAATTTATCTAACATTTTTTTTTCCATATTTAGGTTTTCTTTAATGTTTTGTTACGTTCCTATAAAAATGTAAATCATCAAGAATTACCCTCTACCTTACTTTTGAATTGATGTTTTCTTTGGTGAACATTGCTTTATCAAGCAAATATTACTTTTCCTTCTTTTATGATTTCTTTGATATTTTCTTTTATATGTACGATAAAGTTGTTTCTTGGATTTTTCAATTCATAGGAGTAATTTTTTTAATTGAAATCATTATTCTAACCCCTAATTTTCTTTGCTGAATACTTGTACAATCATTTCTTCTTAATATAATGTTGATAGCAAGTGTTAAGTTTATTGAGTAATTGTAAAAAATATACCCAAGCATAAACATATACAAACAAAGAAATAGAAATATTTTGAAAGTTAATCAGCACAAACTTCTCATTAGGTTACTTACCATCTGCTTGCCTTTTATTCAAATCCATAGTGGTTTAAAATCGGATCGTAGAAAAGATTATATTATATATACTATAGTTGTTTTCTCTGAATTATATGTCAGAAATAAAATCGATGCAGAAATTTCATTCTTTGGATTATAACTTGAACCGTGGATAACAAATAAGAAGTGGTCAGATAAAAAAGAGTTTCCATAATCAATTTTTTTTCTTGATGCAAAAAAATTGGGAAAAAATTAAAATCCAATATCCAAAAAATACCAGTCAGAAGAAACACTCAAGCAAGGATAATAATTGCTTTGTTGAAATAGATCCACGTCACGTTTGGGGATCCAGTCGGCCAACAAAGTGTTGATATTCTTTTGTAACTACTGATGCGGTGGTAAATATAATTATTGCCACTTTGAGTAGAAAAGATATATACTTAATATCAGTTGATTAAAGGAATGAGAGGTCAGATGAAATGGGGAAGTGGAAGAAAGGAATATATCTTAAACCGTCAATCATCTTTCACATTAGGACATGGAAGATAATAAGTCGAAAGGAAGGTTACACATTGAGTGGACACGTGGGAAAAATTTAGGTAGCTGCTTTGCTGACATGTGCCTTCTCAAGCAACCAATGGTCGCCATTTTTTTCACACCTTTTTTTCACCACCTTTTTTCCTAAATTTACTCTTCCTTCAAGCCACTTCAGTTCCTTCTGCCACTTTTTTTAACTGATACTTATGGCTAAAAATCCCGTGACGCCCTTCACAATAACCCATCCATGTTGACTTCAACTAAAACCCAAATCTTTTACGAAGATGACAATAGTCATCTTATTGATGGAGGATCCTCCTTATTCTACGCAGGCGACTCCATGCCTTCTTATACTGGAAAATCCCCTCTTCATTAGAAAATCGCATTATAAAAGAAATCCCTTTATTTTAGTAGTCAAACAAATCGGTTGCCTTTCTACTATAGCAACTTCCTCTACTCTCCCAATCTCTAGTGCTAATTGGTAGTTCTCTTTTCTCTACCGCTTACTTATTGTCGTCAATTTACATTCCTCTATCTTCTTAGCTTCACAGTTTTTAGTCCATTCATGCCTCTCGCTTTTTCTCGCAATTATTACCATTTTAAGGTATTACTATTGTTAATCTCTATTGTTTGTTATTTGTGTTATATTTCAGTAATCTTATTATGTTTTCAAATTTAGTTTATTGCTAAATGTTAATTTTAGGCTTTAAGGTCAAGCACCTATTAGACATATTTAACCTAATTGTGCATTAAGACTCTTGATTTTATAGTAGACAGACACCCGTTCTTAAATTTTGAATGTATGTATTGTATTGATCCTTATTACTGGATAATTTATACGACAATACAATCCAAGAGTTTTCATATAATCAGGTTATAAATTTCTTGCTATGTCATATGATAAATTGCTTTTAAAATCAAACAACAAATTGCTTTAAAAAAATGTGTATTTCTTCTAATTACTGTGAGGTTGAAAGTATAAGGCTATATGACTATTTTCTAATCACCATCTTCATTCCATGTAAATTTATTATTGTTTTCGAACATAAAATTGAATTTAGCGTCTAAATAGGCAGTTAGTCGTTGACATGTCTGATTTATTTCATCTAATTATTACTGTAAGGTATACATGGTATAAAGTAAAATAAAATATAGTAAAAATAAAATTCAATTACCATAGGATTTTTGCATTAAAATAATAAAACTACCATTAGGTTTTGAAATAAATATTCTTGGTGATTGAAATGAAATGACTTATTGTTTGGAAAATATAAAAATTCATATTAATTTCTATCAAGAAGAAGGTTTGAGAAAGTAGATGCAAATGTAAGTTTGGATTTTAAAGGAAATACCATATATGACTATTATTTAGTATTTGATATATGCTTTTATTCTTCAAGAACTGGATGTGTATTGATTCTAAAGTGTAGATCATCTTTACTATTGATCATCCTATTTGAGAACATGTTCTCGATTTTGTAGGTTTTTTCCTCATTCCACTAACTGTTAATCAATTTTCATATTTTATCCCTCGTGATTACAAATAAACCATTTTCACTTTAAGTTTAACATACAATACCTATCCATATTTAAGTTTAAGTCCCTAGCTTAATCATGAACCTAATATTCAAAATTTTGAATAAAAATCATAAAGTACGTCACTAAATAAATGTTTAACCTTCTTTCATGTATGCATGCACGTAATCAATTATTCTTAACAGAAAATACTCTTAAACCTTAAGATACATTATTCCCATTTTTGTCATCAAAACAAACATGGGTCCCAAAAATATTTGTTCATTTTCCTTAAGGCAACGCCTCGATGTGTGGTAAAACTCAAACATCCTATGGACACAATTGCACGGGTACTCGGATATATTATTTATGTATGTTGTCAATTCAGATATAACCCTATAAACATAATTGCCAAACTAATTAGTTCTGCTTTCTTATCGACTGTTGTCAGAAGCTTAGTGCTTAATAAATTTTACTAGATCTGGAAGGGGAGTTTAATTGATTGAAATCTACATGAAATGATGGTGTGTTTTGGTAGTTGTTAGTTTAAATGAACGGATTTCACTAAATTACCTTAATGGTTCATTGTTTAGATGATATTTTTTTTTTAGAAAACATAGTCTCATCAATTAGCTATCTGTATAGTTTGTTTGAATTTTTTTGATTATTAGTATTCATTTTGAAAAGACCATTTTTTAATAGAAAATTATTAGTTTTTACTCCAAATTCATTCATTTAAATGTCATTGAAAAACTAAAATATGATTAAAGTATTTTTCTTTCCAACATGCATTATTAAATATAATATGTCCTTCACCAGGTTTACATACGGGATTGCCTATATCTAAAAAATTTGAAGTTTTGAACTCATATTACGAATGCTTCAGAGCTTAAAGCGAATTCATTTTACTAACTTATAGTTTCAATGAAACATCAAATAAGCATGAGGTTTAAGACCTATACAGTGTCTCCTGTTACTAAAAAAACTAAGAACTGCGTTTTCATGTATATTGTTCTGACATAATGATATATCTTAACATACGTACACATACGCACACACTTATATATATATATATATATATATATATATATATATATATAATCAAGAGCACCCTAAATAGTGCAGCATCCCTATAGCCCGCAGCTGAAGAGATAACATAAAAAATTAACTTATAATAAGTTGAATCATTACCCAACACCATAGTTTCAGACTCTTAATGGCAGATTACAGTATAATGTAATACATTGATTTGAACTCTGCTTGATTATGTTGTAATTTAACTTAGTAAACCTATTATATTAAATTATGTAGCAAAAAGTGAAATCAAACATTACACATCAACGTAATTGGGTTTACTTATTACATATGATAAACTGCTTTACACCTTTAAAAATTCTTCTAAACTATGATTTTTGTAACTGACGACGGCCTCGATACTCATGTAAGTTACTAATTGATATATTTACTGAGAAAAGCTTGTCTTAATAACTCCTCCACACCAATTTAATTCAACTGGACGTCGAGTGAAAATAAGAAGATTTGGACACCAGATTTATTTTGTACAAACGGATGATAAGTGGGAAAGTAGTTACCTACTAAATCATGATCAGCTTCAGGAAACCAGCATAAGGACTTGAAGTATTAAGCAGGACCTAAAATATTATCACACCGTTGCTACAAATAAGATCAGAAGTAATATTAACATAGTTTAACATTGGTAGATATGAAATATCGACGGATATGGATAAATACTATACCCCTTTAATGATGTAAGTCTGTCACACAGCTGTGGGCAGTAAGACAGACCACAAATTTTATAGAGAGTTTAAAAAACAGAGAATTGAACAATTTCCTGATAATTTTATTCAGCGAAGTCGAAAATGAATGCAAAGTACATTAATTGATAGTATGCTTCCATGAAGGACAGGTAAACAAGGTCAAATTTTGACAGAAATATGAATCCAAACAATATTTACTCCATATTTAAAAACATAAAAGTATTGCTGGTCTGAAATATCTCTTACGTCACAGCAGACTTAACTGAATGACAAAATTGGGTAGTAAAACAAAGTGTATTTAACTGGTGGATTGAGAACAACCCAGTAGTAGGAATACGAAACCACATCTTTAAATCTTTAAAACTTTAAAATGTAACTCCAATGAACCTATCAGACACACAATGGAGATGGTAGTTTATCTATCTAGAACACTTATTATACGGGCATACTATAATTATTTTCATACATGCACATATGTAGTGAGTAAAAATAGTGAACAGCGAAGAAAAGAAATGTGTACGTAATTGAAGGTAAAAAGTTAGTGGTGTTCAAGTAGAAGAATTAGAAAAACTGATGAAGTTATAAAAACCTGAATCATAATGGTACACCATAATTTGAAACGTATAGCGGCGGATACAGGGAAACTACTACGATGATTCTAACTGGGATGGATTATAGTGTAATTTAACTTTGTAAACATGTTTCATTAAATTAATTACCAAAAAATTTATTTCTAACAGCACACATCACAGTAATAGGGTTTGATTATTAACCAATATAAATTGGTTAAAGCGGCAAACGTTCTGAAATATTAATTTTGTAATTGGTGACGGCCCTAACAGTGACGTCGGTTACTGATAAACATATTTAGTCAAAAAATCTTCCCAACAATCTTTAGTCATGAAATTCAGTAAAAGTTAAACTAAAGAAGTATGAATTAGAAGTCTTACCTGTACTGGGAGACTATAATTATTATCATATATGGCAGTTAACAGGATCAGCGAAAGGTGAGGAAAAAGAATTTGTATGTAAGTGAATGTGAAAAAGTGGTGGTGTTCCACCATAAGATTTAACATAAATAAAGATGTTGTAAAAAGATGGATCATTACCCAAAACATGGGGTTGAAAGGACCACTGGCAGATTACATGAAAATTACTAAATTTATTGCTACTGGGATTATGTGTTTGACAATTTAATTACTAATACAACGTTTTAACCAAGATACTCGAATTCATTTGGTAAAAAAATTTATGCATGTATGTAACTGAAATGGAAATTAGGGAAAGGTGGTTTAAAACCAGGCCGATTTGGGAGCAAAGCATTTATGGCGTATAAAACGAACAGACCTAGATTGTAGTTACCTGTCAATCATCAGACTGGGTTCAAAATGCATTGAGGGAGGAAGGTAATCGGAGAGATAACGGGAGGATTAGGTTTGCGATCTTCTTAGAAGTCAAAATCGACCGGTTGGAATTGCAGAAGGGAAGAGGGGCAAATCGTTGTCTGCCTTCAACGTAGATGACAAAAGGGAAATCATTAATGGGGAAGGGGAAGAAGTATGAACGGTGTGAGCGTCATCCGGGAAGAAGAGGGGCCAGAAGCTGAGGAATGTTTTGGCGTAACAACGTGTAGGGCAGAAGTAGAACGGGTGACAAAAGAAGATGGGAATTGGGAACAATAACGAAAGAGCTAAGAATGTGACACATGTGATCTGGTTCTTCCTTTCCTATTTAAGTAATAGATAAGGAAGTGAATTTATAAACGGTGTTTATAAATAAAGTGGGATAATTACTATGGGATAATTTGGGATTTTAAATTCAATCTTGAATTTAAAAGTGAATTGGAAATCGTTTCGAAAAGGAAACATTATATTTTATTCCGGAATTCGGAATATAAACTGAATTGAGTTAAATCCAAGTAAGTTAAAATTGGAATTCGATTACATCGAAATCTATAAAATAATTTATTACCAAATGAAATAGAAATTGATATATATGATTAAGTTGAAAATAAATTATAACTGAATTATGGAAAAATGAACGATTAGGAATAATCAAAAATATTAAGTTGGATTTGGAAAATTGGATTAATTTATATTTAAAATAGACAAGAATGAGATTGAAATATATTAATAAACGAAGTTTAGACATTTATATTTAAATTAAATTAAAATGAGCTCGCCGCAGCGTGGTTGTTCGTAATTTGACGTTTCGAACTTCATTTGAGTATATAGAACTCAGTTTAAGTCGAAATTCTTTGAAACAAGAATCATCAGGACCGATTAAATGATAGTTTTCAAATAGGAGAGAAAAATCTGGATTTCGTCTTATAGATTTTGAGGTATGTCAAAATCAAATTTTCAGAAAAACAGCGCTATAATTGTTTAAAAACCATAACGGTTTATTTAAATAAATAAAATCCGAATTTCCTTGAGAAAATCCTGATTTGAGTTATAAAATAAATATGAACTCAAGTGGAATAGATGAATTGATTTTTTCAATAAAAATCGGGTTTTTAATTATCAAATAAAGTTAACTAATTTCAAAAGAAATTAGTTAATAAAGTTTTGGATCAAACTTGGCTTTGTTTAACTGAATTGAATTTGTTAATTTAAATTTGGAATTCGAATATGAAACTTGGATTAGAATTTGGAAGCGAGCAAGGGGTTTGAGTTTGATTTGTGTGGAAGTGAAAGCAAATATATTTGGACTTGATATGTTCAACTCAAACAAAGAAGCTAATTAGAAAATTAATTAGCAAATGGAAAGCGATTAAAGTGAAAAGTGTTGAATTGTTTCAATATAATTGGGAATCAGTGTATATATGTTAAACAGGTATGGAATGAAGTGTATAAAGAGATATAAATTGAGTGCCCGACAAAAAGGTACAAATTTAAATTCTATATGAGATTTTATGAGCCTATTGGGCAAGCTGCTTGGCTTTTTGATTTTCTTTTTGAGTGGAAAGGGTCTAGAGAGGCGAATTAGGGTTTGAGCTATTGAGGCATACAAAGGAGGTGCTAGCGAAATTTTCGGAAAATTTAAGGAGTCAGAATATTTTTAAGAAAATTTGATATTAGAAATCAATATATATATATATATATATATAATTCGTTAAGGAAACGAACTCAAAATAGAATATTATAAACAAAAAAGAAATCTATAAATTAAAATCTGGTAAGAATAGAAAGAGAAACATATACACATTTATAAATGGAGAATTGGTTTTATATGATGTTGATTATTTGAGATAAGTAATCTTATCCATTTTGAAGTTAAGAATGTTATTCAATCAAGGTCTGAGAGATAATTATACCCCCAACTTGATTGATTTCATTATTAACCGATAAATAGAAGGATTCAGTCTTGAAGAGTAATGTTTAAATAAGATTTAGTTGAATGCGGTATTTTGGATTGTTGTAACGATGTTTGACACAACATTCGTTTTAACCCAAGTAAGTGAAATTTTGGAAATATAATAATAAATATTTCCTAAGTATAGAATTAAATGAGTTTGAGAAACAAATAAGTAATTGGAATGTTTTCCAATTATAAATAGAAGATATTTTCTAATTATAGAAAATAAAAGAAGGTGATATATGAAAATGTTTTCCCAATAGCGTAAAAGGCCAAGATGATTGCTGAAAATATTAGGTTAACAAATATTGATAAGGAAATGGGAAGTGATTTAATTAATAAAATATTAATTAAGTGGCCCAATGATTGTTTGATGCTTTAGATGAATGTTTTTTTTTCTTCGATAGTTAAATAACTGACTATCGAAGTATTAGCCAATATCGTTGTCAATATGGTGAGACCAGTTGGATTGTTATCCAAGAACCACTCCTTATTAGCAATAGCAATGCGAATCAAATTATATAAAGACAATCGAAGACGGAGTAAAGTGCAAGGGCTTTCTTTGTTAATCCAAGGTAGAAATTGCATAAGATGGATTAACATAAATTGTACCTTCAGTTTCTTCTGTCCCAGAATGAACATATATGGACGAACGTCTGACAGAGTATTTCCAATGATCGCATATGTTGGTATGTACAAATATACATCTGATGGCTGAAAATTTATTCTCTTAGCATAATTTCCAGAATATCTTTGTGCAAATCAATTAGTGATTAACGGATCTAACAATGTGGCATTCAAAGTGATTGTGCTATCAATGAAAGGTAAGTAATCGTAACCTCAAGCCTCGCAACAGGGAAATTGTAAAAACCCGGAATTTCCGAACCAATTTAAAAATTTTATTTTAGCTATTTTAATGGATTTTAAAGATTTAAAATGAATTATTGTGAGAATTAATGATTTAAAATTTATTTAAATCGAAGTTAGAACGTGTAAATTTAAAAATTAATTAAAACGATCTTGAAATGGCGCAGTAGTTTGAAAATTCGATTTTAAACTTTGAATGAATGTACAGAATGAAATATAAATTGGATTTCAGTAAAACAAGAATTATTAGAATCTGTGTAATAATATCTTTCTAATGAATGTAAGAAACTAAGATCTCACTTTATAAATTGAAAGTTATGTCCAGTTTAAAATTAAGAATAGTCGCTACAGAATTTATATATATTTTAATTTATATATAGCCCTTAAAATAGCCATTTTGCAAATGACCTTCGTTTTCAACAAAACCACTTTTGTTGGATCCGAAATGTCAAATTATTGTCATGTTTTAAATTTCATAATTTTTGGAATTAATATGTGAGCGTGGTAAATTTAAATGTGTTTTGTTAATTCAGTTTAAATTTAATCGACTAGAAAAAGGCCATTTTTCAAACGGTCTCCAAATTTGATGAAATTAGTTTTGTTAGGACCGTATCATCAAAACATAGCTAGATTTATTTTTCTGTAATTTTTGGAATCAGTATGTGGCCCCGATAAATTAAAATGTACATTCAAATTCAATATTGACCATTAAATTAAATTTATATTTAAATTTTGATAAAAATTGATCGAAACAGTCAAATTGGATTATGAAACATATCCCATTGTGTTTGAAATGGGGGTATTTAGCTAGAAACGATAATCATTGGGTTTGATTTGGAGTTCGAATGAAAAATCTCAGTAATTGAAATTAAATAGTATTAAATTATATAGCATATAATATAAAAGAGGATGGTCAAACCCTAATCTTTCTCATATGCGGTCAACCCCCGAACAAGCCGTCGTTCCTTTTAATGGCCTAAAAAGCTCCAATTTTAATCCTTAAAAATCGATCAATCCATTCAATGGTTTGCCGAACTCATCAAATGAAAATCGAAGGGCGAAGAGAGCTCTTCAAATTGATATCAACAAGATGAGATTTTGTTGCCTATTTCGTTCGATTTTCATGTTCAATCGCTGATGGTTCAAGCACCATTTCAGGCGACAGGGGGGTGCGAGTTCGCCTGTGTTTAGGGCGTGGGCAGGTGGCTTCAAGGCCGTCGAAAGTGGAGGCTCTGATGGTGGTCCGACGAGGTGTTGGTGGTGCGGTAGCCAATTATTTTGGGTGACGATATGAGTTAGTTTTGTTTACTGAACGACGAAGAAGAAGCATAAGTGAATGGCCTTAAATAAAATACAATGTAATTAGTTTAATTAATTATTAATTAATTATTTAATAATGTAACCAATGTATTTAATATTGTATCTTCTTCATACGAGAACAGAATTCAGTGATTTCAGTTGCGTTGTGATCATATCATCGAACTCTACAACATGAAACTGAGCAGAATGGAAACGGAGCAGATCGGATTTTGAGCTAAATTAAATGGTCCTTTAATTTAATTTAAAAAGAGAAATTCAGAAATAAAGACTGACGGAGTGGAACCCAAAGTGAGAATTCTCTCACTAAAATATTTGTATAGTTATTTATTTTATAACTGAAATTATATGCCAATGTTGATTTTTATTTGTTATATGTGACATTGCTTGAGTTCAGCACATAAACTATTCATGACTCATCTGCACAAGAAGCGTTGTTTGAATATCCGACACTCATATTTTAAACAATGTGGATACACTTTGTGGTTGCTGAAATGTGATATAAATATCCATTTATAATTTGAACAGTGAGATTCCTAAATTCAATTGAATTGGAAAATTATATATATATATATATATATGCATTGTGTAATATATATGTATATGTATATGTGTGTGTGTATATATATATGTATGTATATATATATATGCGATGTGAAATATATATGTGTTGTTTAAAATATATATGCATTGTATAAAGTATATATGCATTGTATGAAAAATATATATGCATTGTATACAATATATATGCATTGTATAAAATATATATGCATTTTATTATATATATACATATATATGTGATGGTAAATAAAGTATATATATGATGTGAAAAATATATATGCGATGTGAAAAATATATATGCGTCGTACAAAAAAAATGAAATGCGGTAAAATTGATTGTGTTATGTAATAATTACCTGTTCGTTAAAAATATATTTTTTAATGTATATATGCGATATATAAAATGGTCATGTAATGAAATAAATATTTGTTCGCTAAAAGTATTATTTTTAGTTTATATATAAGATATATAAAATGGTCATGTAATGGAATAATTATTGGATTGTTAAAAATATAATTTTTAACATATGTATGCACCGTATAAAATTGTCATGTAATGGAATATTTAATTTTGATTTAAAATTGAAATGGAAGTTGGAATCATTTTTAAAACGAATTTATAAACGACTTATAAAATAATTTTTAAATGGAAATCGATGATATATACATTATATATATTTTATGTCTTGAATAGAACGCGCCACGCAGCGACCGTTTGCGAATTTCAACCATTAACTTCGAATTGGCATAACGGGAGAACCGACCGTCGGATTCTCCTAAAATCAGAACCTTTGGGTTCGTGTCGAAAAGATCTTTCCAATGAATATAAGAGATTTAAATTTGAACGGTTGAATTTCAAATTATGTCCAAATCAATTTCAGAAAAGGTCATTATGGACGCAGTTCGGTGGCCGTTATTGGAAACCGACTATACGGGCGTTAATAAAATTATTAAAATACGGAAAAATTGTGTAAATTTATAATAAATGGTTGGAAAAGATCTTAGATGAAAAATTCCATATTTGAAAAGATAAAAATATGTTTTTATCAAAATGAACTAGTTAATAACTAGAATAATAAGCCAATGTTTTTAAATAAATAAATTGGATTTGTAAATGGGTTTTAAAATAACCAGAATTTTCCAATGAATAAACTGGAATGGATTGGAATGGAAATTATCTTTGGAATATTTCAATATTGGATTCCATGATTATATGGATATTGTTGAGGAATTTGAAAGATACAGATATCGTTATTCCCAATACGATATCCGTAGGTTTCAGAATTTGATATTGAATATAAGCCGATATAATTTCTATTTCGAGCCTTGTATTTAATATCAAATTGGATTTTGGGTTTGTCATGAATGGTGTCTTTAATAACACTATTATTAAACCCAATCGAGAAAATAATAAATCTTTTAATTAAGATTAATGAAGTTTGCTAATTGATTAATTTAATTGGAATTGAATGGGAATGGGATTTTGGGTTTATCGTGAACTGTGTTTTAAATAACATTCGTTCTTTAACCCAAATTAACAATGAAGTTATGTTTTGGAATTTATAAATTGTAATAACCCGGAAAATGCGAGCCAGTTTGAAATTTTTATTTTGGCAATTATAGCGAATGTTCAATATTTAAAATAGATTATTTTAAATAAAATCAACGAGAAATTTATTTTGAATAGAATTCGGTGTATATATTATATACGTCGTCGTTAGAATATAAATAATTATATATAATTATAAATAGAATTGAAAATGGCGCGGTAGTTCGATAATTCGATTTCAAACTTCAATTGAATGTACCGGGTGCAAAACAATCCGGATTTTAGTGAAACCAAAAATAATGGGATCTAATTGATAATATCTTTCCAACGAATCCGAAAAATCAAGATTTCGTATCGGGAATCAAAAGATATGTCCAGTTGAAAATTCTGAATAGTCGCTATGGAATTCAGGCCCTTAAAAATGGAAATTTTGCAGATGACCTCGGATTTCGACGAAACCAGTTTTGTTGGATCCGCAGTGTCAAATTATTGCTAGGTTTCAAATTTCATAATTTTTCTAATCAATATGTGAGCGTGGCAAAGGAAAACGCGTTTGACCAGTTTCAGTTGATTTTAATCGACTGGAAATTGGCCATTTTTCAAACGGTCTCAGAATTCGACGAAACTAGTTTTGTTAGGACCGTATCGTCAATACGAAGCTAGAAAATATTTTTCTGGAATTTTTCTAGTTAGTATGTGACCCCGGTAATTTGAAATGTACGTTTAAAATTCAATATAGTGATTTAAATGTAAATTCAACGGAAACTGGTTGTAACTATCGAATCAGCCTACGATACATATCCCATTGTGTTCGGAATGGGGGTTAAACGCTATGGACGACAGGCGGTGGGCCTCGTTGTGATGACGTATGTAAAAGTCAACTTTTAAAATAATAAAATAATAAATAAAAATAAATAAAAAAAGAAAACCCCCCTTCCTCCCTTAAAACCTTCTGGCCCCCCCTCCCGATCATTCTTCTGCAAAAGAAAAAAAAAGGAAACGAAGACGCTCGCCATCGCCTCCCCAGGCGTCGCCGCCGCCGGAAGTACCCCCCCCCCTCGGATCGACAGCCGCCTCCCCTTGAACCCAAAACCACCGCCCGAACCCTCCACCGACCAACCCCCCCCCCCCCCCAGACGACGCAGACAGCGCGGAACCCCCCCCTTTTTCGCCTGAAACCCCCGCGCAGCCTCCGCCCTACCCGACCACCTGCTCCGCAGCCAAACTCCGACGCCGCCCTCTTCTTCCCTCCACTTCGCATAACACGGTGAGCATTTAGTTTATTTTACTTTTTTATTTTTGTTTTTGTTTTGCTAATTTCTGATTTAAAGAATATAAAAACTAAATTTTTTTTAGATATAAAAAACTGAATTTTTTTTAGAATATAAAAACTGAATTTTTTTTTAGATATAAAAAACTGATTTTTTTTTTAGATATAAAAACTGAATTTTTTTAGATATAAAAACTGAATTTTTTAAGATATAAAAAACTGAATTTTTAAAGATGCAAAAACTGATTTGAAAAAGAATTTTAAAAACTGATTTTTAAAGGAAATAAAAACTGATTTTATTTTAAGGTTTAAAATAGAAAAAAGGTTTAAACTTTGAAATAGAAAAAGGTTTAATCTTTTAGTAGAAAAAGATTTGAACTTGCAAAAATAAAGATCATATTTTAAAAAAAGAGATAAAAATATGATTTTTATATATTGAACTTCGAATTAAAAATATGATTTTTATATATTGAACTTCGAATTAAAAATATGATTTTTATATATTGAACTTCGAATTAAAAATATGATTTTTATATATTGAACTTCGAATTAAAAATATGATTTTTATATATTGAACTTCGAATTAAAAATATGATTTTTATATATTGAACTTCGAATTAAAAATATGATTTTTATATATTGAACTTCGAATTAAAAATATGATTTTTATATATTGAACTTCGAATTAAAAATATGATTTTTATATATATCGAACATCGATGTAAAAATATGATTTTTATATATGTAGTGGCTATGGGCGAAGAAACTAATTAGAGAGGAGAACAGTGAAGATTTCCTGCCTTAGAAGTGCCGTGGAGTTAGGATAGCTATCGGTGAGAACTTCTCACTCTTCAATTTCTTTTCTAGTTATATATATATATATATACTAGGATGCAGACGGTGCTTAGTAGCACCCGACACAATCGTCCACAGACCATGGACTTGTTTGTTTGGTTGCATAGATTAGTTTGATGATTTGATTTGAATTTGGTTGTTTGGTGAAATTGATTGATGTGTGAATGGCGTGGGCCTTCACTAGACCGGGGATAAGGCTAGGCCTTGTCCCGTTTCTAGTATCGTGCCGTTATGCCGCCGAAATTTTCTAAAATATGTTAGAAAAATAAAAATATCATTTTATTGAATAATTGAATTGAATAGAAATTCATAGGTTGAAATAAAATGTTTTATCGTTAAAAATATAATTTTTAACGTGAATATGAAAATAGTGAAGTGAACAAAATAAAATATTCATTTGTAAACCGGACGGTTTGTTTGTGTACACCTATTTGAATGACATTGATTGGGACGATAAATTTTACACATCGCCCAACTGCACGAATAAAATCCGTGTTTGGTTGTTTGAAACCCCACACGGGTGTTGGGATGAAATTTGAAGTTCACTCATCCTGATTGATTAAATATGTCGATCGATTGATTGCATGCTGTTATAAGCGTTAGATATCTTTATTTGATGCTTATACAGTGTAGTGCACTTTGGTTGATGGTTGATCATTTTTCAATGCTATTATATACATGTGTTGTATGAAAATCCATATAATTAATTTTATATGGTAATTGATTGGGCCTCATTCCAGTTTAGAAATAGAAATATTTGAAATAGAAATATTCGTAATGGGATATTTGAAAATATCAATATATGAAGCCGTGATGATTAGATTGACGCCATTTTGACGTGAACGATATTTATATCGAATTGAAAACGATTTCGAAATGAATTGAATTGAAAACGATTTCGAAATGAATTGAATTGAAAACGATTTCAAAATGAATTGAATTGAAAATGATTTCGAAATGAATTGAATTGAAAACGATTTCGAAATGAATTGAATTGAAAACGATTTCGAAATGAATTGAATTGAAAACGATTTCGAAATGAATTGAATTGAAAACGATTTCGAAATGAATTGAATTGAAAACGATTTCGAAATGAATTGAATTGAAAACGATTTCGAAATGAATTGAATTGAAAACGATTTCGAAATGAATTGAATTGAAAACGATTTCGAAATGAATTGAATTGAAAACGATTTCGAAATGAATTGAATTGAAAACGATTTCGAAATGAATTGAATTGAAAACGATTTCGAAATGAACTGAATTGAAAACGAATTCAAATTGAATTGAAAGCGAATTGAAATGAATTCAAATTGAATTGAAATTTGAATTGAATAGAAATGAATTTTGAAACGAATTTATGAAGAAGAATTCAATTTCGATTTGAATTGAAATGGAAGTTGAAATTGCTTTTGAAACGAATTTAAAACTATTTATATAATTCGTTTTAAATAGAAATCGACGAAATATATATTATATATATTATATATATAATATAATGGCCTGAATAGAACGCGCCGCGCCGCGGCAGTTCGTGAATTTCGGCCATTTATTTCAAACGGACATTACGGGAGATCCGACCGTCGGATTCTCCTAAAACCGGAACCGTTGGGTTCGTATCGAAAAGAGCTTTCTAGCGAATGTTAGAAATTTGAAATCTAACGGTTGGATTTGGAATTATGTCCAAATCAAATTTGAAAAAGGTCGCTGTAAGTGCAGTTCGATGGCCATTGATGGAAATCGACTGTACGGGCCTTGATAAAATTATTAAAAATAGTAATAATTTGTGTAAAATCATAAGAAATGATTTGTGAAGAATTGGGATGAAAAACTCCATATTTGAAAAGATAAAAATAGATTTTTATCGAAATGAACTAGTTTTGAACTAGAAATATAATTCTATTTATTTTTAAATGAATAAATTGAATTTGAAAAGGGTTTTGAAAATAACCAGAATTTCCAATGATTGCATTGGAGTGGATTTGAATCGAAATTGTCTTCGGAATATTTCGATGTTGGAATTCGTGATTATACAGATGTTGTTATGGAAATTTGAAAGATAAATATTTATATCGTTATTTCCAATACGACATTTGTTAGTCGTAGAATTTGATATTGAATATAAGCCGGTATATTTTCTATTCAGAGCCTTGTATTGAATATCAAATGTGATTTGGGTTTGTCGTGAATGGTGTCTTCACTAACACTGTTCTTGAACCCAGTTGAGAAAAGATTAAATCTTTTTGTTTAGATTTAACGAAGAGTACCAATTAAATAATATTTAATTGGGATTGAATTGATATTGATTTTTGGGTTTATCGTGAACAGTGTTTTAAACAACACTCGTTCTTTAACCCGATAATTAATGAATGTGATTTTGAGTTTATCGTGAACTGTGTTTTTAAATGACACTGATTCTTTAACCCAGTTAAAGATTAAAACTAAGTGGAAGTTTTAATGAATCTTTAATTAGATTGAAAAGATCGAGAATGGAGTATCACCAGTTTTACTCCAGGCGATAGTTAAATCTTTAATTAGATTTGAACGTGAAATGGTAATTGAATTTACCGATAACACTGTGGTGTTAGATATGAAGTATTACCAGTTTTACTTCATGGGATGAATAGGTTGGGATTGGGAAATAAAATAAATGATTACTTCGGTGTGGTTCGCTAATCCCGACTAGTTTGAATTGATATTCAAAGGAGATTAAAGGATAAATTTAAAGAATTTATCTTGGACAAAATTAATGGGAACTTTTCCCAAAGTATAGGAATATTTGAATAAAAGAATATTCTGAATTGGAATGAGGCATATGTTGTGTTTGTGTAACACTTTTATAATATATACGCGAGTTATTCAGAAAGTCCGGGTTTATCCCATTCTGAATAACTGATTCGACGTGGTGTCGAAGATGAAGACGGTGGTCGAAGACCAGAAGTCTTCACGTCGTTTGGGTGATTACTGATGATCTTGATTGGGCTGTACACCCAAGAAGATGGAAACAGTTGGTGATCGTCCAGACGTGCTTGGAGATCGATGGATATGCGGGGTACTAGGTGCCTCCGGTTTCGTTCAGCCCCAGAACGGACTTGTAAATGGACTGTGTGTCTGACATTGGATTTTAGTCTGTGTGATTGATTTCTATTAAATATATATCTGTTTGGCGGCGGAGAATTTATTCTCTTGCTTAACGCCCTTCTCTGAGACGTACGAGCTCAGGGGTTATATATTGATGGATATCAAACGCATGGAGTGAATTGCCTGTGTGGCATGCCTAAGTGGCAATTGATCGAGGCTTCTGTTGAAAAGCAAAGTCTTGTGGTGATGATCAAAGCAAGGCCTTTGTGGCGTAGCTTTGTGTAACGTTTGCTTCGCGAGTTTCACACCCGGTATGAACCAAAAACGGGAGACGGACCTCAGGGAGGACTTGCGTTTCTTTCTTGTTAGAAGTGGCGTCAGTGGTTTTACACACCCTGACGAGTTTGACTTATGTGGTTGTTGCTGTTGCGAGGCGCCTCGGATTGATCGGTCGTTCTCGAACCGATGGAGTCATTTAGTTGGCTCATTTACGCCCCAAAGGGCAGGGAAACGTAGTGTTCAGGCATTTTAATCCACATCGGTGGACCGGCCCTGTCGCTCCAAGGGTCGATGCGCTCTGACCCTGTGGCTCAGGCTAGAGAGTCACGAATCGGTTGAGGACTATCTTTTGCCTCGGTTCATAGACGGAAATCCAATTTCCAAATACGTGACATTTGCGGTTTTATTTGTAGAGCCTAGTATGGCGACATGATATATGGTACCCATGCCGCCTATGATTGATACTTATGATTTGAAGTTGATTTATGCACTATGCACTTATTATAGTATCAAATGATTTGTTTTAAACGTATCAAGCATTCTTTGGCTGTTATAAGGGAAAACCCTATCCCCCGGCTTGCGTTGCATTGTGTGATAGGACCTGGGTCTTATAACAGCTTCATTTTTCTTTATTTAGCATTGCGCTGTTTGTTTTATGCACTGGTATTCTTGGGAGGAAACCCGTTCCGTGTTATACGGCGTGGTCCCTTGATTTACCCAATGATTTAAAATAAAGATTAACTGTTTTAGTTCTCACACCAGTCCCATGACTGACCTGGAGTTTATTGTTTTAACCTAAACTCTGGGTGCCCTTATTTTGACATGGGCAGCTAGTAGTTTTGGTTTTGCAGATTTATATTCACAGGATCCTGGTTTACAGCTGGAACGATATCCGGAAAGCTTTGTATCCGTATATCTCATTCTAGTTGTGTATTGTATTATTTTCCGCTGCTATGTATTTAAATGCAATTTAAATCTCTGATATTTCTGTGTAATATTTATTCATTTATACTTTGTATATTCTTGTAATCTGATGCATTGTTGTAATATACATTGAAACGTTCTTTTATATGCGTTCCGTTGTGGCTTGTTCTCGAACTATCCGACGCTTTCCTTTACGGGGAAGTTACGGGTCTTTACATTTGGTATCAGAGCTTTGGTTTACAAAGCTCAGAGAACAGGGCACATTAGAACCATACGAAAGAATTCATCAGATATTGGATTAGTAATATCCAATTAGAATGACTCGTTAGAGATGGGATCGGTAGTATCCTAGAACGAGTGTGAAGAGTATATTTTTAAAATGAAAACAAATTTTTGTTTTGAAAATTTAAATCAATTATTCGTATTTGATTATTTATTTTATATTGATTGGGACAATCCAAAATATAAAGATTTTTGCGTATGCGCCTAGCTTGCGTGTATTCGAAGTTTTGATATATTGGATAGATATAGAATTACACTCTAATCGCCCGGAGATGATTTTGATGATGGAGCTCCATCATTAGAATTTATATTCGAGTGACGAACGTGTAATATCTATATACTTCCTATTGACTGGTGTGAGAACCAAAATTAGATAGGGCGTATTGTTGTGATTTGGCATCAAAAATCTGATTTTTGTATATGTATCAAAATTATGAATTTGAAACTCTAATTCACTAATTGATTGATGTTTGTGTTGTTTGGTTATTTGTTTGCTAATTTTTAACCATTTATGCCTAATATAATCAAATATTGAATTGTATTGAAAATCAGTCGCATCTGCTTGCATATACTTACATTGAACAGGTCATAGCAAGGAGGCTAGAGCCGAAGAATAAAATTTGTTTGCCCGACAAATAGGTACATGTTTACTACAGAATTTACTGTTTTGTTTGGGTGATGATGATTTTATGAGCCTATTGGCTAGCCGCTTGGCTTTTTCTTTTTCTTTTTGAGATCTGAAGGACCGGGGAAGCTATTTGAAATTCCCCGATGCTCCCGGTGCAGGGGAGGTTATGGCGAAATTTTTCAAAAATTTAGGGTGTTAGCCAAATTTTTGAAATTTTGAAAATTCTCAGAAACTAAAGAGTTGGAGAATGGAAATCAGATCGAGCGTAGAGTTGATTAATCAAACCACTTTCGACTTTGTTCCTTTTCGGGGACGAAAAGTTTTAAGTGGGGGAGATTGTAATAACCCGGAAAATGCGAGCCAGTTTGAAATTTTTATTTTGGCAATTATAGCGAATTTTCTATATTTAAAATAGATTATTTTAAATAAAATCAACGAGAAATTTATTTTGAATAGAATTCGGCGTATATATTATATACGTCGTCGTTAGAATATAAATAATTATATATAATTATAAATAGAATTGAAAATGGCGCGGTAGTTCGATAATTCGATTTCAAACTTCAATTGAATGTACCGGGTGCAAAACAATCCGGATTTTAGTGAAACCAAAAATAATGGGATCTAATTGATAATATCTTTCCAACGAATCCGAAAAATCAAGATTTCGTATCGGGAATCAAAAGACATGTCCAGTTGAAAATTCTGAATAGTCGCTATGGAATTCAGGCCCTTAAAAATGGAAATTTTGCAGATGACCTCGGATTTCGACGAAACCAGTTTTGTTGGATCCGCAGTGTCAAATTATTGCTAGGTTTCAAATTTCATAATTTTTCGAATCAATATGTGAGTGTGGCAAAGGAAAACGCGTTTGACCAGTTTCAGTTGATTTTAATCGACTGGAAATTGGCCATTTTTCAAACGGTCTCAGAATTCGACGAAACTAGTTTTGTTAGGACCGTATCGTCAATACGAAGCTAGAAAATATTTTTCTGGAATTTTTCTAGTTAGTATGTGACCCCGGTAATTTGAAATGTACGTTTAAAATTCAATATAGTGATTTAAATGTAAATTCAACGGAAACTGATTGTAACTATCGAATCAGCCTACGATACATATCCCATTGTGTTCGGAATGGGGGTTAAACGCTATGGACGACAGGCGGTGGGCCTCGTTGTGATGACGTATGTAAACGTCAACTTTTAAAATAATAAAATAATAAATAAAAATAAATAAAAAAAGAAAACCCCCCCTTCCTCCCTTAAAACTTCTGGCCCCCCCTCCCGATCATTCTTCTGCAAAAGAAAAAAAAAAGGAAACGAAGACGCTCGCCATCGCCTCCCCAGGCGTCGCCGCCGCCGGAAGTACCCCCCCCCCCCTCGGATCGACAGCCGCCTCCCCTTGAACCCAAAACCACCGCCCGAACCCTCCACCGACCAACCCCCCCCCCCTAGACGACGCAGACAGCGCGGAACCCCCCCCCCCCCTTTTTCGCCTGAAACCCCCGCGCAGCCTCCGCCCTACCCGACCACCTGCTCCGCAGCCAAACTCCGACGCCGCCCTCTTCTTCCCTCCACTTCGCATAACACGGTGAGCATTTAGTTTATTTTACTTTTTTATTTTTGTTTTGCTAATTTCTGATTTAAAGAATATAAAAACTGAATTTTTTTTAGATATAAAAAACTGAATTTTTTTTAGAATATAAAAACTGAATTTTTTTTTAGATATAAAAAACTGAATTTTTTTTAGATATAAAAACTGAATTTTTTTAGATATAAAAACTGAATTTTTTAAGATATAAAAAACTGAATTTTTAAAGATGCAAAAACTGATTTGAAAAAGAATTTTAAAAACTGATTTTTAAAGGAAATAAAAACTGATTTTATTTTAAGGTTTAAAATAGAAAAAAGGTTTAAAGTTTGAAATAGAAAAAGGTTTAATCTTTTAGTAGAAAAAGATTTGAACTTGCAAAATTAAAGATCATATTTTTAAAAAAAGAGATAAAAATATGATTTTTATATATTGAACTTCGAATTAAAAATATGATTTTTATATATTGAACTTCGAATTAAAAATATGATTTTTATATATTGAACTTCGAATTAAAAATATGATTTTTATATATTGAACTTCGAATTAAAAATATGATTTTTATATATTGAACTTCGAATTAAAAATGTGATTTTTATATATTGAACTTCGAATTAAAAATATGATTTTTATATATTGAACTTCGAATTAAAAATATGATTTTTATATATTGAACTTCGAATTAAAAATATGATTTTTATATATATCGAACATCGATGTAAAAATATGATTTTTATATATGTAGTGGCTATGGGCGAAGAAACTAATTAGAGAGGAGAACAGTGAAGATTTCCTGCCTTAGAAGTGCCGTGGAGTTAGGATAGCTATCGGTGAGAACTTCTCACTCTTCAATTTCTTTTCTAGTTATATATATATATATACTAGGATGCAGACGGTGCTTAGTAGCACCCGACACAATCGTCCACAGACCATGGACTTGTTTGTTTGGTTGCATAGATTAGTTTGATGATTTGATTTGAATTTGGTTGTTTGGTGAAATTGATTGATGTGTGAATGGCGTGGGCCTTCACTAGACCGGGGATAAGGCTAGGCCTTGTCCCGTTTCTAGTATCGTGCCGTTATGCCGCCGAAATTTTCTAAAATATGTTAGAAAAATAAAAATATCATTTTATTGAATAAATGAATTGAATAGAAATTCATAGGTTGAAATAAAATGTTTTATCGTTAAAAATATAATTTTTAACGTGAATATGAAAATAGTGAAGTGAACAAAATAAAATATTCATTTGCAAACCGGACGGTTTGTTTGTGTACACCTATTTGAATGACATTGATTGGGACGATAAATTTTACACATTGCCCAACTGCACGAATAAAATCTTTGTTTGGTTGTTTGAAACCCCACACGGGTGTTGGGATGAAATTTGAAGTTCACTCATCCTGATTGATTAAATATGTCGATCGATTGATTGACATGCTGTTATAAGCATTAGATATCTTTATTTGATGCTTATACAGTGTAGTGCACTTTGGTTGATGGTTGATCATTTTTCAATGCTATTATATACATGTGTTGTATGAAAATCCATATAATTAATTTTATATGGTAATTGATTGGGCCTCATTCCAGTTTAGAAATAGAAATATTTGAAATAGAAATATTCGTAATGGGATATTTGAAAATATCAATATATGAAGCCGTGATGATTAGATTGACGCCATTTTGACGTGAACGATATTTATATCGAATTGAAAACGATTTCGAAATGAATTGAATTGAAAACGATTTCGAAATGAATTGAATTGAAAACGATTTTGAAATGAATTGAATTGAAAACGATTTCGAAATGAATTGAATTGAAAACGATTTCGAAATGAATTGAATTGAAAACGATTTCGAAATGAATTGAATTGAAAACGATTTCGAAATGAATTGAATTGAAAACGATTTCGAAATGAATTGAATTGAAAACGATTTCGAAATGAATTGAATTGAAAACGATTTCGAAATGAATTGAATTGAAAACGATTTCGAAACGAATTGAATTGAAAACGATTTCGAAATGAATTGAATTGAAAACGATTTCGAAATGAATTGAATTGAAAACGATTTCGAAACGAATTGAATTGAAAACGATTTCGAAATGAATTGAATTGAAAACGATTTCGAAATGAATTGAATTGAAAACGATTTCGAAATGAACTGAATTGAAAACGAATTCAAATTGAATTGAAAGCGAATTGAAATGAATTCAAATTGAATTGAAATTTGAATTGAATAGAAATGAATTTTGAAACGAATTTATGAAGAAGAATTCAATTTCGATTTGAATTGAAATGGAAGTTGAAATTGCTTTTGAAACGAATTTAAAACTATTTATATAATTCGTTTTAAATAGAAATCGACGAAATATATATTATATATATTATATATATAATATAATGGCCTGAATAGAACGCGCCGCGCCGCGGCAGTTCGTGAATTTCGGCCATTTATTTCAAACGGACATTACGGGAGATCCGACCGTCGGATTCTCCTAAAACCGGAACCGTTGGGTTCGTATCGAAAAGAGCTTTCTAGCGAATGTTAGAAATTTGAAATCTAACGGTTGGATTTGGAATTATGTCCAAATCAAATTTGAAAAAGGTCGCTGTAAGTGCAGTTCGATGGCCATTGATGGAAATCGACTGTACGGGCCTTGATAAAATTATTAAAAATAGTAATAATTTGTGTAAAATCATAAGAAATGATTTGTGAAGAATTGGGATGAAAAACTCCATATTTGAAAAGATAAAAATAGATTTTTATCGAAATGAACTAGTTTTGAACTAGAAATATAATTCTATTTATTTTTAAATGAATAAATTGAATTTGAAAAGGGTTTTGAAAATAACCAGAATTTCCAATGATTGCATTGGAGTGGATTTGAATCGAAATTGTCTTCGGAATATTTCGATGTTGGAATTCGTGATTATACAGATGTTGTTATGGAAATTTGAAAGATATATATTTATATCATTATTTCCAATACGACATTTGTTAGTCGTAGAATTTGATATTGAATATAAGCCGGTATATTTTCTATTCAGAGCCTTGTATTGAATATCAAATGTGATTTGGGTTTGTCGTGAATGTTGTCTTCACTAACACTGTTCTTGAACCCAGTTGAGAAAAGATTAAATCTTTTTGTTTAGATTTAACGAAGAGTACCAATTAAATAATATTTAATTGGGATTGAATTGATATTGATTTTTGGGTTTATCGTGAACAGTGTTTTAAACAACACTCGTTCTTTAACCCGATAATTAATGAATGTGATTTTGGGTTTATCGTGAACTGTGTTTTTAAATGACACTGATTCTTTAACCCAGTTAAAGATTAAAACTAAGTGGAAGTTTTAATGAATCTTTAATTAGATTGAAAAGATCGAGAATGGAGTATCACCAGTTTTACTCCAGGCGATAGTTAAATCTTTAATTAGATTTGAACGTGAAATGGTAATTGAATTTACTGATAACACTGTGGTGTTAGATATGAAGTATTACCGGTTTTACTTCATGGGATGAATAGGTTGGGATTGGGAAATAAAATAAATGATTACTTCGGTGTGGTTCGCTAATCCCGACTAGTTTGAATTGATATTCAAAGGAGATTAAAGGATAAATTTAAAGAATTTATCTTGGATAAAATTAATGGGAACTTTTCCCCAAGTATAGGAATATTTGAATAAAAGAATATTCTGAATTGGAATGAGGCGTATGTTGTGTTTGTGTAACACTTTTATAATATATACGCGAGTTATTCAGAAAGTCCGGGTTTATCCTATTCTGAATAACTGATTCGACGTGGTGTCGAAGATGAAGACGGTGGTCGAAGACCAGAAGTCTTCACGTCGTTTGGGTGATTACTGATGATCTTGATTGGGCTGTACACCCAACAAGATGGAAACAGTTGGTGATCGTCCAGACGTGCTTGGAGATCGATGGATATGCGGGGTACTAGGTGCCTCCGGTTTCGTTCAGCCCCAGAACGGACTTGTAAATGGACTGTGTGTCTGACATTGGATTTTAGTCTGTGTGATTGATTTCTATTAAATATATATCTGTTTGGCGGCGGAGAATTTATTCTCTTGCTTAACGCCCTTCTCTGAGACGTACGAGCTCAGGGGTTATATATTGATGGATATCAAACGCATGGAGTGAATTGCCTGTGTGGCATGCCTAAGTGGCAATTGATCGAGGCTTCTGTTGAAAAGCAAAGTCTTGTGGTGATGATCAAAGCAAGGCCTTTGTGGCGTAGCTTTGTGTAACGTTTGCTTCGCGAGTTTCACACCCGGTATGAACCAAAAACGGGAGACGGACCTCAGGGAGGACTTGCGTTTCTTTCTAGTTAGAAGTGGCGTCAGTGGTTTTACACGCCCTGACGAGTTTGACTTATGTGGTTGTTGCTGTTGCGAGGCGCCTCGGATTGATCGGTCGTTCTCGAACCGATGGAGTCATTTAGTTGGCTCATTTACGCCCCAAAGGGCGGGGAAACGTAGTGTTCAGGCATTTTAATCCACATCGGTGGACCGGCCCTGTCGCTCCAAGGGTCGATGCGCTCTGACCCTGTGGCTCGGGCTAGAGAGTCACGAATCGGTTGAGGACTATCTTTTGCCTCGGTTCATAGACGGAAATCCAATTTCCAAATACGTGACATTTGCGGTTTTATTTGTAGAGCCTAGTATGGCGACATGATATATGGTACCCATGCCGCCTATGATTGATACTTATGATTTGAAGTTGATTTATGCACTATGCACTTATTATAGTATCAAATGATTTGTTTTAAACGTATCAAGCATTCTTTGGCTGTTATAAGGGAAAACCCTATCCCCCGGCTTGCGTTGCATTGTGTGATAGGACCTGGGTCTTATAACAGCTTCATTTTTCTTTATTTAGCATTGCGCTGTTTGTTTTATGCACTGGTATTCTTGGGAGGAAACCCGTTCCGTGTTATACGGCGTGGTCCCTTGATTTACCCAATGATTTAAAATAAAGATTAACTGTTTTAGTTCTCACACCAGTCCCATGACTGACCTGGAGTTTATTGTTTTAACCTAAACTCTGGGTGCCCTTATTTTGACATGGGCAGCTAGTAGTTTTGGTTTTGCAGATTTATATTCACAGGATCCTGGTTTACAGCTGGAACGATATCCGGAAAGCTTTGTATCCGTATATCTCATTCTAGTTGTGTATTGTATTATTTTCCGCTGCTATGTATTTAAATGCAATTTAAATCTCTGATATTTCTGTGTAATATTTATTCATTTATACTCTGTATATTCTTGTAATCTGATGCATTGTTGTAATATACATTGAAACGTTCTTTTATATGCGTTCCGTTGTGGCTTGTTCTCGAACTATCCGACGCTTTCCTTTACGGGGAAGTTACGGGTCTTTACATAAATCTTTTAACTAAGATTAATGGAATTTTCCAAAGAAAAGTTTTCCAATTTATGAGTATAAATTGGAATTAAATGGAAACAAGATATTGGGTTTACCGTGAACTGTGTTTTAAATAACATTCGTTCTTTACCCCAAATTAACAATGAAGTTATGTTTATGGAATTTATAATATTTTAATTAAGATTAATGGAATTTTCCAAAGAAAAATTTTCCAACTTAATATATTAAATTGGAATTGAACGGAATTCGATTTGGTAATAATCGAGATGAGCTTCTGTAAAGGAAGACCATTACTATTTATAGAATTTAAAAGGCTTAGCCGTTATTCCACTTATAATATTAGTTTGATATGGAAATTATATCGATTATATACTATTATGATTTTCGTGAAGATTCCATAGTTAATGGAAGATGATTTGGGTTTATCATGGACTGTGTTTTAAACGACATTGATTCTTTAACCCAGTTAAAAGCAGGATTAATTTCCGGAAAGTTGAATAATCATTAAGTAATTATTTGTGAAATTCAAACTGAACTAGAGTTTTAATAAATCTTTAATTAGATTTTAACAAATGAATGGTGGTTAAATTTACCAAAACATGAGATGTGGTATAAACCAAATATGCTTGGTTGTTGATATTGATTGTGATTGATTGATTTTTTGGATTGTGCTCGACCAGTTTATGAACAAGATATGCTTTTACATTTAGCATTGGGCCAGTTAGAAATATGTATGCTAACACCTTGTGAAACACTTCACAATTAGACTATGAGGTGTTTAGCGATGTTGGTTGGTTCATTTCAATTTAATGAATGATTTTGAAATGATATTTTTCTTAAGTGAAAAGAAATGTACTCCCGATTTTGGACAGGGAATGTTTTATAGAAATGTTTTATAAAACAGAAAGGATTTCGAGGGCTAAACCCAATGTTGTCGAAATGATTTCGAAATGTATTATGTGTTTGACATTGTAGTTCATCACATAACCGATTAGTTGCTATTGATGATACATCTGTTTGGTGGTAGAGAATTTATTCTCTTGCTTAACACCCTTCTTTGAGACGTACGAGCTCAAAGGTTATGTGATTAATAGTGATTGATCATATGTGTGAATTGCTAATGTAAAGTACAATACTTTGGAAAGTACTTGTGATCATTATATTATGAAATGATTTTCCCTATTTCGGGATATAAAAATGATTTAGTATGTGGCTAAAGATTCTGGTAACCCGGATGACTAAATGTATGGGTGAGATGGCGGTGTAGTCCCCGAGGGCGTGGGATTGTGCATCGTCATTGTAGCCTGCTCCATCATGGGAGGTGCATATATATATATACATATATATATATATATGTATATGTATATATATATCGAGTTGGTAAGGTGTGTACCCTTTGCCTTGTCTGAGGAGGAGCCCGATTTTTGGTTGCCTGCTTGTTTGTATGCATTGTGATGTTACGGAATTCATATTTCCAGAGATTTTGGTTTGAGAACCTGAAGTGAAATCTACTTCGGTATAAATCTAGATATGTATTTCAAATGATTTGAAATAAGAAATCGGTAAATAAAGTCCAAATAATAATTTCTGTAAAGTGAATTGGATTTCAAAAAATTAAATTTGGGATTAAGCCTAAATGGGTAGATTGAGGAATTGCATGTTGTATGATGCATTGTAGATCCATATGACTGTTATTACTTATTGTTTATGCACTGGTATTCATGGGGGTGAACCCGTTACGTGTTATACGGCGTGGTCCCGTGATTTACCCTAATTTAAAGTAAAAGTTTAATAACTGTTTTTAGTTCTCACACTAGTCCCATAACTGACTTGGAGTTTATTGTTTCTACCTAAACTCTGGGTCCCCATATTTTCCACACGGGCAACTTGTCGTTTTGCAGGTTATTTCATTTAGCAGGATTCTGGATCGAAGCTTAAAGCTGTGTCCAGAGCATTGATAGTCTTCCGCTATGTTAGTTTTTTTTGTTTCCGCTGCATTGTATTACATTCATTGTAAATTTATTTTCCGCTGTATATTATTTTCGATACTCTTATATTCTGTAGTCTGATGTAACATTATTATGATGTTTATAAAAGTCTTTTGTTATTTATTATGATGTGTTGTGCGCCCAAATTTAGTGTATCCGCCTTTTTGGTTCGATTAAAGTCGGTTTAACGATCGATTTGGATTGACCAAGAAGGAGGGTCACTATTGAAATGGTATAAAAATCGGGTAAGTCGCATGGCCAAGTGGGTCACATCCAAGTAGGGTGTATTGTTACCTGATCTAGAGAAAATCCTTTTGCTTCTTTATCTTATCACTGTTATTGCTTTGTAACGGTTGTTGATCCCAACCGTTGGTCACAATACATTAGGTTCTCAAGCAAAGTAAGGGGCCGGTCATGTTTAGCCTGGGCTGCAAGATGCTCTTGTTGAATCCGGTGTATCCTTCTCTAGAGATACTGTTGGATCTAGAATAACCCTAGAGGGGGGGTGAACAGGGTTTTTCACAGTTTTAAACTGAATTGAAAAACTGACAGGATATTAAAAATAATAAACAGATCACAGAATATAGCAGAAACAGAAATGCAGAAAATAAATCACACACAGATATACCCAGCTTCGGCAAAACCCTGCCTACTGCTGCATTCCTAAGGTTTCTACTAGATGATAGAACAGATCCCGCATACAAGACCTTGTACACTCGCGACTCTCGCTCCTATTCTAACTCTACGCTCAAAACCCTAGACTGATTCAAACCCCTGAATCAGAATTTCCCCTAGTTTTACACAGACTAGTCAACTGCCAGTTAAACCCCTAACTGGTCCTCCCTAGATTTTACAGAATCTATAAACTGTTCGGTTTACAAAGAAATTAAAAAAAAATACAATGAAAAACAAATTAAAACTCAAACAAAAAGAAACCCTAGAATAAAGAGGAGTTAAAAATAATAGGTCATTCCCTTTTAAAGTGTGAAATCCTTTTGTAAAAGTGGCCGGCCCTTTGACAATCGGTGCACCACTTCACTTTCTTTGGCCCGATCTATTTGCTTCTAACAATGGCGGCGGCTCTCAAAAATTTCAGGGCTAGGGTTTCTGATTTCCTCCCCGAATTGCGATATCTGATGGAATTTAAAATCTCTGATGCTCAAGTCTTTGAAGGCTTTGCTCTTCGATTGATTTGGGAGTTGCGATCGAAAATCTCTGTGAGTTCTCTGATTTGAAATGATTGCTGTTGAATTTTGTTGTATGATTTCGATGCTTTTTTCTTTGAATTGTTGCGTGTGTATTTTTCCATACACCCTTTGCCTGTGATGAATTGGTGTGAATAAATAGGATTATAAAAAATCCTAATTACTCTGATTTCGTGTAATTGACTTTTATCTGATTTGCTGTGGCTTTCCTCGATTGAAAAATGGTCCCTGATTTGCATTAGCTTCCCTTTTTGAATTCTCGAATTAAATGAGTTTGAAATTGTCCCTTGCTAAAGTCGGCTTGACTGATTTGCTGTTAATCGCTCTGATGGATTCAGACATGATTTCTGGAATAAAAAGATTTGGCCTGATTTACATGTTTCCTCTTTTGATTTGGCTGATTGATTTTGCATTGATAACTTGCTCAATTTCTGAAATTTGGTGCCTTGAATAAAAATGAATCGACCTTGAATCTGGTCATGTATTTGTGGATGAGAACTAGTCACCATGCCATATATGAATGGGTATATCTGGAGAAGAGAAATTTGAATTCGAAAGTACTAAATTCTTTCCTGAATTTTATATGTTACATTCTTTCCTGAATATGAACACAATTGCACCACTCCCTTGTTTGTTTCCATGATTTATGCCATACAAGTTTTAATTTATTTCCCATACAGTCCTATTTGAAATCTGAAAATGAATTCTGTCCCTTAATGGATTTTGGCAAGACTGGAAAATCTATTTTCTCCTTTGCATGATTATATACTTTGTGAAGTCATGAAATAAGACATTGGCCCACTTAAAAAAAAACTTTGTGATTTGCCTTTGCTAAATGCTAGCAGATTTGAAATTCTTGCCAAATCTAATAGCATAATTTCGGGAAACAAAGTGTGGTACCTTCCAACTGCTTTTTGCCATGAATTTGCTTTGTTGACAGAATCCATGCATGATTTGTTTCCTTGAATACTCTGATTCAATTTTGGTTTGAAACATTGCTGTGCATTCTTGCCTTGTTTGTTGTTGCCAATCTGGTTCTCACTGATAAGTTGTGTTAACATCACTTGAAACTCATTGTTGTACTTGTATCATATATGCCACTATATGCTGTTTGCTTCATTCATGTTGCATCACCTATGCTCGACCATCTTAAAGGATGTTGAACCATTGTTTTGTTGATGAAACAGACTTGTCTTACTTTGATTCTCCTATACTTAAGCCTTCATGCTTGCTGAAACATTTTAGTTTGCACCTGCATCATCTTGGTTTAACCTGTTTTGCTTCACTATACTGATCATGCTGTTACCATATGAGTTGCTGTGTACACACATGTACATGATCTCACACTTCTCGTTCAGTTTTGCACCTGACTTCGATATACTTGCATTTTTGCTTTGTCATTGTTCGACTGCTTGCTACACGACATGTTGTACTCTGATTTTGCTGTTTCTTGAAAAAAAAACTTGCATGTTGACTTTTGAGCTTCTGGCTTTGACTTTGTCACATGATTCCAGTTTGCTGTTTTGACCATGGTTCGATCACTCCAAGCTTTGAGTTGATTCATTCTCTGAGGTTTTGATCATGTTTGTTTGTGTTGACTTTGTTGCTTTTCAAATATGCACTGAGTTGAGAAGGTCCACGTGGCTACTCCTCAGTTGCACACTGATCGGCGTGGCAGTGCACACGTGTATACACGTGTGTACATGCAGCCATCAGACGAGTTGTCCATGTCCCTGCATTGAACTATATATGTTGTCTGCCTTGTGGTATTTACAGTGTATCACTGTGAATATCACAAGCTGTCTAGACACAGATTGATGATTTTACAATTCAGATCAAGTCATGAAAAATGATGAGAAACACACCAGAAAGCTGAGGCAAATAAAATTTTAAAATTTAAAAATTATATTTGCATGTATTCTGTTTTATTCCTATTGCAGTGTAATGTGTGTTTTCTGTTTCATGTGACAGGTAAGCAAATGGTGACTGGACTGACAGTGGAAATGATTGTGAAGACAGAAGACAGTGTTGAGTCAGTGAATTGTTTCAAGAATGTATATATTAAAAGTGTATATGAGTGAGCAGAGAACTATAGTGAGGAGCACTGTATATGAAACTGTAAATGTATGAAATTGAAATGTGGTGTACAAATAGTGGAGTTACAAGAGTTGTACTGTTTGAGTGTATGAAATAAAATATTTATATTTAAATAAAATACTGTTGAGTATTTGAATTCGTTGTAAAGTCGTATTTTATTTAAATTTAAATATTATATTCCTGTCTGAATGTGTATATATAGAACAGTACAGTAACAAACACATTTAAAATAATATTTATTTGGTTGTTATCATCAAACAAAAATCATATAATTGTGTATACAACACCGTTATATACAACAATCTCCCCCTTTTGATGATGACAAACAAATAAAAGATTTTGAATCCAACAAATGTGTTTTACAGTGAAAATTGAACTCCCCCTATTTATTTGCTCCCCCTACAACAGAAAACTCCCCCTATAACTGTGCATGAGTGAATATGAACTAAATAATGAATTTTCAGAATTAAAAATATTCACTCATAAATCAAAATCTAATCCATTCTCCCCCTTTTGTTATCATCAAAAGGATACAGAATTTAAAATACAGATGAAACACGACTAAAAATATAATTTCAGCATAAGAGGAAGAATAATCATCATATATCTCAATCAGTCAAACAAAAATCATAATAAACAGAGAACTAGTGGCATATTTCATATTGCAGGAAATGACTGATTTACGATGAAATTTATATAAACGAGGAGAGTTATAAAAATGAATTTCAATTGATTTTCAAACGAATTTTTATAAAAATGAGGCTAAAAAAAACAGTGATGAATTTGGATTATAATTATAATTCAATTTAAGTGACAAAATCGAATAATCTCAAATCCCAATATCTATCAATCAACAAATCATAATACGTCATAAAATTTCAACACATTTCACAGATTAGAAAGTGGATTGGTAGGCTGGTTATTATACACCAAGGAGAATTTAAAAAAAAATATTTATTGCAAATTATTTTATTTCCTTTTTCTTTTGATTTAAGAGCACCCTGACCACGCATAACCAGAGCTTGGATTTTTAAATGAGGTCAGTCGCAGCTTAAATTATAAGTTGTCTCATAACCATGCATAACCAGAGCTTGGATTTTTAAATGAGGTTAGAGACACGCTTATGTATCAATTATATATTTCAACTTTAAATATTAAAAAAAACTCCCCAGTATATACAACCAATATGAATGATAGAAATGTGATAGGTACAGAAATGGACTGTGAAATAAATTTCTAAATTAATTATATTATGAGATATGCATGAACTGTACCGGGATTATTGAAAATTTTCATTTGACACTAATTCTGAAAAATAATATAACCACAATTCCATCACAAATATTTTCACTGTTTATTTAAAATGATTTTAAGAAAAATTAAACTCTCCACATTTATATAAAATCATAACGGATGGCAGAAGGATGATAAGTAATGAAGATGGCCGTGAAATAATTGCCAGTTCAAAGATATTATAATAAATATTTAACTATCATGAAAATCTAAATAAAATTCTCCTCTTGTTGTGAAATATACTGCAGTCACAATTCATCACAATTTCTAAATCTGGTTATAATTTTGATGAATTATAAATACAGTTTAATTTGGATATTGATTTCAATTTCTGAAAGAATAATCAATAAATAATTTTAAAATTGAAAATCAATTACAAGAGTAATATGCTGATCTATACATGACAAGAGGGAAAAAATATATATATACAGCAAAAAAAAATATGCAGCACTTTTAAACTGATACCACATGGTGTCTCTACAAAGTGAAAAATCAGAACAGATGGATGAGACAAATATAAGGCGCTTCTGATACCAAATGTTCTCGCTTTCTCGAGGATTTTAATGACACCCCGGTGGCAAACAATGGTACCTCAGTCAACAGAAAATACTTAATTACAAAGCAAGCAACTCAAGCACACAAAATTCATTTATCAGAGCACGATAAACCTTTGATACCAAATCAAGTAATCCTCAAAAAAAATTCTTATAATCAGAGCAGCATGATTCCAAAACAAACATTTTTTAAAAAAACAGTATCAGAGCAGCACAGAAAATATCAATATCACAACAGACTTGTCAGACGATGTTTCTGAAGGTCACAAAGACGATATATTCCATGATCCATGATTATATAATTTAGTTTATTTTAAATCATTTGAAGAAATGTGAATATATCAAGATTTAATGAATCAATCACACAATATTACATTTCAGATTCAAGATATGTGTGTGATTCAATAAATCAATAATTTCAAAAGATTTTAAACAAACATATATAACCATGTAATGATAGGGAATTTTAAGACCATATTTTCAAAGAAATTTTCACAAGTATTTCTGACAAACCCAAGAGAAATTTCAGGTCATTTACATCAAATTTGAAAATATTCATGATCGGGATAATTTATTTGAAATCACATGAATCAATGTAAAGTTTTGGGATATAATGAATCAGTCACACAAGATTGACAATTTCAAAAAAAATAAGAGGTGTGTGATATTCAAAATATCTAGAATTTCAGATGATTTCAAACAAACATATTTCAATATAATGATCATGAATAAAGATGAATTCCAAGATGTATCACTGATACAAGCCAATCTGAAAATCAATGAAATTATCACAACTGATAAATAACAGAGTGCTGTAATGAGTATAATATTTTGAGCTTTTCTAAAATGAATTAGAATAAACTCAGAACAGCAAAGGTGTGTGACATTTCATTAAATATTCAGATCTTCAAAAAAAATTTAGAATTCAAATTAACAATGTTCAAGATATGACATGAATTCTTCAGCACTGTTATGAATTCAAGAATAAAATAAACTTTTAAACAATTGCAGATAATTACAAGATTAAATTCAGAATCCGGAAATGATTATAAACAAGAGAGTTCTATTCAAATAAAATGAATTTCCAGAAAGTCATGAGACCTGCAATTGGAAGTTTAAGAAGCACAAAATAAACAAAGAGATATGGCAGTGACAAATCAAATAAAAAAAAACAGAAGAAAATAACATAGAAAGGGGTAGAAGAAGGAGAAATAAACAAAAAAAATATTTACAAAGATGAGGTTAGAAATCATACTTGATTCACAGAAGACGTTGTGGATCTCTAACTCATCAAGCTTTGGCTAAGGAACTCTGAATGATACAGACAAGTGGAACAACTTGAATATCAATCTCCTTTGCATAGCAGTTCCTCAGCCACTTCTGGTACCTAACCGTTTATTGGATCGAGTGGTCTAACAAAGTTAGTAAAACCACTCATAGTTGTATGTCGAACCTTCGGTACCCAAACTTGTTTGTATAACAATCCCTCTGAATTTACTTTCGTACCCTTAGGAACCCAAATCAGTTTGGTTTTTCCAAAATTGGCTTTATTTATTTTTTGGGTCCATGATTGTTCAACAGAATTGTTATAAAACAAAATTTCATTTTGTCTATGTTTCACAAATCCTTTGAAATTTTCAGATTTCAAATTTTCAAGTCGATTCTTTTCAAAATGATTTGAAGGATTTTTAAAAACACTTGAATTTTGCTTTTCAGAATCATTATACTTCCCAAATCCGAGTCCAAACTTATTTCCAATAGGAAACTGGTTTTTCAACAAAATGTCCGACGATTTTTCTCCATTAGAAAATTTATTCAAGATTGATTCAAGTCGTTGAATTTTAGATTGAAGATCGCTATTTTCTTTTATTAAATTTGAACAACGACTTATAGCAATCTTACTCTTTTCAGCATCGTTTTGTTTCAAAACCAAATTTTCATTCTCAAGCTTTTTTATTTTGGCTTGGGATTCGGAAATTTCAAGTTCAAATCGTTTTTGTTTTTCAGACTCAAAATTCTTGGATTTTTCAATCTCATTTTCAAGTTCTTCTAAAATCAAATTTGATTTCAACAAATTCTCCTTTTCAGCAATTTCAAATTTGGAATTTATATCTGTTTTAAAATTTTCAAATTCCTTTTGCAGAAGATTATTCAAATTTGACAGCTCAGTCTTGTTCTCATTTAAGATCAGAATTTCATCTTCAAACTTTTGAATACTTTTATTGAGATGAACAAGATTGGCTTTCAATTTCAAACAATTTTTGCAAACAGAATTTGAAGAATTTTTAACATATTCAAGTTGTGATTCCAAATCATCAATTTTGCTGATCAACTCAGAATTCCTAGATTTCAGAGATTTATTTTTAGATTGGAGTTTATCAACAGATTTAGTTAAATCAAGACACATGTAAACCAGATCTTCATATGAGAAATTCTCGGTTTCAGCATTTGTTGATTCTCCATCATCTGATTCATCTGAAGTTTCATTTGTAAATCCTGTTAAACAAAGCTCTGAATATGAGTTGACATTTCGGGGTTTTGAGCAGTTGTTGTCAATTTGTCCATACTTCGTATTGAGAGCTGTGCAGATTTCCTGCGCAGTTAAACAATGGGAAATCAGACTGAATTAATCATTATCAAGATAAGAATACAGAATATGTGTAGCACGAGAATTAAAAACTTTATCTACCATATCGTACCCATTGATAACAACATCCCAACATTTAATATTGACAGATTTTAAATAAAATTCCATTCTGGATTTCCAGTTTAAAAAATCTGTTCCAGTGAAAATAGTTGGAGATGAACTGGACTGACTTTCTATCGACTGGCAACAAGGATTCACCATTTCTCTAGAGTTAAAGAAAACCTGCTCTGGTACCACTTGTTGGATCTAGAATAACCCTAGAGGGGGGGGGGGGTGAATAGGGTTTTTCACAGTTTTAAACTGAATTGAAAAACTAACAGGATATTAAAAATAATAAACAAATCACAGAATATAGCAGAAACAGAAATGCAGAAAATAAATCACACACAGATATACCCAGCTACGGCAAAACCCTGCCTACTGCTGCATTCCTAAGGTTTCTACTAGATGATAGAACAGATCCCGCATACAAGACCTTGTACACTCGCGACTCTCGCTCCTACTCTAACTCTACGCTCAAAACCCTAGACTGATTCAAACCCCTGAATCAGAATTTCCCCTAGTTTTACACAGACTAGTCAACTGCCAGTTAAACCCCTAACTGGTCCTCCCTAGATTTTACAGAATCTATAAACTGTTCGGTTTACAAAGAAATTAAAAAAAAATACAATGAAAAACAAATTAAAACTCAAACAAAAAGAAACCCTAGAATAAAGAGGAGTTAAAAATAATTGGTCATTCCCTTTTAAAGTGTGAAATCCTTTTGTAAAAGTGGCCGGCCCTTTGACAATCGGTGCACCACTTCACTTTCTTTGGCCCGATCTATTTGCTTCTAACAATGGCGGCGGCTCTCAAAAATTTCAGGGCTAGGGTTTCTGATTTCCTCCCCGAATTGTGATATCTGATGGAATTTAAAATCTCTGATGCTCAAGTCTTTGAAGGCTTTGCTCTTCGATTGATTTGGGAGTTGCGATCGAAAATCTCTGTGAGTTCTCTGATTTGAAATGATTGTTGTTGAATTTTGTTGTATGATTTCGATGCTTTTTTCTTTGAATTGTTGCGTGTGTATTTTTCCATACACCCTTTGCCTGTGATGAATTGGTGTGAATAAATAGGATTATAAAAAATCCTAATTACTCTGATTTCGTGTAATTGACTTTTATCTGATTTGCTGTGGCTTTCCTCGATTGAAAAATGGTCCCTGATTTGCATTGGCTTCCCTTTTTGAATTCTCGAATTAAATGAGTTTGAAATTGTCCCTTGCTAAAGTCGGCTTGACTGATTTGCTGTTAATTGCTCTGATGGATTCAGACATGATTTCTGGAATAAAAAGATTTGGCCTGATTTACATGTTTCCTCTTTTGATTTGGCTGATTGATTTTGCATTGATAACTTGCTCAATTTCTGAAATTTGGTGCCTTGAATAAAAATGAATCGACCTTGAATCTGGTCATGTATTTGTGGATGAGAACTAGTCACCATGCCATATATGAATGGGTATATCTGGAGAAGAGAAATTTGAATTCGAAAGTACTAAATTCTTTCCTGAATTTTATATGTTACATTCTTTCCTGAATATGAACACAATTGCACCACTCCCTTGTTTGTTTCCATGATTTATGCCATACAAGTTTTAATTTATTTCCCATACAGTCCTATTTGAAATCTGAAAATGAATTCTGTCCCTTAATGGATTTTGGCAAGACTGAAAAATCTATTTTCTCCTTTGCATGATTATATACTTTGTGAAGTCATGAAATAAGACATTGGCCCACTTAAAAAAAAAACTTTGTGATTTGCCTTTGCTAAATGCTAGCAGATTTGAAATTCTTGCCAAATCTAATAGCATAATTTCGGGAAACAAAGTGTGGTACCTTCCAACTGCTTTTTGCCATGAATTTGCTTTGTTGACAGAATCCATGCATGATTTGTTTCCTTGAATACTCTGATTCAATTTTGGTTTGAAATATTGTTGTGCATTCTTGCCTTGTTTGTTGTTGCCAATCTGGTTCTCACTGATAAGTTGTGTTAACATCACTTGAAACTCATTGTTGTACTTGTATCATATATGCCACTATATGCTGTTTGCTTCATTCATGTTGCATCACCTATGCTCGACCATCTTAAAGGCTGTTGAACCATTGTGTTGTTGATGAAACAGACTTGTCTTACTTTGATTCTTCTATACTTAAGCCTTCATGCTTGCTGAAACATTTTAGTTTGCACCTGCATCATCTTGGTTTAACCTGTTTTGCTTCACTATACTGATCATGCTGTTACCATATGAGTTGTTGTGTACACACATGTACATGGTCTCACACTTCTCGTTCAGTTTTGCACCTGACTTCGATATACTTGCATTTTTGCTTTGTCATTGTTCGACTGCTTGCTACACGACATGCTGTACTCTGATTTTGCTGTTTCTTGAAAAAAAAACTTGCATGTTGACTTTTGAGCTTCTGGCTTTGACTTTGTCACATGATTCCAGTTTGCTGTTTTGACCATGGTTCGATCACTCCATGCTTTGAGTTGATTCATTCTCTGAGGTTTTGATCATGTTTGTTTGTGTTGACTTTGTTGCTTTTCAAATATGCACTGAGTTGAGAAGGTCCACGTGGCTACTCCTCAGTTGCACACTGATCGGCGTGGCAGTGCACACGTGTATACACGTGTGTACATGCAGCCATCAGACGAGTTGTCCATGTCCCTGCATTGAACTATATATGTTGTCTGCCTTGTGGTATTTACAGTGTATCACTGTGAATATCACAAGCTGTCTAGACACAGATTGATGATTTTACAATTCAGATCAAGTCATGAAAAATGATGAGAAACACACCAGAAAGCTGAGGCAAATAAAATTTTAAAATTTAAAAATTATATTTGCATGTATTCTGTTTTATTCCTATTGCAGTGTACTGTGTGTTTTCTGTTTCATGTGACAGGTAAGCAAATGGTGACTGGACTAACAGTGGAGATGATTGTGAAGACAGAAGACAGTGTTGAGTCAGTGAATTGTTTCAAGAATGTATATATTAAAAGTGTATATGAGTGAGCAGAGAACTATAGTGAGGAGCACTGTATATGAAACTGTAAATGTATGAAATTGAAATGTGGTGTACAAATAGTGGAGTTACAAGAGTTGTACTGTTTGAGTGTATGAAATAAAATATTTATATTTAAATAAAATACTGTTGAGTATTTGAATTCGTTGTAAAGTCGTATTTTATTTAAATTTAAATATTATATTCCTGTCTGAATGTGTATATATAGAACAGTACAGTAACAAACACATTTAAAATAATATTTATTTGGTTGTTATCATCAAACAAAAATCATATAATTGTGTATACAACACCGTTATATACAACAGATACACTGTCGGAAGGTGGTCCCATACCTTGCCAGTTGGAATCCATTATCCAACAAGAGTTCGCGGTTTTCAATTGTATACTTAGTATGTAGAGCGTGAGATGCAAGCGTTCTGGTAGATTGTTATTTACTTGTTTTAGACACTATTATAATATCGGAATGGTATTGATTTCAAAGAATGTTTGGGTTATCGTAAGGTAAAATCATCCTTGCTTATGTGCGAATCGGTCTTACGATTATCCTTTCTTTTAAAAGGATTTTTAAAAGTTAAACCAAGTGTATGGAGTTTACTCACACCAATCCCATGACTGGCCCAGAGTTTATTTTGTTTTTCTTATCCTAAACTCTTGGATGCCCAAATTTGTATGGGAAGTCAAGTAATTCATCTATTCTCACATATCCTTGGAGGAGCTTGGAGCAAGAGGATTCAACGTAAGATGTGTGTGTGTGTGTGTATATATATATATATAGTTTATTTCTGTTGTGTCGTATATGTGATGAACAAATGTTTTACTCTAATAATGTTATGTATATATAGTCAAGTTTGTATTTCAAGAGTTATTTTATATAATATATTTTATTCGTTCTGCTGTGAGGTTCATGTTTACTCTGATGTTGTTGTATTTATGATCTTCTTCTTCTATTCTAATATTTCTTTCTATTTCTCACCCTCTAACTTCTTTCTTTTAATGATCCGGTAATTTCTGGTTCTGGTTAGTGGATATGGTATTTGTATCGATAATCAAGATCGGGAAAATGTCGGTTCGTTACAATGTCCTCGACATATAATACTAGGAATATAATTTTACTCCCACTAATTTTCTTGTATACAAAAAGTTCATTTTCATTTTAATGAATCAAAATTCTTTGATTATTTCATCAAAACAATGATTCCATCTTCGAGATGCTTGCTTTAATCCATAAATGGATCATTGCAACTTACATACCCTTTTGGCATCTTTTGGATCGACAAAACCTTCAGGTTGTGTCATGTACACATTCTAGATAAGATTCCCATTAAGGAAGGTAGTATTGACATCTATTGCCCGATTTCATAATCGTAAAAGGCTACAATCGCAAGTATAGTCCTAATGGATTTAACCATTTTCATTTCAGAGAAGATTTCATCATAGTAAACTCCTTGAACTTGTTTGAAACCTTTTGCCACCAATCGGCCTTTATAGGTTTGTACTTTACCATCCATGTCATCTTTCTTTTTGAAAACCCACTTACACCTTCTGTCAGGTGAATCAACTAAAGTCTATATATGGTTGTCGTACATGGAATCCATTTTAGATTTCATGGATTCAAGGCATTTTTCAAATTCTGGTCCATTCATAGCTTCTTGGTAAGAAGTGGGCTCATCTTTGTCTATGAGCATCACATCTTCATTATGAGTCATAAGAAATCTGATATATCTACTAGGCTCATGACGTATTCTACCAGATCTACGAATATCTTGTGTAGTTTGAGCAGGCTTAGTTCCCACAACAGTTTGTGATTCTTGCTCAATTTCTAGTTCAAGTTCAATGGTATCTTGTGGTTCCTGAATTTCATCGAGTTCTACTTTATTCACATCGGTACTTTTAGAGACTAGTTCCCATTCCAGAAAAATGCTAGTTCAAGCAATAAATACTTTATTTTCAAAAGGTTTGTAGAAATAATATCCTTTTGTTTCTTTTGGATATTCTACAAAATAATACTTATCAGATTTGGGTCCATGCTTGTAAGAAGAAAGACGTTTAACAAACACCTCACTTCCCCAAATCTTCATAAAACTCATATTAGGACATTTCCTAGTCCATATCTTATACGGAGTCTAAAGAACCATTTTAGTTAGAACATGATTAAGCATGAGTGCAACTATTTTAAGGGTATAACCACAAAAGCTTACTGGAAGATCTGTATAACCACAAATTTGGGCACCCAAGAGTTTAGGTAAAACAAACAAAATAAACTCTGGGTCAGTCATGGGACTGGTGTGAGTAAACTCCAACCATTTTGTTTAACTTTCAAAAACCTTTCGAAAGAAAAGATAATAGTAAGACCAGCCCACACATAAACAGGGATGGTTTTTACCTTACTATAACCCAAAACACTTTGATACAAAAATCCAGTGATATTATCATAGTGTCTAATCAAAATAAATAACCAAATAGTAGAACGCTTGCATCTCACGCTCTACATATATAGTATAAAATCAAAAACCGCAGGGCACTTATTGGAGATTGGATTTCCAACATGAAAAGGTATGGAACCACCTTCCGATCTATGTATTCTAGAGGCGATACACTGGGGTTCAACAAGAAAATCTTGCAACCCGGCCCACATATGACCGACCACTCATTTCGCTTGAGTGTATCGAATGTATATCACCAACGGTTGGGATCAGCAACCGTTTCCCGAACGGGACATCATCGAATAGAATAAGGAATTAAATGAATCTCTAGATAGGTGATAATACACCCTAATGGGAGCGACCCACATAGCCATGCTGCCTGCCCGATTTTTGTCATTTCCCGGTTGTTGAGGCCTGAGGCTAAGATTTCTTATCATTCATTGATAGCACAATTTCTTTGAATGCCACATTGTCAGATCCATTAATCATTAATTGATTTGCACAAATATTCTGGATGTTATGCTAAGGGAATAAATCCGTTGCAACCATATATATTTATACATACCAACCCATTCGATCATTGGAAATACTCTGTCAGACATTCGTCCATTTACGTTCGTTCTGGGATTGAACGAAATCGAAGGCACAATTTCTATTAATAGAAAAAAAGCCCTTGCACTTTACACCGTCTTCGATTACCTTCGTATAATCTGGTTCGCAATGCTACTGCCAATACAGAGTGGTTCTCGGATAATAATCCAACCGGTCTCTCCATATTGACAACGATATTGTCAAACACTTCGATAGTCGGTTATTTAACAATCGAATAAAAACAAGTGTTTCGATAGTCGATGATTTAACTATCGAAGAAAAACAAGTGTTCATCCAACATATCAAAAAAATCACTGGGCTCTTTACTTAATGTTTCATTAATTAAATCTCTTCTCTATTTCCCTATCAATATTTGTTAACCATATTCTAATTTTGATTTCGTTTCCCAATCGAATTCTATATATATTGATACATTGATTCCTAACTATCAAATTATCTGAAAAATATTATGACTCCTTAAATTCCCGGAAAAATTCGCCATAACCTCCCTTGTACCGGGAGCTTCGAGATATTTCAAATAGCCTCCCATGGCCCTCACCAATCCAAAACAAAAAGAAAAAACCCAGTGGCTTGCCGATACGGCGTATAAAATCTCATATATGAATTTAAACATGTACCTTTTTGTCGGGCACAAATTAAAATCTTCATATACTTCATCTCATACCTGTCTCCTGTATGTCTATACCTGTCCAACTATACCCGATCGTTTTAACTCAATTTGTTAATAAATTTTGTTAATTAACCCTTTAGTCTATTTTTCTTTTATATTTGAACATAACATGTTCAAATATATTTTAACTAGTTTACAACTAATTTGAACTCCATTTTCAACTTACGCTTCATATTCAATTTCGAACATAAATCCTCAAATTCCCTTTACCCTACAAAGTTCAACTTTAATTCAAAACTCCATCAACTGATTGCAAATAAACCGTTTTCCTATTTCACCTCTTTGTTTAAACATAACATGTTCAAATAAAATACTTATCTAGCTCATAACCAAATTTCAATTTCAATTCTAGTTCCCTTTTCAATTTCGAATATAAATTTTCAAATCGAATTCACTTATTCATAGTCGAATGTCGATTTAAATTCTCATTTACTAATTACTATTCAAATCAGTTAATTCTATTCAATAATCAAAAATCTGATTCCTGTTTCAAAAATCAATTCATTACTCCACTTGCTTCACTGGAGCTCATATTTATTTTATATTTCCAGTGTGGATTTTTCTAATGGAAAAATTCGAAATTTTATTTCTTTAAAATCCTTTTATTTATTTTAAATAAACCATTATAGTTTTAAAACGATTTTGGCGCTGCTTTTCTAAAAATTTGATTTTGACATAACTCAAAATCTATTCAACGAAATCCAGATTTTTCTCCTCCATTAGAAAACTATTATCAAATCGGTCCTGACGTTTCTTGTTTCAAAGAATTCCGACTTCAATTGGGTTATGTGTACTCAATTGAAGTTCGAAACGCCAATTTATGAACTGCAGCGCTGCGGCGAGTTCGTTTTAATTATATTTATAAATATAAACATTTAAACTTCGTCTATAATAAATTCCACTTCATTCTGATATATTTTTAATATATCAAATCGAATTTTTTCCCAGTTCAACATAGTATTTCCGATCTATTTCACTTCTATTTGAAATTCTATATTCAAATTTCAATTCACTTCTAGTTTTCAAATTCTATTTGAATTTCCATATTCGAATTCCCTTTATTCAAATCCCATTTGAACTTCTACGTTCAAATTCTATATTTGAATTTCCTTTGAATTTCATATATTCAAACCCCACTTGAATTTCTATATTCAAATTCCCTTTTAAATTTTCTATTTGAATCCTATATTCCAATTTCATTTGAATTTCTATATTCAAATTCTATTTCAAATCTCTTATTCAAATTTCTATTTGAATTTCTCTTATTCAAATTATATACTCACATTTCACTTAAATTTCTATCTTCAATTTCTATTTTCAAATCTTATAGTTAAACTCCATTATTTTCAAATCTCTATATTTGAATTTCATTTGAACTTTCTTTATTCAAATCCATTTGAATTCCTTTGAATTCAAATTGTATTTCAATTCCTTTGAATTCTAATTCCTGTATATTCAAATTCTATTCAAATTCAATGTATTCAAATTCTATTCAAATTCTATATACAAATTCTATTTAGATTCTCTACATACAAATTCTATTTGAATTTTATTTTCAAATTCCATTTTAACTCTTTAAATTCTATACTCAAAGTCTGTTTCTATTTGAATTTTTATATTCAGTTTCTTTAAACAAGCCTCGATTTCAATTCCTTTTGAAACCGATATTTCTATTTTTTTTGAAAATAGATTTCCCTTTCCAATTTCACACTTGTATTTTTATTTCTGAATTATCAAATGATAATTCTTTTCACTTCATTTATAGCTTCGTTATAAAAGAACTATTTATAAACTTCGTTTATAAAGGAACTACTTGTTTTATTTTTCAAAACATGTTTATATTTTTATTCCATTTAAAATTTCAAATTCTATTTAAAAATAGAATTTTCCCTTTTAATCTCAAATATCCTTTCCACGATATTTTAACACTTAGCCCAGTGATATTTAAAACAATCAAATCACCCAATTTTCAATCATTTTATTTTTAACACGACATATATGAATATATATGAAATCAAGCAAACAAATAAACAGATAATATATTTTTGAGGAATCCAGTTGGATCCCTCCAACCAGTTTTCCCTGCATCCACAGACGTTAGTTAACAGGAATAATACCCATCCTACTTCATGGCAGGATATCGCGGTATAAAAGGGGATCCACTTATATACGTGGGCGTAGTGTCATCCTCTAATGATACTGCTGGCATCCGCTAATGAAACTGCGGGAATCTAACCACCAAACCAATATATATATAATAGTCACCCTAAATAACTAATATATTTAAAATAACCAGAAAGCATTCAAACAAGCAACAACCAATTATTTTTAATTGATAAAAATAATTATAAATAAAAGGGGAGTGAGATTTACTCACCTGATTTTCTTAGCACTGAATATCTTGTTAATTCCTATATTGTTGCATGGCGAATCATCTCGAATTGCCTAACTAGCACCTACGAGTATTGGATTTTATTTAACGATTAAACATCTTATTAATTAACTTTTACAATAAATAAACGATTTATCCTATGTATTTTAAATTAAATGAAACGTATACCTTAATCCCGGCGTGAGACCCTTCTACCCTAAATTCCAACAATAAGCAACTGCCTTCAGAACTAATTTTCTCCCTAAAATCCCTCTATAACATCATTGATCCTTTGTAGCATTCCATCGAACATCTGCTGCCCCTCTCACCGTCAATGACCGAATTGCCAACAACCTACCATACTGCCTCGACACAACTCCCTTTCCTCTACAGGTTCATGCTTTGAACCCGTTCATCAAACCTCATCCCGAAATTGTCATTCAACATTACTGTCATTAACATATAAAACTTTTCCAATGTTATCACAAACCAAATGGATACCATTCTCACATCAGGCCAAGTAGTGTAAGCCTATGGAGATCAAGGACTTACCTAGTTTATCATTTTCTGAACCCTGGTCCCCTCGTTCACCCCTGAAAGAACTGCTGCGTCTCAAACAGGTGGTCGAACCTCCCCAAAATCCCGTCACTGACCACCCAAAGCTTAGTTTGAATACTGTTGAAAGTCAAGCTATAGCTCTCGCACTCCAATTCCTCCTGCCGTACCCTATTTTCCACCAAAAACCGTCTCTAAACCCACAAAAAAAACATCATCTCCCAGTTCGAACGCTATTTCCATCCTTCGAGATAACAGTGAATCGCACAGCTCAAAACAAGATCGAGCTCCAGACACTTTCGCGCCCCTTCTTCCATACGTATCGCTACTTCACGCAACCTTACAGTGAAGTAGCGAACGGTTTCCTCATCAAACTTTGCCGACCTCTGACAATAGACATGCCACCACCCTACGAGCTCCACGCCATCGTCCATTTGATTAACCTCCGTCCGTCCAAGCTCTAACGCGATCCCTAATTAGTCGCGATTTCCCTTTTATTGATTTTGATTTGGGGGAATTTTTGACTCAGTATGCGGTTTGATTAAATAGAGGAGGGTCGGCTTCGATTTACCAGAAGGAGGAATTTTATTATAGGATTGATTTTCTGGTTTGAGGATGGAGAAATAATCGAAGGCATTGGGTTGTTTATATAGGTGGGGAAGGAGAACGTAACGTACGAAGACCATTAATCCTTGTTCGGGTAGTACATAACAAATCCTTTATTTTATTTAAAAAGATTTTCCTATTAAATTGATTTGATTTAAAGAGATTCTCACTTTATTTTAAACAGATATCGATTTGATCTCGTGCTTATCCATTAAAAAAATATCGGGGTTCATAACTCGACATCACGAACCACTATTTTAGCGTATCGACCGTCGTTCCAATGTAATTACACTATTCTAAACTTAGCAGAATAGACTATATAATTTAAATTCGACTATATTTAAAAATAACATATTAAATTGATATAATATGCTTTAAATTCAAAACAAATAAATTCCTTAAAAATAAATTACTATTATTATCGTTTATATTCAAATAGAATATATATTGATCATCTGAACCATTTCGATTCATTTTTACCTTCCAATTGAATTATTTCAGTTCTTGTATTTCGTTGATTAGCAAAATAAATCGTATTTCGATTATTTAATCGATAATTCAACAAAATACCATTTATATTATAAATTCAATATTTAAAAATCATACTAAATATTTAAAATAAATCGACCAAAAATTCGGGTCGTTACACTCTTCATTCATCGTACCATATCTAATAAGGTGTGATTTTTTCTTTGAAATAGTCATTAAATTCTTGGCTTAAATATTCTCCTTCTCTATCTGTTCGAAGAGTCTTTATATTGTTTCCATGTTGGTTTTGAACATCGTTGTTTAATTCTTTGAACTTTTCAAAGGATTTTGATTTGTGTTTCATAAGGTACACATAACCATATCCACTGAAATCATCGGTAAATGTATTGAAATAATAAAATCTACCTCTAACTGATGTACTCATGGGTCTACATACGTCACTATGTATAAGGCCTAATACATCACCAGCCCATACACTATGTTCGATGAAAGGTGCTTTAGCCACTTCCCAATAAGCAAGATTTGCATACTTCATATGATTCGGAATCAAACGAATTCAAAATTCCATTTTTATGGAGATTTGATATGTGTTTCTCATTTATATGGCCTAAACGGCAATGCCAAAAATATGTTGGATTTAAATCATTAGATTTTGTTCGCTTAGCATCTAAGTTATAAACAGGAACATCAAAGTTTAAAACATAAAGATCGTTAACTAATTATGAATTTCCATAAAATATTTCATTTAAAAAAAATGAACAGCAACTGCCCTTTTATTACAAATGAAAATTCAAGCTTGTCTAAACAAGAAACAGAAATAACAGCCTTTTAATTCTTAAACTAAGCCAGTATATAAGGATAAGCGGGAGCTTCCTATGGCCAATGCAGCAACATTTGCTCCATCCCCACTCGTAAGTCTACTTTTCTTTTGCTAAATTCCTACTCTTTTGCATTTCCTGATTTGGTTGAAGACATACTTTCGCTTTTTCTTTTTAGATTTTCTAAATATGCAAAAAAAATTACGTTTCCCTTTTGTTTGAGGCAATCCTCAAATTTTGATGTCGGTAAAGGAAGTTGATTAAATTCAATTTATCCCTCTTAAGGACCGATCTTAGTGACAAATTATTAATGTTGCTTGCTATTTAATATGTACAGGAGATAATGATAATAGAATGATAAATGACATACAAATTGCAAAGTAATTGATGACTATTCACACAACAATATTTTCTATAGTCACATACAATCCTGCATATTGATAAAATATACTCTTACACATACACACACACACACACACACACATATATATATATATATATATAATGGTGCATGCTTATATATATGAATATATATAAATTATATGCTTCCATTCAAATCGACACACACACACACACACATATGTGTATATATATATATATATATATATCCGTATATTTATTTATTTATTTAAGTGAGCCAATATCCATATGTTATCATGCCCTAAGCTAGCTTTGGCTAATCCCAAAAGCATAATCTTTTAGGTAGACATCTTATGTCAATTATATCACATATATAAATTTTGGATAGCATGATGAACAAACTCTGTTCATTTGAAATATTGGATATTTCATGCTATATGTCTCTAACCCCGTAATATTATTATGGCAGCCTAGTTAAGTCAGACCCAATAATACATCTTGAATATCACATTTACTCTATCGCATATAACCAAAATAAATAGTGCACTAATGCTTTGGCATTACCCACGTTTATTTATTATGCCATTGATGAGTGTATTCATTAGAAGACATTACGTTAGACTCAATATTTATAGTTTATAAGGGATTCACTGATTACAAGTGGAAAATCATATTTGCAGTTTCACAGTGTATTATATTGGTGAGAAAAACTCAACTGCATTTCAGTTTGTATTCGAACAAATACTGGAGATAGCTCTTTGCAATAATACATGCATATGTGTGTGTGCGCGCGTGCACTGGTTCTGTAAATGCATGTTGGCTTTTAAACATCAGCCATATAGACCAGCATAGAGTTATGTGAAACACACTATTAACCCAGAACTCATACAATGTTTATATAATACAAAGAATGGATCATATATATTCAAATGTCAACTGTGTAACATCAGAATAGCCAAATAGTATAAATGTAAGTTCTAAGATAGCATAACTGTGGACACACATATCTCAATACATATTAACTGTTTACAGGTGCATGGATCAGTAATTTTTCAATTTAAATAACAGCGACAAATTTATTATCTAATTGAATCATACACAATATTTTATGCACACAGCAGATTTTATGTACATATAATTGCAAATCATATTTGCATTACTCATACAGTAAATTAAACAAGAGAACCCAGTTGTGTATGTTTCTAACTTAAACAATTGATCAAAACAGAGTCTTACTATTTTGAAATGGTGATAGATCATGCTTAGTCGAAAGCTATCATATTGCATTTGTTATAAGTGTATAAATTAGCAAATGCATGCAGGCTTATGTTAATACATACATACATACATACATATATATATATATATACACACACACACACACATACACACACACTATAGTATTTAAATTAAGCAGCTTACAAGGCTAATTTAAAGTGCATGCCTATATAGTCATATCCACAGAAGTACACAAAAAGATGTTTTCAGTAATCACAAAATGTATTTTTAACCATATATACAGTAACTTATAGTTGTTGATATTTAGACATATGCGTGCATGCATGTAAATATATATTTTTTTGGAAATTTTCTTGTGAATATATATATATATATATATATATATTGTAATGACCCTGGGTTTTCGCGATCGTGGATATCTGACATAAACTCAATGTCGACTATAAAATCATTGGAAACACTGGATAGTCCATGAAAGAAATTAGAGGGTGAGAATAGATAAGATAGAAACTTAGAATAGAAGAAGAAGAGCATACAACATCAGAGTGAACACGAATCTCACAGCAGAACGAACAATATATAATAGATACATAACTTTGAAATAAAATTAGCATATGTATACAGTAACATTATTAGAGTATAACACTTACAACACAGCAGAAATAAACAATAGCTATATATTCCTGAAGCCTCCTGCTCCAAGCTCTCCAAATACATCTGTAAAATCCTGACTACTTGACTACCCGTACAAATTTGGGCACCCAAGAGTTTAGGGAAAACAAAACAAAATAAACTCCAGGTCAGTCATGGGACTGGTGTGAGTAAAACAATTTAAAACAGCTTGAGCAATTAAACGATATCTCATAAGACCACGCCGTATAACTGAACGGGTTTTTACCTTATGAGAATCTAAAACATTTGATTCAGCTTTCAAATAAAACCCTTTTGAAAGAAACGATAAATCTTATATCGAACTCATCTGATATTACAATAGTGTCTATTAATCACAATATAATAATCATCTAGCAAAACGCTTTCACTCATGTTCCGCATACATAATATATAATCCAAAAACTGCTGGCGCTTATTGGGAATGAATTCCAGCTGGCAAGGTATGGGACCACCTTCCGACAGTATATCTCTAGAGAGAAATACACCGGGTTCAACAAGAACATCTTGTAACCCAGGCTAAACATGACCGGTCACTCATTTCGCTTGAGTGTACCGAATGTATTATCACCAACGGCTGGGTTTAGCAGCCGTTTCCCGAAAGGGACAACATTAAAATAGGTTAAAGAAGTAAATGAAACTCTAGATCAGGTGACAATACACCCTAATTGGTAGCCAACCAATTAGTCATGCGACCTACCCGATTTTATACCATTTCCTGGTTGTGAGGCTAGAGGCCATAACGTATAGATCACACCTTTATTTACTTTGAATGTCACATCATCATACCCGCCAAATCACAAATTGATTTCCCCAATCATATCACGGGTATACAGCTAGGAGAAACGAATTCCTCTGCCACCAAACGTAAATACGTTTGAAGAGATAAACTTACGTGATCTATTAAATATACTCTGTCAGACATTCTTCCATAAAGATCGTCCTGGGACTGCACAAACCAAAGGCACTATTCTTTAAATCCATCTTAGGCAATTTCTACCTAGGATCTCTAGAATAGCCCTTGTATAACTCTGTCTTCAATTATCTTCATCATATTTGATTCGCAACGCTAATGCCCATACAGAGTGGTTTTCAGATAATGAATCTGATCCCGGTCTCTCCGTACTGACGATGGAAAAATGGTCAAAAACTTCGATAGTCGGTGAGTTAACTATCAAAGAAAAATACGTGTGCAAACAACTATATTATTTCCAAATGGAAATTATATCGATCAATCATCATTTAACATTTATCTCTTTAGTTCATTTATTTATTAGTTTTTCATTTCCTATTTCCATATATTCAACATTTCTTATTTTCTGAATTTAGAAAATATATGTTATTAACATTGGAAAACATTTCCATTTCTTATTTTTTTTATTAGAAACCATTTCTAATTCTTATTTGGAAAACATTTCCAAAACTCCTACATTTGGATTTAAATAGATGTTTAAATAAAATATTGCTATGCCAACTCAAAACATTACACTCATTAACTAAATTCACTTAACCAACATTCACTATAGAACCTTAGCCATTCCTTAGTTAAAAATGGAGTCAATAAAGTTGGGGTATAACTACCTCTCAGACCTTAACTGAACAACATTTCTAACTTCGAATTAGACAAAGTTCACCTTCTAATTCTTTAACAAACTTCCTTAAGTAACTCTCTTTCGAAAAATCTCTATTTGATAACTCTTTCCTTCGATAAACTATATTTGATAATCTCTCTTTCAAATAAACTATATTCGATAACCTTTCTTCGAATAAGCTATATTCGATAATCTCTCTTTCGAATAAACTATATTCGATAACCTTTCTTCGAATAAACTATATTCGATAATCTCTCTTCGAATAACTATATTCGATAACCTTTCTTCGAATAAACTATATTCGATAATCTCTCTTCGAATAACTATATTCGATAACCTTTCTTCATATAAACTATATTCGATTAACTCTATTCAATTAACTCTATTCGATTAACTCTAATTGATTAACTCTAATCAACTAACTCTATTTGATTAACTCTATTTGATTAACTCTAATCAATTAACTGTAATCAATTAACTCTATTTAATTAACTCTAATTGATTAACTCTAATCAGTTAACTCTATTTGATTAACTCTAATCAATTAACTCTATTCAATTAACTCTATTTGATTAAATCTAATCAATTAACTCTATTTGATTAACTCTAATCAATTAAGTCTATTTGATTAACTCTAGTCAATTAACTTTATTTGATTTACTCTAATCAATTAACTATATTCGACTAACTCTATTTCGAATAACTAATTTTTGATTTAACTCTATTTCCGTCTCATTCAAATTCCCCTTTGAATTTCTACTTCAAATCCGATCTTCTTTATAAATGTTTTTATTTTCACAACATTTATTTAATCTATTATTCATATAAAATATGAATAACATTTCTTTTATAATCTTCTTCTTTGCAAAAATACTTGCCTTAATCCATTATTCATATTCAATATAAATAACATATTCTTTGTATAATTAAAACAGTTTGGTTTTGTATTTAAAATAATATATTATTTTAAATATTCTATTTATACTTCTATTTATAAACAATTCATATAAAATCTTATTTTATATTCAACACTTTAATAATTCCATCTAAAATTCTCGTTAACACTACGTTCATATTCAGTTTCAAATATCGATGTTAAAATCGATTCTCACTTCTCTATATAAGTTCTGACTTATATGTTCCATTTATCCACTGATAAATAATAAACTTAATTTATAAAATATTTTTTTTAAATTAATCTGCACCCTTTATCTGTTTTACTTCTTTATATAAGTTCAGACTTATATATCTTTATTTATCCAATGATAAATATTTTCCTTAATTTAAAAATATTATTTATAAATTATTCTTCTCAATTCATCTGTTAAAAACATATTTTTATTTAATATCTAATTTAAATAAATCATCTCAAATTTCTTTTATAATTCGAAATCCCATTTTTGTAATTCTATATTTATTTCCCAAATATTTCCTTTTATAAAATATTATTTTATATTCCAGTATTTCTTATGGTATTTAAAATACCAAATATCAATGACCAATATCATTTTAACACACATCATTAACAACAGATTATATATCACATCATATATCACCATATATGAAAAACAGTAAAATTAATGTTGAGGAATCCAATTGGATTCTTCCGACCTGTTTCCCTGCATCCACAGATGTTAAACAATATATTTAACATCAATTTCATTTCAATATGAAATATTCTGATAAACAGAATCAATGTTTGATTAACGCTTTATATATATATATCGTTATCTATAATTTCAACCAATACATAAGCAATTCAACCAAACCATCATCACACAACAGTCATTCAGCATTTACCATTACTAGATTATCTTTATAAAAATATAAATTAATAGGGTTAGTGAGTTTTACTACATTAGACGATCATCGTTAAATAACGATAACCATCGGCTGATTCAGACCGACAATTTATTTCGCTATAAATTATAATGAGCTCAAATTCACTCCCAGTCAGTTCCATTGTGTAGCCGTCGTCCATACGACCCCAACGGATCTTGTTTTGCTGAATTCGGTTAATGTATGGATAAGATATGATAGTTCTAGGATGATACGCTATTTAATATTAAATTAAACATTAAACTTTGATTTGGGCTTCACCGTTAAAATCTGGGCCGCACTATTATATTCTCCTCCAACCCGTTTGCTTCAGCATACTCCTTCCCCATTATATATTTTCAAACTCCAAGAAAAATAGAAAATCCCATCCTCCCGAGCTTCGTTCTCCTCTTCCGTTCATGGATTTTCAAACCGATTTCGCCATCAAGCTCCTCTTCCCGAACTCCTTCCTCTCATCTCCATTACAACCAACTCGCAGTAGCCCTATCATTCGCGACTATGATCTCGACTTGGGTTCTCCAGTAATACGCGCGACCATTAATCATCCCGAACTTGCCAAAAATTTCACAACTGATGTACTATTCCATTCTGATAACAAATATGACATCTGAACCTCACATTGGTGTTCCTAGCTCATGAAATTGTTCAGCCCTAGTTCGTTGTTGACTTTTGAGTACTCATGAAACTGCATCGCACCAATTAAAACTGACCTCAGATTGAAGCTCTTCCCCTTGCGAATTCAAACATACCACGTTCGTAGTTTATAGAGATTTATTTCTATTTCTTTTGAATTTTTGAATGTCACGATTTGGTTTGAGGAAGTATTCTGGTTGCAGCATGTTTATTTTTGACCAGAGGAAAACAGAATTTAGGGTTAGGGGATGGTATGGTATTTATAAGGTAAGTATAATATTTTTTTATTTATTATTTTATTAATTTATTAATTTTTAATCAAATGCTATTTGTATTTATCATTAAAAATCCCTATGATCACGTATAATACCCAAATTCGACGAAAATGGGCATACAGCTACAGTTTGACATTACGAATCCAACAAAACTTGTTTCGTCGAATTCCGAATTCGTTTGAGCACAAAGCGTATTTTTAAAGCCAAATTATTGTCTGTTTTTCACATTAAAATCCCCTACGGCCACATACTGACACCAAAAATCAAGAAAATTGAAATCTAACAATAATTTAATAATCCGGATCTAACAAAATTAGTTTCGTCGAAAACGGAGGTCGTTTGCAAAACTAGCTATTTTTAAAGCTCTAAATAAACCCACTTAAATATTAATATATTTAAAAATAATTGAATTAAATATTTTTAAATAAATATTATCGTATATATTCACAGTAGAATATCGTACAGCTCCAAAATAAATATATATGGATTTGCAACTCGATATTTCAAATCCGGGTCAAATCGATATTCAATTAAAAATAGAAATCCTTTTATAAATCGTTATAAATTATAAAGGAATTTCATAGCGACTATTTTAAAATTTGATTTGGACATAACTCAAAATCTACACAATGAAATCCCAATTTTTTTCTTCTACTAGAAAAATATACCTCACCAGCTCCGAACGTTTCTTGTTTCACAGAAATCCGGCTTAAAACGGATTCTGTATATTCGTTTAAAGTTCGAATCGCCAAATTACGAACTGCCGCGCCATTTCGAGCACGATTATGATTACAATAAAATTAACACGTTCAATTGACATTTATAAATAAATTTGCTAATACAATTCAATTCTAAACTGAATTATATATATTTTAATTTACCCAATTCACACAATGTTGTCGATTCCCTATTTCCGACTATTTTGGAATTAAATATATTATCTAATTATTAATATTAATTAAATATTCAACATAATTTAATTAAACAACCATTTAATTCTCTAAATCATTATTAAATAATTAAATAAATGAATTATTATATCGTAAAAATATGGGTTGTTACATTCTTCCCCCCTTAAAATAATTTCGTCCTCGAAATTGTTAAGGTAGAAAACAAACCCTACTAACTAGTTAAAAATTATTTGTTTACCGTTTTAACTTCCGTTTTAACCGAATTAATTGATTTCAATTAAATATTTATTCATTCCTACTAACGAAAATTTTCAAAAATCCTGGAAATTTTCTAACACCTTAACTTTTCGAAAAATTTCGCTAGCACCTCCTTTGTACTGGTCAATAGCTCAAACTCCAACTCGCCTCTCTAGGCCTTCTTCAACCCAAAAGAAAATCAAACAGCCAAGCGGCTTACCAATTTGGCTCATAAAAACCTCATACCCAATATAAATATACATTGGTACCTTTTTGTCGGGCATATCAATATATCCTTTCCATGTGTTACCAATTCTGCATATACCAATGTCATCCCAATCATTCAGTTATACCCAAGCCAAATTCTGTTCTTAACTCAGATTCTATTTTTAATTTCAACTCTTAACTTACCAGTCAAATTCCATTTCGGATTATCTCTAATCCAACCTAATTCGATATTTTCTATCTCAATTCATTTTCCACTTAACTGGTTTTAATTCAATTTCTATTTTTTTTGCTTTTACAAATTCTAGTTTAATTTGTTTTAATTCAAACAATCTTCCCCAGGGAATTTCAAACAGTTTAGATTTTCTAAAACCAGATATCCCTTTTTAGGATTCAAAACAACTTGCTTTCCACAAAACAATTCAAAAACAAAATCTTTGGTAGTAATTCGTCACTTAGCAACTCAAAAATGAACACCGATGATGCAGCTGTCATCATCGAAATCTACTTTCTAGCGATAGAAGTGAGTTCAATACTATATAACTTTTTAAAACCATTTCTAAACATTTCCATTTTGAAATACATTTCAAAATATTATTCACAATGTTTGTAAACAATTTAAAATCTCCCAGGATTTTAAAATTCTCATATATTCAATCCAGATTCATGTATAAACACTTTTATAACTTTCCAGGGTTTTAAATTTTCAATTCTGATTTAAATTCAGATGTAATCCATCTGATTTCACATATTACCCTTATATGAATTCCAGTTGGTTATTTACATAACCATTTAATTTATAATCTTACTCGATTATAATAACAACCGATATATCCAATATATTATAATCATTTCAATCTAAAAAATTTCTTTGATATCAAAATATAATTTGGGTAAAATTATTTCATTTACCCTCTTTTTAAAACATACCATGTCGGTTCATCATACTCGAGTGTTTATAAACCCCTACCGATACAGTGGACCAAAAAACTGATCGACCAAAATTCATAAATTACTCAACCAATGAATCTACACAATATAAAATCATTTTTATAAAATATACAAACACATTCACTCGTAAATATACACTCAACTCAGTCTAAGGTATTACTAACCCCATCTCTACTGTGTCACGCCACAGAGCCAAGGTAATTACTTAACCTTTATGTAACAACCCGGAAAATCTAAACCAATTTAAAATTTTTATTTTGGCTATTTTAGTGAATTTAGAGTATTTAAAATAAATTATTTTAAATAATAACGACTAAAAATTGTTTTGGATCGAAGTTATAGTGAATATATTTATTTTAATTATAAAACAAGGCCTGAAATAACGCGGTAGTTTGAAATTTTGAATTTGAACTTCGACTGGCTGTACAGGATGCAAAATAAAACGGATTTTAGTGAAACCAAAAATATTTAAATCTGTTTAAGAATATCTTTGTAATGAATCTGAAAAATTGAAATTTCATAGCGGGAATCAAAAGTTATGGCCAAATGAATTTTCAGAAAGGTCGCTATGGAGTTAATATAGCCCTTGAAAATAGGCATTTTGCAAACGATCTCCGTTTTCGACGAAACCACTTTTGCTGGATTCAGGATGTCAAATTATTACTAGATTCCAAATTCCATAATTTCTGGAGTTAATATGTGAGTGTGGCAAAGGAAAATGTGTTTGGTTAATTTTAGTCAATTTGGATCGACCAGAAAATGGCCATTTTTCAAACTACCTCCAAATTCGATGAAACTAGTTTTGTTGGGACCGTATCATCCTATCATAGCCAAATTTATTTTTCTGGAATTTTTGGGATCAGTATGTGGCCCCGACAAATTGAAATGTACGTTCAAATCCATATTTGAATGTTTCATATTTTAATTTGAAGAATAACTGGCTGAAAAAGTCGAATGGGCTTACGAAACATATTCCATTGTGTCCGGAATGGGGGTATTTTGCTGGGGGCGACAATCGTTAGGTTTGATTTGGAGTCCGGATAAGAAAACACTATTTTTGATATATATATATATATATATATATATATATATATATATATCGGCGAATAGGAAAATTTCTTTCATTAAAAAAAAAGATGCCACGCATTTTATCTCTCCCCGTCCAAATCGAAGGCGGAAACCCTTCGCCAGCTTCCAGCCCCGATTCCGGCCAAACCAACCAAAATTAGCCCCTGCTTCAAATCCATATAGGGTTCTCCTCCCCTAGTGCAGCCATCAACGAGATTCACCTCCTCGAAGTGCGGGACTTCAAAGCGCCGCCGCCGACGACTATGACGACCGAAGTGGGTCCCTCCACCATGCACAGAGGCGCGACTCCTCCCCCTTCGACGCTGCATAGCCCGATCCTCGCATCGCTTCACCGTTTGGGTGAAAAATCCAAACCTAGTTTGGAACCATTTGCTGAAAGGTACGGCTTTGGTTTATTTAAACTGATTTCGACAATTAAAAGCATTGCAAACTTATAAAAATCGCATCTTTTTGTTATGTGGTCGAAATCCAGTGAAACAAGAGACATTGGACTCAGGTGGACGTCTTCTACATTCTAGAAGAGACCGGAGAATTTTTGGAGCTTCCTACAATTTTTGGAGGAGTGGAACCCAATGTGAGATTTCTAAATTCAAAATGATATTAAATAGCAATGTATAAATTATATAATCGATGTATAAGTTATATAAGCTTTGTACACCTCATGTACAAGCATTGTATAAATTATATGTGCGATGTATAAGTTATATATGTGTTGTTAAAATCATATTTGCGTTGAATGGAATTGAAATGAAATGGAAATATATTTATATACATATATATATACACACACACTCCCCTCGTCCACAGACCATGGATGATATATATTAGTTGTGATTGTTTGGATTTTGGTTGACGTGAAATTTGGTTGATAAATGCGAATGGTTGATAATGATTGTTTGTGGTTGAAACAAAACTGGAATTGTTTGTGGAAAAATCCATTGTGATATGAAAATGATCGAAATATTTAGATTATAAGGATAAGACCCTTAGGGAACGCCGCGAGGCGTAAGGTAGTGTGAGGAGCCGTACTCGGGATGGTGCCTGTTTTAAACCCCGTACCGTTAAGCTGCCGAAATTTTCTGAAATATTCATGTGTTTGATTTATATTCATGTATTGAAATATATTCATGTGTTGGAAAAATATTCATATGATGAATAAATTGTTTGAATGATAAAAATCACATTTTTATCATGTATGTGAAGCACATAAAAATATCCACGTTTGAAATAAATTGTTTTAACAAGAAAAATCACATTTTTATTATATATATGAATCGCTAAAAATATCCATGTTTGAAATAAATTGTTTTAACAATAAAAATCACATTTTTATTATATATATGAAGCGTTAAAGATAGTCATGTGTGGAAATAAATATTTGTTGGGTAAAAATATTATTTTTATCTAATATATGAAATGAAAATGGTTTGGAAATCGAAGAATGGATTATATTTATATATATATATAATTAAAATAAAAGGAATAACAATTCTGCAGTTCGTATTTTGAAATCGTGATTTTAAACGATTATTACGGGAGATCCAACCATTGGATTTTCCCGAAACTGAAACCATTGGGTCCGCTTTGAAAATATATTTCCAATAATACCAAATTTGTAAAGGTCCAACGGTTGGATTGTGTGAAATGTCTAATTCAAATCTGATTGAAACCAGCGCCAGAATGGATTATATATATATATATATATATAATTAAAATAAAACAAATAACAACGCTGCAGTTCGTATTTTGAAATCGTAACTTTTAACGATTGTACCGGGGGATCCGATCGTCGGATTTTCCCAAAACTGGAACCGTTGGATCCGTTTTGAAAAGATCTTTCCAATGATATAAAATTTGTAAAGATCCAACGGGTAGATTTTTAGATATGTGTAAATCAAATATAAAGTAAAACAGCGTCATGGCCGCGTTATGGCCTGAAGCATCATTTGAATAAATTGGCTATTTTTAAATAAATAAAAATAGCGATTAATCGTTATAAAATATTATAAACGTTATGGAATGGAAATAAACCAGATTTACCCGGTTTATTGGATATTTGATGGTTGAATGTGTTTGACATGAAAATTACATTAATGAACTGAATTATGGATGTCAAATAATTTAACCATGGAAATAAATTGACTTGAATTATAAATATACGTGAATTATTTGAAAAGGCCGAGTTAAATCTCATTTCAAATAATTGGTCGACGATTAGAAGTCGAAGAAATGAAGATGGTGCAAGACCGATGATCTTCACATCGAATGGATGGCTACTGATGCCTTTGATGGGAGTTGCTGCCCTGAAAGGGTTATAGTGGTGGTTGTCCGGATGTACTTGTTGATCGTTCGGATATGCGAGGTCCTCTCTTCTGTATTGGACATATGGGATGAGGAATAAGGTGCCTCCGGTTTCGTTCAGACCCAGAACGGACTTGTAAATGGACTGTGTGTCCGACATTGGATTTCATCCTGTGTGATTGATATACGTCAGATGCATGGCGTGAATTGCCTGAGTGGCATGCAGAGATGCAGTGATCAAGGCTTTTGTTGAAAAGCAGAGCCTTGTGGTTGATGATCAAAGCACGACTTTAAATAGCATAGCTTTGTGTATAGCGTTGATTCGCGGGCCTCACACCCCGGTATGAACCAGAAACGGGAGAGGACTTCAGGGAGGACATGCATTTCCTTCTAGCTAAGAGTGGTGTCAGCGTTTTGCAAACCCTGACGTTTTACTTATGTGGATGATGGATAGCGAGGTGCCTCGGTTGTTTCGGTCTCTTCGGAGCCAATGGTTTGGTCGGGATATGACCAGTTTACGCTCCATAGGGCGGGGAAATGCAGTGTTCAAGCATTTTAATCCACTCCATGTGGACCGGCCCTGACGATCCAAAGGCTTGACAGAGTACTTGCCTGAGACGTGGGCTAGATTGTCTCGAAGCGGTAAGGACAATCCCTTGCCTTGGTTCATGACGGAAATCCAATTTCCAATACGACATCGTGCGGTTTTGATTGAAACCTAAATATGGCGACATGATATATGGTACCCATGTCGTCTATGATTGATACTTATGATTGAAATTGTTTTTGAAACATATAAACATTAGTAATAATATCAAATGCTTTTATTTTTTTTGTATCAAGCATATTTTGGCCATTATAAGGTAACACTCTATCCTCCGGTTTGCGTTGCATTGTGTGATGGGAACTGAGTCTTATAATGGCTTCATTTTTGTAAAAAGCATTGCGATGTGTAAATAATTTACTTGTTTTTAGCACTGGCAATCCAATGGGGTAAACCCGTTCTGTGTTAGAGGCGTGGTCCTGTGAATGGCCTTATTCTAAAATAAGTTAAGTAGATTTCTCATACCAGTCCCATGACTGACTCGTAGTTTGTTTCACTTGCAAACTCGGGTGCCCTATTTCCTACACGGGCAGCCTTGTATTCAGGTTTTAGCAGGCTCGTTCTGGATAGCTATGGAGTTGAAGATGGATTCTATCACTTCTTTTTATGCTGTTCAGCTCCTGTTATGTATATTATGTTTGATTCCGCTGTAGACATTTTATATAAAGCTGAACTGCATTTTTGTACTAAGTACGATGCTTTATACTGTGAAACTCTGATGCTTATTGTTTATCCAGTGTATTCTATTGTACATTACCTGGTGTATTTATATATTTCTGTTCTGCTATTATTTGTTTCCACTGTGGAATGGTGGTTTGGCGTCGTCACACATGGTATTGGAGCTTTGGTTAATCTTAGTTCCGGAATATAACATATTAACGAACTCGTCAAAAATAGAATCAAAAGTATTCTATGACGAACAACTCATTTCAGATAGGATTAGTAATATCCTAGAATGAGTGTAGCAGAATAAAATACACCCCAATAGACACATTAACATTCAAGTATATGTCTCTATGCTTTAAAATACCTTTTCTGTTGGCTTGACACTTTGTCTGCTATTTGCAGACATCGTAGAAAATGGGTGGCAGAAGCAGAAGTAGTAATTCTATGGTTCGACAATCGAATGAGCCAGTTGTGCTCCCACAGCCAGGATCAAATATGATTTTAAAAAGAGTATATAGATTAATTATTAAATATTTGGAAAAGTAATTGTGAAGCCCGTAATTTCCCCGGTAAGGAAAGTCCGGATACTCTGAGGACAAGACAAATCAGGACACAAACAGAAGAACATTTCATTTATTATTACAACAATTCCATCAGAATACAAGAATATACAGAATATGAATAAATATTACACAGAAAATGTCAGAGATTTAAATTACATTTAAATACATCGCAGCGGAAAATAATACAAAACACAACTAGAAGTAATACACGGACACAGAGCTTTCCGAGTATCGTTCCGGCTGTAAATAAGGATCCTGTGAATATAAATCTGCAAAACAAAACTACTAGCTGCCCGTGCGGAAAATAGGGGCACCCAGAGTTTAGGTTAAAATAATAAACTCCAGGTCAGTCATGTGATTGGTGTGAGAATTAAAACAGTTATTAATTTTTATTTTAAAGTTAGGTAAATCAAGGGACCACGCTGTATAGCACGGAACGGGTTTCCTCCCAAGAATACCAGTGCATAAAACAACAGCGCAATGCTAAATAAAGAACAATGAAGCTACTATAAGACCCAGGTCCCATCACACAATGCAATACAAGCCGGATGATAGGGTTTTACCTTATAATAGCAAAAAAAAGCTTGATACGCCAAATTTCATCTTTTATTATTACTATAAGTGCATAGTATTAAAGCAATTTCAATCATAAGTATCAATCATAGACGACATAAGTGCCCCATCCCCCTATGTCGCCATATATAGGCTCTACAATCAAAACCGCAAAGTCACATATTGGAAGTTGGATTTCCATCTGTGAACCGAGGCAAAAGATAGTCCTCACCGATTCGAGACAATCTAGCCCATGTCTCAGGACCCAGACACAGGTGAGCCCTTGGATCGTCAGGGCCGGTCCACCGATGTGGATTAAACTTAAACCCTGGACACTATGTTTCCCCGCCCTTTGGGGCGTAAATGACCCCAATGACTCCATCGGCTCCACACAGTCACCGATATATCCGAGGCGCCTCGCAACAGCAACAACCACATAAGTCAAACTCGTCAGGGCATGTAAAACCACTGATGCCACTTCTAGCTAGAAAGAAACGCATGCCCTCCCTGAAGTCCTCTCCCGTTTCTGGTTCACAACTAGGGTTTGAGGCTCGCGAATCAACGCTACACAAAGCTATGCCACACAGGCGGTGCTTTGATAATCAACCACAAGACTTTGCTTTTCAACAAAAGCCTTGATCAATTGCCACTTAGGCATGCCACACAGGCAATTCACTCCATGCGATTGATATCCATCAATATATAACCCCTGAGCTCGTACGTCTCAGAGAAGGGCGTTAAGCAAGAGAATAAATTCTTTGCCGCCAAACAGATATATATTTAATAGAAATCAATCACACAGAACAAAATCCAATGTCAGACACAGAGTCCATTTACAAGTTCGTTCTGGGTCTGAACGAAACTGGAGGCACCTTATACCTCGCATATCCGTCGATCTCCAAGCACGTCTGGACGATCACCAACTGATTCCCTCCTCTTGGGTGTACAGTCCAATCAAGATCATCGGTAATCACCCAAACGATGTGAAGACCTCCGGTCTTCGACCACCGTCTTCATCCTCGACACCACGTCGAATCGGTTATTCAGAATGGGATAAACCTGGTCTTTCTGAATAACTCGCGTATATAATAAACAAGTGTTACACAAACATAACATACGCCTCATTCCAATTCAGAATATTCTTTTATTCAAATATTCTTATACTTTGGGAAAGGTTCCCATTAATTTTATCAAAGATAAATTCTTTAAATTTATTCTTTAATCTTCTTTTGAATATCAATTCAAACTAGTCGGGATTAGTGAAACACACCGAAGTAATCATTTTTTTATTTCCCAATCCCAACCTATTCATCCCATGAAGTAAAACTGGTCATACTTCATACCTAACACCACGGTGTTATCGGTAAATTTAATTACTACTTCACGTTCAAATCTAATTAAAGATTTAACTATCGCCTGGAGCAAAATTGGTGATACTCCATCCTCGATCACTTCAATCTAATCAAAGATTCATTAAAACCCCACTTAGTTTTAATCTTCCCAAAAATCAATATCCTGTCTTTAACTGGGTTAAAGAACCAATGTCATTTAAAACACGGTTCACAATAAACCCAAAAATCAATTCAAATTCAACTCCAATTAAATACCATTTAATTGGTATACTTCATTAAATCTAAATAAAAAGATTTAATCTTTTCCTCAATTGGGTTTAAGAACAGTGTTAATGAAGACACCATTCACGACAAACCCAAATCCCATTTGATATTAAATACAAGGCTCTGAATAGAAAATATATCGACTTATATTCAATATCAAATTCTACGACCAACAAATATCGTATTGGAAATAACGATATAAATATATCTTTCAAATTCCCATAACAATATCTGTATAATCATGAAATCCAACATCGAAATATCCCAAAGACGATTTCGATTCAAATCTATTTCCACTTCAATTATTGGAAATTCTGGTTATTTTCAAAACCCTTTCAAATCCAATTTATTTATTTTAAAAATAAATAGAATTATAATTCTAGTTCAAAACTAGTTCATTTCGATAAAAATCTATTTTTATCTTTTCAAATATGGAATTTTTCATCCCAATTCTTCACAAATCATTTCTTATGATTTTACACAAATTATTACTATTTTGAATAATTTTATCAAGGCCCGTACAGTCGATTTCCATCGATGGCCATCGAACTGTACTTACAGCGACCTTTTCCAAAATTTATTTGGACATAATTCCCAATCCAACCGTTAAATTTCAAATCTCTAATATTCGTTAGAAAGCTCTTTTCGATACGAACCCAACGGTTCAGGTTTTAGGAGAATCCGACGGTCGGATCTCCCGTTATATCCATTCGAAGTCAATGGTCGAAATTCGCGAAATGCCGCGGCGCGGCGCGTTCTATTTAGGCCATCATATATAATATATATATTATATATATTTCGTCGATTCCCTTTTAAAACGTATTTTATAAATTGTTTTAAATTCGTTTTTGAAACGATTTCAACTTCATATTCAATTTTGAATCAAAATTGAATATTCCACATCATCGATATATAAATGATAATATTTTTCAAAACGTTATATTTTGAAATCACTTCCTTTTCAATATTCATTATAAAAATGAATAAAATCGATATAGATATCGTTCACATCAAAATGGCGCATATCTAATCAACACGGCTTTATATATTTCAATAACTTCGTTATTCTATTCAACAAATGAATATTTTCTTCGACACATGAATCTATATTTCTTTCAACACATGAATGTTTTCAACACATGAATATTCTCAACACATAAGCATTGTCAACACATGACTATTTTGTTTATCCAACACATGAATATAATTTATTTTCTAAATTGGAATGAGACCAACTCAATTACCATATAATGTTATTTATATGGATTCCATACAACACATGTATATAATAGCAACGATAAATAATCAACCATCATCCAGAGTGCATTCTACATTGTATAAGCATCAAATATAAATATTCAATGCTTATTACAGCCTGTCAATCAATCGATCGACATACAGCTAATTATTGGGATTAGTGTATGTCCAATTTCATCCCAACACCCGTGTGGGGTTTCAAACAATCAAACACATATTTTATTTGTGCAGTTGGGCGATGTGAAAAATTTATCGTCCTAATCAATTTCAATTAAATGGGTGTACATAAACAAATCATTCTGATTTGTTTATAAATATTTATTTTACTTCAACACATGAATATATATTTTATTTCATTCCACATCACACTATCAAATTTCACTACATAGAAATCAAACAAATAAGTCATCCATGGACTGTGGACGACGGGTGTCAGGTGTTGCTAAGCACCGTCTGCATCCTAGTATATATTTCAACTAGAAATAAAAATAAAAGTGAGGAGTTCTCACCTACTAGCTAAACCAATACACCGCGACTCTTCGTATGTAGAACATCTCGCCGTGCTCGCCTTTTGTCACTTTCGTCGTCCGTGTTCGCTACATATATAAAAATCACATTTTTATATTATCACTCCATGGATAAAAATTATATTTTTATATCGCTCTATACATTGTAAAGATTATATTTTTACTTTGCTAAAATATATATAAAAATCATAACTTTATACTAGCATAAAAATCGTGTTTTTATTTTACTTCTCATATAATAAAAATCATATTTTTATTATGTTATTCATATAAAAATCCCATTTTTATATGGATAAAAATCCCCTTTCTATACGAATAAAACCATGGCTTCATCCGAATAAAAACCCCAACTTTATACGAATAAAAATCTCGTCTTTGTTCGAATAAAAATCTCGTCTTTGTCAAATCAAAGATCATTTCTTTTTCATATAAACAATATAATACTTTTTAACTAAACAAAATCAGATTTTTAAAAGAGAAACAAAGAAGAAAGCTTACTGTTGATGTTCAAGGAGGGAGGAGTGTTGTCGGCTTCGTGGTTTAGGGGGGTTTTGGCGCTGGCCTTCGAATTGGGGAGAGGAGAGAGAAGCAGGGGGCCCGTACAGTCGAGGCTTTGGCCAGAGGAGGGCGTTGGGGTCGGGGGACCCGTTTGCGGTCGACGGTGGTGGCCAACTGGCTGAGGGTGGTGGTCAGCGAAGGGTTTGGGCGCTAGGGTTTATTGAGGTGGAGCTGGAGGTCTGAACGCAGGGGGGGAGGGGGGGAGGGGGGAGGGGTGAAGAAGAGGGGGCGCGAGAAGGGGAGTGGGCGGAGGTGCTATAGCCGGAGGGGGGTGGGGTCAAAGCGCGCGCTGGCGCGGGGAGGAGGATCGGAGTATCTACCGTTTGGAGAACGAGATGTAAAGTCTCGGTTTTTGTTCAGAGGAAAAAAAGAATAGACGGGGGGAGGGGGGGTAAGTGGGAAAAGGAATATATATAATTAATTATTTATTATTATTTTATATTACAAAAAGTTGACTTTTCTTTTGAACCCCAAACGAGACCCAATGACTGTCGTCCCTAGCGTATTACCCATATTCCGAACACAATGGGATATGTTTCATTAGCTGGTTCGATCGTTTCGATCAGTTTCCGTCAAAATCAAAATATAAATCAGTATATATTCAATTTGAACGCACATTTTAATTTACCGGGGCCACATACTGACTCAGAAAATTCCAGAAAAATTATTTCTAGCTTCGTATTGACGATACGATCCTAACAAAACTAATTTCGTCAAATTCCGAGACCGTTTGAAAAATGGCCATTTTCCAGTCGATCGAAATTGACTGAAACTGGTCAAACGCGTTTTACTTCGCCACGCTCACATATTGATTCGAAAAAATTCGAATTTTGAAACCTAGCAATAACTTGACATCACGGATCCAACAAAAGTGGTTTCGTCAAAAACCGAGGTCGTTTGCAAAATTTCCATTTTTAAGGGCCAGAATTACATAGCGACTATTCTGAATTTTCAACTGGGCGTATCTTTTGATTCCCGCTATGAAATTTCAATTTTTTGGATTCGTCAGAAAGACATTCTCAAATAGTTTGTAATATTTTCAGTTTCGCTAAAATCCGGTTTATTTTGAATCCTGTACATCCATTTGAACTTTGAAATCGAATTATCGAACTACCGCGCCATTTTCAATTCCTTATATAATTAAAAATAATTATTTATTTTCTAACGACGATCTATATAAATATATACATTCTAATTCTATTCAAAATAAGTTTCTCGTCGTTATTATTTAAAATAAATCATTTTAAACATTCAAAATCCGCTAAAATAACCAGTTTAAAAATTTTAAATTGGCTCAGAATTTCCGGGTTGTTACAGTAATCAATAAATTGATTGTTGTTTGTGTTGTGTGATTAAGAGTTTGATTAATCAAAACATTGGAATGATAGTTTATCTAATCAATAAGAGAATGAAGGGTAAATTTATGCAATTAAATCAAATATTGAACTGATTTGAAAATAGATAGAAATATATGCATGTACATTATATATGTTTGAACAGGTAAATGGATTTGCTGTTGAGTAAAGAATTTATTTGCATGCTCGAAAAATAGGTAAACCTTAATGAGTTGGATGCGCAATTTTATTTATTACATCAACTCCTGTGAATGTCATTGGATGCGGAGTGCTGCTTGTTCTGTGTGAAATAATAAACGTCGCCATAGGATAGTAACAAGTAATTTTGAACTACACTACATGGCATATTACATGAAGATAGCGTACTTTATCATATACCACGTAAGAATTTGGAGCTTATGTGACGAGGTTGAAGATTTGCCATACGAGCGAGAGGCTTGTATGGAAATGACTATATTACAGGTTGTACCGAAGACTGATATGGACTATATAAAATGTGATGGTAAATTGCCAGATTAATAAAAACACCACACGGGTCTTGAGACGACAATAAAACACGTCTCTCTGGTCATTAAGGCACAACAAACCATTTATAGGGTGACAAGATTTATTCTTTGGAGTTATGATCTATACACACTTCCCTGTGGACATCGGAATATATCACTATAAATATGTGTATGCTTTTTAGGATATATTGGGTACCTAATACGGCCCAATAAATTTTCAAACCCCTCCCCATACAAAGGAGGTTATGGCGAAATTTTTCGAAAGTTTAGGGTGTTAGCCAATTTTTTGAAGAATTAGAAAATTCTTAGAAACTGAAAAGTTGAAGAATGGAAGCCAGAATGAAAGTTGAGTTGGTTAGTTAAAAAACTTTCAGCTTCTTTCCTTTTCGGGGACCAAAAGATTTTAAGTGGGGGAGATTGTAATAACCCGAAAAATCTGAATCAATTTAAAATTTTTATTTTGGCAATTTTATTGAATTTAGAGTATTTAAAATAAATTATTTTAAATAATAACGACTAAAAATTCTTTTGGATCGAAGTTATAGCGAATATATTTAATTTAATTATAAAACAATGCCTAAAATAGCGCAGAAGTTTGAAAATTTGAATTCGAACTTTGACTGGCCATACAAGATGCAAAATAAAACGAATTTTAGTGAAACCAAAAATATTTAAATCTGTTTAAAAATATCTTTGTAACGAATATGAAAAATTGAAATTTCATAGCGGGAATCAAAAGTTATGGCCAAATAAATTTTCAGAAAGGTCGCTATGGAGTTAATATAGCCTTGAAAATAGACATTTTGCAAACGACCTCCATTTTCAACGAAACCACTTTTGTTAGATCCGGGATGTCAAATTATTGCCAGATTCCAAATTCCATAATTTTTGGAGTTAATACGTAAGCGTGGCAAAGAAAAAGGTGTTTGGTTAATTTTATTTAATTTGGATCGACCAGAAAATGGCCATTTTTCAAACGGTCTCCAAATTCGACGAAACTAGTTTTGTTGGGACCGTATCGTCCTAACATAGCCAGATTTATTTTTCTGGAATTTTTGGGATCAGTATGTGGCCACGGCAAATTGAAATGTACGTTCAAATCCATATTTGAATGTTTTATATTTTATTTTGAAGAATAACTGACTGAAACAGTCGAATGGGCTTACGAAACATATTCCATTGTGTCCGGAACAGGAGTATTTAGCTAGTTGGTGACAATCATTGGGTTTGATTTGGATTCCGGATAAGAAAACACTATTTTAGAAATAAATATATATATCGGCGAATAGGAAAATTTCTTTCATAAAAAATAATAATAATAAAACCCAAGTGTTTTCTCTCTCCCCATCCAAATCAAAGGCGCAAACCCTTCGCCACTTTCCAGCCCCGATTCCGGCCAAACCAAGCAAAATTAGCCCATGCCCCAGTTAAACTTTTTGAAGATCTTCCTCCCCTCTTCAAATCCATATAAGGTTCGCCTCTCCTAGTGCAACCGTCAACGAGATTCACCTCCTCGAAGTGCGAGACTTCAAAGCACCGCTGCCGGCGACTGTGACCACCGAAGTGGGTCCCTCCACCACGCGCAGAGGTGTGACTCCTCCCCCTTCGACGCTGCATAGCCCGATCCTCGCATCGCTTCACCGTTTGGGTGAAAAATCCAAACCTAGTTTGGAACCATTTGCTGAAAGGTACGGCTTCGGTTTATTTAAACTGATTTCAACAATTAAAAGCGTTGCAAACTTATAAAAATCATATCCTTTTGCTATGTGGTCGAAATCCAGTGAAACAAGAGACATTGGACTCGGGTGGACGTCTTCTACATTCTAGAAGAGACCGGGGAATTTTTGGAGCTTCCTACAATTTTTGGAGGAGTGGAACACAATGTGAGATTTCTAAATTCAAAACAATATGGAATGGCAATGTATAAATTATATAATCAATGTATAAGTTATATAAGCGTTGTATACCTCATGTATAAGCGTTGTATAAATTATATGTGCGATGTATAAGTTATATATGCATTGTAAAAATCATATGTGCGTTAAATGGAATTGAAATGAAATTGAAATGAAATGGAAATATATTTATGTATGTATATCTATATATATATATATATATACACTCCCCTCGTCCACAGGCCATGGATGATATATATTGGTTGTGATTGTTTGGATTTTGGTTGACGTGAAATTTGGTTGATAAATGCGAATGGTTGATAATGATTGTTTGTGGTTGAACAAAATTGGAATTGTTTGTGGAAAAATCCATTGTGATATGAAAATGATCGAAATATTTAGATTATAAGGATAAGCTCCTTAGGGAACGCTGTGAGCGTAAGGTAGTGCGAGGAGCCGTACTCGGGACGGTGTCGGTTTTAAACCCCCTGCCGTTATGCTGCCGAAATTTTCTGAAATATTCATGTGTTTGATTTATATTCATGTATTGAAATATATTCATGTGTTGGAAAAATATTCATATAATGAATAAATTGTTTGAATGATAAAAATCACAGGTTCAATAACAAACTTTATTTTTTAAAAAATTCAAATGAATAAAAAAATGGCGGAAACTCTATCTTCTACATCTTTGAATTCTCGCCCAAGTCCGATATTTTACCAATCATTCTCGGGCAAATCAAAGACGCAAGTGAAGGGGAATAAGGCGTGATTCGTCTCTCGCCCAGATTTGATTTCTTTTCGTTTTCTAAGGCGCGGTTTTCGTTGTGGAGAGTGTAATCATTTAGCGAGGAACTGCAGATATCAAACTAGGGTTTTTAATTGTGGTCGGTTGGGTCATCGTAGTGGTAATTGCGATCGTTCTTTAAAAGGATCTAACGTGATTAATGAAAGACCGCCAATTGTTACGGTGAGGAATAATGCCCTAAATTCAGAAAAGGGATCAGTAAATTCGCAAAATCGTAGTTGTGGGTGGAATATGGTTAAAGATCGAAAGCAAGCACTTGTTCTGAGATCGGGCATGGTCTTATTAAAGAATTTTATAAGTATTCATGATCAGGTGGAAATTTTGAAAAAATGTCAAGAATTAAGGGTTGATGAAGGAGGTTTCTACAGACCTGGGTTCAAGAATGGGGCAAAACTCAATCTTTATATGATGTGTATGGGAAAGAACTGGAATCCGCAGTCTAAACATTATGAGGACAGGCGAGAATGTGATGGAGCCTTGCCTCCTGAAATTCCAATCGAGTTCAAAAGGATGGTCAGTGATATCATTGATGAGGCGCAAAAAGATATTGTGTTGAATGGTGGAAGACATGAAGAGATTCCACATATATCACCTGATATATGCATTGTCAATTATTACAATCAGGACGGGAATTTAGGTTTGCATCAAGACAAAGACGAAAACGAAGAAAGTATTAAGGCTGGGATCCCTGTGGTATCCGTTTCAATTGGAGATTCAGCAGAGTTCGTTTACAAAGAGGAGAGGGACGGTGGTATGGTCAGGAAAATTCTGCTTGAATCAGGGGACGTTCTAATTTTTGGTGGAAAATCGAGAGACATTTTTCATGGCATTTCTGGCATATACAAAGATACTGCTCCGGAATTTCTCATTAAGCAGACAACTATGAGATATGGTAGACTGAATTTGACATTCAGACAGAATGAGATGTTAAAGGAATGTGATGAGAGGAATCAGGTTTTTTTATCTAATCACGATATAAATCAGTCTTTTTCCCCCCAATTTCAGTACTCTTATGCTGATGTAACTAGGAGGTATTTACCATCGAATGTTCCTATTTCTAGTTGTTTGAAGAAGACTGCTACAGGTTCTCAACCTAGTTATAGATCGTGTTTCAGATGTGGGGATCCTCAACATTTTGCGAAAGACTGCAGGAATGCTGTTCGTTGTTTCCATTGTGGTGGTATTGGTCATGGGAAGGAGCGTTGTTCAGAAAGATTCAAAGGAGGCTCGGTGTTGGATTTAATGCGCTTCAACTATTCGATTTTTTGTCAGAAATTAATCTACTTATCGAATTTATTTGAAGCAGATTTTTCGAAACATAAGAATGAGGTGGCCTATATGTTGCTCTTGTTAGGATGGCATATGGAAGGATTAGTTGATGGTCTGTTATGGCATAATCGAGCACAGAACGATTCAAATGGAGCTATCTTTCCTCCATTACTAATAGCTTTGGGAAGAAAGGAACACACTTTTTTATTCTGTCTTAACCTATTGAAACTTCAGCGATTCTATGCAGATTCTGGATCGACCAGATAGGGTAAGGCCTTACGGATACTGCACGAGATCTTATTTCATTTTGATATCATAAACACTATAGTAAATGTCGAGCACTGCGAGTTTTCTAGTAAGGAAATAGGTATAAAGGACAATGAAGCTATCAACAGCAAGGGTTATGAAAAGGTGGTGAAGGTCATTAATGAAGATATTAACACAGTTGAGGAATTGTCTTGTTTGGATGATATGATGGTGGGTTTTGTGGGGCGGATTTGTAATGACAAGCAGTTCGATCTCATGACTATTGATCCTTCAGTTCAGATTTATATGGTTTCGACAGTTGTTGATGTTCCAGTGGGCAATGATATAGGTAAAGGACAAGTGAGGAAGTCTGTATCAGAATGGGTGGATATGCAGGTTGCAGTTTCTACTCGAGATGAGTCACCTCATAGTGACAAAATACTAACCTGTATTAAAGGTTGTGATCAGTATTCTGGGATGGAGGAGGATGTAAATTGGTGTGTAAATGATGGGGTGTATATTGCGAATGGGTTTGATGCTTTGAAGGATTATACAGTAGATGACACTGTAGATAATGAATATGTAAAATTTTCCTCTGTGTTGAAGTTTAAAAGAGGATTTAGAGTTGGAAAGGTGAAAGTGGTAGTGAGGCCGAGGACTCAGATAGGGGAGGGGACGAGCAAGGCTAATCAATGGAAGGTAAATGATGAGAGTGACGGTGTGGGTTTGGGAGTGGTGGAGTATCAGCCAGGTGGTTTCGGTCATACTGGTATGGGGAGGAAAGATCCGGTGGACGTGACAGAATGTGTTAGTGTGTATGATGTGATAGTTAAAGCAAGTAGAAGGGAGTGGATGGGGATCAAAAGGGTTGACTGTGTTGATTTAAAAGATTATATGGTGAGGCTGGAGTATTCAGGTTGCTCTGTATGGTTGAAAGAACCGTGGGCCAGAGCTTTTTCATTGGTGTGGAGTCCGGGTTTTTGCGAGCTTTATTCAGAATTGGAGAGTGGTGAAGTTGATCAGCAAGCTAATTCGGTGGTTGTTGCAGAAAACAGTGGAGAGTGCTCATTTTTGGGTGATTTTGCTTCACCATCCAGAAGAGGGAGGAGGAGGAAAACAGAACGAAGTTCGGGTTTGGTGAGACGTAGTGCAAGGTTGCGATACAAATCAGCTTATTCTCAAGGTAGGTCCTCGAGCTCAAATGCGAATAGTAGTAGTAATTTGAGCTTGGGCTCAGGTATGGTTACAAATTATGGCAGTGATTATTCTCCATTTGCACTGGGTAGTCTATCGACTTCCCAGTTATTTTAGCTTGCTAGTGATACGGCTTTTGTTTTTTCTGACTCAGATTTAGATGCCGATTTCATTAGGAGTAGGGAACTAGAGAGAGTAACATCTATAGGTAGATGAGGATTGCAAGTTGGAACATTAGAGGTCTAAATGAACCTAATAAATGTGCAAAAGCTAGGGATTTTTTTTAAGATTTTCACCTTGATATCATAATACTTCAAGAAACTAAAATAGATGACCCTGATCTCAGTTTTTTTAGAAGGTTAGGCGGCACTCTTTTTCGTAACTGGTCTTGTCTACCGACTATAGGTAGTGGCGGTGGTCTAATCATTAGTTGGAAAGACAACCAATTTAGACTCGTATAGGAATTACCTATGTTGCATTCTTTGCATGTTATTTTAGCTTCGACTGTTGATGATTCCCTTTTGGGCATTTCAAATGTATATGGCCCACATACTAAAATAGAGAGAAGACGGTTGTGGATAGAATGTTCTGACTTTAGAAATCTCTCCTTCAATCAACGGATAGTTGGGGGAGACTTCAATGTTACTAGATTTTTAGGGGAGAGATCACCTAGAGAAGGAGATTTCTCAGATATGGAGGAATCTAATGAATTTATTTTAGTTAATAATCTGATTGAGATTCCGATTTATAATAGAATGTTCACCTGGTCCAATGTTAGAGATAGTCCTTCTTATGCTCTTTTAGATAGATTTCTTATTAATACTGAGGTGGAGGATAGATTTTCCATATGTAGAGTTAAAGGTCTACCATTTTTATTGTCTGATCATTGTCCAATCATTCTTTCTTGTGATTCGAATTTATTAATAAGTAGCAATTTTAAATTCGAGAAGATGTGGTTATTGGATAGTAGCTTTAGTAATTTGGTCATTGTTAAATGGAATTCTTTAAGTTATTTTAATAATATGTACAAAAATAATTCAGCAAATATTTTTGTTGCAAAGCTAGGAAAACTAAGATTCTTTCTTAAACGATGGAACAAATTCATATTTGGTAATGTTAGAATTAAAAAAGATAAGATTTTATGTGAAATGTTAGACATAGATAAAGTTGGTGAAAACAGAATTCTTAATATGAATGAGAGGGACAGACTAAACAATCTTAGAAATGACCTTAAGTTGATTATGGAAAAAGAAGAGGTCATGTGGAGGCAAAGATCCCGAATTCAATGGATAAAAGAAGGCGATAATAACACGAAATTTTTCCATAGTATAGCTAATAAAAGGAGACGTGATAATTTGATTCATTCCATTTTTATTAATGATGTAGAGGTGTCTGTCCAGAAGGACTTAAATGATGCTTTTACTAGGTGTTATAAACAGATTTTAGGAACTAGAATAAATAGAAGGATTAATGTTAGATGGAATGAGATTTATCCGTCGGCCTCTAGGATTGACTTAACGGACTTAGATTGTCCTTTCACTAAGAGAGAGATATGGAAGGCAATTTGTGATATGCCTAGTGACAAAGCCCTAGGACCAGATGGTTTTTCTGTTCTTTTCTATAAACAGTTTTGGGAGATTCTAAAGGCTGGTATTATTAATCTTTTTAATGATTTTTATAGTGGTAATTTGAGGTTAGGTAATTTTAATTTTTCCAATGTTATTCTTATACATAAGAAAATGGGAGCGAAGTCACTTAAAGATTTCAGACCTATCTCATTAATTAATGTTTCGGTAAAAATCATCTCAAAAGTCCTTCCCAACAGACTAAGCACAAAAATGAATGACCTAATAGATGTCTCACAAACAGCGTTTATTAAGGGTAGAAATATAGTGGATGTGGTAGCGACAGTACAGGAGTATATTAATGTCTGTGTTAAAAATAATTTTACATGTGCCATTTTGAAATTAGACTTTGAGAAGGCATTTGACTCTGTCAATTGGGAATTTATTTGTGACCTATGTCTTGCTAGGGGTTTTAGTGTTAGATGGTCCAACTGGCTTATGCTTTTGCTAAATCTGGATGTTCCAGTATTGTTGTTAATGGAGTAGTTGGTAAGAAGATCCAGTCTAAGAGAGGTCTTAGACAAGGTGACCCTCTCTCGCCTTTTTTATTTAATTTAGCGGTTGATGTTTTTACTAGAATTTTTAAGAGGGCAGGGAGTTTAGGTGTCTTAGGTGGTGTGGGTAATGAGGAGTTTTATAATGAACTATCTATACTCCAGTTTGCTGATGACACACTATTATTTTCGTCTCATTTACCTAAGCATGTTATTGCACTTAAGTTTATATTATATTGCTTTGAGATGTTGTCTGGTCTTCGTATAAATTTTGAAAAGAGTGTTGTCATGGTCCTTAACGATAGTAGTAATGTTGAGTCCTTAGTAGCTAGCACCTTAAATTGTTCTATCATGAAATTCCCGTTTGACTATTTAGGATTTAAAATTAGACCTTCCAAGCTTAAAAAGGATGACTGGATAATTATTATTGATAAAATCAACAATAGATTAATGAGTTGGAATAATAGATTTCTCTCTAGAGCAGGTTGATTAGTCTTAGTAAATTCGGTTTTATCAGCTATCCCCACTTATTGGATGAAAGTTCATCGTTGTCCTAAGTGGGTTATCGAAAAAATTGATAGAATTAGAAGGAATTTTCTTTGGAATGGTGGTCCTAATTGTAGTGGTTATAAATGTTTAGTTAATTGGGAATTGTGTTGCAAGCCTAAGGGAGACGGGGGTTTAGGAATTATTAATTTAGTTAATTTTAATTCCTCTTTATTAACTAAATGGTTATGGAAATTTAGAAGTTCTGATATAGTGGCTACTTGGGAGAACTTAGTTTCAAAATCTTATTATTCTGGGGGTGAGTTTCTTGTGGGATCGGGGGCTAGTTGGTCAAATAGATTATCTTATTTTTGGAAGGAAGTACTAAACGGTTTTGACTTTTTCAAGTTAGGATATAAAATGACAGTTCACTCTGGTAATTCTACCATTTTTTGGCATGGTGCTTGGATTTCTAGTATACCTCTTAAAATCGAATTTGTCGATCTTTATAATATTTGTGACTTTAAGAATTCATTAATTGAGGACGTTTATAGAAGGGATTCAGACCCCCCATGGGAGTTTTCATTTGTCAACATTTTAGAGGGGGGATTGTTAAGGCAATTGGCCTTATTGAAAGCAAAATTAAACTTATATCATCTGGATGAGTATAGGGATACCATTAGTTGGGCATTGGATAAGAGTTTAGTTTACTCTGTCAATTCATTGTACAAACTTATTAATTTTTCTGGTATGGCCTACTACCTTTTAAGTTTATATGGAGTTCAAATTCTCCTCCTAAAGCCAAGTTTCTTATGTGGTTGATAGTCCATAAGAAGCTTAAAACAGTGGAGTTTTTAAAGAAGAAGAATGTTATATTTGATGTTAAATGTTGTTTTTGTAATCATTTAGATGAAATGTTGATCATTTGTTTTTTTCTTGTAACTTTACCAATTATATTTTAACCGCGGTATTAAGGATTTTTGTTATGGTGGGTTTGAATACATTTAATAACTGTGAGAAATATTGGAATCATTATAGACTTAATTATAAATCAAAACAGGGATATGTTATGGATTCTTTGATTATTATCATTAGTTGGTCCATTTGGTTGGAAAGGAACCAGAGATTTTTTTAGTCTAATTCAGAGGCCTCTGATAAATTAATCATTAAAATAGTTTATTATTGTCTGGACTGGATGTCTACTTCAAGTTATAACTACTTCAGAGACTTGAGTTTTGGTATCTTTTTGCAAAAAGTAAGGTTAAATTTGGGGTTATTTATGAGTATCAATAGATATTTTAGAAACAATAGCTTTCGTATTTGTGCATAAAATCCTAGTTTTTTGTTTTTTTCCCTTTCAACATCTTTTCTGTTTGTTTGTTACATATATGTATGGATATATAATATACATTTTATATATATATATATAATATAGTTATAGTAATTATACAGGTTTCAAGGTGGAAGAAAATATTGGAGAACTATATGGACAACTTCAAAATGGTTTTTTTTATGAGTATCAATAGTTATTTTAGTAGCAACATTTTCGTATCTGTGTATAAAATTCTAGCTTTGAAGAGGATTGCTCATTTCTTTTCAGCATCCTTTCCTTCTTATGTTACATATATGTATGAATATATAATTGTATATATATATATATATATATATATTTATAGATATATATATACATAATATATTTATACATATATGTGATGGTTACTAATGGTGGGTGTTTTAGTTTTTATTCAGGTTTTTCAGGTGGTAGGACATTTTGGTGAACTTTATGGATAGCTGTCTGGTTTTGGAGCTTGGCCTTTCTCATGGAGTTATTCTTGTGATTATATTTAGAGTGATATTTGAGGATTGTATTTCTCTTTTATACTTCCTGGGATGTCTTGGGTTATAGTATTGGGGTAGATATAGTTCTATATCGGGTGGTGGCCTTGCCGGAATTCGATATAGGAGTAGATGGGCAGTGGTTTATCCGGAGCTCATCTATCTACTATCCTTTACTTTTTAGAGTCGAGTTGTTGTTGAGTATTGTTGGTTGTTTTTACTCCTAGGGAGTTGTATTGAGACTCTGTATTTTTTTGATATTATGATACATATGTGTGCTCTCTTCTTCTTAGAAGATCACACATTTAGTTTGTTTCAAAAAAAATGATTAAAATCACATTTTTATCATGTATGTGAAGTATATAAAAATATCCATGTTTGAAATAAATTGTTTTAACAATAAAAATCACATTTTTATTATATATATGAATCGCTAAAAATATCCATGTTTGAAATAAATTGTTTTAACAATAAAAATCACATTCTTATTATATATATGAAGCGTTAAAGACAGTCATGTGTGGAAATAAATATTTGTTAGGTAAAAATATTATTTTTATCGAATATATGAAATGAAAATGGTTTGGAAATCGAAGAACGGATTATATTTATATATATAATTAAAATAAAAGGAATAACGACGCTGCAGTTCGTATTTTGAAATCATGATTTTAAACGATTATTATGGGAGATCCGACCATCGGATTTTCCCGAAACTAGAACCGTTGGGTCCGCTTTGAAAATATCTTTCCAACGATACCAAATTTGTAAAGATCCAACGGTTGGATTGTGAGAAATTTTTAATTCAAATCTGAATGAAAACAGCACCAGAATGGATTATATATATATATATATATATATATATATAATTAAAATAAAACGAATAACGACGCTGTAGTTCGTATTTTGAAATCGTAACTTTAAACGATTGTACCGGGTGATCCGACCATAGGATTTTCCTAAAACTAGAACCGTTGGATCCGTTTTGAAAAGATCTTTCCAATGGTATAAAATTTGTAAAGATCCAATGGTTAGATTTTCAGATATGTGTAAAACAAATCTGAAGAAAAACAGCACCATGGCCGCGTTATGGCCTAAAGCGCCGTTTAAATAAATGGGCTATTTTTAAATAAATAAAAATAGCGATAAATCGTTATAAAATATTATAAACGATATGAAATGGAAATAAACCGGATTTACTTGGTTTATTGGATATTTGATGGTTGAATGTGTTTCACATGAAAATTACATTAATGAACTGAATTATGGATGTCAAATAATTTAACCATGGAAACGAATTGATTTGAATTCTAAATATACGTGAATTATTTGAAAAGGCCGAGTTAAATCTCATTACAAATAATTGGTCGACGATTAGAAGTCGAAGATATGAAGATGGTGCAAGACTGATGATCTTCACATCGAATGGATGGCTGCTGATGCCTTTGATGGGAGTTGCTTCCCTGAAAGGGTTATAGTGGTGGTTGTCCGGACGTACTTGTTGATCGTTCGGATTTGCGAGGACCTCTCTTGTAACACGCCGGGTATTCTATAACAGTGAAATTCACAAATTAAAGTATAATTAATTTCAAATCAAAGAAATAAGGGAAACGGGATTCGCCATTGCGTTCGTCTCAGAATTCTGCTTGAGATAGAGTCCGAGTTTGCATAAAACGGACTCCGTATGAAGAAGATATGGCCTCCGGAAGTTTCAGAATTCAGTTTAAATTCAAACAGACCAAAACAGCTCAGAAAAACCAATTTGAAATTCAAAAATCGGGCCGGATTGGCCAGGGCGGGAATTTTCCCGCCCAAGGCACCCAGGTCGACTTGGCAGTCGACCTGGGGCTACCCAGGTCGACTGGGCAGTCGACCTGGGTCACCCGTGTCGACTGCCAAGTCGACACGGTGTCGACTGGCGTGTCGACCTGGCCCCTGAGCCAGGTCGAACCCAGCCCCCTGGCTGGCCTGGTCTGTGTTTGGTCGATTTTCTGAGCCTTGCCTTGTCACTAGGGCTAGGTGTCAACTCCTGGTTGGTCTCTCCTTCAAACGAACGGCTATTATTAAACCAAGCTCCATCGACAGTCTAAATCAACTCACAAACTCTATAAAAAGGACCTAAGACTCACCCTAATTCACACAAACAAAAATGGAGATGAGACCGTCATGCTGCTGAGGAGAGACTAGAGATAGCCATCACAAATTGAGAGACAATTAGGAGATAATTCGAAAGCCTAAAGCAACGTCAATTAAATCAAAACAACGCCTACAACAAAGGATAGCATCTCCAAATTCAGAATTCAGATTCCTGAATTGAAGATTCGTCATACGTTGTAAGTAGAGTGCTATTCCGATGTGAATAATTAATTGCGTTTGATTTGTGTAAAATGAGAAATGGAATTGTGGCGATAATAATCTATATTTGTATGTTATTCTGATTCTAAACGATTTGGAAATGTTATGGTATACGATGGGATATTTGTAAGTATGTGATTTATGTTGGAAGTTAACAACCACATGTTGTGGTATTTTATTTGGGATTCATACAAGTTCATGATTCATGTTGACAACCATATGTTGTGGTATTTTATTTGGGATTCATGCAAGTAAATGATTCACTATTATGCCAATATGATGTACATACTTTTATAATCACTTTTAGTGTGTAATTGGACTCGACTAAGTACTATGGTTTATATGAATCTATTGGCAAATCATGCTTTTGTATTAAAAACAAAGCAAGCATTTTTATGAACATGACTAAACTATGTTTGGTATTATGCCTAGTTGAAAACATGTTTTAGGCCTAAGTTGTTATCAAAATCATATGGTGATATATGTGACACAATTAAGTTAGATTTACATTCCAATTGCAAGTTTACATGAATAGAATGGTTCATGATTAGGTATGTTTATGCCATGATTATATGAATAGAATGGTTCATGTTTAAGTATTGTTTATGCCATGATTATATGAATAGAATGATTCATGATTAAGTATTGTTTATGCCATGATTATATGCTATTACAATACAAGTTCACATGTGCCTAATTCATGTTAATTGAATCGTTATGTTGCAAGTTCATGCGTTCACACTCCCCTTTTTTTATATTACCTTATAAACACCATGTTATAAGCCTCCCCTTTTCATATGGCTAAGTTGGGTTTAAATGTTAAACCCAACATATCTTATATTGTAGCGAACGTGTAAAACGGGGGTAATGACGTTTGGGTTAAAATATAGAACATATGTGTTGGCACGTTTGACGCATGCCAACAACCTTGAAAAACAATTAAGTGGCATAAATAAATTTTAACCAATAAAGATGAATTTGAATAATGGGCCGCAAATATTTACATATAAAAAGGAAAGAGACAAAATATGTAAATTTAGAAAATACGATGTGTTTAACCCGAGGTTGGATTGAGTTGTGATGTAAACCTGCCCGGAACCGCCCGGCTGTCCAGCAGTCACAACAATACCTATCCAATGTGGGTGGTTAAACACGGAGCCCAATAAAGACCCGAGGTTAGACTGAGTTGTGGCGTAAGACTGCCCGGACCCAACCGGCAACAGGAAGCCACAACAATACCTGTCTAATGTGAGAGGTCAAGGCTTTAATAAGACAATTAAGGCTGAGTCAGGATTGATAGGATTAAGTAAATTGAATTAATACTTAATCAAAATGGAACATGCTAAACTATACAGACTGATTGGGGGTTAGGTTTACAAAACACTTAACCAACTTAGCATGTTGGCTAGAGATAGAAAACCTAGTAGCGGGGGACCCTTTTCAGCAGTAACCCTACAAGGTGTATCAGGATACCCTGAACTAGGCAGGGTGGGGCACGATTACTGGGCTGACTGTAAGAGGTCAAATCGACGGCGTTGGTGCAGCAGTGTAGGTTCTAACGGGGTGCAGGCGTGCACACACTCCGGCGCAGAAAAATAAGGCACTGGGCACCAGTAGTATACCTGTGCATCCTAGAATTGTGTCAGGCCTCCACCATGGGACTTGATACACCCCATGGTGGGACCAGCATAGGTAACTACAACAACGGGGGCCGTAAGACACATGTAACTATGCGAGTAGGAGCCGATCATCAGAAATGGATCACTTCACCCTAATTTTAGGGAGCCTGTTGGGAACTAGTTTATATGGGTACAGAGATTAATATGGGGTACGATAGTATTCGACCCTAGACAACTTAACTTAGTTTATGGTGCTTTCTCATTTCCAGTTTATGCTTATCATACCCAGTTCTTTATTCAAAGACTGAATAGTCCTAGACTTACTCAGGCTTTATGTCTGACTCTACTTTTCTTTTGCCTTCTTTTCTTTCGTTTCCCCCCCCCCCAGGTCCACAGGGAGGGAATACCGCAGCTTGACCAGCTTTCACATCCAGCTTGAAGAGAAAGAATGTATTGCTTGGATCTTTTTCGTTTTGGACTATGGCTTTGGACAGCAATTATGGGACTTATGCAGTTTATTTATGTTTTCTTTATGCTTCTTTAAATAATGTAATCAAGACAGTTATGAAGATGTTATGTTTTTGGAAGAATTGTAAGACAATTATGGCATGGTTTGTGTAACACGTATTTTAATGAAATAAAAGTCCGTTGTTCAAAAATATGTGTTATTATATTTGTCTTGTATATCTGTGACTTATACTTATAAACCTCCACCAAAATTAGGGCATTCACTTTGAGAGTGACCCTAACGGAGGTGGGGTGTTTCACTTGGTATCAGAGCATAGGTTTACCAGATAAGATAAAAAGTTTTGAAAATTTATTTTCAAAAGAAAATTTAAAGAAGCATTTTTAAAGACAAAATATTATTTTATTTTAAAAAAGGCAAAGTCCCCCAAAGCCATAGGTACTATCTTTCATCCTTCGTTTTGAATCTATCTTGTTTGTTTCAGCATGTCCGAAGAACTTAACTTGCCAGAGGGTGTACCAATACCTGGTTGGTTTAGACGATTCTTAGAAGCAAGGGCCACTCAGCCAGGTCCTACCGTTCCTCCTCCTCCAGCTGCAGGAAATCATCCAGCTGTAGCAGCACCTCTTCCTCCACCTCCTCCGCGAGGAAATACTTTTGCTAAGATATGTAAAGATTTTAAAGCTATGGGAGGAAAGGACTTTCATGGAACCGAGTCCTTCGTAGTAGCCAGGAATTGGCTGAAAGAAACCGAGGACTTATTCATCATCTTTGAGGTAGAAGATAGGCAGAAGGTGCAACTGGCAGTGTGGCTACTAAAAGGTGAGGCTTCCTACTGGTGGGAAGTCACTAATGCAGAAAGACCAGTGGAAACATCGGAGGACTTTAGGGCAAGGTTTGAAGCTAAATTTCTCTCAGAAGCTGAAAGGAGTCTTCAGTTGAAAAAATTCTTATTTCTTAAGCAAGGGAATATGACAGTCAAAGAGTATGTCAATCAGTTCGATCAGCTGGCTAGGTTCGGACTGGACCTAGTCAACACTCCGCACAAGAAGGCTCTCCGCTTTGTCAAAGGATTGAATGAGCCATTACACAGTTTGGCCATGACCCATATACCCATGGGAGCTACGTATGGAAGGTTGGTGCAGATGGCATTGCTGAACGAAGAGGATAAGGGCAAGAAGGAGACAAAGGCAGAAAGCTCTCAAGGGAAGAAAGAGAGTTTACAGCCCAAGAAGACAGACTTTAAGAAGGGCGGGAAAGACAACAAAGAGAAGAGGAAGTGTAATTTCTATGGCAAAGTGAGGCACTTAGTGAAAGATTGCCGGAAAAATAAGGCCAAGATGAATGGTGGGTGCTTTTCTTGCGGTGAGACAGGCCACATGGCTAAGGATTGCCCGAAGAAACGAGGACAGGAGCAGAGGGCTGGATCCACCTCAGGGGCACAGGTTCATGTGCTAGAGGCGCCACCTCTACAACAGCGAGGTATAAATACTTCTGTAGAAAGTGTAGTTTATCTTTATGATCACCCCGTTCGCACTTTATTTGATTCTGGCGTATCACACTCCTTTATCTCGTTTGCTTTAGTAGAATCTCTACACCTAGAAACTAGTATGGTAGAGGACCCCTTAATTGTTTCAAACCCAATTGGGGGCCCAGCTCATTTGTCTATGATCTGTGTGGGTTTGAAAATTTCTATTCTAAGCGTAGAATTTAGATGTAGTGCCTTTGTCTTGGGCTTCTCGGGATATGGTTTGATTTTGGGCATGGATTGGCTATCCAGTAATGGTGCCGTCCTTGATTGTGAGAGAAGGGTGGTTAGGCTCCTGACCTGTAATAACCCGAAAATCTGGGCCAGTTTAAAATTTTTATTTTGGCGATTTTAGCGAATTTTGAACATTTAAAATAGATTATTTTAAATAAAATCGACGTGAAATTTATTTTGAATAGAATTCGAACGTATATATTTTATACGTCGTCGTTAGAATATAAATAATTATATATAATTAAAAATAGAATTGAAAATGGCGCGGTAGTTCGGTAATTCGATTTCAAACTTCAATTGAACGTACCGGGTGCAAAACAATCCGGATTTTAGTGAAACCATAAATGATAGGATCTAATTGATAATATCTTTCCAACGAATCCGACAAGTTGGAATTCCGTAGCGGGAATCAAAAGATATGTCCAGTTGAAAATTCTGAATAGTCGCTATGGAATTCAGGCCCTTAAAAATGGACATTTTGCAAATGACCTCGGATTTCGACGAAACCAGTTTTGTTGGGTCCGTGATGTCGAATTATTGCTAGGTTTCAAATTTCATAATTTTCTGAATCAATATGTGAGCGTGGCAAAGGAAAACGCGTTTGACCGGTTTTAGTTGATTTTAATCGACTGGAAAATTGGCCATTTTTCTAACGGTCTCAGAATTCGACGAAACTAGTTTTGTTAGGACCGTATCGTCCATACGAAGCTAGAAAATATTTTTCAGGAATTTTTCTAGTTAGTATGTGACCCCGGTAATTTGAAATGTACGTTTAAAATTCAATATAGTGATTTAAATGTAAATTTAACGGAAACTGATACAAACGATCAAATCGGCTTACGATACATATCCCATTATGTTCGGAATGGGGGTAAAACGCTATGGACGACAGGCGGTGGGCCTCGTTTCGAGTTCGTTTGTAAAAGTCAACTTTTAGTAAATAAATTAAATAATAAAATAAAAAATATATATATATATCTCTCCCCTTAAACCTGCTCTGGCCCCTCCCTCTCTCATTTTTCAATCCGATCAGAGATTAAAAAAAAAAAAAAAAGGGAAGAGGAAGACGGGGGGAACTCGTCGCCGCCCCCCCCCCCCGAAGATCGCCGTCGACGCCTCAAGGGAGGGCGCCACCTCCGAAGCCCTGCCCCTCCCCTCGCCGCAGCAGCGAAAGACCTCCCCCCCCCCTCCGCTTCTTCTCCTTCCCCTATCGCTCCTCCTCCCACGACCACCGAACAACCACCGCGACCCCCCCTAACCCTAACCGCCGCCCTTCTCCTCCCCCCTCTCCTCTGCATTCGACAGCCGCAACCCCCCCCCCCCCCAGTAAGTTTTTCTAATTTTATTTAATATATAAACTGAATTTTTATTAAGATTTTTAAAACTGAATTTTTTTTTTTATATAGAGCTAAAACTGATTTTTAGGAATTTTAAAAACTGATTGGAAAAGAATTTTAAAACTGATTTTATTTTAAGGTTTAAAATAGAAAGAAAAGGGTTTAATCTTTTAAAAGAAAAAGATTTGAACTTGCAAAGAAAAAGATCATATTTTTAAAAAGAGAAAAGACGGAATTTTTATTGAGTAGAAGTGATAAAGATACGATCTTTATATTTTTAAAGTAATAAAAATATGATTTTTATATTTTTAAAGTATTAAAAATATAATCTTTACTATATAGAAATATTAAAAATATGATTTTTATATTTTTAAAGTATTAAAAATATAATCTTTATAGGATAGAGAATATAAAAATATCATCTTTGTATATGTAGCGAAATAAAAATCTGATTTTTATTTTATATACGTTGAGATAAAGTGGTAATTTTTATAAAGGCGAAAACTTTATTTTTATAAAGGCGAAAACTTTATTTTTATAAAGGCGAAAACTTTATTTTTATAAAGGCGAAAACTTTATTTTTATAAAGGCGAAAACTTTATTTTTGAAAGGGAATTTTTATCTATATAGTAGCAATGTAGAAATAGAATTTTTATCCATAGAGCGTGATAGTAAAAATATGATTTTTTTTTATATATTGAATAGCATAGTAAAAATTCGATTTTTAAATATATGAAGTGATTATAAAATATGATTTTTAAATTGAAAGTAAACAAATAAAAATGCGATTTTTATTTTAAAGACATCAAAATATAAAAATGTGATTTTTATGTATATAGTGACTACGGGCAACGAAGATGACGAAGATAGGATAACGAAGAAGACTTCTAAACGAAGAGTCGTGGTATTGGATAGCTTTCGGTGAGAACTTCTCACTCAAAATTCTTTTTCTAGTTATATATATATACTAGGATGTAGACGGTGTTTAGTAGCACCCGACACCCGTCATCCACAGACCATGGATGGCTTGTTTGTGAAATTGTTTGGTTGTGTAGTTGATTAGTCTAATTGGTTTGAATTGAATTGTTTGGTGAATTGAAATGAATTTGATTGATGAGTGAATGGCGTGGGCCTTCACTAGACCGGGGATAAGGCTAGGCCTCGTCCCGTTTCTAGTATCGTGCCGTTATGCCGCCGAAATTTTCTAAAATATGTTAGAAAAATAAAAATATCATTTTTATTGTGTAAATGAAATGAATAGAAATTCATGTGTTGAAATAAAATATTTTATCGTTAAAAATATAAATTTCAACGTGAAAGTGAATAAATGAATATTTATAAACAAATCGGCCGATTTGTTTATATACACTGATTTGACTGATATTAATTGGGTCGATAAATTTTACACATCGTCCAACTACACAAATAAAATCTGTGTTTGATTGTTTGAAACCCCACACGGGTGTTGGGATGAAATTTGATGTTCACTCATCCTGATTGATTAAATATGTCGATCGGTCGATTGACAGACTGTTATAAGCGTCAGATATCTATATTTGATGCTTATACAGTGTAGTGCACTTTGGTTGATGGTTGATTATTTTTCAATGCTATTATATACATGTGTTGTATGGAAATCCGTATAATTAACGTTATATGGTGATTGATTGGGCCTCATTCCAATCGGGAAAATAATAAATATTATAAAAGAAAATTCATGTGTTGAATATAAAAATAGTCATGTGTTGACGATGTCCAGGTGTTGAGTGAAATATTTTATACAATGAAATTTACATCTTTATCATATTTAAAATTAGAACTACTTCTCAGTAGGAGTCTAATTGAAAATCAAACGATAGATACCTTAGTTTTATAAAATATTTTACATAACAAAAATAGTGATGTGTTGACAGTACTCATGTGTTGAGATTAGTCGTGTGTTGAAAGAAATATAGATTCATGTGTTGAATGGGATAAATATTCATTTGTTGGATAGAATAAAGGAGTTTTGAAAAATATAAAGCCGTGTTGATTAGAGTTGCGTTATTTCGACGTGAACGATATTTATATCGATTTTAAACGATTTCGAAATGAATTGAATTGAAAACGATTTCGAAATGAATTGAATTGAAAACGATTTCGAAATGAATTGAATCGAAAACGATTTCGAAATGAATTGAATTGAAAACGATTTCGAAATGAATTGAATTGAAAACGATTTCGAAATGAATTGAATTGAAAACGAATTCGAAATGAAGTGAATTGAAATGAATTCAAATTGAATTGAAATTTGAATTGAATAGAAATGAATTTTAAAACGAATTTATAAAGAAGAATTCAATTTTGATTTGAATTGAAATGGAAGTTGAAATTGCTTTTGAAACGAATTTAAAACTATTTATATAATTCGTTTTAAAAGGAAATCGACGAAATATATATAATATATATATTATATATATATAATGGCCTGAATAGAACGCGCCGCGCCGCGGCAGTTCGTGAATTTCGACCATTTATTTCAAACGGACATTGCGGGAGATCCGACCGTCGGATTCTCCTAAAACCGGAACCGTTGGGTTCGTATCGAAAAGAGCTTTCCAATGAATATTAGAAATTTGAAATCTAACGGTTGGATTTGGAATTATGTCCAAATCAAATTCGAAAAAGGTCGCTGTAAGTGCAGTTCGATGGCCGTTGTTGGAAATCGACTGTACGGGCCTTGATAAAATTATTAAAAATATCTATAATTTGTGTAAAATTATAATATGTGAATTGGAAAGATTTGGGCTGGAAAATTCTACATTTGAAAAGATAAAAATAGATTTTTATCGAAATGAACTAGTTTTGAACTAGAATTGAAATCAATTTATTTTTAAAATAAATAAATTGAATTTGAAAGTGATTCTGAAAATAATCGATAATTTCCAATACGTGGATTGGACTGGAGCTGAATCGAAATTATCTTCGGGATATTTCGATGTTGGATTTCGTGACTATACAAATATTGTTATGGGGATTTGAAAGATATTTTATATCGTTATTTCCAATACGATATTTGTTGGTTTCAGAATTTGATATTGAATATAAGCCGATATATTTTCTATTCAGAGCCTTGTATTTAATATCAAATGTGATTTGGTTTGTCGTGAATCGTGTTTTTGATGACATTGGTTCTTTAACCCAGTTAAAGGCAGGATATTGATTTTTGAAAAGATTAAAACTAAGTGGAGTTTTAATGAATCTTTAATTAGATTAAAATGTGAATTGATAATTCAAATTATCAAATCTGAAAGGTGATCGAGAATGGAGTACCACCAGTTTTGCTCCAAAGCGATAGTTAAATCTTTAATTAGATTTGAACGTGAAATGGTAATTAATTTTACCGATAACACCGTGGTGTTAGATATGGAGTATCGCCAGTTTTGCTCCATGGGATATATAGGTTGGGATTGGGAAATAAACTAAATAATTACTTCGGTGTGGTTCGTTAATCCCGACTAGTTTGAGATGATATCCAAAGGAAGATTAAAGAATAAATTTAGAAGAATTTATCTTTGATAAAATTAATGGGAACCTTTCCCTAAGAATGTGATTTTGTGAATAAAGGAATATTCTGAATTGGAATGAGGCGTTTGTGGTGTTTGTGTAACATTCGTTTATTATATACGTGGGTTATTCAGAAAGGCCGGGTTTATACCCATTCTGAGTAACCGATTCGACGAGATGTCGAAGATGAAGACGGTGGTTGAAGACCGGAAATCTTCACATCGTTTGGGTGATTACTGATGATCTTGATTGGGCTGTACACCCAGGATGAGGGAATCAGTTGGTGATCGTCCAGACGTACTTGGAGATGGATGGATATGCGAGGAAAGTGCCTCCGGTTTCGTTCAGACCCAGAACGAACTTGTAAATGGATTGTGTGTCTGACATTGGATTTTATTCTGTGTTGATTGATCTCTATTAAATATACATCTGTTTGGCGGCGGAGAATTTATTCTCTTGCTTAACGCCCTTCTCTGAGACGTACGAGCTCAGAGGTTGTATATCGATGGACATCAGTCGCATGGAGTGAATTGCCAGTGTGGCATGCGTAAGTGGCAATTGATCAAGGCTTCTGTTGAAAAGCAAAGTCTTGTGGTTGATGATCAAAGCACGGCCTGTGTGGCATAGCTTTGTGTATAACGTGAATTCGCGAGCCTCACACCTCGGTATGAGTCAAAAACGGGAGACGGACCCAAGGAGTGCATGACATTTCTTTCTAGCTAGGGTGGTGTCAGTGACCTACCAGCCCTGACATTTATATACTTTTCACCTGTGTGGTTGTTGGATACGAGGCGCCTCGGATATAGGTCTGTAAGGACCGGGAAACGTGTGTTCAGGAATTGCCAATCCTCAAAAGTAAGAGAGGACCGGCCTTGGAGGATCCAGGGGATTGCTGTGTGCGGTCCCGAGGCATTTGCTAGAGTATCTCGAACGCGGAGAGGAGCTTGCCCCTTGCCTCGACTCATGATGGAATCCAATTTCCAATACGTGATATTGCGGTTTTAATTGTAGAACTAGTATGGCGACATGATATATGGTACCCATGCCGTCTATGATTGATATTTATGATTGAAATTGTTTTGACGCTATGCACCTAAAATAGTATCAAATGATTTGTTTTAAACGTATCAAGCATGCTTTGGCTGTTATAAGGGAAAACCCTATCCTCCGGCTTGCGTTGCATTGTGTGATGGGACCTGGGTCTTATAACAGCTTCATTTTTCTTTATTTAGCATTGCGCTGTTTGTTCTATGCACTGGTATTCTTGGGAGGAAACCCGTTCCGTGTTATACGGCGTGGTCCCTTGATTTACCTAACTTTAAAACCAATATTAATGACTGTTTTAGTTCTCACACCAGTCACATGACTGACCTGGAGTTTATTGTTTTAACCTAAACTCTGGGTGCCCCTATTTTCCGCACGGGCAGCTAGTAGTTTTGGTTTTGCAGATTTATATTCACAGGGTCCTGATTTACAGCAGGAACGATGCTCGGAAAGCTCTGTATCCGTGTATCACTTCTAGTTGTGATTTTGTATTATTTTCCGCTGCTATGTAATTTATTGTAATCTCTGATATTTATCGAATGTAATTTATTCAATTATACTCTGTATATTCTTGTATCTGATGGAATTGTTGTAATAACAATGAAATGTTCTTCTGTATGCGCTCTATTTTGTCTTGTCCTCACAGTAATTCGTTCTTTCTCATCTCTTCGGAGACCGAGGAAGTTCGGGTCGCTTCATTTGGTATCAGAGCTTTGGTTTACAGAGCTCGAGAACAAGACACATTAGAACCATACGAAAGAATTCATCAGATATTGGATTAGCAATATCCAATTAGAATGACTCGTTAGAGATAGGATCAATAGTATCCTAGAACGAGTGTGAAGAGTATATTTCCCAATTGAAAACAATTTTTGTTTTGAAAATTTAAACCATTTTATACGTATTTGATTATTTATTTATTTTGAATATGGACAATCGAGTATATAAAGATTTTGCATATACGCGTCATGAACGTATATTCGAAGTTTTAATATACTGGATAGATATAGAATCATACTCTAGTGGCCCGAAGATGATTCTGATGATTGACTAGTTGTCATTAGTATTCATGTTCGAGTAACGAAGGTGTGATTTCTATATATTTCCATTAGGCTGGTGTGAGAACCAAAACTAATATAGTTACAACACATTGTTGTGAATTGGCACCAAAAACATGATTTTTGCATATATGTATCAAAATTATGAATTTGAAACTCTAATCCACTAATTGATTGATGTTTGGGTTGTTTGTTTAATTGTTTGCTAATTTTAACCATTTATGCCTAAGTAAACTAATAATTGAACTATATTGAAATTTGGTCGCATTTGCTTGCATATACATATACTTACATTGAACATGTCATAGCAAGGAGGCTAGAGCCAGAGAATAAAATTTGTTTGCCCGACAAATAGGTACATGTTTACTACATAATTTCCTGTTTTGTTTGGGTGATGATGATTTTGTGAGCCTATTGGCTAGCCGCTTGGCTTTTTCTTTTTCTTTTTGAGATCTGAAGGACCGGGGAAGCTATTTGAAATTCCCCGATGCTCCCGGTGCAGGGGAGGTTATGGCGAAATTTTTCGAAAATTTAGGGTGTTAGCCAAATTTTTGAAGAATTTGAAAATTCTCAGAAACTAAAGAGTTGGAGAATGGAAGCCTGATCGATCGTAGAGTTGAATGATCAAACCACTTTCGACTTTGTTCCTTTTCAGGGACGAAAAGTTTTAAGTGGGGGAGATTGTAATAACCCGAAAATCTGGGCCAGTTTAAAATTTTTATTTTGGCGATTTTAGCGAATTTTGAACATTTAAAATAGATTATTTTAAATAAAATCGACGTGAAATTTATTTTGAATAGAATTCGAACGTATATATTTTATACGTCGTCGTTAGAATATAAATAATTATATATAATTAAAAATAGAATTGAAAATGGCGCGGTAGTTCGGTAATTCGATTTCAAACTTCAATTGAACGTACCGGGTGCAAAACAATCCGGATTTTAGTGAAACCAAAAATGATAGGATCTAATTGATAATATCTTTCCAACGAATCCGACAAGTTGGAATTTCGTAGCGGGAATCAAAAGATATGTCCAGTTGAAAATTCTGAATAGTCGCTATGGAATTCAGGCCCTTAAAAATGGACATTTTGCAAATGACCTCGGATTTCGACGAAACCAGTTTTGTTGGGTCCGTGATGTCGAATTATTGCTAGGTTTCAAATTTCATAATTTTCTGAATCAATATGTGAGAGTGGCAAAGGAAAACGCGTTTGACCGGTTTCAGTTGATTTTAATCGACTGGAAAATTGGCCATTTTTCTAACGGTCTCAGAATTCGACGAAACTAGTTTTGTTAGGACCGTATCGTCCATACGAAGCTAGAAAATATTTTTCAGGAATTTTTCTAGTTAGTATGTGACCCCGGTAATTTGAAATGTACGTTTAAAATTCAATATAGTGATTTAAATGTAAATTTAACGGAAACTGATTCAAACGATCAAATCGGCTTACGATACATATCCCATTGTGTTCGGAATGGGGGTAAAACGCTATGGACGACAGGCGGTGGGCCTCGTTTCGAGTTCATTTGTAAAAGTCAACTTTTAGTAAATAAATTATATAATAAAATAAAAAAATATATATATCTCTCCCCTTAAACCCGCTCTGGCCCCCCCCCCCTCTCATTTTTCAATCCGATCAGAGATAAAAAAAAAAAAAAAAAAAGAAAGGGAAGAGGAAGACGGGGGGAACTCGTCGCCGCCCCCCCCCCCCCCCCGAAGATCGCCGTCGACGCCTCAAAGGAGGGCGCCACCTCCGAAGCCCTGCCCCTCGCCGCAGCAGCGAAAGACCTCCCCCCCCCTCCGCTTCTTCTCCTTCCCCTATCGCTCCTCCTCCCACGACCACCGAACAACCACCGCGGCCCCCCCATAACCCTAACCGCCGCGCCGCCCTTCTCCTCCCCCCTCTCCTCTGCATTCGACAGCCGCAACCCCCCCCCCCCCCCCAAGTAAGTTTTTCTAATTTTATTTAATATATAAACTGAATTTTTATTAAGATTTTTAAAACTGAATTATTATTTTTTTATATAGAGCTAAAACTGATTTTTAGGAATTTTAAAAACTGATTGGAAAAGAATTTTAAAACTGATTTTATTTTAAGGTTTAAAATAGAAAGAAAAGGGTTTAATCTTTTAAAAGAAAAAGATTTGAACTTGCAAAGAAAAAGATCATATTTTTAAAAAGAGAAAAGACGGAATTTTTATTGAGTAGAAGTGATAAAGATACGATCTTTATATTTTTAAAGTAATAAAAATATGATTTTTATATTTTTAAAGTATTAAAAATATAATCTTTACTATATAGAAATATTAAAAATATGATTTTTATATTTTTAAAGTATTAAAAATATAATCTTTATAGGATAGAGAATATAAAAATATCATCTTTGTATATGTAGCGAAATAAAAATCTGATTTTTATTTTATATACGTTGAGATAAAGTGGTAATTTTTATAAAGGCGAAAACTTTATTTTTATAAAGGCGAAAACTTTATTTTTATAAAGGCGAAAACTTTATTTTTATAAAGGCGAAAACTTTATTTTTATAAAGGCGAAAACTTTATTTTTGAAAGGGAATTTTTATCTATATAGTAGCAATGTAGAAATAGAATTTTTATCCATAGAGCGTGATAGTAAAAATATGATTTTTTTTATATATTGAATAGCATAGTAAAAATTCGATTTTTAAATATATGAAGTGATTATAAAATATGATTTTTAAATTGAAAGTAAACAAATAAAAATGCGATTTTTATTTTAAAGACATCAAAATATAAAAATGTGATTTTTATGTATATAGTGACTACGGGCAACGAAGATGACGAAGATAGGATAACGAAGAAGACTTCTAAATGAAGAGTCGTGGTATTGGATAGCTTTCGGTGAGAACTTCTCACTCAAAATTCTTTTTCTAGTTATATATATATACTAGGATGTAGACGGTGTTTAGTAGCACCCGACACCCGTCATCCACAGACCATGGATGGCTTGTTTGTGAAATTGTTTGGTTGTGTAGTTGATTAGTCTAATTGGTTTGAATTGAATTGTTTGGTGAATTGAAATGAATTTGATTGATGAGTGAATGGCGTGGGCCTTCACTAGACCGGGGATAAGGCTAGGCCTCGTCCCGTTTCTAGTATCGTGCCGTTATGCCGCCAAAATTTTCTAAAATATGTTAGAAAAATAAAAATATCATTTTTATTGTGTAAATGAAATGAATAGAAATTCATGTGTTGAAATAAAATATTTTATCGTTAAAAATATAAATTTCAACGTGAAAGTGAATAAATGAATATTTATAAACAAATCGGCCGATTTGTTTATATACACTGATTTGACTGATATTGATTGGGTCGATAAATTTTACACATCGTCCAACTGCACAAATAAAATCTGTGTTTGATTGTTTGAAACCCCACACGGGTGTTGGGATGAAATTTGATGTTCACTCATCCTGATTGATTAAATATGTCGATCGGTCGATTGACAGACTGTTATAAGCGTCAGATATCTATATTTGATGCTTATACAGTGTAGTGCACTTTGGTTGATGGTTGATTATTTTTCAATGCTATTATATACATGTGTTGTATGGAAATCCGTATAATTAACGTTATATGGTGATTGATTGGGCCTCATTCCAATCGGGAAAATAATAAATATTATAAAAGAAAATTCATGTGTTGAATATAAAAATAGTCATGTGTTGACGATGTCCAGGTGTTGAGTGAAATATTTTATACAATGAAATTTACATCTTTATCATATTTAAAATTAGAACTACTCCTCAGTAGGAGTCTAATTGAAAATCAAACGATAGATACCTTAGTTTTATAAAATATTTTACATAACAAAAATAGTGATGTGTTGACAGTACTCATGTGTTGAGATTAGTCGTGTGTTGAAAGAAATATAGATTCATGTGTTGAATGGGATAAATATTCATTTGTTGGATAGAATAAAGGAGTTTTGAAAAATATAAAGCCGTGTTGATTAGAGTTGCGTTATTTCGACGTGAACGATATTTATATCGATTTTAAACGATTTCGAAATGAATTGAATTGAAAACGATTTCGAAATGAATTGAATTGAAAACGATTTCGAAATGAATTGAATCGAAAACGATTTCGAAATGAATTGAATTGAAAACGATTTCGAAATGAATTGAATTGAAAACGATTTCGAAATGAATTGAATTGAAAACGAATTCGAAATGAAGTGAATTGAAATGAATTCAAATTGAATTGAAATTTGAATTGAATAGAAATGAATTTTAAAACGAATTTATAAAGAAGAATTCAATTTTGATTTGAATTGAAATGGAAGTTGAAATTGCTTTTGAAACGAATTTAAAACTATTTATATAATTCGTTTTAAAAGGAAATCGACGAAATATATATAATATATATATTATATATATATAATGGCCTGAATAGAACGCGCCGCGCCGCGGTAGTTCGCGAATTTCGACCATTTATTTCAAACAGACATTGCGGGAGATCCGACCGTCGGATTCTCCTAAAACCGGAACCGTTGGGTTCGTATCGAAAAGAGCTTTCCAATGAATATTAGAAATTTAAAATCTAACGGTTGGATTTGGAACTATGTCCAAATCAAATTCGAAAAAGGTCGCTGTAAGTGCAGTTCGATGGCCGTTGTTGGAAATCGACTGTACGGGCCTTGATAAAATTATTAAAAATATCTATAATTTGTGTAAAATTATAATATGTGAATTGGAAAGATTTGGGCTGGAAAATTCCACATTTGAAAAGATAAAAATAGATTTTTATCGAAATGAACTAGTTTTGAACTAGAATTGAAATCAATTTATTTTTAAAATAAATAAATTGAATTTGAAAGTGATTCTGAAAATAATCGATAATTTCCAATACGTGGATTGGACTGGAGCTGAATCGAAATTATCTTCGGGATATTTCGATGTTGGATTTCGTGACTATACAAATATTGTTATGGGGATTTGAAAGATATTTTATATTGTTATTTCCAATACGATATTTGTTGGTTTCAGAATTTGATATTGAATATAAGCCGATATATTTTCTATTCAGAGCCTTGTATTTAATATCAAATGTGATTTGGTTTGTTGTGAATCGTGTTTTTGATGACATTGGTTCTTTAACCCAGTTAAAGGCAGGATATTGATTTTTGAAAAGATTAAAACTAAGTGGAGTTTTAATGAATCTTTAATTAGATTAAAATGTGAATTGATAATTTAAATTATCAAATCTGAAAGGTGATCGAGAATGGAGTACCACCAGTTTTGCTCCAAAGCGATAGTTAAATCTTTAATTAGATTTGAACGTGAAATGGTAATTAATTTTACCGATAACACCGTGGTGTTAGATATGGAGTATCGCCAGTTTTGCTCCATGGGATATATAGGTTGGGATTGGGAAATAAACTAAATAATTACTTCGGTGTGGTTCGTTAATCCCGACTAGTTTGAGATGATATCCAAAGGAAGATTAAAGAATAAATTTAGAAGAATTTATCTTTGATAAAATTAATGGGAACCTTTCCCTAAGAATGTGATTTTGTGAATAAAGGAATATTCTGAATTGGAATGAGGCATTTGTGGTGTTTGTGTAACATTCGTTTATTATATACGTGGGTTATTCAGAAAGGCCGGGTTTATACCCATTCTGAGTAACCGATTCGACGAGATGTCGAAGATGAAGACGGTGGTTGAAGACCGGAAATCTTCACATCGTTTGGGTGATTACTGATGATCTTGATTGGGCTGTACACCCAGGATGAGGGAATCAGTTGGTGATCGTCCAGACGTACTTGGAGATGGATGGATATGCGAGGAAAGTGCCTCCGGTTTCGTTCAGACCCAGAACGAACTTGTAAATGGATTGTGTGTCTGACATTGGATTTTATTCTGTGTTGATTGATCTCTATTAAATATACATCTGTTTGGCGGCGGAGAATTTATTCTCTTGCTTAACGCCCTTCTCTGAGACGTACGAGCTCAGAGGTTGTATATCGATGGACATCAGTCGCATGGAGTGAATTGCCAGTGTGGCATGCGTAAGTGGCAATTGATCAAGGCTTCTGTTGAAAAGCAAAGTCTTGTGGTTGATGATCAAAGCACGGCCTGTGTGGCATAGCTTTGTGTATAACGTGAATTCGCGAGCCTCACACCTCGGTATGAGTCAAAAACGGGAGACGGACCCAAGGAGTGCATGACGTTTCTTTCTAGCTAGGGTGGTGTCAGTGACCTACCAGCCCTGACATTTATATACTTTTCACCTGTGTGGTTGTTGGATACGAGGCGCCTCGGATATAGGTCTGTAAGGACCGGGAAACGTGTGTTCAGGAATTGCCAATCCTCAAAAGTAAGAGAGGACCGGCCTTGGAGGATCCAGGGGATTGCTGTGTGCGGTCCCGAGGCATTTGCTAGAGTGTCTCGAACGCGGAGAGGAGCTTGCCCCTTGCCTCGACTCATGATGGAATCCAATTTCCAATACGTGATATTGCGGTTTTAATTGTAGAACTAGTATGGCGACATGATATATGGTACCCATGCCGTCTATGATTGATATTTATGATTGAAATTGTTTTGACACTATGCACCTAAAATAGTATCAAATGATTTGTTTTAAACGTATCAAGCATGCTTTGGCTGTTATAAGGGAAAACCCTATCCTCCGGCTTGCGTTGCATTGTGTGATGGGACCTGGGTCTTATAACAGCTTCATTTTTCTTTATTTAGCATTGCGCTGTTTGTTCTATGCACTGGTATTCTTGGGAGGAAACCCGTTCCGTGTTATACGGCGTGGTCCCTTGATTTACCTAACTTTAAAACCAATATTAATGACTGTTTTAGTTCTCACACCAGTCACATGACTGACCTGGAGTTTATTGTTTTAACCTAAACTCTGGGTGCCCCTATTTTCCGCACGGGCAGCTAGTAGTTTTGGTTTTGCAGATTTATATTCACAGGGTCCTGATTTACAGCTGGAACGATGCTCGGAAAGCTCTGTATCCGTGTATCACTTCTAGTTGTGATTTTGTATTATTTTCCGCTGCTATGTAATTTATTGTAATCTCTGATATTTATCGAATGTAATTTATTCAATTATACTCTGTATATTCTTGTATCTGATGGAATTGTTGTAATAACAATGAAATGTTCTTCTGTATGCGCTCTATTTTGTCTTGTCCTCACAGTAATTCGTTCTTTCTCATCTCTTCGGAGACCGGGGAAGTTCGGGTCGCTTCATGACCCAACTCGGTAACACTCTGGAAATTACTTGTAATCCCTCATATGCGATTATGCTTAGTTATCTTGAATCGCTAGATGCCTCTGTTGAAAGTTTGCAATCGGTTAGAGTGGTCCGGGAATATCCGGATGTCTTCGAAGAGGTGAAGGGCTTGCCTCCGAAGCGGGAGATAGACTTCCGCATATATCTTGTAGATAATGCAAAGCCCGTTGCGTTGCCCGTTAGACACATGGCTCCATGGGAAAGGAAAGAGCTCAGTGAACAGATTAAAGAGCTTCTAGAGAAGGGGTTCATTAGGAGGAGCATTTCAGAATGGGGCGCTCCAGTGGTGTTCGCCACAAAGGCGGATGGTTCACTCCGTCTGTGTGTTGACTATAGGGAGCTCAACAAGCTAACGAAAAAAAATAGGCACCCTCTCCCCAGAATTGACGATCTGTTTGATCAGCTTGTAGGAGCGTCTGTTTTCTCCCAACTCGATTTAGCGACCGGTTTTCATCAACTAAGGGTGGCTGAAGATAGCATCGATAAAACGGCATTCAGAACCCCAGACGGCTTCTTTGAATGGCTTGTCATGCCTTTCGGCTTGACAAACGCACCTGCTTACTTCGTGGACTTGACGAGTAGGGTGTTCAGAGATTTCCTCAACAAGTTCGTAGTGGTTTTCGTAGATGATATCCTTATCTTCTCAAAGAGTGAAGAGGAACATGCTCAGCACTTAAGGGCAATCATGGAAACTCTGCGAGTCCATCAGCTAAAAGCCAAATTCTCCAAATGCCACTTTTGGAGAAAGGAAGTAAGATTTCTTGGGCACATAGTATCCAAGGAAGGATTAGCAGTAGACCCGGCTAAGGTAGTAGCAGTGCAGGATTGGAAGACACCGAAGAACGCAACAGAAGTCCGAAGCTTTCTCGGGCTAGCAGGCTTCTATCGGAAATTCATCAGAGACTTTGCAAAAATATCAGCTCCACTCACAAGGCTGACAAAGAAGAATCTATTGTTCAATTGGGATTTGGATTGCGAGTTTGCTTTCCAACGACTGAAAAGGGCTCTTACAACAGCCCCGGTTTTGATGTTGCTAGATGGAAGCAAGATGTTCACAGTTTATACAGATGCATGTGGGACAGGGCTAGGCGATGTCTTAATGCAAGAAGGGAGGGTAGTAGCTTATGGTGGAAGGAAGTTGAAAGTGTATGAAAAGAACTACCCGGCCCACGATCTTGAGTTAGCTGCCATCGTCTTTGCACTCAAGTCTTGGCGACACTATCTCCTAGGTGAGAAGTTCGAACTTTACACTGACCATAAATCGTTGAAATACCTTTTCTCGCAGAAGGATCTTAACTTAAGGCAACAGAGATGGATGGAGTTTCTTGCCTCGTACGATTTCGAGATCTCCTACACTCCGGGCAAAGGCAACGTAGTGGCAGATGCGTTGAGCCGAAAGAAACTGACCCTAAGCCCGCTGTTTGTTGAAAGACAAAGCCTAGAGTTTATAGCCAGTTTTGACTTTAGGCCCTCCTCCGATTTTGTACCAGGCTTGCTAGCATCTCTCGAGGTACGCCCGACTTTAGTGGAATCAATAGGGACAGCACAATGCGAAGACCCTCAGCTTGTGGAGACGATTGATAGGCTAATTAGGGGTGAGACTTCAAGTCACCTCAGCAGATACTCCATCGACGAAAAGGGTTGGCTAAGGCGAGACGGAAGACTATGCGTCCCATAGACAAGGGATTTAATAAAGAAGGTTCTCGAGGAAGCACACCACTCCAAGATGACGATACATCCAGGCGGAGATAAAATGTACAAGGACATAAAGAGAACTTTCTTTTGGAACGGCATGAAGAAGGACGTGGCGGATTTTGTTTCTAAGTGTATGGTGTGCCAACAGGTTAAGGCGGAACAGAAAAAGCCTGGCGGTCTGCTCCATCCTCTAGAGGTCCCGCAGTGGAAGTGGGATAGCATCTCAATGGACTTCATTGATGGGCTGCCTAGGTCTAGAAGAGGCAACACTAGCATTTGGGTAATAGTGGATAGGCTTACTAAAAGCACCCACTTTTTACCTGTCAAAAGTAAAAGAACTGCCTTATCCCTAGCATCTCTTTACCTCAAGGAAATTGTTCGACTCCATGGAATACCTTCCAGCATTGTTAGTGACCGAGACCCTATCTTCACAAGTGAGTTTTGGCGGAGTCTGCAAGAAGCGGTAGGCACACAGTTATGCTTAAGCACAGCCTATCATTCCCAAACCGACGGCCAAACAGAAAGAGTGAACAGAGTTTTGGAGGACCTTTTAAGACTGTGCGTCCTTGACTTCGGAGGGACATGGGAAGACCATCTTCCTTTGGTGGAATTTGCCTACAACAACAGCTACCAAGCAACCATCGGAATGGCGCCCTTCGAAGCCTTATATGGAAGACCGTTCCGATCGCCCACTTGTTGGTGGGAGTCTACTGACAAGCTCATACTTGGACCAAATATGATCCGAGAGACTTCAGAAAAAGTAGACTTAATACGGAGAAGGATGAAGACAGCCCAAGACAGACAAAAATCCTACGCTGACAAGAGGAGGACCGACCTTGAATTTGAGGTTGGGGACAGAGTTTTTCTCAAGGTATCTCCGCTTAGGAACGTTGTTCGTTTTGGAACCACAGGAAAGCTAGCACCAAGGTTCGTAGGGCCATTCCCTATCATCGAGAAAATTGGGAAAATGGCCTATAGATTAGAGCTACCCGAAAAATTGGCCGGAGTTCACAACGTCTTTCATGTTTCACATCTCCGAAAATGTCTACATGAATCTGCTGAAGTGGTAGAGCCAAACATCCTAGAAGAAGCTGAAGTGGAACGCGAAGCAACTGTGAGGAAAGTTCCAACCCGCATATTAGGAACGGAAGTGAAGAAGCTACGCAACCGCGAAGTCAAGCTCGTCAAAGTTCAGTGGAGTGACGCTGAGGGAGACGCAACTTGGGAAACTGAAGCTAGAATACGCGCAGTCTACCCTTTTCTTTTCGAGGGTACATCTTTGATCTTACTTTTTCCTTAAGTTGCGCTTTTATCTATCTTTTAGGTATATCTCCTCGACCTTATCTTTTAGGAAGAAACCCTTTGGATGAAAACATGTAATTGGAACATGTTATGGATGATGGTTGCAAGTGGTTGCAAGTGATTGCTAGTGGTTGCTCGTGGTTGCATATACACACACAATTTAGGTTTTAGATCGGCTCAGTCACTTCATATTGCATATGCATATATGTTTGCATTCGTATATGGTTGAACTTTAGTGTGTTGTCATATGGATGTTGCATTTGTATGAATGATTGTGCACTCATGTAGAATCATGAATAGGAGAATTTGCATACATAATGGATTCATGGCACTTACATAATTCGCATTAAGGAGGTCAACTGAATCAGTAGACCGCCTGATTTTGCATTAGATAAGTACATGTACACACACACTTCGGATATGATCATGAAGCATTAGATGTCTTTTAAGGACAATGGATGCTCGTGTTTGAGGAATGAGTAGATGGATGTTTGGATGTTAGGATGTACATTCTTCCAGAACTTGCAGATTTCGGGGACGAAATCCTTTTAAGTGTGGGAGAATGTAACACCCCGTGTATTCTATAACAGTGAAATTCACAACTTAAAGTATAATTAATTTCAAATCAAAGAATTAAGGGAAACGGGATACGCCATTGCGTTTGTCTCGGAATTCTTTTTGAGATAGAGTCTGAGTTTGCGTGAAACAGACTCCGTATGAAGAAGATATGGCCTCCGGAAGTTTCAGAATTCAGTTTAAAATTCAAACAGACCAAAACAGCTCAGAAAAACCAATTTGAAATTCAAAAATCGGGCCGGATTGGCCAGGGCTGGAATTTTCCCGCCCAAGGCACCCAGGTCGACTTGGCAGTCGACCTGGGGCTACCCAGGTCGACTGGGCAGTCGACCTGGGTCACCCGTGTCGACTGCCAAGTCGACACGGTGTCGACTGGCGTGTCGACCTGGCCCCTGAACCAGGTCGAACCCAGCCCCCTGGCTGGCCTGGTCTGTGTTTGGTCGATTTTCTGATCCTTGCCTTGTCACTAGGGCTAGGTGTCAGCTCCTGGTTGGTCTCTCCTTCAAACGAACGGCTATTATTAAACCAAGCTCCATCGACGGTCTAAATCAACTCACAAACTCTATAAAAAGGACCTAAGACTCACCCTAATTCACACAAACAAAAATGGAGATGAGACCGTCATGCTGCTGAGGAGAGACTAGAGATAGCCGTCACAAATTGAGAGACAATTAGGAGATAATTCGAAAGCCTAAAGCAACGTCAATTAAATCAAAACAACGCCTACAACAAAGGATAGCATCTCCAAATTCAGAATTCAGATTCCTGAATTGAAGATTCGTCATACGTTGTAAGTAGAGTGCTATTCCGATGTGAATAATTAATTGCGTTTGATTTGTGTAAAATGAGAAATGGAATTATGGCGATAATAATCTATATTTGTATGTTATTCTGATTCTAAACGATTTGGAAATGTTATGGTATACGATGGGATATTTGTAAGTATGTGATTTATGTTGGAAGTTAACAACCACATGTTGTGGTATTTTATTTGGGATTCATACAAGTGCATGATTCATGTTGACAACCATATGTTGTGGTATTTTATTTGGGATTCATGCAAGTAAATGATTCACTATTATGCCAATATGATGTACATACTTTTATAATCACTTTTAGTGTGTAATTGGACTCGACTAAGTACTATGGTTTATATGAATCTATTGGCAAATCATGCTTTTGTATTAAAAACAAAGCAAGCATTTTTATGAACATGACTAAACTATGTTTGGTATTATGCCTAGTTGAAAACATGTTTTAGGCCTAAGTTGTTATCAAAATCATATGGTGATATATGTGACACAATTAAGTTAGATTTACATTCCAATTGCAAGTTTACATGAATAGAATGGTTCATGATTAGGTATGTTTATGCCATGATTATATGAATAGAATGGTTCATGTTTAAGTATTGTTTATGCCATGATTATATGAATAGAATGATTCATGATTAAGTATTGTTTATGCCATGATTATATGCTATTACAATACAAGTTCACATGTGCCTAATTCATGTTAATTGAATCGTTATGTTGCAAGTTCATGCGTTCACACTCCCCTTTTTTTATATTACCTTATAAACACCATGTTATAAGCCTCCCCTTTTCATATGGCTAAGTTGGGTTTAAATGTTAAACCCAACATATCTTATATTGTAGCGAACGTGTAAAACGGGGGTAATGACGTTTGGGTTAAAATATAGAACATATGTGTTGGCACGTTTGACGCATGCCAACAACCTTGAAAAACAATTAAGTGGCATAAATAAATTTTAACCAATAAAGATGAATTTGAATAATGGGCTGCAAATATTTACATATAAAAAGGAAAGAGACAAAATATGTAAATTTAGAAAATACGATGTGTTTAACCCGAGGTTGGATTGAGTTGTGATGTAAACCTGCCCGGAACCGCCCAGCTGTCCAGTAGTCACAACAATACCTATCCAATGTGGGTGGTTAAACACGGAGCCCAATAAAGACCCGAGGTTAGACTGAGTTGTGGCGTAAGACTGCCCGGACCCAACCGGCAACAGGAAGCCACAACAATACCTGTCTAATGTGAGAGGTCAAGGCTTTAATAAGACAATTAAGGCTGAGTCAGGATTGATAGGATTAAGTAAATTGAATTAATACTTAATCAAAATGGAACATGCTAAACTATACAGACTGATTGGGGGTTAGGTTTACAAAACACTTAACCAACTTAGCATGTTGGCTAGAGATAGAAAACCTAGTAGCGGGGGACCCTTTTCAGCAGTAACCCTACAAGGTGTATCAGGATACCCTGAACTAGGCAGGGTGGGGCACGATTACTGGGCTGACTGTAAGAGGTCAAATCGACGGCGGTGGTGCAGCAGTGTAGGTTCTAACGGGGTGCGGGCGTGCACACACTCCGGCGCAGAAAAATAAGGCACTGGGCACCAGTAGTATACCTGTGCATCCTAGAATTGTGTCGGGCCGCCACCATGGGACTTGATACACCCCATGGTGGGACCAGCATAGGTAACTACAACAACGGGGGCCGTAAGACACATGTAACTATGCGAGTAGGAGCCGATCATCAGAAATGGATCACTTCACCCTAATTTTAGGGTGCCTGTTGGGAACTAGTTTATATGGGTACAGAGATTAATATGGGGTACGATAGTATTCGACCCTAGACAACTTAACTTAGTTTATGGTGCTTTCTCATTTCCAATTTATGCTTATCATACCCAGTTCTTTATTCATAGACTGAATAGTCCTAGACTTACTCAGGCTTTATGTCTTACTCTACTTTTCTTTCGCCTTCTTTTCTTTTGTTCCCCCCCCCCAGGTCCACAGGGAGGGAATACCGCAGCTTGACCAGCTTTCACATCCAGCTTGAAGAGAAAGAATGTATTGCTTGGATCTTTTTTGTTTTGGACTATGGCTTTGGACAACAATTATGGGACTTATGCAGTTTATTTATGTTTTCTTTATGCTTCTTTAAATAATGTAATCAAGACAGTTATGAAGATGTTAGGTTTTTGGAAGAATTGTAATACAATTATGGCATGGTTTGTGTAACACGTATTTTAATGAAATAAAAGTCCGCTGTTCAAAAATATGTGTTATTATATCTGTCTTGTATATTTGTGACTTATACTTATAAACCTCCACCAAAATTAGGGCATTCCCTTTGAGAGTGACCCTAACGGAGGTGGGGTGTTTCATCTCTCCTGTATTGGACATATGGTAAGAGGAATAAGGTGCCTCTGGTTTCGTTCAGACCCAGAATGGACTTGTAAATGGACTATGTGTCCGACATTGGATTTCATCTTGTGTGATTGATATACGTCAATTGCATGGCGTGAATTACCTGTGTGGCATGCAGAGATGCAGTAATCCAGGCTTTTGTTGAAAAGCAGAGCCTTATGGTTGATGATCAAAGCATGGCTTTAAATAGCATAGCTTTGTGTATAGCGTTGATTCGCGGGCCTTACACCCCGGTATGAACCAGAAACGGGAGAGAACTTCAGGGAGGACATGCGTTTCCTTCTAGCTAAGAGTGGTGTCAGCGTTTTGCAAGCCCTGACGTTTTACTTATGTGGATGATGGATAGCGAGGCGCCTCGGTTGTTTCTGTCTCTTCGGAGCCGATGGTTTGGTCGGGATATGACCAGTTTACGCCCCATGGGGCAGGGAAACGCAGTGTTCAGGCATTTTAATCCACTCCGTGTGGACCGGCCCTAACGATCCAAAGGCTTGACAGAGTACTTGCCTGAGACATGGGCTAGATTTTATCGAAGCGGTAAGGATGATCCCTTGCCTTGGTTCATGACGGAAATCCAATTTCCAATTATGACATCGTGCGGTTTTGATTGTAAACCTATATATAGCGACGTGATATATGGTACCCATGTCGTCTATGATTGATACTTATGATTGAAATTGTTTTTGAAACATATAAATACTAGTAATAATATCAAATGCTTTTGTTTTATTCGTATCAAGCATATTTTGGCCATTATAAGGTAAAACTCTATCCTCCGGTTTGCATTGCATTGTGTGATGGGAACTGAGTCTTATAATGGCTTCATTTTTGTAAAAAGCATTGCGATGTTTAACTGATTTACTTGTTTTTAGCACTGGCAAACCATTGGAGTAAACCCGTTCTGCGTTAGCGGCGTGGTCATGTGATTGGCCTTATTATAAAATAAGTTAAGTAGATTTCTCATACCAGTCCCATGACTGACTCGTAGTTTGTTTCACTTGCAAACTCAGGTGCCCTATTTCCTACACGGACAACCTTGTATTCAGGTTTAGCAGGCTCGTTCTGGATAGCTATGGAGCTGAAGATGGACTTTATCACTTCTTTTTATGCTGTTCAGCTTCTGTTATGTATATTATGTTTGATTCCGCTGTACACATTTTATATAAAGTTGAACTGTATTTTTGTACTAATTATGATCCTGTATACTGTGTAACTCTAATGATTATTGTTTATCCAGTGTATTCTGTTGTACATTACCTGGTGTATTTATATATATCTCTTCTGCTGTTATTTGTTTATGTGTTATATTCCAAAGATTACCCTTGCCATCGTGGAACGGGGGTTTGGGGTCGTCACACTTTAGCTCTGATACCACTGTAACGACCCTGGGTTTTCGCGATCCTGGATATCAAACATAAACTCAATGTCGACTATTCAAGCATCGGAAACACCGGATAGTCCATGAAAGAAATTAGAGGGTAAGAATAGATAATATAGAAACTTAGAATAGAAGAAGAAAAAGAGCATACAACATCAGAGTAAACACGAATCTCACAGCGGAACGAACAATATATAATAGATACATAACTTTGAAATAAAACCAGTATATGTATACAGTAACATTATCAGAGTTTAACACTTACAACACAGCGGAAATAAACAATAGCTATATATTCCTAAAGCCTCCTGCTCCAAGCTCTCCAAATACATCTGTAAAATCCTGACTACTTGACTGCCCATACAAATTTGGGCACCCAAGAGTTTAGGGAAAACAAAACAAAATAAACTCTGGGTCAGTCATGGGACTGGTATAAGTAAAGCAATTTCAAACAGCTTGAGCAATTAAACAATATCTCATAAGACCACGCCATATAACGGAACGGGTTTTTCCCTTATGAGAATCTAAAACATTTGATTCAGCTTTCAAATAAAACCCTTTTGAAAGAAACGATAAATCTTATATCGAAATCATCTGATATTATAATAGTGTCTATCAATCACAATATAATAATCATCTAGCAGAATGCTTTCATCTCACGTTCCGCATACATAATATATAATCCAAAAACTGCGGGAGCTTATTTGGTAATGAATTCCAACTGGCAAGGTATGGGACCACCTTCCGACAGTGTATCTCAAGAGAAGAATACACCGGGTTCAATAAGAACATCTTGTAACCTAGGCTAAACATGACCGGTCACTCATTTCGCTTGAGTGTACTGAATGTATTATCACCAACGGTTGGGATCAGCAACCGTTTCCCGAAAGGGACAGCATCAAAATAGGTTAAAGAAGTAAACAAAACTCTTGATCAGGCCTAATTGGCAGCTAACCACTTAGCCATGCGACCTACCCGATTTTGTACCATTTCCTGGTTGTGAGGCTAGAGGCCATAACGTATAGATCACACCTTTATTTACTTTGAATGTCACATCGTCATACCCGCCAAATCACAAATTGATTTCCCCAAACATATCATGGGTATACAGCTAGGAGAAACAAATTCCTCTGCCACCAAATGTAAATACGTTTGAAGAGAACAACTTACGCGATCTATTAAATATACTCTGTCAGACATTATTCCATACAGGTCATCCTGGGACTGGACAAACCAAAGGCACTATTCTTTAAATCCATCATAGGCAATTTCAACCTAGGATCGCCAGAACAGCCCTTGCATAACTCCGTCTTCAATTATCTTCATCATATTTGATTCGCAACGCTAATGCCCATACATAGTGGTTTTCAGATAATGAATCTAATCCCGGTCTCTCCATATTGACGATGGAAAAATGGTCAAAAACTTCGATTGTCGGTGATTAACCATCAAAGAAAAACATATGTGCAAACAACGATATTATTTCCAGATGGAAATTATATCGATCAATCATCATTTAATGTTTATCTCTTTAGTTCATTTATTTATTCATTTTTCGTTTCCTGTTTCCATATATTCAACATTTCTTATTTTCTAAATTTAGAATATATACGTTATTAACATTAGAAAACATTTCCATTTCTTATTTTTTTATTAGAAACCATTTCTGATTCTTATTTGGAAAACATTTTCAAAACTCCTACATTTGGATTTAAACAGATGTTTAAATAAAACATCGCTATGCCAACTCAAAACATTACACTCATTAACTAAATTCACTTAACCAACCTTCACTATCGAACCTTAGCCATTCCTTAGTTAAAAATGGAGTCAATTAAGTTGGGGTATAACTACCTCTCAGGTGAACAACATTTCTAACTTCGAAATAGACAAAGTTCACCTTCTAAATCTTTAACAAACTTCCTTTAGTAACTCTCTTTCAAAAAATCTCTATTTGATAACTCTTTCCTTCAATAAACTATATTCGATAATCTCTCTTTCGAATAAACAATATTCGATAACCTTTCTTCGAATAAACTATATTCGATAATCTCTCTTTCGAATAAACTATATTCGTTAACCTTTCTTCGAATACACTATATTCGATAATCTCTCTTCGAATAACTATATTCGATAATCTTTCTTCGAATAAACTATATTCGATAATCTCTCTTCGAATAGCTATCTTCGACAACCTTCCTTCGAATAAACTATATTCGATTAACTCTATTCAATTAACACTATTCGATTAACTCTAATAGATTAACTCTAATCAATTAACTCTATTTGATTAATTCTAATCAATTAACTCTATTCAATTAACTCTATTTGATTAACTCTAATCAATTAATTCTATTTGATTAACTCTAATCAATTAACTCTATTTGATTAACTCTAATCGATTAACTCTATTTGATTAACTCTAATCGATTAACTCTAATCGATTAACTCTATTCGATTAACTCTATTTGATTAACTCTAATCAATTAACTCTATTTGATTAACTCTAATCAATTAACTCTATTTGATTAACTCTAATTCATTAACTCTAATCAATTAACTCTATTTGATTAACTCTAATCAATTAACTTTATTTGATTAACTCTAATCAATTAACTCTATTCGACTAACTCTGTTTCGAATAACTAATTTTTGATTTAACTCTATTTCTGTCTCATTCAAATTCCCCTTTGAATTTCCACTTCAAATCCGATCTTCTTTATAAAAGCTTTTATTTTCACAACATTTATTTAATCTATTATTCATATAAAATATGAATAACATTTCTTTTATAATCTTCTTCTTTGCAAAAATACTTGCCTTAATCCATTATTCATATTCAATATGAATAACATATTCTTTATATAATTAAAACAGTTTGGTTTTTATTTAAAATAATATATTATTTTAAATATTCTATTTATACTTCTATTTATAAACAATTCATATAAAATCTTATTTTATATTCAACACTTTAATAATTCCATCTAAAATTCTCGTTAACACTACGTTCATATTCAGTTTCAAATATCGATGTTAAAATCGATTCTTACTTCTCTATATAAGTTCTGACTTATATATTCCATTTATCCACTTATAAATAATTAACTTAATTTATAAAATATTATTTATAAATTAATCTGCTCCCTTTATCTGTTTTACTTCTTTATATAAGTTCAGACTTATATATCTTTATTTATCCAATGATAAATATTTTCCTTAATTTAAAAATATTATTTATAAATTATTCTTCTCAATTCATCTGTTAAAAACATATTTTTATTTAATATCTAATTTAAATAAATCATCTCAAATTTCTTTTATAATTCGAAATCCCCTTTTTATAATTCTATATTTATTTCCTAAATAATTCCATTTATAAAATCTTATTTATTATATGAATAATTCCTTTTTTATATTCCAGTATTTCTTATGGTATTTAAAATACCAAATATCAATGATCAATATCATTTTAACACATATCATTAACAACATATTATATATCACATCATATATCACCATATATGAAAAACAGTAAAATAAATGTTGAGGAATCTAGTTGGATTCCTCCGACCTGTTTCCCTGCATCCACAGATGTTAAACAATATAATTAACATTGATTTCATTTCAATATGAAATATTCTAATAAACAGAATCAATGTTTGATTAATGATTTATATATATATATATATATATATATATATATATATATCGTTATCTATAATTTCGACCAATACATAAGAAATTCAACCAAACCATCATCACGCAATAGTCAATCAACATTTATCATTACTAGATTATCTTTATAAAAATATAAACTGATAGGATTAGTGAGTTTTACTCACATTGGACGATCATCGTTAAATAACGATAACCATCGGTTGATTCAGACCGACAATTTATTTCGCTATAAATTGTAACGAGCTTTAATTCACTCCCATCCCGTTCCATTATGTAGCCGCCGTCCATACGATCCCAATGGATCTTGTTTTGCTGAATTCGATTAACGTATGGATAGGATATGATAGTTCTAAGTTAATACGTTATTTAATATTAAATTAAATATAATTAAACTTTGATTTGGGCTTCACCGTTAAAATCTGGTCCACAATATTATATTCTCCTCCAACCTATTTACTTCAGCATACTCCTTCTTCCCCGTTCTATATTTTTAAACTCCATGAAAAATAGAAAATCCCATCCTCCCCAACTTCGTTCTCCTCTTCCGTTCATGGATTTTCAAATCGATTTCGCCATTAAGCTCCTCTTTACGAACTCCTTCCTCTCATCTCTATTACAACCAACTCGCAGTAGCCTTGTCATTCGCGACTATGAGCTCGACTTGGGTTCACCAGTAACACGCGTGAGAATTAATCATCCCGAACTTGCCAAAAATTTCACAATTGATGTACTATTCCATTCTTGTAATAAATATGACATTTGAACCTCACATCGGTGCTCCTAGCTCATGAATTTGTTCAGCCCTAGTTTGTTGTTGACTTTTGAGTACACATGAAACTACATTGCACCAATTAAAACCGACATCAGATTGAAGCTCTTCCCCTTGCGAATTTAAACATACCACTTTCGTAATTTATAGAGATTTATTTCTATTTCTTTTGAATTTTTGATTGTCATGATTAGGTTTGAGGAAGTGTTCTGGTGGCGGCATGTTTATTTTTGACCAGAGGAAAACTGAATTTAGGGTTAGAGGATGGTATGGTATTTATAGGGTAAGTATAATATTTTTATATTTATTATTTTATTAATTTTTAATCAAACACTATTTGTATTTATCATTAAAAATCCCTGTGATCACGTATAATACCCAAATTCGACAAAAATGGACATATAACTACAGTTTAACATTACAGACCCAACAAAACTTGTTTCGTCGAATTCCGAATCCGTTTGCTCACACAGCGTATTTTTAAAGCTAAATTATTGCCTGTTTTTCACATTAAAATCGCGTACGGCCACATACTACACCAAAAATCACGAAAATTGAAAGCTAACAATAATTTAATATTCTGGATCCAACAAAATTAGTTTCGTCGAAAACGGAGGTCGTTTGCAAAACTGGCTATTTTTAAAGCTCTAAATAAACCCATTTAAATATTAATATATTTAAAAATAATTAAATTAAATATTTATAAATAAATATTATCGTATATATTCACAATAAAATATCATACAGCTCTAAAATAAATATATATGGATTTACAACCCGATATTTCAAATCCGGGTCAAATCAATATTCAATTAAAAATAGAAATCCTTTTATAAATCGTTATAAATTATAAAGGAATTCCATAGCGACTATTTTAAAATTTGATTTGGATATAACTCAAAATCTACATGATGAAATCCCGATTTTTCTCTTCCACTAGAAAAATATACCTCACCAGCTCCGAACATTTCTTGTTTCACGGAAATCCATCTTAAAACGGATTCTATATATTCGTTTAAAGTTCAAATCGCCAAATTACGAACTGCCGCGCCATTTCGAGCTCGATTATAATTATAATAAAATTAACACGTTCAATTGACATTTATAAATAAATTTGGTAATACAATTCAATTCTAAACTGAATTATATATTTTTAAATTTGCCCAATTCACACAATGTTGTCGATTCACTATTTCCGACTATTTCGGAATTAAATATATTATCTAATTATTAATATTAGTTAAATATTCAATATAATTTAATTAAACAACCATTTAATTCTCTAAATCATTATTTAAATAAATAAATTAATTAATTATAATACCATAAAAATACGGGTCGTTATATATATATATATATATATATCAATGTACTTGTCATAGAGAACTTTTCAAAATGTGCACAATTTAGGGTGTTATTGGCGCACTTTATGATATGTTCCCAACCAATTAACAGGCACACACACAAATATATAAACACCAATACACAGGCACGCCCGAGGGGCGTGTGCATAGATGAATTTGACCAAAGCTGAATATGTGTTAAATCATTACTTGTTGCTGCATAAGAAAATGTATTGAACATTTTATCATGCAAAGCACACTAAGAATAGAATAAAATATTGTATATAATTTCAGTAACATATAAAAACATGAAAATGGAAAATCAAAAAATGAAAATGCCAACAGAATCAAGACACAGGAACAATATTTCTTTCTAGCTTAAAACATCAATAATATTTAATAATCAAATATTTTCCTGGATAACATTAGATCACTGTATTGATAAGATATCAATAAACCAATAAAAGTAATAACCATTATTAACATAATGTTTTTTATGTCATAAATTTTCCTTCTCTTCTTTAGACCTCCAACCATGAAGTAAAACCAATATTGACTGAACTAATTGTGGAAAGGCGACAAAAAGTGAATAGAAACTTTATTTTCGTATTTTTCCAGGGAAAAAACATGTTTTTCTTCAACACGCAGGAAAAATGAGGTAAATAGCATTTCCTATAGTCTACCATATGGAAATCAACCATGCTACCAAAGGTTGCATAATCTTCTTAGACCTATAGGAGACCAAAAAAATTAGAATTGTAATGATGGATGCTAACGAAATTGAAGAATAAAAATATACGTCAAATGTGAGCATACTATTGGAATGATAAGAGTTTTGTCGTGGGTAATAGAGAGTTCTATATTATGAATTGTATTCAAACAAAACAAAAAAGGACTAATATATACCTGTAAATTATGAACTGTCATAACACCTTTCCAGTTAAATTTGTATCAAATTTTTGTTTAAATAGTTCTCTACATTAGTTCATGGCAATATCACATTGTATCTTCCCTGCCTGTGAGAACCCGTAACTTCCCCGTGAAGGAAAGAGCGGATACTTTGAGAACAACACACAAATGAACACAGACGGAAGAACATTTCATTGTTTATTACAACAATTCCATCAGAATACAAGAATATACAGAGTATAAATGAATAAATTACATTCGATAAATATCAGAGATTACAATAAATTATATAGCAGCGGAAAAATAATACAAAACACAACTGAAAGTAATACACAGATACAGAGCTTTCTGAGCATCATTCCAGCTGTAAACCCGGATCCTATGAATATAAATCTGCAAAACCAAAACTACTAGCTGCCCGTGTCGAAAATAAGGGCACCCAGAGTTTAGGTTAAAACAATAAACTCCAGGTCAGTCATGTGACTGGTGTGAGAACTAAAACAATTATGAAAACTTTATTTTAAAAGAGAGTAATTCAAGGGACCACGCCGTATAACACGGAACGGGTTTCCTCCCAAGAATACCAGTGCATAGAATAAACAACACAATGCTTTTTCGAAAAATGAAGCTATTATAAGACCCAGGTCCCATCACACAATGCAACGCAAGCCGGAGGATAGGGTTTTCCCTTATAATAGCCAAACATGCTTGGTACGTTTAAAAACAAATCATTTGATACTATAATGAGTGTATAGTGTCAAAACAATTTCAATCATAAATATAAATCATAGACAGCATAAGCGCCCCATCCCACTACGTCGCCTTACTAGGCTCTACAAATAAAACCGAAATACAAGTATTGGAAATTGGATTTCCATCATGAGTCGAGGCAAGGGGCAAGCTCCTCTCCGCTTTCGAGACACTCTAGCAAATGTCTCAGGGCTACGCACTCTGGGCAACCCTTGGATCTTCAGGGCCGGTCCTCTCTTACGTTTGAGGATTGGCAATTCCTGAACACACGTTTCCCGGTCCTTACAGACCTAAAATCGAGGCGCCTCATCCAACAACCACATAGGTGAAAAGTATATAAATGTCAGGGCTGGTAAGTCACTGACACCACCAAAGCTAGAAAGAAACGTCGTGCTCTCCCTGTAGTCCTTATCCCGTATTTAACTCATACCGAGGTGTGAGGCTCGCGAATTGTAATAACCCGGAAAATCTGGGCCAGTTTAAAATTTTTATTTTGGCAATTTTAGCGAATTTTGATTATTTAAAATAGATTATTTTAAATAATATCGACGAGAAATTTATTATGAATATAAATAGAACGTATATATTTATACGCGTCGTCGTTAGAATATAAATATTTATATATAATTATAAATAGAATTGAAAACGGCGCGGTAGTTCGATAATTCGATTTCAAACTTCATTTGAATGTACCGGGTGCAAACTAATCCGGATTTTAGTGAAACCAAAAACATTAGGATCTAATTGATAATATCTTTCCAACGAATCCGGGAAATCGAAATTTCATAGCAGGAATTAAAAGATATGTCCAGTTGAAAATTCTGAATAGTCGCTATAGAATTCAGGCCCTTAAAAATGGGAATTTTGCAAACGACCTCGGATTTCGACGAAACCAGTTTTGTTGGGTCCGTGATGTCGAGTTATTGCTAGATTCCAATTTTCATAATTTTCTGAATCAGTATGTGAGCGTGGCAAAGGAAAACGCGTTTGACCGGTTTTAGTTGATTTTAATCGACTGGAAAATGGCCATTTTTCTAACGGTCTCAGAATTAGGCGAAACTAGTTTTGTTAGGACCGTATCGTCAATACGAAGCTAGAAAATATTATTCTGGAAATTTTCTAGTTAGTATGTGACCCCGGTAATTTGAAATGTACGTTTAAAATTCAATATAGTGATTTAAATGTAAATTTAACGGAAACTGATTCAAACGATCGAATCAACATACGAAACATATCCCATTGTGTTCGGAATGGGGGTGAAACGCTATGGACGACAGGCGGTGGACCTCGTATAGAGGTCGTATGTAAAAGTCAACTTTTTGCAATTAAAATAAAATAAATTAAAAAATTAAATTACCTCTCTCCCTTCTCCTCCTTAAAATCGTTCTGGCCCCCCCTTACTTTTCAAAACAGATAATCGATTTCAGAAAGAAAAAAAAGAAAAAAGAAAAAAAAAACCTAGAAACCCGTCGCCCTCGATCTGCGTTCTGCTGGAGGTCTCGAACTGCGCGCCACCGCTGGCGTTGGCAGGTCTCACGACGGCAAGGGAGGTGGCGACCTCCGACTGGGGTTCGACGTGATGTGGCGGCCAGATTTTGGAACCCTAAGGTTCGAGCTAAGAACTGGAAGAGGAAGACAATGGCGCGCAAGCCCAGGAAGCCAACTCCGACGCCATTCTCCTCCCCAACACTGGATTCAATCGGTGAGTTAAAAACTGATTTTATTTAGAGTTATAAACTGATTTTATTTAGATTTAAAAACTGATTTTATTTATTTGATTTAAAAACTGATTTATATAAGCAAAAATATGATTTTTATGTATTGAACTTCGAAATAAAAATATGATTTTTATGTATTGAACTTCGAAATAAAAATATGATTTTTATATATTGAACTTCGAAATAAAAATATGATTTTTATATATTGAACTTCGAAATAAAAATATGATTTTTATATATTGAACTTCGAAATAAAAATATGATTTTTATATATTGGATAGCGAAGTAAAAATTCGATTTTTACATAGGTAGTGAAAGCGGGCGACGAAGGTAACAAAAAGGCGAGAACGAAGAAGATCTATATCAAAGAAGAGTCGTGATATTGGATAGCTATCTGTGAGAATTTCTCACTCTTCAATTTCTTTTTCTAGTTATATATATATACTAGGATGCAGACGGTGCTTAGTAGCACCCGACACAATCGTCCACAGACCATGGACTTGTTTGTTTGGTTGCATAAATTAATTAGATGATTTGATTTGAAATTGATTTGTTTGGTGAAATGAATGGATTGATTGATGTGTGAATGGCATGGGCCTTCACTGGACCGGGGATAAGGCTAGGCCTTGTCCCGTTTCTAGTATCGTGCCGTTATGCCGCCGAAATTTTCTAAAATAAGTTAGATAAATAAAAATAACATTTTATTTAAAGAATGAACTGAATAGAAATTCATATGTTGGAATAAAATGTTTTATCGTTAAAAATATAATTTTTAACGTGAATGTGAATAAATAAATATTCATTTACAAACCAAACGGTTTGTTTATGTACACCTATTTGAAGGATATTGATTGGGTCGATAAATTTTGCACATCGCCCAACTGCACAAATTAAATCTGCGTTTGATTGTTTGAAACCCCACACGGGTGTTGGGATGAAATTTGAAGTTCACTCATCCTGATTGATTAAATATGTCGATCGATTGATTGACAGGCTGTTATAAGCGTTAGATATCTATATTTGATGCTTATACAGTGTAGTGCACTTTGGTTGATGGTTGATTATTTTGCAATGCTATTATATGTGTGTAATGTATGAAAATCCATATAATTAACATTATATGGTGATTGATTGGGCCTCATTCCAATTTAGAAAATAAAGAATAATATAAAATAAAGGTTCATGTGTTGACAGTACTCATCCATTGAGATTGGTCATGTGTTGAACGAAATATTTTGATAATAACAACTATTTTGAAAAAGAAATATTTGAGATAGAATATTTGAAAATAGAAATTTATGAAGCTGTGTTGATTAGATTGACGCCATTTTGACGTGAACGATATTTATATCGATTTTAAACGATTTCGAAATGAAATGAATTGAAAACGATTTCGAAATGAAATGAATTGAAAACGATTTCGAAATGAATTGAAAATGAATTCAAATTGAATTGAAATTCGAATTGAATAGAAATGAATTTTAAAACGAATTTATAAAGAAGAATTCAATTTTGCTTTGGATTGAAATGGAAGTTGAAATTGTTTTTGAAACGAATTTAAAACTTTATATAATTCGTTTAAAATAGAAATCGGCGAAATATATATTATATATATTATATATATAATATAATGGCCTGAATAGAACGCGCCGCGCCGCGGCAGTTCGTGAATTTCGACCATTTATTTCAAACGGACATTACGGGAGATCCGACCGTCGGATTCTCCTAAAACCGGAACCGTTGGGTTCGTATCGAAAAGAGCTTTCTAACGAATGTTAGAAATTTGAAATCTAACGGTTGGATTTGGAGATACGTCCAAATCAAATTTGAAAAAGGTTGCTGTAAGTGCAGTTCGATGGCCATTGATGGAAATCGACTGTACGGGCCTTGATAAAATTATTAAAAATAGTAATAATTTGTGTAAAATCATAAGAAATGATTTGTGAAGATTTGGGATGAAAAACTCCATATTTGAAAAGATAAAAATAGATTTTTATCGAAATGAACTAGTTTTGAACTAGAAATATAATTCTATTTATTTTTAAATAAATAAATTGAATTTGAAAAGGGTTTTAAAAATAACCAGAATTTCCAATGATTGCATTGGAATGGATTTGAATCGAAATTGTCTTCGGAATATTTCGATGTTGGATTTCGTGATTATACAAATGTTGTTATGGAAATTTGAAAGATATATATATATATATATCGTTATTTCCAATGCGATATTTGTTGGTCGTAGAATTTGATATTGAATATAAGCCGGTATATTTTCTATTCAGAGCCTTGTATTGAATATCAAATGTGATTTGGGTTTGTCGTGAATGGTATCTTCACTAGCACTGTTCTTGAACCCAGTTGAGAAAAGATTAAATCTTTTTGTTTAGATTTAACGAAGTGTACCAATTAAATAATATTTAATTGGAATTTAATCGATATTGATTTTTGGGTTTATCGTGAACAGTGTTTTAAATAACACTTGTTCTTTAACCCGATAATTAATGGAATGTGAATTTTGGGTTTATCGTGAACTGTGTTTTAAATGACACTGATTCTTTAACCCAGTTAAAGATTAAAACTAAGTGGAGTTTTAATGAATCTTTAATTAGATTGAAATGATCGAAAATGGAGTATCACCAGTTTTGCTCCAGGCGATAGTTGAATCTTTAATTAGATTTGAATGTGAAATGGTAATTGAATTTACCGATAACACTGTGGTGTTAGATATGAAGCATTACCAGTTTTACTTCATGGATAAATAGGTTGGGATTGGGAAATTAAAACAAATGATTACTTCGGTAAGTTTCGTTAATCCCGACTAATTTGAATCGAAATTCAAAGGAAGATTAGAGAATAAATTCAGGAATTTATCTTGGATAAAATTAATGGGAACCTTTTCCTATGAATGTGAAATTTAGAAACTAACTGTCGGTTAGCCAAGCAGAATGGTTTTCTGAATATTGATCTGATGTTGGTTTCGGCCTTCGGGGTTAATATTTGGGGAATTGTTCTCTTTATTAATTTACGGTTAGTGACTAATGAATTGGAATGAGGCGTATGTTGTGTTTGTGTAACACTTATTTAAAATATACGCGAGTTATTCGGAAAGACCGGGTTTATCCCATTCTGAATAACTGATACGACGATAAGTCGAAGATGAAGACGGTGGTCGAAGACCAGAAGTCTTCACGTCGTTTGGGTGGTTACTGATGATCTTGATTGGGCTGTACACCCAAGAAGATGGAAACAGTTGGTGATCGTTCAGACGTACTTGGAGATCGATGGATATGCGGGGTACTAGGTGCCTCCGGTTTCGTTCAGACCCAGAACGGACTTGTAAATGGACTGTGTGTCTGACATTGGATTTTAGTCTGTGTGTTTGATTTCTATTAAATATATATCTGTTTGGCGGCGGAGAATTTATTCTCTTGCTTAACGCCCTTCTCTGAGACGTACGAGCTCAGGGGTTATATATTGATGGATATCAAACGCATGGAGTGAATTGCCTGTGTGGCATGCCTAAGCGGCAATTGATCGAGGCTTCTGTTGAAAAGCAAAGTCTTGTGGTGATGATCAAAGCAAGGCCTTTGTGGCGTAGCTTTGTGTAACGTTTACCTCGCGAGTTTCACACCCGGTATGAACCAAAAATGGGAGACGGACGTCAGGGAGGGCATGCGTTTCTTTCTAGCTACAAGTGGCGTCAGTGGTTTTACACGCCCTGACGAGTTTGACTTATGTGGTTGTTGCTGTTGCGAGGCGCCTCGGTTATATCGGTTTCGGCCGATGCATTCTGGTCGGCTGACGGACCAGACTTACACCCCATAGGGTGGGGAGACGTAGTGTTCAGGCATAATAATCCACATCGGTGGACCGGCCCTGAGGATCCAAGGGGCAGTTGCGGCTGTTCCTGAGGGGCGGGCTAGAGCGTCTCGAATCGGTTGAGGACTATCTTTTGCCTCGGTTCATAGATGGAAATCCAATTTCCAAATACGTGACATTTGCGGTTTTAATTGTAGAACTAGTATGGCGACATGATATATGGTACCCATGCCGCCTATGATTGATACTTATGATTCGAAGTTGTTTTATACACTATGCACCTATTATAGTATCAAATGATTTGTTTTAAACGTATCAATCATTCTTTGGCTGTTATAAGGGAAAACCCTATCCCCCGGCTTGCGTTGCATTGTGTGATAGGACCTGGGTCTTATAACAGCTTCATTTTTCTTTATTTAGCATTGCGCTGTTTGTTTTATGCACTGGTATTCTTGGGAGGAAACCCGTTCCGTGTTATACGGCGTAGTCCCTTGATTTACCTAACTTTTAAAATAAAGAATAATAACTGTTTTAGTTCTCACACCAGTCACATGACTGACCTGGAGTTTATTGTTTTAACCTAAACTCTAGGTGCCCCTATTTTGACACGGGCAGCTAGTAGTTTTGGTTTTGCAGATTTATATTCACAGGACCCTGGTTTACAGCTGGAACGATATCCGGAAAGCTTTGTATCCGTATATCTCCTTCTAGTGTGTATTGTATTATTTTCCGCTGCTATGTATTTAAATGTAATTTAAATCTCTGATATTTCTGTGTAATATTCGTTTATACTCTGTATATTCTTGTAATCTGATGCATTGTTGTAATATACAATGAAATGTTCTTCCGTCTGCGTTCTGTTTTGTCTTGTCCTCACAGTAATTCGTTCTTTCTCATCTCTTCGGAGACCGGGGAAGTTTCGGGTCGCTTCAGTTGGTATCAGAGCTTTGGTTTACAAAGCTCAGAGAACAAGACACATTAGAATCTTACGAAAGAATTCATCAGATATTGGATTAGTAATATCCAACGTGAATGACTCGTTAGAGATGGGATCAGTAGAATCCTAGAACGAGTGTGAAGAGTATATTTTTAAAATGGAAACAAATTTTGTTTTGAAAATTTAAATCAACTATTCGTATTTGATTATTCATTCTATATTGATCGGGACAATCCGATATATAAAGATTTTGCATATACGTCTTGCAAACGTGTATTCGAAGTTTCTATGTATTGGATAGTTATAGGATCATAATCTAGTCGCCCGGGGATAATTCTGGTGATGGGGCACTGTCGCCAGTATTTATTTTCGAGTAACGAAAGTGAGATTTCTATATTTCCTATTGACTGGTGTGAGAACCAAAGCTATATAGGATTTATTGTTGTGATTTGGCATCAAAAATGTGATTTTTGACTATGTATCAAAATTATGAATTTGAAACTCTAATTCACTAATTGATTGATGTTTGTGTTGTTTGTTTATTTGTTTGCTAATTTTTAGCCATTTAGCCTAATTGAATCGCATATTGAATTATATTGAAAATTAGTCGCATTTGCTTGCATATACATGTGCTTACCTTGAACAGGTCATAGCAAGGAGGCTAGAGCCGAAGAATAAAATTTGTTTGCCCGACAAATAGGTACATGTTTACTACATAATTTCCTATTTTGTTTGGGTGATGATGATTTTGTGAGCCTATTGGCTAGCCGCTTGGCTTTTTCTTTTTCTTTTTGAGATTAGAAGGACCGGGGAAGCTATTTGAAATTCCCCGATGCTCCCGGTGCAGGGGAGGTTATGGCGAAATTTTTCGAAAATTTAAGGTGTTAGCCAAATTTTTGAAAATTTGAAAATTCTCAGAAACTGAAAAGTTGGAAAATGGAAGCCAGATCGAACGTGGAGCTGATTAATCAAACCACTTTCGACTTTGTTCCTTTTCGGGGATGAAAAGTTTTAAGTGGGGGAGATTGTAATAACCCGGAAAATCTGGGCCAGTTTAAAATTTTTATTTTGGCAATTTTAGCGAATTTTGATTATTTTAAATAATATCGACGAGAAATTTATTATGAATATAAATAGAACGTATATATTTATACGCGTCGTCGTTAGAATATAAATATTTATATATAATTATAAATAGAATTGAAAACGGCGCGGTAGTTCGATAATTCGATTTCAAACTTCATTTGAATGTACCGGGTGCAAACTAATCCGGATTTTAGTGAAAACAAAAACATTAGGATCTAATTGATAATATCTTTCCAAAAATCCGGGAAATCGAAATTTCATAGCAGGAATTAGAAGATATGTCCAGTTGAAAATTCTGAATAGTCGCTATGGAATTCAGGCCCTTAAAAATGGGAATTTTGCAAACGACCTCGGATTTCGACGAAACCAGTTTTGTTGGGTCCGTGATGTCGAGTTATTGCTAGATTCCAATTTTCATAATTTTCTGAATCAGTATGTGAGCATGGCAAAGGAAAACGCGTTTGACCGGTTTTAGTTGATTTTAATCGACTGGAAAATGGCCATTTTTCTAACGGTCTCAGAATTAGGCGAAACTAGTTTTGTTAGGACCGTATCGTCAATACGAAGCTAGAAAATATTTTTCTGGAAATTTTCTAGTTAGTATGTGACCCCGGTAATTTGAAATGTACGTTTAAAATTCAATATAGTGATTTAAATGTAAATTTAACGGAAACTGATTCAAACGATCGAATCAACATACGAAACATATCCCATTCTGTTCGGAATGGGGGTGAAACGCTATGGACGACAGGCGGTGGACCTCGTATAGAGGTCGTATGTAAAAGTCAACTTTTTGCAATTAAAATAAAATAAAATAAAAAATTAAATTACCTCTCTCCCTTCTCCTCCTTAAAATCGTTCTGCCCCCCCCCCTTACTTTTCAAAACAGATAATCGATTTCAGAAAGAAAAAAAAAAAGAAAAAAGAAAAAAAACCTAGAAACCCGTCGCCCTCGATCTGCGTTCTGCTGGAGGTCTCGAACTACGCGCCACCGCTGACGTTGGCAGGTCTCACGACGGCAAGGGAGGTGGCGACCTCCGACTGGGGTTCGACGTGATGTGGCGGCCAGATTTTGGAACCCTAAGGTTCGAGCTATGAACTGGAAGAGGAAGACAATGGCGCGCAAGCCCAGGAAGCCAACTCCGACGCCATTCTCCTCCCCAACACTGGATTCAATCGGTGAGTTAAAAACTGATTTTATTTAGAGTTATAAACTGATTTTATTTAGATTTAAAAACTGATTTTATTTATTTGATTTAAAAACTGATTTATATAAGCAAAAATATGATTTTTATGTATTGAACTTCGAAATAAAAATATGATTTTTATGTATTGAACTTCGAAATAAAAATATGATTTTTATATATTGAACTTCGAAATAAAAATATGATTTTTATATATTGGATAGCGAAGTAAAAATTCGATTTTTACATAGGTAGTGAAAGCGGGCGACGAAGGTAACAAAAAGGCGAGAACGAAGAAGATCTATATCAAAGAAGAGTCGTGATATTGGATAGCTGTCTGTGAGAATTTCTCACTCTTCAAATTCTTTTTCTAGTTATATATATATACTAGGATGCAGACGGTGCTTAGTAGCACCCGACACAATCGTCCACAGACCATGGACTTGTTTGTTTGGTTGCATAAATTAATTAGATGATTTGATTTGAAATTGATTTGTTTGGTGAAATGAATGGATTGATTGATGTGTGAATGGCGTGGGCCTTCACTGGACCGGGGATAAGGCTAGGCCTTGTCCCGTTTCTAGTATCGTGCCGTTATGCCGCCGAAATTTTCTAAAATAAGTTAGATAAATAAAAATATCATTTCATTTAAAGAATGAACTAAATAGAAATTCATATGTTGGAATAAAATGTTTTATCGTTAAAAATATAATTTTTAACGTGAATGTGAATAAATAAATATTCATTTACAAACCAAACGGTTTGTTTATGTACACCTATTTGAAGGATATTGATTGGGTCGATAAATTTTGCACATCGCCCAACTGCACAAATTAAATCTGCGTTTGATTGTTTGAAACCCCACACGGGTGTTGGGATGAAATTTGAAGTTCACTCATCCTGATTGATTAAATATGTCGATCGATTGATTGACAGGCTGTTATAAGCGTTAGATATCTATATTTGATGCTTATACAGTGTAGTGCACTTTGGTTGATGGTTGATTATTTTGCAATGCTATTATATGTGTGTAATGTATGAAAATCCATATAATTAACATTATATGGTGATTGATTGTGCCTCATTCCAATTTAGAAAATAAATAATAATATAAAATAAAGGTTCATGTGTTGACAGTACTCATCCATTGAGATTGGTCATGTGTTGAACGAAATATTTTGATAATAACAACTATTTTGAAAAAGAAATATTTGAGATAGAATATTTGAAAATAGAAATTTATGAAGCCGTGTTGATTAGATTGACGCCATTTTGACGTGAACGATATTTATATCGATTTTAAACGATTTCGAAATGAAATGAATTGAAAACGATTTCGAAATGAAATGAATTGAAAACGATTTCGAAATGAAATGAATTGATAACGATTTCGAAATGAAATGAATTGAAAACGATTTCGAAATGAATTGAAAATGAATTCAAATTGAATTGAAATTCGAATTGAATAGAAATGAATTTTAAAACGAATTTATAAAGAAGAATTCAATTTTGCTTTGGATTGAAATGGAAGTTGAAATTGTTTTTGAAACGAATTTAAAACTTTATATAATTCGTTTTAAATAGAAATCGGCGAAATATATATTATATATATTATATATATAATATAATGGCCTGAATAGAACGCGCCGCGCCGCGGCAGTTCGTGAATTTCGACCATTTATTTCAAACGGACATTACGGGAGATCCGACCGTCGGATTCTCCTAAAACCGGAACCGTTGGGTTCGTATCGAAAAGAGCTTTCTAACGAATGTTAGAAATTTGAAATCTAACAGTTGGATTTGGAGATACGTCCAAATCAAATTTGAAAAAGGTCGCTGTAAGTGCAGTTCGATGGCCATTGATGGAAATCGACTGTACGGGCCTTGATAAAATTATTAAAAATAGTAATAATTTGTGTAAAATCATAAGAAATGATTTGTGAAGATTTGGGATGAAAAACTCCATATTTGAAAAGATAAAAATAGATTTTTATCGAAATGAACTAGTTTTGAACTAGAAATATAATTCTATTTATTTTTAAATAAATAAATTGAATTTGAAAAGGGTTTTAAAAATAACCAGAATTTCCAATGATTGCATTGGAATGGATTTGAATCGAAATTGTCTTCGGAATATTTCGATGTTGGATTTCGTGATTATACAAATGTTGTTATGGAAATTTGAAAGATATATATATATCGTTATTTCCAATGCGATATTTGTTGGTCGTAGAATTTGATATTGAATATAAGCCGGTATATTTTCTATTCAGAGCCTTGTATTGAATATCAAATGTGATTTGGGTTTGTCGTGAATGGTGTCTTCACTAGCACTGTTCTTGAACCCAGTTGAGAAAAGATTAAATCTTTTTGTTTAGATTTAACGAAGTGTACCAATTAAATAATATTTAATTGGAATTGAATCGATATTGATTTTTGGGTTTATCGTGAACAGTGTTTTAAATAACACTTGTTCTTTAACCCGATAATTAATGGAATGTGAATTTTGGGTTTATCGTGAACTGTGTTTTAAATGACACTGATTCTTTAACCCAGTTAAAGATTAAAACTAAGTGGAGTTTCAATGAATCCTTAATTAGATTGAAATGATCGAAAATGGAGTATCACCAGTTTTGCTCCAGGCGATAGTTGAATCTTTAATTAGATTTGAACGTGAAATGGTAATTGAATTTACCGATAACACTGTGGTGTTAGATATGAAGCATTACCAGTTTTACTTCATGGATAAATAGGTTGGGATTGGGAAATTAAAACAAATGATTACTTCGGTAAGTTTCGTTAATCCCGACTAATTTGAATCGAAATTCAAAGGAAGATTAGAGAATAAATTCAGGAATTTATCTTGGATAAAATTAATGGGAACCTTTTCCTATGAATGTGAAATTTAGAAACTAACTGTCGGTTAGCCAAGCAGAATGGTTTTCTGAATATTGATCTGATGTTGGTTTCGGCCTTCGGGGTTAATATTTGGGGAATTGTTCTCTTGATTAATTTACGGTTAGTGACTAATGAATTGGAATGAGGCATATGTTGTGTTTGTGTAACACTTATTTAAAATATACGCGAGTTATTCGGAAAGACCGGGTTTATCCCATTCTGAATAACTGATACGACGATAAGTCGAAGATGAAGACGGTGGTCGAAGACCAGAAGTCTTCACGTCGTTTGGGTGGTTACTGATGATCTTGATTGGGTTGTACACCCAAGAAGATGGAAACAGTTGGTGATCGTTCAGACGTACTTGGAGATCGATGGATATGCGGGGTACTAGGTGCCTCCGGTTTCGTTCAGACCCAGAACGGACATGTAAATGGACTGTGTGTCTGACATTGGATTTTAGTCTGTGTGTTTGATTTCTATTAAATATATATCTGTTTGGCGGCGGAGAATTTATTCTCTTGCTTAACGCCCTTCTCTGAGACGTACGAGCTCAGGGGTTATATATTGATGGATATCAAACGCATGGAGTGAATTGCCTGTGTGGCATGCCTAAGCGGCAATTAATCGAGGCTTCTGTTGAAAAGCAAAGTCTTGTGGTGATGATCAAAGCAAGGCCTTTGTGGCGTAGCTTTGTGTAACGTTTACCTCACGAGTTTCACACCCGGTATGAACCAAAAACGGGAGACGGACGTCAGGGAGGGCATGCGTTTCTTTCTAGCTACAAGTGGCGTCAGTGGTTTTACACGCCCTGATGAGTTTGACTTATGTGGTTGTTGCTGTTGCGAGGCGCCTCGGTTATATCGGTTTCGGCCGATGCATTCTGGTCGGCTGACGGACCAGACTTACACCCCATAGGGTGGGGAGACGTAGTGTTCAGGCATAATAATCCACATCGGTGGACCGGCCCTGAGGATCCAAGGGGCAGTTGCGGCTGTTCCTGAGGGGCGGGCTAGAGCATCTCGAATCGGTTGAGGACTATCTTTTGCCTCGGTTCATAGATGGAAATCCAATTTCCAAATACGTGACATTTGCGGTTTTAATTGTAGAACTAGTATGGCGACATGATATATGGTACCCATGCCGCCTATGATTGATACTTATGATTCGAAGTTGTTTTATACACTATGCACCTATTATAGTATCAAATGATTTGTTTTAAACGTATCAAGCATTCTTTGGCTGTTATAAGGGAAAACCCTATCCCCCGGCTTGCGTTGCATTGTGTGATAGGACCTGGGTCTTATAACAGCTTCATTTTTCTTTATTTAGCATTGCGCTGTTTGTTTTATGCACTGGTATTCTTGGGAGGAAACCCGTTCCGTGTTATACGGCGTGGTCCCTTGATTTACCTAACTTTTAAAATAAAGAATAATAACTGTTTTAGTTCTCACACCAGTCACATGACTGACCTGGAGTTTATTGTTTTAACCTAAACTCTGGGTGCCCCTATTTTGAAATGGGCAGCTAGTAGTTTTGGTTTTGCAGATTTATATTCACAGGACCCTTGTTTACAGCTGGAACGATATCCGGAAAGCTTTGTATCCGTATATCTCCTTCTAGTGTGTATTGTATTATTTTCCGCTGCTATGTATTTAAATGTAATTTAAATCTCTGATATTTCTGTGTAATATTCGTTTATACTCTGTATATTCTTGTAATTTGATGCATTGTTGTAATATACAATGAAATGTTCTTCCGTTTGCGTTCTGTTTTGTCTTGTCCTCACAGTAATTCGTTCTTTCTCATCTCTTCGGAGACCGGGGAAGTTTCGGGTCGCTTCACGAATTCACGTTATACTCAAAGCTACGCCACAAAGGCCGTGCTTTGATCATCAACCACAAGACTTTGCTTTTCAACAGAAGCCTTGATCCATGCAACTCAGTATGCCACACAGGCAATTCATGCCATGCGACTGATGTCCATCGATATACCAGAGAAGGGCGTTAAGCAAGAGAATAAATTCTCCACCGCCAAACAGATGTATATTTAATAGAGATCAATCAACACAGAATAAAGTCCAATGTCAGACACACAATCCATTTACAAGTTCGTTCTGGGTCTGAACGAAACCGGAGGCACTTTCCTCGCATATCCATCGATCTCCAAGTACGTCTGGACGATCACCAACTATTTCCATCCTCTTGGGTGTACAGCCCAATCAGGATCATCAGTAATTATCCAAACGATGTGAAGACTTCTGGTCTTCGACCACCGTCATCATCTTCGACTTATCGTCGAATCGGTTATTCAGAATGGGTATAAACCCGGCATTTCCGAACAACCCGCGTATATTAAAAACAAATGTTACATAAACACAACATACACCTCATTCCAATTCATTAGTCACTAACCGTAAATTAGCAAGAGAACAATTTCCCAAATATTAGCCCCGAAGGCCGAAACCAACATCATATTAATACCAGGAAACCATTCTTCTTAACTAACCTACAGCTAGTTTCTAAATTTCAATTCTTAGGGAAAGGTTCCCATTAATTTTATCCCAGATAAATTCTTTAAGATTTACCCTTTTATCTTCCTTTGGATATCATTTCAAACCAAATTATGGTTTTCCAAACTAGTCGAGATTAGCGAACCACACCGGAGTAATTATTTATTTTATTTCCCAATCCCAACCTATTCATCCCATGAAGAAAAACTAGTCATACTCCATATCTAACACCACGGTGTTATCGGTAAAATTAATTACCATTTCACGTTCAAATCTAATTAAAGATTTGACTATCGTTTTGGAGCAAAACTGGTGATACTCCATTCTCGCTCACTTTCTAAATTTGATAATTTAAATTATCAATTCACATTTCAATCTAATTGCAGATTCATTAAAACTCCTTTTACTGGGTTAAAGAACTAGTGTCATTTAAAACACAGTTCACGATAAACCCAAATCATATTCCATTTATTATCGGGTTAAAGAGTAAGTGTTATTTAAAACACCCTTCACGATAAACCCATATATCAATTCTATTTAAAACCCATTTCAAATCCAATTTATTTATTTAAAAATAAATGGGTTTTAATTCCAGTTCAAAACTAGTTCATTTCGATAAAAATCTATTTTTATCTTTTCAAACATGGAGTTTTTTTCAACCCAATTTCTCCTAAATCATTTCTTATGATTTTACACAAATTATTACTATTTTTAATAATTTTATCAAGGCCCGTACAGTCGATTTCCATCAACGGCCATCGAACTGCACTTACAGCGACCTTTTCCAATTTTGATTTGGACGTATCTCCAAATCCAACCGTTTGATTTCAAATTTCTAATATTCGTTAGAAAGCTCTTTTCGATACGAACCCAACGGTTTCGGTTTTAGGAGAATCCGACGGTCGGATCTCCCGTAATGTCCGTTCGAAATCAATGGTCGAAATTCGCGAACTGCCGCGGCGCGGCGCGTTCTATTCAGGCCATTATATTATATATATATATATATATATAATATATTTCGTCGATTTCTATTTAAAACGAATTTTATAAATAGTTTTAAATTCGTTTCAAAATCAATTTCAACTTCCATTTCAAATTCAAATCAAAGTTGAATTTTTCCTTATAAATTCGTTTTAAATTCATTTCAATCCAATTCAAATTTCAAATTCATTTCAATTCGAATTCATTTTCTATTCAATTCGAATCAAATTCGTTTTCTATTCGATTCAATTCAAATTCGTTTTCTATTCTATTCAATTCAAATTCGTTTTCTATTTAATTCAATTCAAATTCGTTTTCTATTCAATTCAATTCGAATTCGCTTTCTATTCAATTCAATTCGAATTCGTTTTCTATTCAATTCAGTTCGAATTCGTTTTCTATTCAATTCAATTCGAATTCGTTTTCTATTCAATTCAATTCGAATTCGTTTTCTATTCAATTCAATTCGAATTCGTTTTCTATTCAATTCATTTCGAATTCGTTTTCTATTCAATTCAATTCGAATTCGTTTTCTATTCAATTCAATTCGAATTCGTTTTCTATTCAATTCAATTCAAATTCGTTTTATATTCAACAAATGAATATTTATTCTATTCAATACATGAATCTATAATCTTGTCAACACATGACTAATCTCAACGAATGAGTACTATCCCCGTGTGACTATTTTTGTTATTTAATATATTTTATAAAAATTGTGGTATCTATCGTTTGATTTCAAATTAGACTCCAACCGTAAATTAGTAAGAGAACGATTCCCTGAACATTAACCCCGAAGGCCGAAACCAACATCAGATCAACATCCATGAGACCACTCATCTTATCTATTTTCCTGTTAGTTTCTAATCCTATATATGATAAAGATGTAAATTTTATTGTTAAAATATTTCGTTCAACACATGACTAATCTCAACGGATGAGTACGGTCAACACATGAACCTTTATTTTCTAATGATAAAGATATAAATTTTATTGTTAAAATATTTCGTTCAACACATGACTAATCTCAACGGATGAGTACGGTCAACACATGAACCTTTATTTTATAAAGAAGTAAAATTTATTTTTAAAATATTTCGTTCAACACATGACTAATCTCAACGGATGAGTACGGTCAACACATGAACCTTTATTTTCTAAATTGGAATGAGGCCCAATCAATTACCATATAAAGTTAATTATATGGATTCCATTCAACACATGTATATAATAGCAACGATACATAATCAACCATCATCCAAAGTGCACTACACTGTATAAGCATCAAATATAGATATCTAACGCTTATAACAGCCTATCAATCAACCGATTGACATACAAATAATTATTGGGATTAGTGTATGCCGTATTTTATCCCAATACCCGTGTGTGGTTTCAAACAATCAAAGGCAGATTTTATTTGTGCAGTTGGGCGATGTGTAAAATTTATCGTCCCAATCAATGTCCATCAAATAGGTGTACATAAACAAACCGTCCGGTTTGTAAATGAATATTTATTTATTCACATTCACGTTAAAAATTATATTTTTAACGATAAAACATTTTATTTTAACACATGAATTTCTATTCAGTTCATTTACACAATAAAATGATATTTTTAATTTTCTAACTTATTTTAGAAAATTTCGGCGGCATAACGGCACGATACTAGAAACGGGACAAGGCCTAGCCTTATCCCCGGTCTAGTGATGGCCCACGCCATACACATATCAATCAAATCCATTCCATTTCACCAAACAATCAAATTCAAATCAAATAATCTAACCAACTGCACAACCAATCAAACAAGTCCATGGTCTGTGGACAGTGGTGTCGGGTGCTACTAAACACCGTCTGCATCCTAGTATATATTTATAACTAGAAAAAGAGATTGAAGAGTGAGAAATTCTCACCGACTAGCTAAACCAAACGCCACGACTCTTCTAATGTGGAAAATCTCCGCTGTTTCTTCTTTCTTCACTTTCGTCATCCGTATTCACTACATATGTAAAAATTGAATTTTTACTTTGCTATTCAATATATAAAAATCGAATTTTTACTTCGCTGTTCAATATATAAAAATCGAATTTTTACTTCGCTATTCAATATATAAAAATCGTATTTTTACTTCGCTATTCAATATATAAAAATTGAATTTTTACTTCGCTATTCAATATATAAAAATCGAATTTTTATCCCGCTTTCTAACTTTAAAAATCTTGTCTATTCATATAAGCAAAATCACAATTTTTCATATAAACAAAATCAAAGAAATCATGTTCCTATAAAATCAAAGAAATCATGTTTTTATAAAATCAAATAAAGTTCGTATTTTTATTATCCTTATCATATAAAAAAAATCCAATCTTTACATTTCTATAAATCAAATCTTTACCATAAGATTTTTCATATAAAGACCCGCACTTTTATTTCAGATGTTAACACATAAAAAACCGTACTTTCATTTCTATACTCATGCAATAAAGGTCTAAATTTTCTCATGCTACTTCATATAAAAACTGACCTTTATTTTTAAATTTAAATTAATTACACTGAATAAATTAAAATAAATAACTAAATAAAATATAATTAAAAACTTACAGTTGTTTTCGGAGTGGGGGAGGGCGCTGACGGGCTCAGGAGGTGAAGGGGGTGTGGCGGCTTGCCAGTGGAGGCGGTCTGGGTTTGTGGGGGTCTCGGGGTTTGCGTCGCGCGGTGGAAGCAGGGGGGGTCTAGCGTCGTACGAGGAGAACGGAGGAAGGAGGAGGAGGTGAGGGAAGAGGAAGGAGGCGGAGCGCAGGGGGGAGCGATGGCACGGGGATCGATCCCGATCCCCTTTTTCCTCTTTTTTTTCCCTTTTTTTCGTGAATGAATGATGAAGGGGGGGGCAGAGAGAAAGGGTATGGAAGGGGGGAATTATTTTAATTTCAAAAGGTAACTTTTTCATTCGACCTCGAAATAAGGCCCACCGCCTGTCGTCCATAGCTAATCACCCCCATTCCGAACACAATGGGATATGTATCGCAGGCCAATTCGACCGTTACGATCAGTTTCCGTAAAATTTAAAATATAACTCTATATATTGAATTTGAACGCACATTTCAATATACCGGGGTCACATACTAACTAGAAAAATTCTAGAAAAATATTTTCTAGCTTCGTATTGACGATTCGGTCCTAACAAAACTAGTTTCGTCGAATTTCGACACCGTTGGAAAAATGGTCATTTTCCAGTCGATTAAAATCAACTGAAACTGGTCAAACGCGTTTTCCTTTGCCACGCTCACATATTGATTCGAAAAATTATGAAAATTGGAATCTAGCAACAACTTGACATCACGGACCCAACAAAAGTGGTTTCGTCGAAATCCGAGGTCGTTAGCAAAATTCCCATTTTTAAGGGCTTGAATTCCATAGCGACTATTCAGAATTTTCAACTGGACATATCATTTGATTTCCGCTATGAAATTTTAATTTTTCGGATTCGTTGGAAAGATATTCACAATTAGATTCTATTATTTTTGGTTTCGCTAAAATCCGGTTTGTATTGCACCCGGTATGTTCAATTGAAGTTTGAAATCGAATTATCGAACTACCGCGCCATTTTCAATTCTATTTATAATTATATATAATTATTTATATTCTAACGACGATCTATATAATATATACGTTCGAATTATATTCAAAATAAATTTCTCGTCGATATTATTTAAAATAATTCATTTTAAATTTTTCAAAATTCGCTAAAATTGCCAAAATAAAAATTTTTAATTGGCTCGCATTTCCGAGTTATTACACTGCCACTGTCATATTCCTTCATCTTTGACTTTCATCTTCATTTGTCACGCAGGCATGCCTCAGTACAACATGTCTAAAAAAACTATGGTCGAAATAAAGATTGTGAATCAATAAATAGAAGATAAATATCATACCTATATTTTAGCCAAAGTATACGATCTTGCTGACTTGCTCACTTCCCCGTCTTAGTTATTTGAATTGAGCTTAAGGCCAAAATATAAAATTACGGATGGTGTGGAATTCGCAAATCCTAGTAAAAAGATAAACAGTAAAATCAGAGCTTAAATCCAAATAGTAACTGAGGTTCGAAGTAGTAGTAAAGTAGTATACATCAACTTGCAAAGTTTATCAAAAATAACGATCCGTTGGTTGGATTTCCCTTTTCAGTTGCAAGGGAAAAATTTATATTGGAGCTAAATATTATCTTTTACAAACACAGCAAAAAATATAAAATTTGAATAAGAAATATGATAGCGCATGTCCGTGAATTTATGTTATGCTCATACGGCTGCACATTGACATGTTTATAGCACATGTCCATGAATTTACATGCTTGTATATATGTAAATATGACAGCATCATTTTACCTGACATAATTATGATGTGTTTTTATGCAAAGCATACCACTTTTGATCTTTTTATCCCGTTATTCTATAGTACTAGCAAACATGTGATTAACATATCGTGCAACATATTACAGTCGTGACCTTCTTAATTTTACAAGCCTTTTAACTGTTTGACCTATGAATAGCGGAACAATTCAGTACCTCACATTGACATATCATATTATATAACACCTCACATAGAAGTAATGGGGAGAAACAGCATCATGCCAACGAAATATAATTATATTACCCTTGACTTAATGAGTTTTTACTTTTTAGCATCACTTTATGCTTCAACTCAATTTTTATAATGAAAGATATTACAATAGATAATAACATATCACCCAAAATAAAATAACTCGATAACTGGAAAGCACTTCTGCAACGACCCGGATTTTTGAGCAATTTAATTCTGAATATTTAAATTGGTTTTAAATATTTTATTTGAAATATAAAACAATTATTTTAATATAAATTATTTAATTAAACAAAGTTTTAATGTATAGTTTATAATATAATTATAATCAAGCAAGTAACGATGCGGTAGTTCATAATTTGGCGATTTGAACTTAAATTCAATATACAGGATCCATTATTAGTCGGATTTCTTTAAAACAAGAAACGTTTGAATATATTAAATTATATTTTTCTAATGGAGGTGAAAAATCAAAATTTCATCGTTTATATTGTGAGTTATTTTCAAATCAAATGTTTAGAAAGTCATTGTGAAATCATATATAAGCCATAACGGTTTATTTAATATAATTAAATATTGAGCTCGAAACGTCAACCATGCTATTTTTATTGGGATTCAGGACTGCGTGATTTATAAAGAACATTTTCAACAGATTATTGCAAAGCTTTATAAATCTCTTCTAAATCCTTACGAAGTCCTTTTAGCGTCTCATACGATCAAATAATTTCTGCAAAAACTTTCTCCAACTCTTCGAAAGAATCCTCACAAAATCTCGATGCAATATCTTGCCAAATCTGTACGAATGCAAGTCAAGCCTTAGCACATGCTTTTTGCAAACACTGAACCCAGCATGTGTTCCCTTGTGAACCAACATAAATATAAACATAAAATCTGCTTCGTTCTTTATTAACCAAGGCATTAAATATTGGTCCAATTCATCTGCAGAATTAAACATTTGTATCAGTAAAACATGTGTAAGATCATGTGAATCTTGCAAACAAATTTGGGCTGACCAATCAGAATTTGACTTGGGTGCCAAGGGTCAAAATAAAAATAAAAATATAATATCTCCTTGCATTTCAAGCTTCAGATGGCGTGTTCTCCATGCTTTTCATTTCCGTAATCCCCAAGCTGCTATATCCCATTAGCCCGTGTCTGCCAAGTTTTCGAACCGTAACCCCCACGCAACTCTGCCTTTTAAAAGCCTGGACATCTCGCTCTTTTGAGAGGATGGAAACGTGAAAAGCTGAATCTCATAAATTCATTAACGATCCAAATCGTAACAAAATTTCACCAAATAAAATTCGTTAGAATCTCAATAGTCAGCTCTCCATCCTTGTATAAATTTTTAGAAGGTGCAATCCATTTTCTGTGAGCTCGAAAATAAGGCAGTGGAGATAGGACATGGCGAAGTCGGATTGAGAGTTGGTCGGGGCTTAAACCGAAGGCACGACAGTATTCATGGGTAAAGGGCGCACGTATCATCGGAGTTTTTTGGAGTTTGGGAAAAAAATGTCGTAGTTTTACTGTAACTGCTGAAGGGTGGCCGATGAACGCAACAACAGGGGGATGGATCACAGTTCGAAGAAGGGGGCTGACCTCGATGTGGTGGTGCTTCGATTGAAGTGGAGGAATAAGCGAGTTGTTCAGTGGTATATTGGCTTTGGAAACAGCTGTGCATGGAGGAGTTAATGGCTTAGCAGTTGACTTCTTAGCAGGATATAGCAGTTTTGGCCTGGGTTTATTGGAGAGGAAGGATCAACGTGTTAATGAGAAGGAGTCGCGTATATTAAATGTAGAGGAAGAAGGGTGCGGTTCTTTGTTTGGGCGTGTTGACTTGGGTTTATGCTTTCGAAACTGGATGGGTTGTGGCCACTGTTGATGTTGATATATGCGTGCGTCCAAATCCTTGTCTGAGGATTGAAAAATGCGTGTCAAGGGGAGAGAAAAGGTTCGAACTGGGTTTTCTTATGTTGGGTAAAAACTGTGTTGAATGGAAGGATAGCTATTGATTTATATTCCAGAGAGCAATAGTTTGGATAAAGGGGAGAAAGAAATCTTGTACCGATGCTTTGGTGGGTTTAAAACAGGGAGCGGTTGGTTTGGAACAAAAGAATAAAAAGGTATCGGTCTATTTCTTATAAAGAAATTAATTAACATTTTTAATTTAATTAAAAATTTAACTAACACCGGTTTTTGTTAAAGCATCATTGTTGAAGAAGGGACAGTGAAAGAAATGAGTTGTATCAGGCCATGTTATCTAATCAACGTAATTAGCCTAACCAATATTTAAATTTTGAAATTTATTGATTTTAATTAGACCATGGACCAATATAATTGTATAACTCTCATATATATGATTAGATTCGGACGAAGCCGGTCATGGTGAAATCGTAACGACGAGATTATCGTTGTGGCACTATCGTAGCTAGGAATAGAGCAACTGGAATTTCAGAATAAAATCAAACTCCTGTTTGATTTTAGACGGAAATAAAAGCAGAACCGTCAACTGGAAGACGAGGTGAGTAAACTCACTAACTCTCACTCGTTTATATTTTTATAAACGAGTTTTAAATTTATTCATAGTAATTTTATACTGAGCAATGGTTGATTGGTTGAATAGTTGATAAAAATTGGTTGAAATGGTTGATATGATTACATAGTTGATCGATTATTAGTTCTGACATTTCATATTAATATGAAATAATATTATTGATGTTGATTAACATCTGTGGATGCACGGAAACAGGATGGAGGGTTCCAACTGGATTCCTCAACAGTTATATTCTTGTTTGTTATTTACTGCGATATATACTATGGTTGATTTTGTTGTGATGAATTACACTGACTCAAGAATTTTGGTGTTTAATACCATGAGGTATTTTCAAATGTAGAAAAGGAAGTTAAAAAGAAATTTATTTCCGAAATTAGAAATAGAATTTCGAATATATTCGAAAGTGGAAATCGGTTAACAGTTAACTGATATGTACGGTTGACAAAAATGAACCATTTTAATTGATAATGAAATTAATTTGAATTTAACGAAGGGTGTTAAATATTAGTTAATCTTCGATTAACTATAGTTAAAGTAATTATCGAGTTGGTTAGTATAATAAAGTTAATTATTATTTAATAAGCTTTTAAAAGCGATAATTATACTATTTATAGTTAATAGCAAAGTTAACTATTTTTAATATAGTTAATAATAAAATTAAATGTTATTTTAATTAATAATAATTAAAACAATGATTTTAATGAGGTTTTTGAAACCAAAGTGATGACTTTGATTGAATTAAGCAAGGCACTGTAATTGAAATCAAAATTTTTAAACGCAAAGGAAAACACATAAGATAGTTTTGTGCTAAACATTGATAAATGGATTTTTGAAATAAAATCCAAGGAAAAAGGTTCTGTTGTAAAGAAGGTGGAAAGTGGATTTTTATCCATATATAACCTTTATCTTATGGGTTTCGACAAACAGAATGGTATATGTCTGTAGTGTGTAAATCCGGACATTTTGACTATCTTTTAAAAATGAACAACGGAAGCGTGTGCACCACACACGGTACTTTATTCAAAACAGCGATTATAACGCTACTGTTATAATAAATATTCTATAAATCTAAACAACGATTTTAACGCTGTCGTTATAATAAATGTTTTCATAAATCTAAGCAGCGATTATAACGCTGTCGTTATAATAAATATTTTATAAATCTAAATAGCAATTTTAACGCTGCTGTTGTTGTAAATGTTTTATAAATCAAATATTTGGAAACAGCGATTGTAACGCTGCCGTTATAATCAATGTTTTCCGTAAAGGAAACGGATTCTTCGATTGAATCTGAGAGTCGCGTAAGCGATGTTTTGTTTGAAGTTATGAGCTTTGACTATTTCAAAGTTGAGAATGTTGTTCAATTAAGGTCTGAGAGGTAATTATACCCCGACTTGATTGACTTCATGATTGATGGAGAAATGGTTAAGGTTCGATAGTGAAGATTGGTTAGCAATATGGTGAGTTAATAAATGATTTATAGTTTGAGTTATAATAACCATGTTTTACAACATCGCGTTAATTGAAAGGATTTTGAAATGTTTTTCCCCAAATAAAATGAGAGATATTTTCTACGTGTAATGGATTGCTCAACGAGAAATTAAAAAGAAATTGAATATGGAAATATTTTCCGATATTAATAAGGTATATTTTCCGAGTATAGAAAATAAGGATTCGTGAATATATAGAAATGTTCCTAACTAGAATAAGAAATATTTTCTCGAATAAAGGAATTTTGATATGGGAAATGTTTTTTCCAAGAAATGAGAAAGACAATTGAATTTTGAAAGAATCTAGAAGAGAGAAAAAAGGAATTTGGAATCGATAATATAATCAGGAATTAATATAAAAAGAGGCCCTGTTGTTTGATGCTTGACTGGTAGGATTTCCAATTGGAAATAGGACCGTTGATTGTATGGATGTTTCTTTGATAGTTAAATCACCGAATATCAAAGTCTTGATTTATTTTATACCTTCGTTGTCAATATGGAGATACATGGATCTGATTTAATATCTGAAAACCACTCCGCATTAGTATAAGCGTTATGAATCAACTTATTGAAGATGGAGTAAAATGCAAGGGTTGTTCTGTTAACCATAGGTAGAAATTGCCCAAGATAGATTAATAGAATAGTGCCTTCGGTTTGTCCAGACCCAGACAACTTGTAAGGACGAGTGTCTGACAGAGTATTTCCAAAGGGATTACGTACGTTGATTCCTTCAAACGTACGAAGTTGGTGGCAAAGAAGGGAAACTTCTTTAGCCTAACAATCTGAATATTTTTGTGGGAATCAATTAGAGATTTCCGATGGATCTGCTGATGTGGCATTCAAAGTGAATGGTGGCTAGATGTTCTGGGAGATAATTCGAACCTCAAGCCTCACAACCGGGAATTTGACAAAAATCGAGCAGGCAGCATGGCTATGTGGGTTGCACCCATTAGGAAGTATAATCACCTATCTAGTGAAATTTCATTTGCTTCTTTAATCTATCGATGCTGTCCCTTTCGAGAAACGGTTGTTGGTCCCAATTGTTGGTGATATACATTCGATACACTCAAGCGAAATGAGTGGTCGGTCATGTGTGGGCCGGGTTGCAAGACGTTCTTGTTGAACCCAGTGTATTTCCCTCTAGAGATACACTATCGGAAGGTGGTTCCATAACTTGTCATGTTGGAAATCCAATCTCCAATAAGCACCCTGCGGTTCTTGATTTTATATTATATATGGAGCGTGAGATGCAAGCATTCCGCTAGATTCTATTTATTTGTTGTAGACACTATTATAATATCACCAGAATTTGATATCAAAAATATTTTTGGTTATCGTAAGGTAAAAACCATCCGTGTTTATATGTGGATCGGTCTTACGATTATCATTTTTTCGAAAAGGTTTTTTTGAAAGTTAAACCAATGGTTGGAGTTTACTCACACCAGTCCCATGACTGACCCAGAGTTTATTTGTTTTGTTTTCCCTAAACTCTTGGGTACCCAAATTTGTACGGCAGTCGAGTAGTCAGGATTTTACAGATTCAGCTTGAAGTAAGGGGCTTCACCCGTTAGTTATAGGCTATCATATTTCCGCTGTGTACTATGTTGTATCTGGAAACAGGTGTTTATAACTGTTCCAGGAGTAACTGTCATGCTTTGATAATGGTATGTATATACAGTTACTGATTTGTATTTCAAAAGTTATGTTATTTAATATATTTTAGTCATTGCGCTGTGAGTTTGTGATCTTCTTTTTTCTTCTATTCTAATATTTCTTTCTTTCTATTTCTCATCCTCTAACTTCTTTCTAATAATGATTCGTATTTCTGTGCAATTTGGGTTAGACGGGTGGAATATTAGTCGACTCAAAGAGTATGGAAATTCAGGCCATTACATTTGGTATCAGAGCTGAAGGTTGAGTAGTAACCTTGGCTCTGTGGCGTGATTCAGTAGAGATGGGGTTAGTAATGCCCTAGATTGAATTTGAGTGTATATATGTGAGCGGGTATTTGTAGATTGAATATAAAATTGTTTTATATTTTATTGATTGATTTGTCGAGTGGTTTATGAATTCTGGTCGATACAGGATGTACAACTGTATCGATAGGCGTTTCTAAACTCTCGAACAAAACAATTCAATATAGTATTTTTTTTTAAAATGGGTAAATGAAATAATTTTGCCTAAAAATTATTTTGATATAAAAGGATGATGTAACGACCAACTTATTTTTGATCGTTAAAATCGACAGTAAACCACACATGTCGACCCGAACAAACCATAAATACAGGCAGTTATTGGGAAAAAGGAAAAAAGAAGAAAGGAGAGAAAAACAATAACAGAATCTCACAGCGGAAGGACAACATATAATGCACAAACAGCAGTTTAAAAATAGTTGAAATATATGTACATTGACTATCAGAGTTATACATATACAGTTTCATCACATGGCAGCGGAAATAAAATGCAGCGGAAATACACACATATATATATAATAGATATATACCAATCTTTGTCTTCGATCTCTAAGGCACAGTCATCTTCGGTAACTGCAAACATCTGTTGACCCGAGCGTATTACATAAAAGAAAACACAACAAACACTCGGATCAGCACTAAATCATTCTCATATTAGTCAAATCAAAATACGAAATAACCTCAGTGTCATGGGTGCAGTAACTCAAGAGATGTTATGGGATTTTATTTTCCATCTCTCGAGGATCCGTTAAACTAATACTTACATAGTATAATACGCTATCATGATAGTGTCTATCCAGTAAAGTAAGTATCATAAAATAGCGTAAGCGGGATTACCATATTACCCTTACTCCGTTTATAGGCATCAACAGTCTATATAGTACCGTAAATTCACCGTACTGGTGTAATCAGAGAGCACTCCATAGAGGGCAATGCTAAATCAAAATCGTATGGGGCTCGATATGTATCAATATGACAAGGCACTCGAGGCAATGCCCAGGGTAGGATTCTACCAATTGCAATCCTGGACCGGTGGTAACGCATAGCAGCCACTACTGCCCACCTCGGATCACACTCCCATAATCATAAATGGGCCCAAATCATCATCATCATAGTCTTAGAATTAGTATCAAAGAAGTATGTCCGATCAAAGGTGCTACCTCAATTAGTCACGGTATAGCTCTTGTTTTAGTCATTTCAATTCTGACCCGAAGGTCAGGGCTATTTCGTCATCAAAATCTCCTTCGATTCAATAATCGCCTCCAAGTCATCATACTAATTCTGGATACGTCATAACATTCACAGTTGTCAAAGTGGTATCGACACTGACAGAGAGTATGCCTTATGTCGACTCCGGTCTCTTTAACAACCAACGCTTACGTTTTCTACATTGGTTGGTTCTTTTACATTTCTCAAAGGTTCTTTTTCATATCAAATATCATATTTTGTTTCGAACCAAGTTTTATATTCAAAAATAATATAATTTCATATCATCATATCATAATCATTCCCAAACCGATTATATTCTAAACTAGAATATATTTCCATATCCATTCATTAAAATCATATAATATTTCAAAAAAATCGATTTATATATTCAATTGAAATATATATTTCATATCAAAGCTTCAGTTATTCCAAATCGATTTACGTTCGAAATCCATTTATATTCCAATAGAATACATATTTCACAACAACTCATTTCAATCCCTCATGAGATAAACTTATATTCGAGTAGAATAAAATTCACATTCCATATTAAATTGGTTCAGAAATCACATCATAGTTAAAGAGGATATAACTTATCTCAACTCCGTTTGAACCACGGTTTAAACTCAACACTTTCCATTCGGAAGAATTTCCGATCATTTAATATAACTTGAAAATAGATGTTTATAAATAAATAGAAATCTTTATCTAAAATACCTATATATATAGGATATAATAGCTAAAATAAAATAAGATAATTTTAAAACACTATGTATATACATAATTTAAAAGTTTTACTAATTAGTTTAAGTAATAAAATATAAGGAAAATTTAATTATAACAAAATAGTTTTGTAGGAAAAGTTTTAAATAAATAAATTTTTGAAGGAAATAGTTGTTTGAAATCGAACAGTGAAAATAAATATAATAAAAATCCTTTAACCATAATCGTTCTTTTCTTCCGAACTTCAAACACTTGGATTTATACCCAGTCTCAAATGAAGTTAACATAATTCAATACCTTATTTCAAATGCCATTCAACCCAATCTTTAAATTTAGGGAAATTTAAACCATTTTCATTTTAGTTTAAAAAAATCCAAGTATTCTCGATCCTCTTTTCCCCAAATTACATTCAGTCGAATTTATTATATTCAAATCCAAACCCTTAATTTGAAAATTTCAAATTATATTCAAATCCTACTTTAAGAATTCCCACTTCTTTTGGGAAAAAATTCCTTAAACATTTCAAAAAACATTCACGATCCAGATCTTTCACAGAAACAAGTTTATCGAGTACCAGCTCATTTTCTTTAAATGAAATTTCTATCAAATAAAATCTCCAATTATTTAAAAATCATTTAACCAACCGATGTCTGTATATAATTATCTATCCAGTGGCCAAGTGATATTATACTTAATTTCTCGATATTTCAGGGATGGATCTATCATTTCAATCTAAATCAGGATCACAGAGATTTATCATTTCACTCTACGTTCTTAATTTATTTTCAACGATGAATCCTGGGTTTATTGGATGCCCGTAACATCAAGGTGAAAAAATAGGGATTCATCGTCAAACTCAACATGCAATATAATGTACTGAATATGAAGCATTAGCAGTGTCAATCAATTCAGTAATAAAAAATTCAATCAAACATCCATCACAACCATTTCATCCAATTAATCAGTATTAAACTCTTCACAGGTTTCCAAGGATCAGAATTTCCACTAGAAAATAAATTAGATTTAATAACTAATTATTAGCCTAAATTTTCAAGATTACCATACTTGCATGTCAGTTTTAGATCAACAAATCATCCATCATACATAACCATGCAACCAACTTATTTCACAAATTTAATTTAATAAATGTGGGAATGATTCAGTATTTTGTAAGTGAGAAAATCACTCACCTTTGGGTCTTAATTGGATCGGATGTCCAAAAGAAGCCCAAAATTTCACAGTCTCTTAACGTAGCCAAACTAATCTCAGATCGACCGCAATTCCGCCACGATCCTAACGCAACAAACCGCGCGTCAATCTGAGGTCGTATGAAGAAGTTATGCATGTTTTACCGTTTGAATTTTTGAGAATATATAAAATAAATAAAATAATCCTCACCCTCTTAGAACATGCCACGTCATCAACCTCAAGACCTTTCTTCCCGCTCCTCTTCTTTTTTTTGCTATAGGAAAAACGTAAAACAACCCAATTTTTGCCGAACTTTGACCGACACTTGCTCCCTTCTCCGACCAAATTAGAACTGGCGACCACCTCCAAATTCAAGCTCATCCCAAGCCGCATCCATCCAAGGTGTCGCAGACCCCTCTGGTTGACCTGAGCTCCTCCTCTGGCGAGATGAATGAAACGCCTTTTCACCCTTCAACGAATAATTTCCGTAGATACACTTAACGATTGAACAAACGAGCACCACCACTGCACTCGTATGGATCTCCTCTTCAAAACCCATATCCCCGATTCTTCAATTAGGGCCTAAATCAAAAACCCCTAATCCAACCCTTAGGGTTTTCAATTTCAGCACTTTGACCTTGAATTTCTGGCAATTCAGAGTATTGCATGTCAAAACGAATTACACCAGAGGCTTTGTATCATTGAGAGCTTCGATATATAATAAGCTAGGGTTTGTGAAGATTTGGTTTTCATCTTGTATTTTATTTTAGATCTAGGGTTTTGAAAATTTCTCCAACCATGGAAAAAGTTTTTTTGATGGAGAAAACATACGTGGGTTGAAAAAATAGCTGAAGGAAAGATGAATGGGTTTTATTTATATAGCTATAGGAGGCTCAATATGATCAACACACAGTTATCTTATTACACTGATTCTCTTTCACTTTTTCTCCCTACGATCAAATGGTAAGTCGGATTGTAACGCAAATTGAAATCCTATCATAATTCACCATTCCGGTTCGGATGAGACTGGTTTCGTCGAATTCCGAGGCAGTTGCCATAACCGTTAAATTTCTCAGTTAATTAATTAATAAAATATTCAATTATTCAATTAATTGTTTTAATTCACTTTAAATATTAAAAAAAATCCATCAAATCAAATTATAACTTGAATAAATTTCACAAATATTAAACTCCTGAATTCAATTCTTGATGAATTTAAAAAAAATCTGAATTCTAAATAAAATTTAAATAACTCAATTCTGTTCAATTTCATTAATATTAAATTCAAATATTCAATTCATTATCAATATAACTAAATAAAATTTTGAATTTTGAATTCCTTTTAACTTAAATATTTTAAAATTCCATTTTAATCAAATTACAACTTAAATAACGTTTATAAATTGATTTCACAAATTCTAAGTTCTCAAGTTTGGTTATTTAAATTTTTGATTTGAATTTCAACTATAATTCACAACTTACAATTTTCCATTTCAAATTAAATTTAAATTCTCAATATAAACTAAACATCTCAAATTTATTAAATTTATAAAATAAATTTTCAAATTACAACCATCCTAAGTACAAACTAAATTAAAAATCTATTTGTACTCAATTCGACCAATCATCAACATTAAAAATCGACAAAATTTGATTTTTATCTAATTTTATTCCATTTTATTTATTTTAAATCGAAATTTAAATATACAGAAAATATGGGATGTTACATTCTCCCCACTTAAAAATCTTTTCGTCCTCGAAAAGAGAATGAGTTAAGGTATTAAACGAGTCATACTTTCAAATCCATACTTATAGAATAGTATTTATAAAATAAGTTATATAGTTGAAAAATCTCATAAATTTTCTAACTCCCGAAATCACGGAAAATTTTGGCAGCATTTCCTTTGTACGGAGAGGTCCGGAAAAATCACAACATATATAAAATTCAAATATACATCTCATCATTTGATGAGGCATCCCAAAAAATGGGGAAAACACCATATATATGTAACTACAAAACTATATGACTCAAATACGTACCTTCTTAGCATTTATTTGCATGTTATTTATCTTAGCATTTAGTGTTTAGCGCAAGCGGGCTCCGAAGCATAGCGCGACTTCTCTACACCTGCTACAAACTCACATATACATAAGAATCAAGCATATATACACTAAATAGAAAATGCATATAACTTACACAACATATCATCGACATTTCAACAACAAAACCAACATGTTAACAACAGGCCAGCAAATAAATTAACGATTATCACCCCATAAATGATGGAATTTGATTAAAATACATAAGGCAAAAGTTGTAGCATTTGCTTCAGGCTTTCCGAATTGTCCGGATTTGTCGAATTCCAATTATCCCTTCAAAATTTATGGTTGTTTTACTTTTAGCTTATCGACTATTTCATATTTACATAAACATTGATTTATTTCATTTCAATTTCAAACTTTCCGATTCCAAAAATTTAAGCCAAGTTTAACCATCTAAATGGATTTTCCTTCCATTGTGTTCGAATATGGTTTACCCTTTCTTGCTTATGTATACTCATGTTCATTTCAACTTATTCATTCCAAGCATTGGTTGAATTTCGTTCCATTTACTTACATTCCATTATCATTTATTTATCCATATCCAATTAGCTATTCATTGGAATAAATTACGATTTTATTCATTCTAATTGTCCAAGTTCATCCTGATTCCTTTTTATTCATTTATATTTGGTTTAAATCGACCAATTCCCATTTCTCGAGTTTATTTTGCTTATTTTACTTCATCCGATTTAATTGAATTCATTTAATTTCCAAATATTTTGGTATTCTAATTAAATAAATTAGACTTCGGGTTTATATTTCCTATACCTATTTCATATTTCCAATCCCATTTTATTTCATTTCCTCATTCGGTTTGATTAATTTCGAATCTATATAGATGGATCAAGGTTAGCTATGGTTCTATGTAAACCGTTCTATTTCATCTCGTTTATTAAATTTAATTGCTTGCTTACCCATTCCTCATTAATATGAATCAATTTCACTTGGTCAACCGAATTATCTATATTGGTTCTAGATCAACTTATTTTATTTCTCTAAGTTGATTTCATTTTACTAAATTCATCCAGCATAGATTAGATTCACTTTCATATCACAATTTGACATCTCAAATTCGAAACTTAGATTTCTCTTATTATTATTTTAATTCGAATAAACCAAATTTTACTTGCATCTTATTTTCTTTTGTTTGGCACTTCTATTCATCTAACATTTTTCACGTATTCCTATTTAATTTTAGATTAAGGTTTATTCCTTTACTCAATCCATAAATTTAACTTTCATGTTCCTAATTGAATTAAGGCTAGTTCACATAACACGAATTTTATACCTAGCTCCCAACCTTATTATTATTCGATTTCTAAGTCAACTTTGTTTTACTCAATTTATCTTCTCAAATCAAGTTATATTCCATTCGACAAAATGGTTTACACTCTATTCCTTCATAATTTATACTTTGATTGATATTCGATATTTTCTAAATGTGGTTTACCATTTAGATCTCTTTCATTTCTAATTCATCGGCCCTCCAAATTCCATTAACCACTTAATTCCTTTCGAAATTTTATTTATCGGCAATCCATATTATCAACAACATAAGTTTCTTTCCACACCTTCTCGACTAACTTAACAACTTATGAATTAGCCCAGTCGTGGGTTATCACTCCTTATTGCACAACCTAATATTTCTATTCATTTTAATTGACTTAGGTGTAATTTTTTTTTCGAAGTGAATTTCAACTTCCCATACACTTTTATCAATCAAACTAGAAACTTATTTAACTTTGTTATCGTCTACGATTGAATTTAAGCGATGGTTCCTTTCTCTCAACATTGAAGTCCAAAATTTCAATGACTCGAGTTACTTTAATCCTCAAGTCAATGTCATTTGTTAAGGTGATTTTAAATTGCTTGATTCCGGGTTTCAAACTAAGTTTAAAATAACATACATATATACTTATACTATTTTATAAACCATATCATATGAAATTTTAAGTCCAAAACTTTAATTAAGAAAGAATATAAAATTTCAATTCTTGTTTAATCTTAAACTCAGTTTAAATATCATATACTTATACTATAGGAATTTAAATCCAAAAACCCTTTTCAAGCCAGTCATGAAAATACAAAGTGGTCTCCCCCACCCAGACGCTTCAGAATAAACGTCGATAATGCGTGCACTCATTACCGAAATCATTTCTAATGTCCGAGAAGGGATTACACACTTTAAGCCTAAAAATCCTTTCGAAAACTATTTCCATAACTGTTTCTTATAATACGATATTATTTCAACTTGGTAAAACAGTTTCAAAAGCCTCCCAGAATCAAATTTTCAAGTTCATTTCTATTTTATCACAAATATATTATGTAACTAATTATACTAAAGAGATTCCATTCTCAAATGTGTTATAAAACCATTTGATTTTCCTTACTAGAATTATTATCAAGTCAACTATAATAGGTAATAACTAAATATTATTACCTTCAAACCAATAATAACATACGATATATATATATTTAAAATATAATCGAAAACCATATTATGTCGATCCATTCCGTTCAATTATTTAGAAATTGCTATCGATTGTATGTCGTCCCATACATCGACCAGAATCCATAAATATTCAACAGAACATGTCAACAAAATATAAAACCATTTTATATCAAAAATACAAATACGCTCTCTCATATATCACTCAAACTCATTCTAGGATTTTACTAATCCTATCTCTAATGAGTTAATTCCCCAAACAGAGCCAAGATTATCGCTAACCTAAGCTCTGATACCAACTGTAACGACCCACTTATTTTTTATCGTTCAAATCGACAATAAACCACACATGTCGACTCGAACAAACCATAAATACAGGCAGTTATTGGGAAAAAGAATAAAAAGAAGAAAGGAGAGAAAAACAATAACAGAATCTCTCACAGCGGAAGGACAACATATAATACACAAATAGCAGTTTAAGAATAGTTGAAATATATGTACATTGACTATCAGAGTTATACATATACAGGTTTCATCACATGGCAACGAAAATAAAATGCAGCGAAAATACATATATATATATATATATATATATATATATATATATATATAGAATAGATATATACCAATCTTCGTCTTCGATCTCTAAGGCACAGTCATCTTCGGTAACTGCAAACGTCTGCTGACCCGAGCGTATTACATAAAAGAAAACACAACAAACACTCGGATCAGCACTAAATCTGTAACAACCCGAAAAATCAGAACCAATTTTAAAAATTTAATTTGGCTATTTTAGTGGATTTAAAATATTTAAAATGAATTATTTTAAATAATAAAGGTCAAAAGTATGTTTGAATCGATGTTTCAAAATAAAAATATTTATTTTAATTATAAACAAGGCCTGAAATGGCGCGGCAGTTTCAAAATTTGAATTCAAACTTTGACTGACTGTACCAAGTGCAAAATAAAACGGATTTTAGTGAAACCAAAAATATTTAAAACTGTTTATGAATATCATTCTAAGAATCTGAAAAATTGAAGTTTCATAGCGAGAATCAAAAGTTATGGCCAAATGAATTTTCAGAAAGGTCGCTATAGAATTTATATAGCCCGTGAAAATAGCCATTTTGCAAACGACCTCTGTTTTCGATGAAACCACTTTTGTTGGATCCATGATGTCAAATTATTGCTAGGTTTCAAATTCCAGGATTTTTGAAGTTAATATGTGAGCGTGGCGAAGGAAAATGTGTTTGGTTGATTTCAGTTAAATTGGATCGACCAGAAAATGGCCATTTTTCAAACGGTCTCAGAATTTGACAAAACTAGTTTTATTGGGACCGTATCGTCCCAACATAGCCAGATATAATTTTTCTGGAATTTTTAGAATCAGTATGTGGCCCCGACAAATTAAAATGTACGTTCAAAACAGAATTTGAAGTTTTATATTTTAATTTGAAGAATAACTGACTGTAACAGTCGAATTGGCCTACGAATCATATTCCATTGTGTTCGGAATGGGGGTATTTAGCTAGGGACGGCAGTCGTTGGGTTTGAATTGGTGTTCGTATGTGGTGAGGGGTATTTTCAGATTTAAATAAATTAAATATAAATATAAAATAACCCCTTGGCCAATCATTTTCTTTCTCCAGTCTCGGACCCGAAAAAAACTGCTACCACTCCTGTAACCGACAACGGCAACCTTCCCCTCCTTCTCTCTTCTTTTCCGGCGAATCCACGCACCGAAACCCACTACCCCTTTAGAACTTTTTGAAGTCCTTCTCCCCGTCTTAAAATCAAGACTAACCTCACCTCCCCTCGTCGCTCCATCGTTGAGACCCATCGCCGGGAAGTTCAGCACTTCCAGTCGCCGCCGCCGCTTCATCTAAGCACCGATCTGAACCCCACTTCCGGCGAACCTACGCCTCTCTATCCTCTACAGCGTGGCGCCAACCGATCTTCGTATCGTGCAATGGTTTGGGTGCTAGATCGAAACCTAGTTTCGAACAAATTCATAAGGTATACGGCCTTTGTTTTTAAAACTGAAAATAACACTTTTAAGTGTTGCAAATCTTGAATTTCAAATAAAAATCATATCTTTTTGCTATGTAGACGAAATTCGGTGAAATAGGAAACATCGGACTCGTGTAGACGTCTTCTACATTCTAGAAGAGACCGGATATTGTAAAAATTATATATGCATTGAAATGATATTGACATGAATTGAAATGAAATCGAAATATATTTGTGCACATATATATATATATATATATATACTCCCCTCGTCCACAGACCATGGACGATATATATTGGTTGTGATATTGTTTGGATTATTGGTTGATGTGAAATTTAGTGAATATCATGAAAGGTTGATTGGAAATGATTGATTGTGGCTGAAATCCCAATAGGATTAGTATATGGGAAAATTCTTCTTCGTACGAACTAGATATTGAAATCCCCATTGTCAAAAGATGCGAGGCTTTAAGGTAGAGTGAGGAGCCGTACTAGGGACGGTGCCGGTTTTAACTACCCTGCCGTTATGCTGCCGAAATTTTCAATAATATTCACGTGTTAGAATTATTTTCATGTGTTGGAACTATATTCATGTGTTGAAACTATTTTCATGTGTTGAAACCATATTCACATGTTGAAAAATATGCATGTATAGAATAAATTCAATAAACGATAAAAATAACATTTTTAACATAAGTATGAAATAGATAAAATTCATGTGTTGAGAAATTCATGTGTTGAATAGAAATTCATGTGTTGAATAAAATTCATGTGTTGAATGACATTCGTGTATTGAATAAATTCTTTAAAAGATAAAAATAACATTTTTACCATATATATAGACTATATAAAATATTAGTGTTTTAAATAAATTGTTTTAACACCAAAAATAACATTTTGTACCTTATGTATGAACTATATAAATTAATCGTGTTTTGAAATAAATTGTTTTATAATAAAAATCACATTTTTATTATATATATAAATTGTTAAAAATAGTGATGTGTTGAAATAAATATATGTTGGATAAAAATATCAATTTTACCAAATATATGAAATGAATATGGTTTTGAAATCGAAGAATGAATTATATTTATATATATATAAATATAATTAAAATAAATCGAATAACGAAGCTATAGTTCGTATTTTGAAACCGTGATTTCAAATGATTATTGCGGGAGATCCGACCATCGGATTTTCCAAAAACCGAAACCGTTGGGTTCACTTTGGAAATATCTTTCCAACTACACCAACTTTGCAAGAATCCAATGGTTGGATTGTCTGGAATGTTTAATTCAAATCTGATTGAAAACAGCGCCAGAATCGAGAATATATATATATAATTAAAATAAATTGAATAACGATGCTGTAATTCGTATTTTGAAATCGTAACTTCAAACGATTGTACCAGGAGATCCGACCGTCGGATTTTCCCAAAACTGGAACCGTTGGATTCGTTTTGAACGGATCTTTCCAATGATGTAAAATTTGTAAAGATCAAATGGTTGGATTTTTAGATATGTGTAAATCAAATCTAAAGAAAAATAACGCCACGGATGCGTTATGGCCTAAAGCGTCGTTTATAAAAATTGGCTATTTTTAAATGAATAAAAATAGCGATAAATCGTGATAAAATATTATAAACGATATGGAATGGAAATAAACTGAATTTGCTTGGTTTATTGGATATTTGATGGTTGAATGTGTTTGACGTGAAAATTACATTAAAGAACAGAATTATTGATGTCGAATAATTTAACCATTGAAAGGAATTGATTTGAATTCTAAATATACGTGAATTATTTGAAAAAGCCGAGTTAATTCTCATTTCAAATAATTGATCGACGGTTAGAAGTCGAAGATATGAAGACGGTGCAAGACCGACGATCTTCATATCGAATGGATGGGTGCTACTGATGCTCACGATGGGAGTAGCTACCTTGAAGGGGGCTAAAGTGGTAGCCGTCCGGACGTACTTGTTGATTCTACGGATGTGCGAGGTATAAGGTGCCTCCGGTTTCGTTCAGACCCAGAACGGACTTGTAAATGGATGTGTGTCTGACGTTGTATATTGACAATGTAGCATGCAGAGATGCTGTGATCAAAGCTTTTATTGAAAAGCAGTGCTTTGTGGTTGATGATCAAAGCACGGCTGTGAATAGCTAGCTTTGTGTTTAGCGTTGTTTCGTGAGCCACACACCCCGGTATGAGCCAGAAACGGGAGAAGGACCTCAGGGAGAACAAGCGTTTCCTTCTAGCTAGTTCAGGTATTTTACTAATACGGATGATGGAAAGCGAGACCTCGGTTAGTTTGGTCTCTTCGGAGCCGATGATTTGGTCGGATATGACCAGTTGACACCCCATAGGGCGGCAAAACGCAATGTTCAAGCATTTTAATCCACATCAAGTGGACCGACCCTGATGATCCAAGGGCCCACCTGAGTCTGGGTCCTAAGGGGTGGGCTAGAGCGTCTCGTAGCGGTAAGGACGATCCCTTGCCTTGGTTTATGATGGAAATCTAATTTCCATATACGACATCGTGCGGTTTTGATTGTATACCTATATATGGCGACATGATATATGGTACCCATGCCGTCTATGATTGATACTTATGATTGAAATTGTTTTTGAAACATATAAACACTGGTAATAATATCAAATGCTTTTGTTTTATTCGTATCAAGCATATTTTGGCCATTATAAGGTAAAACTCTATCCTCCGGTTTGCGTTGCATTGTGTGATGGGAACTGGGTCTTATAATGGCTTCATTTTTTCTATAAAAAGCATTGCGATGTTTAAAAGATTTAGTTTTTTTAACGCACTGGCAATCCAATGGAGTAAACCCGCTCCGCGTTAGTGGCATGGTCCTGTCATTGGCCATATTAAAAAGTATGTTATGTAGATTTCTCATACCAGTCCCATGACTGACTCGTAGTTTGTTTCACTTGCAAACTCGGGTGCCCCTTTTTCTACACGAGCAGTGAGACGACCCCAAAACCCGTACTGACGGTGTTAAGGGTAATCATTGGAATATAACACAGAAACAGATAATAGCAGAACAGAAATAAATAAATACACCAGATAATGAACAAATAATCACTGGATAAACAATAATCATCAGAGTTACACAGTATACAGGATCATACTTAGTACAAATATAGTTCAGCTATACATAAATGTCTACAGCGGAAAACAAACATAATATGTACAATAGGAGATGAACAGCATAAAAAGAGATAAAATGATAGAATCCATCTTCAGCTCCAGCTATCCAGAAAGAGCCTGCTAAAACCTGAATACAAGGCTGCCCGTGTAGAAAAAGGGGCACCCGAGTTTGTAAGTGAAACAAACTACGAGTCAGTCATGGGACTGGTATGAGAAATCTACTTAACACATTTTATACTTTGGCTAATCACAGGACCACGCCACTTTCGCGGAACGGGTTTACTCCATTGGATTGCCAGTGCTTTAAAACAATTAAATCTTTTAAACATCGCAATTCTTTTTATAAAAATGAAGCCGATATAAGACTCAAGTCCCATCACACAATGCAACGCAAACCGGAGGATAGAGTTTTACCTTATATCGACCAAAATATGCTTGATACGAGCAAAACAAATCATTTGATAATCATACTCCAACTGTAAATTAGCAAGAGGACGACCCCCTAAGTATTAACCCCGAAGGCCGAAACCAACATCAGACCAATACTCAGGAAACCACCCATCTTAGCTCGTTTGCAGTTAGTTTCTAATTTTATACACAATCATAAATATCAATCATAGATAGCATGGGTACCATATATCATGTCGCCATATATAGGTATACAATCAAAACCGCAAGGTCACATATTTGGAAATTGGGTTTCCGTCATGAACCAAGGCAAAAGATAGTCCTTACCGACTTCGAGACAATCTAGCCCATGTCTCAGGCAATTACTCAGTCAAGCCTTTGGATCGTCAGGGCTGGTCCACCGATGTGGATTAAAATCCTGGACACTGCGTTTCCCCGCCCTATGGGGCGTAAATGAGCCAACGAATGACTCCATCGGTCCCGGATCGACCGATATAACCGAGTCGCCTCGCAACAGCAACAACCACATAGGTGAAAATAATATAAATGTCAGCCAGTTTAAGCACCGACACCACCTCTAGCTAGAAGGAAACACATGCCCTCCCTGAGGTCCATCTCCCGTTTCTGGTTCATATCGGGGTGTGAGGTTCGCGGATTCACGTCATACACAAAGCTACGCCACACAGGCGGTGCTTTGATCATCAACCACAAGACTTTGCTTTTCAACAGAAGCCCTGATCACTGCATCTTAGCATGCCACACAGGCAATTCACACCATGCAACTGATGACTATCAATCACACAGAATGAATTCCAATGTCAGACACACAGTCCATTTGCAAGTCCGTTCTGGGTTTGAACGAAACCGGAGGCACTATATACCCCGCAAACCCATCGATCTCCACGTACGTATGGACATTCACCACTCATTATCCATATTTCGCGATGCCTCCCAATTAGGACATCAGTTACCATCCAAATGAGGTGAAGATCTCTGGTCTTCGACCACCGTCTTCATCTTCGATTTCTTACCATCGATTCATTTATGGGATAAACCCGGTCTTTCTGAGCAACTCGCGTATAAACAAGTGCTAATCAAACACAACATATGCCTTATTTCAATTCATTAGCCACTAACCGTCAATCAGTAAGAGAACGATTTCCCAAATATTAACCCCGAAGGCCGAAACCAACATCAGATCAAAACCCAGGAAACCATTCGACTTAGCCAACCTTCAGTTAGTTTCTAAATTTCACATCCATATCGTTTATAATATTTTATAACGATTTATCGCTATATTTATTTATTTATTTATTTATAGCCAATTTATTTAAACGACGCTTCGGGCCATAACGCGGTCGTGGCGCTGTTTTTCTTTAGATTTGATTTACACATATCTGAAAATCTAACCGTTGGATCATCACAAAATTTATATCATTAGAAAGATCTTTTCAAAACGAATCCAACGGTTCCAGTTTCGGGAAAATCCGACGGTCGGATCTCCCGGTATAATCGTTTGAAGTTTCGATTGCAAAATACGAACTGCAGCGTCGTTATTCGATTTAATTTAATTATATTTATAGATATATATATATATAAATATAATCGATTCTGGCGCTGTTTTTCTTCAGATTTGAATTAAACATTCCATACAATCCAACCGTTGGATCTTTACAAAGTTGGTGTCGTTGGAAAGATATTTCCAAAGCGAACCCAACGGTTTCAGTTTCGGGAAAATCCGATGGTCGGATCTCCCGCACTAATCGTTTGAAATCACAGTTTCAAAACACGAACTGCAGCTTCATTATTCGATTTATTTTAGTTATATTTATATATATATATATATAAATATAAACGATTCTTCGATTTCAAAACCATATTCATTTCATACCTTTGATAAAAATGATATTTTTATCAAACAAACTTCTATTTCAACACTTCACTATTTTTAACAATTCATGTATATAATAAAAATATGATTTTTATTGTTAAACAATTTGTTTCAAAACACGACTATTTTATATAGTTCATATAGATGATAAAAATATGATTTTTATTATAAAACAATTTATTTCAAAACACGAATACCATTCAACAAATGAATTTCCATTCAACGAATGAATTTCTATTCAACACATGAAGGTTTTCTATAGTTTATATATATAGATAAAAAGGTGATTTTTATATTTAAAACACGAATACCATTCAGCACATGAATTTCCATACAACAAATGAATTTCTATTCAACACATGAAGGTTTTCTATAGTTTATATATATAGATAAAAAGGTGATTTTTATATTTAAAACACGAATACCACTCAACACATGAATTTCCATTCAACGAATGAATTTCTATTCAACACATGAAGGTTTTCTATAGTTTATATATATAGATAAAATGGTGATTTTTATATTTAAAACACGAATACCATTCAACACATGAATTTCCATTCAACGAATGAATTTCTATTCAACACATGAAGGTTTTCTATAGTTTATATATATAGATAAAAAGGTGATTTTTATATTTAAAACACGAATACCATTCAACACATGAATTTCCATTCAACGAATGAATTTCTATTCAACACATGAAGGTTTTCTATAGTTTATATATATAGATAAAAAGGTGATTTTTATATTTAAAACACGAATACCATTCAACACATGAATTTCCATTCAACGAATGAATTTCTATTCAACACATGAAGGTTTTCTATTGTTTATATATATAGATAAAAAGGTGATTTTTTTTAGCAAAATAATTTATTTCAAAACATGAATGTCGTTAAATAGATGAATTTCTATTAAACACACGAATATAGTTTCAACACATGAAAATAATTCTAACACATGTATATTATTCAAAATTTCGGCAGTATAACGGCAGGGTAGTTAAGACCGGGGCCGTCCCTAGTACGGCTCCTCGCTCTACCTTAAAGCCTCGCAGCTTTTGACAATGGGGATTTCATGCATCTAGTTCGCACGCAGGCGGCATGTATATATTTTTCATTTCCACAAACTAATCCTATGTGGTTTCAACCAAATAATTCTCAACCACAAACGAGTATTTTTCAACTACTATCAATCAATTTCAACCATAAACAATTCTAATCAACCATTCGCTATCCACCAATTTTCACATCAATCACAACCAATAAATATCGTTCATGGTTTGTGGACGAGGGGCGTATATATATATATATATATATATATATATTTATATTTATATTTATTTAAGCATTTCACTTTTATTCAACACATATATAATTTTTTTTACAACGCATATATAACTTATACATCAAACGTACAACCTATACAATGCTTATACATGAGGTGTACAACGCCTATATAAGTCGTACATCGACTATATAATTTATACATCGTCGTTTTCCATATCGTTTATAATTTAGAAATCTCACATTGGGTTCCACTCCACCAAAAATAGCAGAAGGCTCAGAAAAATATGCGGTCTCTTCTAGAATGTAGAAGACGTCCACACAAGTCCACTGTCTCTTGTTTCACTGAATTTCGTCAAGAAACGAAAAAGATATGAATTTTCAAAGTTTGCAACATTTAAAAGTGTTATTTCCAATTCAAAATAGCCAAGCCGTACCTTTTCAACCATGGTTCAAAACTAGATTTCAAGATTTCTTTCAATCCGTTGAACGTTGCAACGATCGGCCAGCGCCACCTTCAAGGCCTTAGAGAGGCGCAGGGATCGATGCCAGGTGGGCCCCCTGCGACGGCGGATCGGAGGAGCAAGGCGGCGACGATCGGCACAACTTCTCGGGCTCGTAACTCTCCAACCACAGAATGAAAAAATCCAAACCTTATATGCATGTGAAGAGGAGCTCTAGAGCTTTAAAATGAATCAAGAATCACGATTTTTCATTGAGTGGTTGTGGAGAAATCAAAGAGAGAAGTTTCGAACTCCTTTCTGTCGTTCGCGACCTGGTATCGGGGAGAGAGAAAGGCTTTGTTGACCAATGATTTTTTTTATTATTTTATATATTTTTAAATTTCTAAAATACCCTCTTCACACACGAACACCAATTCAAACCCAACGACTGTCGCCTCTAGCGTTTTACCCCCATTCCGAACACAATGGGATATGTTTCGTAGGCCCATTCGACTGTTTCAGTCAGTTTTCCCTCAAATTAAAATATAAAACATTCAATATTTAATTTGAATGTACATTTCAATTTGCCAGGGCCACAAACTGATTCGAAAAATTCCAGAAAAATACATCTAGCTATGTTTTGACGATACGGTCCCAACAAAACTAGTTTCGCCGAATTCTGAGACCATTTGTAAATTGGCCCTTTTCACGGGCTATATAATTTCTATAGCGACCTTTCTGAAAATTCATTTGGCCATAACCTTTGCTTCCTACTATGAAACTTCGATTTTTCAGATTCGTTAGAAAGGTATTCACTAACAGATTTAAATATTTTTGGTTTCACTCAAATCCGTTTTGTTTTGCACCCGGTACATTCAGTCAAAGTTCGAATTCAAATTTTGAAACTACCGCGCCATTTCAGGCCTTGTTTATAATTAGAATTAATTATATTCATTTTGAAATGTCGATTCAAACTTACTTTTCATCGTTATTATTTAAAATATTTATTTTAAATATTTAAAATCCACTAAAATAGCCAATTTAAAAAATTTAAATTGGTTCAGATTTTCCGGGTCATCCCACTTAGCTTCACTTAGAAACTTTCCCGATGGCTTTACGTACCCCTAGCTGACTACATAGGTGCCGCCTGCCCCTATCTCCACTAGGTGTAACCTACTTCCCATTATTCGATCGGCTCCCTAACTCGTAGATACCCGTGCTGGCCCCACAGTGGGGTGTATCACTCCCCTAAAGTGGCAACCTGATACAACGGACATGCACGGCTTATACCTACACGATGCAACAACGTCTTACCTACCAGCCCGGGTCCACACACGCATATGAAACCCGTTGGACTTGCGTTGCCACCGCTCCCTGTTTTGGCCTCTTATAGTCAAACCCAGTATGCGTGTCCCGTCCTCGACTTGGGTCGAGCCCACAAAGATACGTTTTGGGATACTGGTTGAAATGGGCCCCCACTATTTACCACAAGCATTCCACCTAAGCTTGTCCCCATTAGTCCATCCCACTTAACCCACTTAGTCATGTTCATTTACATGTGTGTTTGGTTAAGTCTAATCGTATTTCAAATGCCTCTAAAGGCAACCACCAGATTCCTCATGCCACCCAAGGCACCTACTTAACCCCCATGTCCCACCTTACATGATTATCTGGTTAAGTATTTCTTAGTTCATTAAGGCCATAACCTCATAAAGACCTCTCACATTAGACTGGCATTTATGGCAGCTGGATTTGCCGGGCGGGTCCGGGCAGTCTTACAACATAAAAGAGTCTAACCTCGTGTCTTTACAACTGTTATGCTTTAGTTTGGGCCTAGGACCTCTCACATTGGGCCGACATTTGTGACTACTGGATTTGCCGGGCGGGTCCGGGCAGGTTTACATCACAAACGGGTCCAACCTCGTGTCCTAAGCATTGATTATTAATAATAATCCACTTTCCCCCAATTTTAATAATTCCCTACTTGAATTATTAATTACTTCCAATTTTTAACGATGTCCATAATTGACTCAATTATGGACATTCATTCATGGTATGCAACATCTTACAAAATTGCACCCAATTTATTAATTCCTAATATTACCCCTACCCCACGTTTGAACGTTTATTCGCAAAATATATGTTAGACTCGAATAGCCTAACTCATAGCATAAAAGAGATTATCATAATAACAACATGTATATGTGACCAAATGAATCATAATAAGGGGTGAAACTTGCATATGTCCAACTTGCATAGATTATACATGTCATGGATCTAAAGGTGTCAACTTGTTCAAAATTCACCTAATATGATCTCAATCAATTTTAATAAACTTACATATGAACATGTGTGAATCAACATCATCTAATTTTTTAACAACATGGTTTTATATGGGTACACCTAACTCAATAGGCAAATTCCCATAATCAAGTTTTATTTAATTATAGTTTCAAGTTTATGGGTACACCTAACCTAATAGGCAAATTCCCATAAACAAGATTCATTTAAATTAAGAAAAAAACATAACTTTAAGCATGATCCAACAACATGATTTTTCAACATAATATAGCATGATTTATAACATGGCATAGTATGATAGTATAACATAGCTTGACATGATTCTCAACATAGCACGACATAGCATAAGAGAATTTACAACATAGCATGACATAGCATATATAATTTACATCATACGACAACATAATAACATAATAAGAGATCCACAATATATAGAATTTACAATTACAAATCACATCACTTTCTTGTGATCCATTCATAACTGAGTCAAATTAGTTTGTAATAGTCTTGTGAGAATCATCATACTCACCAACAAAAGAAAAGAATTAGAGAAAGAGAGATCTTTTGATTTGATTTGTGTAGATTTAGTTGTAGATGATTAGGCTTCCTCTTCTTAGTTTGTGACGGCTATGCTGAACTCCATGGCAGCAGCATGACGGTAGCTTCTCTAATTTTACAAGTGATTTAGGTCTAGGGTCTACCAACTTATTTATAGATTTTAGAATTCATTTAGGCCATTAGATTTAACCTAGAAATAACCGCAGCCGTTCAGACAAGATGGGGTTTATCTTGTTGACTCAGCAATGAGTCAGAAGTGACTCAGCAAACACTCAGCATATTAATAAACTTCTATTCATGTCATAAATATATATATATTTTCTACAATGTACATATTAGATACATCCCCCTTTACTTATTATTGTTTTTATATACATATTAGATACATCCCCTCTCTCACACACTTATTAATATTTTTATATTCATATTAGATACATCCCCTCTCTTACACACTTATTAATATTTTTATATTCATATTAGATACATCCCCTCTCTTACACACTTATTAATATCTTTATATTCATATTAGATACATCCCCTCTTCTACACACTTATTATTATTTTAGCAACTTTAGTGTTAATAGAAAATTCGGGGTGTTACATTCTCCCCTCCTTTTAGGATTTCGTCCCCGAAATCTTCAAGTCTGGAAGAATGTATATCCTACCATCCAAACGTCCATCTACTCATCCATCATACACAGGCATCCATTGTCCTTAAAAGACTTCTAATGCTTTATGATCATATGCAAGTGTGTGTACATGTCCTTACCTAATGCGAAATCAGGCGGTCTACTGATTCAGTTGACCTCCTTAATGCAAATTATGTAAGTGTCATGAATCCATTATGTATGCAAAAGATCCTAATTGCTTACATACTACTTCTATATGCGTGCACACCCATTCAACCGAATGCAGCATCCATATGGTGGTACAACCATTATACATCCATTATACTAAATACATCCATATATATGCAATATGCAATATGAAGTGACTGAGCCGATCTAGTGCCTAAAGTGTGTGTATATATGCATCCACGAGCAACCACTAGCAAATACTTGCATCCATTTTGCATCCATCATACATAACATGTCTCAAACACATGTTTCAACCATAGGATTATCCTAACTAAAGGTCAAAGATACTAATGAGAGGACATACTAAAGATAAGATAAGATAAGCTAAGCGATAAAGGAGAAATTAAAAGACATACCCTCAAAAAGAAAAGGGTACAACGAACGCATCTTCTCTTCTGTCTCCCAAGTTGCGTTGCTCTCATCATCTCCCCATTGCACTTTAACCAGTCTGACCTCTCGATTCCTCAACTTTTTGATCTCTGACCCAAGAATGCATGTAGGAGCTCGTCTAATTGTTTCATCACGCTCTATTTCCACCTCTTTAAGCAAGCTCGGCTCTACCACCTCCGTGGTCTTGTGCAAACACTTCCTCAAATGTGATACATGGAATACGTCGTGTACTCCACTAAGTTTCTCAGGCAACTCCACCCTATATGCCATCTTCCCAATCCTGTTTTTTACAGGAAACGGCCCTACAAACCTTGGTGCTAATTTCCCCACGGACCCAAAGCGAACAACATTCTGTAGCGGAGATACTTTGATAAAAACCATGTCCCCAATGTCAAACTCAAGATCTGTCCTCCTCTTATCAGCATACGATTTTTGCCTATCTTGTGCTGCTTTCATCCTCCTTCGAATCAACTCAATCTTCTCCGAGGTTTCCCTAACCATATCGGGCCCAAGTAGGATTTTATCGGTAGATTCCCACCAACATGTAGGCGAACGGCAAGGCCTTCCATAAAGAGCTTCGAAAGGTGCCATGCCAATACTAGACTGAAAGCTATTATTATATGCGAATTCTACTAACGGAAGGTGCTCTTCCCATGTACCCCCAAAGTCTAGGATACAAAGCCTTAAAAGATCCTCTAGAATGCGATTCACCCTCTCGGTCTGGCTGTCTGTCTGAGGATGATATGCGGTGCTCAAACATAGCTGAGTCCCTACCACCTCTTGTAAACTCTTCCAAAATTCGCTAGTAAAGATGGGGTCACGGTCGCTTACTATACTAGAAGGAATACCGTGCAAACGAACTATCTCCTTAATGTATACAGAAGCCAACCACAGAGCAGTCCTCTTACTTTTCACGGGAATAAAATGGGCGCTTTTAGTAAGTCTATCTACTATAACCCAAATCCCCGTGTTACCCTTCCTTGATCTTGGTAATCCATCCACAAAATCCATTGAGATGCTTTCCCATTTCCATAGTGGAACTTCTAATAGGTGAAGCAACCCACCGGGTTTCTTTTGTTCTGCTTTAACTCGTTGGCACACCAAGCATCTAGCGACGTACTCGGCCACATCCTTTTTCATACCGGCCCAAAAGAAAACCCGCTTCATATCTTTGTACATCTTATCCCCGCCGGGATGAATGGTCATTTTTGAGCGATGAGCATCATCAAGAATGGCCTTCCTTAAGTCTTCGTCTTGTGGTACACAAAGTCTATTATCCCTTCGTAACCAACCCTTATCGTCTAGGGTATACCTACGAAGATGGCTTGACGACTCCCCCCCCCCCCTTTGAGCTTTTCTACTATCTCAACCAATTGTGGGTCGTCTCGCTGTGCCTCACCAACCCGTCCTAGAAGTGTAGGTCTAACCTCCAAGGATGCTAACAGACCGGGTACTAAGTCAACGGAGGGTCTAAAGTCAAACATAGAGATGAATTCTAAGCTTTGTCGTTCAACAAACAACGGACTCAAGGACAACCTTTTCCTACTTAAGGCGTCTGCCACCACGTTACCCTTGCCCGGGGTATATGCTATTTCAAAATCGTAGGAGGCTAAGAATTCCATCCACCGTTGCTGCCTTAAATTCAAATCCTTCTAAGAGAATAAGTATTTTAATGATTTGTGGTCAGTGAACAGTTCGAATTTCTCACCAAGAAGATAGTGACGCCAAGACTTAAGCGCGAAAACATTTGCAGCTAGCTCTAAGTCATGCGTGGGGTAATTCTTTTCATGAACCCTCAACTGCCTTCCACCATAGGCTATTACTCTTCCCTCTTGCATGAGGACTGCGCCAAGTCCCGTCACACAAGCATCAGTATAGATGGTAAACGGTTTATTCCCGTCTGGCAGCACTAAGACGGGCTGAAGTTAAGGCTCTCTTTAAACGTTGGAACGCATCATCGCAATCTTTGTCCCACGTAAAAACCAGGTTCTTCTTCGTTAACCGTGTTAATGGAGCTGATATTTTTGCGAAGTCTTTGATAAACTTCCTATAATAGCCAGCCAACCCCAAGAAACTTCTTACTTCGGTTGCATTTTTAGGGACCTTCCAATTTTGGATGGCCACCACCTTTGCGGGATCCACTGCTATCCCTTCTTTGGAAACCACGTGCCCTAAGAACCGTACTTCCTTCCTCCAGAAGTGACACTTAGAAAATTTTGCCTTAAGGTTATGCGCTCAAAGGGTTTCCAACACTTCCCTAAGATGTAGGGAGTGCTCTTCTTTATTCTTAGAAAAGACTAAGATGTCATCCACAAAGACTACCACGAATTTGTTAAGGTATTCCCTAAACACCCTACTCATCAAATCAACAAAATATGCAGGGGCGTTTGTCAAACCAAAGGGCATCACTAGCCATTCATAGAATCCGTCAGGAGTCCTAAAAGCAGTCTTATCTATACTATCCTCAGCCACTCTCAGTTGATGAAAGCCAGTGGCTAAGTCCAACTACGAAAACACTGAGGCGCCAACTAACTGATCAAAGAGATCGTCAATCCTCGGCAGTGGGTGTCGGTTCTTTTTAGTAAGCTTGTTTAGTTCTCTATAGTCCATACAAAGTCTAAGAGACCCATCCGCCTTTGTGGCAAAAACTACTGGAGCAACCCACTCCGATATACTACGTCTTATGAACCCCTTCTCAAGCAACTCCTTTACTTGCTTATTGAGTTCCCTCCTTTCACGAGGAGCCATGTGGCGCACTGGCAAAGATACGGGTTTAGCATTATCCACAAGATAAATTCGAAAGTCTATCTCCCGCTTTGGAGGTAAGCCCTTCACCTCCTCAAACACATCCGGATATTCCCGGACCACTTCTACCGATCGCAGGTTCTCTACAGACGCGTCAAGCGATTCAAGATAACTTAGCATAACGGAATTTATGGGATTACAAAAGATGTCGAGAGCATTACCAAGGCGAGTCACAAGCCTAACTACTCTCCTTTCACAATCAAGAATGGCCATATTTCTAGACAACCAATCCATTCCTAAAATTAGCCCATAGCCCGTGAAGCCCAATACATAAGCATCACATCTAAATTCAACGCTAAGTATAGAGATTTTCAAATCCAAACATATCATGGTCAAATGAGCCGAACCCCCAATTGGATTTGAAACGACCAAGGGATCCTCTACTAAACTGGTGTTCAAGTGCAGTGATTCAACTAATGATGCAGAGATAAACGAATGAGATGCGCCAGAATCGAATAAGGTACGGACAGGATGATCAAACAGAAAAACTAAGCTTTCAACAGAAATTGTTCTACCTCTTTCTTGCAGTGGTGGGGCCGCAATAGCCTGAACTTGCCCCCTTGCCTGCCCTGGTGCCATAAGAGCCTGCACCTGTCCTCCCAAGGTAGACCCTGCCCTCTGCCCCTTCTTTGGACAGTCCTTCACTAAATGTCCCGCATCTCCACAATGAAAACAACCAGTCTTCTTTTTCTTTCTACAATCTTTGCTGAGATGGCCAGGCGTCCCACAATTGAAGCATTTCTTCTTCCCTTTGCCATTATTGTTTTTACCACCCTTCTTATTTTGCTATTGGGGTTTCTTCTGATCCCCTTTCTTTTCAACTGCCTTATCCTCATGCATAAGTGCCATTTGTACTAGCTTTTCAAAGGTGGCTCCCATAGGGATGTGGGTCATAGCCAACCCTTGCAACGGTTCATTCAAGCCTCTAACGAACCTCAAAGCTTTCTTCTCTGGCGTGTTCACCAACTCCAAGCCAAACCTTGCTAACTGATTAAATTTATTGACATATTCCTTTACTGATGAGCTCCCTTGCTTTAGTGCCAGGAATTTTTCCATATTTAAGTTCTCCTCTGCCCTTGAAAGAAGCTTTGCCTCAAACCTTCGTCTGAAATCCGCCCATGAATCAACTGGACGTTCCCCGTTAGTGACCTCCCACCAAAACGAGGCCTCTCCCTTCATTAACCAAGTAGCTAAACGGACTTTCCTCCCATCTTCCACTTCAAAGATATCCAACAATTCCTCAGTCTCCTTAAGCCAATCTCTGGCCTCCACAAACGTCTCAGTCCCTTGAAAAGTTTTTCCTCCCATAGCCTTGAATTCCTTGCACGTCTTTGCAAAAGTGTCAACACGAGGAGGAGGAGGAGGAGGAATGGGTGCAACTAGGGGTGGAGGAGTATCCGCTGGGCCTGCAGTGGTGGCCCTAGCCTCCAAGTATCTCCTAAACCACCCTGGAATCGTCACACCTTCTGGGAGATTAAGATCTTCAGCCATGCTGAAACGAAAAAGGAAAGATTCAAAATGGAGAATTCGAAAGATAAAGATAAGGATGTGGCTATTTGGGATTATGTTTTTCATAAAAACTCTCTTTAAATAACATGTTTTTTTTTTTTTGAAAGCACTTCTTCCAAAAATACTTTAGAAAAAAAATATTTTTCTAAAAAAAAAAATTTTATCTGTTCTGGTAACCTTATGCTCTGATACCACGTGTAACACCCCATTTCCATTAATGTCACTCACAAAGGGAATGCATTAACTTCCATGGAGGTTTTAAGTGAATATAGAACAGTAAAATTACAACAAGACAAATATAAAATAGTACTTGGAAATTCAAAAACTTTATTTCATTGTAGCAGAAGTCAAAACATGTTTGATTACATCATAACACCACATTCAATGTCAAGTACAATATCTATCTTGATAAAACAAGTACATAATCCCATTACATGAATAGCCATTAAAAAGAAAGATAACAAGCTGGACTTTACTTCAGCAGTCCAAGCTTTCCAGAAGATAAGCGATCCAACTAGACTCCACTAGAACTTGGCCCAACCTGCGGACCTGAAGGGAGAAAAAGGATGGAAAAGAGGGGGTCAGACATAAAGTCTGGTGAATATGATAACTCTACAATACTATTACCAAAATAACTGGACTAAGGCATAAGCTGGAAAAACAAGAAAATGTCTATGAAGAGCAGATTAAGGACATAGACAATCGCTAAAGGCAACATTATAGGCGCTCCTAAATACTAAAGGATAAACACTATACTGCACCACACCAGTCACCCTAAAGATTCATCCCACTTAGCTTCACTTAGAAACTTTCCCGATGGCTTTACGTACCCCTAGCTGACTACATAGGTGCCGCCTGCCCCTATCTCCACTAGGTGTACCCTACTTCCCATTATTCGATCGGCTCCCTAACTCGTAGATACCCGTGCTGGCCCCACAGTGGGGTGTATCACTCCCCTAAAGTGGAAACCTGATACAACGGACATGCACGGCTTATACCTACACGATGCAACAACGTCTTACCTACCAGCCCGGGTCCACACACGCATATGAAACCCGTTGGACTTGCGTTGCCACCGCTCCCTGTTTTGGCCTCTTATAGTCAAACCCAGTATGCGTTTCCCGTCCTCGACTTGGGTCGAGCCCACAAAGATACGTTTTGGGATACTGGTTGAAATGGGCCCCCACTATTTACCACAAGCATTCCACCTAAGCTTGTCCCCATTAGTCCATCCCACTTAACCCACTTAGTCATGTTCATTTACATGTGTGTTTGGTTAAGTCTAATCGTATTTCAAATGCCTCTAAAGGCAACCACCAGATTCCTCATGCCACCCAAGGCACCTACTTAACCCCCATGTCCCACCTTACATGATTATCTGGTTAAGTATTTCTTAGTTCATTAAGGCCATAACCTCATAAAGACCTCTCACATTAGACTGGCATTTATGGCAGCTGGATTTGCCGAGCGGGTCCGGGCAGTCTTACACCATAAAAGAGTCTAACCTCGTGTCTTTACAACTGTTATGCTTTAGTTTGGGCCTAGGACCTCTCACATTGGGCCGACATTTGTGACTACTGGATTTGCCGGGCGGGTCCGAGCAGGTTTACATCACAAACGGGTCCAACCTCGTGTCCTAAGCATTGATTATTAATAATAATCCACTTTCCCCCAATTTTAATAATTCCCTACTTTAATTATTAATTACTTCCAATTTTTAACAATGTCCATAATTGACTCAATTATGGACATTCATTCATGGTATGCAACATCTTACAAAATTGCACCCAATTTATTAATTCCTAATATTACCCCTACCCCACGTTTGAACGTTTATTCGCAAAATATATGTTAGACTCGAATAGCCTAACTCATAGCATAAAAGAGATTATCATAATAACAACATGTATATGTGACCAAATGAATCATAATAAGGGGTGAAACTTGCATATGTCCAACTTGCATAGATTATACATGTCATGGATCTAAAGGTGTCAACTTGTTCAAAATTCACCTAATATGATCTCAATCAATTTTCATAAACTTACATATGAACATGTGTGAATCAACATCATCTAATTTTTTAACAACATGGTTTTATATGGGTACACCTAACTCAATAGGCAAATTCCCATAATCAAGTTTTATTTAATTATAGTTTCAAGTTTATGGGTACACCTAACCTAATAGGCAAATTCCCGTAAACAAGATTCATTTAAATTAAGAAAAAAACATAACTTTAAGCATGATCCAACAACATGATTTTTCAACATAATATAGCATGATTTATAACATGGCATAGTATGATAGTATAACATAGCTTGACATGATTCTCAACATAGCACGACATAGCATAAGAGAATTTACAACATAGCATGACATAGCATATATAATTTACATCATACGACAACATAATAACATAATAAGAGATCCACAATATATAGAATTTACAATTACAAATCACATCACTTTCTTGTGATCCATTCATAACTGAGTCAAATTAGTTTGTAATAGTCTTGTGAGAATCATCATACTCACCAACAAAAGAAAAGAATTAGAGAAAGAGAGATCTTTTGATTTGATTTGTGTAGATTTAGTTGTAGATGATTAGGCTTCCTCTTCTTAGTTTGTGACGGCTATGCTGAACTCCATGGCAGCAGCATGACGGTAGCTTCTCTAATTTTACAAGTGATTTAGGTCTAGGGTCTACCCACTTATTTATAGATTTTAGAATTCATTTAGGCCATTAGATTTAACCTAGAAATAACCGCAGCCGTTCAGACAAGATGGGGTTTATCTTGTTGACTCGGCAATGAGTCAGAAGTGACTCAGCAAACACTCAGCATATTAATAAACTTCTATTCATGTCATAAATATATATATATATTTTCTACAATGTACATATTAGATACATCCCCCTTTACTTATTATTGTTTTTATATACATATTAGATACATCCCCTCTCTCACACACTTATTAATATTTTTATATTCATATTAGATACATCCCCTCTCTTACACACTTATTAATATTTTTATATTCATATTAGATACATCCCCTCTCTTACACACTTATTAATATCTTTATATTCATATTAGATACATCCCCTCTTCTACACACTTATTATTATTTTAGCAACTTTAGTGTTAATAGAAAATTCGGGGTGTTACAGTAGACATTTTATGTAAAGCTGAACTATATTTTGCACTAAGTATGATCCTGTATACTGTGTAACTCTGATGATTATGTTTATCCAGTGTATTCTATTGTACATTATCTGGTATATTTATTTCTTTCTGTTCTGCTGTTATCTGTTTATGTGTTATATTCCAAAGATTACCCTTGCCACCGTGGAACGGGGTTTGGGGTTGTCACAACGTGGTATCAGAGCTTTGGTTAAGCTTAGTTCTGGAATATAACATATTAACGAACTCATCAGAAATAGAACCAGTAGTGTTCTAAGATGGATCGCTCATTTCAGATAGGATTAGTAATATCCTAGAATGAGTGAAGCAGAATGAAATACACCGTAGTAGACACATTTACATTCAAGTATATGTCTCTATGCTTTACAAGTACCTTTTTTGTTGACTTGACACTTTGTCTGCTATTTGCAGACGCACTAGAAAATGGGTGGTAGAAACAGAAGAAGTAATACAGACCTAGATATGGAAGCTCTATTTAAGAAATATATAAATCTGGGTAGAGTACCATTCTTGGGCGAAGAATCTATTATTAAAACACAAGCTTGGATTCGTTCTGTTGAGAAAATCTTTGAAGGTTTAAAGCTGAGAGATGACCAGAAAAGATTACTGGCATCTTGGGCAATCAAAGACGAAGCTTTATTCTGGTGGGATTCGATTATTAAGGATAATACAGAAGGTAATATTACCTGGGATAGATTTAAAGAGATTTTCAGTGTAAGGTTTATTCCTCTAGAAACAATTGAGCGGTTATGTGATGAATTTTATTATCTGATACAAGGAGATATGACCATTCCGGAATATCATAAGAAATTCAATGAACTTTCTCATTTTGCCCCTCATCTAATTCAAAATACGAAGAGGAAGAATCTGAGGTTTATTAACGGGCTCCAAAGAAAGTACCAAAGTAGTGAAATGGGGCATGTGAAGCTTCCTTTTTCTGAAATGATATACATGGCTTATCAGTATGAAGATCTAGATAAGCGAGGCCTTTTTGTCGATGAAGAGGAAGTCAATTCTAGCAATAAAAGGAAATTTGAAACTAATAGCCCAGAGACAAGTACACAGGCTGAGGCAAGTACGACGTCTGGGGTCAGAAGGAAACATAAAGTCAATCGAAAGAAGGTTAAATCAGAGAAAGTGCCAATAACGACTGCCACATGCTCGAGCTGTAATAAGCAAGGACATTGGACGATAAATTGCAAATCTTGGAACAAAAGAAAGAAGGATATATCGGAATCCAAGAACAAACTTCTAGAGAATAGGGGATGCTATAAGTGCCACCAAGCTGGTCACATTTCTAAAAATTGCCGACTATCAAAGAAATCTGAAGTGGTTCAGGTAAATAAAGTAGCAGGAACTTCTGAACCCTCAGCTAGTCAGGAAAGGCCAGATGTTTTAGAAGGCACGCTTACTGTCAAAGATATTCCGGTAAAGGTATTATTTGATACAGGCGCATCGCAAAGCTTTGTTGCAAAGAATGCGGTTAAGAAACTGGATTTGAATTTGAGAAAGCTCAAAGCACCCATGACTGTCCATAATTCGATTAGGGGTTCCCTCGATCTTAGTTGGGTTTGTGGGGTGCCTATCTCTTTTTCCCGTTTTCGGTTCCCTACCATCGCAATCGTCATGAATTTCTCAGAATTTGATCTTATTCTGGGATTAGATTGGCTAACCAAATATGAAGCTGAGGTTAAATGTGCCGACAGAGTCGTTAAGGCGAAGATTAAATCAGGAGACTATATAACCATCTATATGAAGGTCTAAATTCTGGTAGAAAAGATTTTTGGTCAGCTTTGGATATTTCTCTTGCTCAAATAGAACCTGTTCCTATTGTTAAAGAGAATATTCCAGTCGACATAGAAAATATTCCTGTTGTCAAGAACTATGCGGATGTGTTCGAGGAAGTTGTTAGCTTACCTCTGCATAGAGAAATTGATTTCAAAATCTCTTTAGTTCTGAATGCAAGGCCAGTAGTTCACGCAATGCGAAGAATGACCTTAAGGGAAAAAGAAGAGTTAGACAATCAAAATCGACAGCTAGTATGGAAAGGTCTGATCAGACCTAGTTTCTCTAATAGGGGAGCAGCAGTGGTATTTGTCCCAAAGTCAGGCGGTACTCTCAGACTATGTGTAGATTATCGTGACTTGAATAAGCAGACGCTGAAGAAAAAATATCCATTGCTGCGAATTGATGATTTGTTGGATCGATTGAATGGCGCACAAGTATTTTCCCGAATGGACCTAGCTACAGGTTTCCATCAGCTTCGTATTGCCGAAGAGTGTGTTCCTTTGATAGCATTCAGAGGTCCAGACTTATTCTACGAATGGTTAGTAATGTCGTTCGGCTTATGAAAAGCTCCAGCTTATTTTGTCGATTTGATGAACCGGGTATTCAGAGAAGTATTGAATAAATTTGTTCTGGTCTTCATTGATGATATTCTAATCTTCTCTAAGTCAGAAAGCGAGCATGAAAACATTTGGAACAAGTGTTAGAGATTCTGAGAAAGAATGTTTTAAAAGCAAAGTTTTCCAAATGTATATTCTGGCAAGAAGAAGTCAAATTCCATGGCCACGTCGTGTCAAAGGAAGGAATTTCTGTGGATCCCAGTAAAATCTCTGCTATTCAAAATTGGAAACAGCCTCGTACACCCACAGAAGTCCGAATTTTTCTCGGGTTGGCCAGTTATTATCGGAAATTCATTAAGGATTTTGCGAAGACATCTAGTTCCTTAACGAAGCTTACTAAGAAACATTCGAGATTCAATTGGACTCCAGAATGTGAGGCAGCTTTCCAGAAGCTGAAGTTAAAACTGACGACTTCTCCATTGTTAACAATAATTGATGGTAATCAAGACTTGAAAGTCTGGACCGATGCTTTTAAAGAAGGTCTTGATGCAGTATTAAAGCAAAGAGGCCAAGTAGTCGCTTATGCTAGCCGTCAATTGAAACCACATGAAAAGAATTATGCAACTCACGATCTTGAATTATTAGGCATCATGTTAGCAATGAAAATCTGGAGACATTACTTATTGGGTGAGAAGTTCGAATTATATACTAATCATCAATCATTGAAGTACTTGTTCACCCAGTAGGATCTGAATATGAGACAGCAGCGTTGGTTAGAATTTCTCGCGGCATATGATCTGGATATCTTATACACTCCGGGGAAAGCTAATGTTGTGGCTGATGCGGTCAGCAGAAAGAATGTAATTATCGCCAGTCTTATCATTGTGCCTTCATTGATTGATAACATATCTGTTCTTTAAAAGGATGATCACTTCATTCAGAAGATCAGAGAGAGAATTCAGAATGGCGAGCCCTCGAGTTTTCAGATTGATAACGATGGGATTCTGAGGTTAAAGGGTCGGATTTGTGTTCCGAACATTTCTGAACTCCGAAGAGAAGTATTAGATGAATGTCACAAAGCCAAGCTTAGTATCCATCCAGGAGTGAGCAAGATGTATAATGATATCAAACTCACTTTCTGGTGGAAATCTATGAAAAGGGACATTTCTTTATATGTTAGTCGGTGTTATACTTGTCAGCAAGTCAAAAGCGATCAGCAGAAACTCGCTAGACTGTTGCAACCATTGGAAATTCCAGGTGGGAAGTGGGAACATATTTCTATGGATTTCACAGATGGTTTGCCCAGAACCAGGAAAGAAAATGACAGTATTTGGTTGATCGTAGATCGTTTCACGAAGACCGCTCATTTCATACCTATCAGGTCGAATAGAACTGCTCAGAGTCTGGCGCAGATATATTTCAAAGAAATTGTTAAACTTCATGGAGTTCCCATGAGCATCGTTAGTGATCGTGACCCGATTTTTGCTAGTAAATTCTGGGAAGCATTCCAAGCGGAATTGGGAATGAAACTGAACTTGAGCACCGCTTATCATCCTCAAACAGATGGTCAGACTGAGAGGGTGAACCGTATCCTAGAAGATTTATTGCGGGCTTGTGTTATTGATTTTGGCGGATCATGGGAAGACCATTTGCATTTGGCTGAGTTCTCATACAACAACAGCTACCAAGCAAGCCTGACAATGTCACCATTCGAAGCACTGTATGGTAGACCGTGCCGATCTCCTGCCTGTTGGGTAGAACCTGGTAATAGACTCGTATTGGGACCCGATATGATTCGTGAAGCTGCAGACAAAGTCAATTTCATTAAGAAATGATTAGTAGCCGCTCAAAGCCGACAGAAGAGCTATGCAGATAAGAGAAGAAGAAATTTATCATTCGCTGTTGGCGACCACATGTATTTGAAGGTATCTCCGATGAGAGGAGTAATCTGGTTCGGTAAAACAGGGAAATTGGCGCCCAAATTTATTGGTCCGTTCCCTATTCTGGAACGGATTGGAACTCTCGCTTATAGGGTTCAATTACCAGATTGGTTGCCTAGAGTACATGATGTGTTTCACATATCTCAACTTCGAAAGCATGTTCATGATTCAGACTTGATCGTGGAAGAAGCAGCGCAATGGGATATAGAAATTACTCCAGAACTAGCTGTGAGAAGAGAGCCGCTAAAGATTATTGTCAAAGAAACAAAAGAGCTGAGGAACAAGAAGGTTCACTTAGTCAAAGTGCAATGGAGTGGAGATCCACGAGATTGTACTTAGGAAACTGAGGAAAGCATTAAGAAAGCCTACCCCAAGTGTAGGGTGGATATCTCTGATTGACTCTGGTGCAAGGTACATTTACCATATTTTGCATTTCAGTATTATTTTCTACTTTGCTGTTGTTTTCTTTCATGGATGTATAATTTTAGTTATATAGTCTGAATGATTTTAAAAGAGTATATGAATTAATTAGTGTATTTTTGAAAAGTTAAAAATAAATTGATTGTTGTTTGTGTTGTGTGGTCGAGAATTTGATTAATCAAATTATTAGAATGATAGCTAATTTAATCAATGAATGAATGGTAAATTTATGCAATTAAATCAAGTATTGAACTGTTTTAGAAATAGACAGAAATATATACATGTACATTATATATGTTTGAACAGGTAAATGGATTTGCTGTTGAGTAAAGAATTTATCTGTGTGCCTGACAAATAGGTAAACCTTAATGAGTTAGATGCGTAATTTTATTATTATATCAACTCCTGTGAATGCCATTGGATGCAGAGTGCTGGTTGTTCTGTGTGTAATAATAAACGTCGCCATAGGATAGTAACAATTAATTTTGAACTACATTACATGGCATACTTCGTGAAGATGGCATACTTCATCATATACCACACAAGCATTTGGAGTTTGTGTGACGAGGTTGAAGATTTACCATACGAGCGAGAGGCTTGTATAGCGATGACTATATATTACAGGTTGAACTGATGACTGATATGGACTATATAAAATGTAACGGTAAATTGCAAGATTAATAAAATCCCCACACTGGTCTGGAGATGACAATAAACATGTCTCTCTGGTTATTAAGGCACAAAAACCATTTATAGGGTGACGAGAATTTATTCTATGGAGTTATGATCTATATACACTCCCCTGTGGACACCGGAATATATCACTATAAATATGTGAATTCTTATTAGGATTTATTGGGTACCTAATACGGCCCAATAAATTTCCAAACCCCTCCACGTACAAAGGAGGTTATAGCGAAATTTTTCGAAAATTTAGGGTGTTAGTCAAATTTTTGAAGAATTTGAAAATTCTTAGAAATTCAAAAGTGAAGAATGGAAGCCAGAATGAAAGTTGAGTTGGTTAATTAAACAACTTTCGGCTTCGTTCCTTTTCGGGGACGAAAAGATTTTAAGTGGGGGAGATTGTAACAACCCGGAAAATCAGAACCAGTTTAAAAATTTTAATTTGACAATTCTAGTGGATTTTAAATATTTAAAATGAATTATTTTAAATAATAAAGGTCAAAAGTATGTTTGAATCGATGTTTGAAAATAAAAATATTTATTTTAATTATAAACAAGGCCTGAAATGGCGCGGCAGTTTCAAAATTTGAATTCAAACTTTGACTAGTTGTACTGGGTGCAAAATAAAAGGGATTTTAGTGAAACCAAAAATATTTAAATCTGTTTATGAATTTCTTTCTAACGAATCTGAAAAATCGAAGTTTCATAGCGGGAATAAAAAGTTATGGCCAAATGAATTTTCAGAAAGGTCGCTATAAAATTTATATAGCCCGTGAAAATAACCATTTTGCAAACGACCTCTGTTTTCAACGAAACCACTTTTGTTGGATCCGGGATATCAAATTATTGCTAGGTTTCAAATTCCAGGATTTTTGAAGTTAACATGTGAGCGTGGCGAAGGAAAATGTGTTTGGTTGATTTTAGTTAAATTGGATCGACTAGAAAATGGCCATTTTTCAAACGGTCTCAGAATTCGACGAAACTAGGTTTGTTGGGACCGTATCGTCCCAACATAGCCAGATATATTTTTTCTGGAATTTTTAGAATCAGTATGTGGCCCCGGCAAATTAAAATGTACGTTCAAAACAGAATTTGAATGTTTTATATTTTAATTTGAAGAATAACTGGCTATAACAGTCGAATTGGCCTACGAAACATATTCCATTGTGTTCGGAATGGAGGTATTTAGCTAGGGACGGCAGTCGTTGGGTTTGAATTGGTGTTCGTATGTGGTGAGGGGTATTTTCGGATTTAAATAAATTAAATATAAATATAAAATAACCCCTTGGCCAATCATTTTCTTTCTCCAATCTTGGGCCCGAAAAAACCCGCTACCACTCCTGTAACCGACGACGGCTACCTTCCCCTCCTTCTCTCTTCTTTTCCGATGAATCCACGCACCGAAACCCACTGCCCCTTTGGAACTTTTTGAAGTCCTTCTCCCCTTCTTCAAATCAAGACCAACCTCACCTCCCCTCGTCGCTCCATCATCGAGATCCATCGCCGGGAAGTTCAGCACTTCCAGTCGTCGCCGCCGCTTCATCTGAGCAACGATCTGAACCCCACTTCCGGCGAACCTGTGCCTCTCCATCCTCTACAGCGTGGTGCCAACCGATCTTCGTATCGTGCAACGGTTTGAGTGCTAGATCGAAACCTAGTTTCGAACAAATTCAGAAGGTATACGGCCTTTATTTTTAAAACTGAAAATAACACTTTTTAGTGTAGCAAATCTTGAATTTCAAATAAAAATCGTATCTTTTTGCTATGTAGACGAAATTCGGTGAAACAGGAAATATCAGACTCGTGTGGACGTTTTCTACATTCTAGAAGAGACCGAATATTTTTTTTGCGGAGTGGAACCCATTGTGAGATTTCTGATTTATAAACTATATGGAAATGATGATGTATAAATCATATAGTCGATGTATGAGTTATATAAGCATTGTACACCTCATGTATAAGCGTTGTATAAGTTGTATATTAGATGTATAAGTTATATATGCGTTGTAAAAATTATATATGCGTTGAAATGAAATCGAAATATATTTGTGTATGTATCTATCTATCTATATATATATATACACACACACTCTCCCCTCATCCACAGACCATGGACGATATATATTGGTTGTGATATTGTTTGGATTATTGGTTGATGTGAAATTTGGTGAATATCATGAATGATTAATTGGAAATGATTGATTGTGGTTGAAATCCCAATATGATTAGTATATGGGAAAATTCGTCTGCCTACGAACTAGATATTGAAATCCCCATTGTCAAAAGCTACGAGGCTTTAAGGTAGAACGAGGAGCCGTACTAAGGATGGTACCGGTTTTAACTACCCTGTCGTTATGCTTCCGAAATTTTCAATAATATTCACGTGTTAGAATTATTTTCATGTGTTGGAACTATATTCATGTGTTGAAACTATTTTCATGGGTTGAAACCATATTCACGTGTTGAAAAATATGCATGTATAGAATAAATTCAATAAACGATAAAAATAACATTTTTAACATAAGTACGAAATAAATAAAATTCATGTGTTGAGAAATTCATGTGTTGAATAGAAATTCATGTGTTGAATAAAATTCATGTGTTAAATGACATTCATGTATTGTATAAATTCTTTAAAAGATAAAAATAACATTTTTACCATATATATAGACTATGTAAAATATTAGTGTTTTAAATAAATTGTTTTAACACCAATAATAACATTTTTTACCTTATGTATGAACTATATAAATTAATCGTGGTTTGAATTAAATTGTTTTACAACAAAAATCACATTTTTATTATATATATGAATTGTTAAAAATAGTGATGTGTTGAAATAAATATCTATTGGATAAAAATATCATTTTTACCCAATATATGAAATGAATATGGTTTTGAAATCAAAGAATGAATTATATTCATATATATATAAATATAATTAAAATAAATCGAATAACGAAGCTGCAGTTCATATTTTGAAACCGTGATTTCAAACGATTATTGCGGGAGATCCAACCATCGGATTTTCCCGAAACCGAAACCGTTGGGTTCGCTTTGGAAATATCTTTCCAACGACACCAACTTTGCAAGAATCCAACGGTTGGATTTTCTGGAATGTAAAATTCAAATCTGAATGAAAACAGCGCCAGAATCGAGATTATATATATATAATTAAAATAAATCGAATAACGATGCTGCAGCTCGTATTTTAAAGTCTTAACTTCAAACGATTGTACCGGGAGATTCGACCGTCGGATTTTCCCAAAACTAGAACCATTGGATTCGTTTTGAAAGGATCTTTCCAATGATGTAAAATTTGTAAAGATCCAACGGTTGGATTTTCATATATGTGTAAATCAAATCTGAAGAAAAACAGCTCCACGGCCGCGTTATGGCCTGAAGCATCGTTTATATAAATTGGCTATATTTAAATGAATTAAATTAGCGATAAGTCGTGATAAAAAACTATAAACGATATGGAATGGAAATAAACTGAATTTGTTCGGTTTATTGGATATTTGATGGTTGAATGTGTTTGACATGAAAATTACATTAAAGAACAGAATTATTGATGTCGAATAATTTAACCATTGAAAGGAATTGATTTGAATTCTAAATATACGTGAATTATTTGAAAAGGCCGAGTTAATTCTTATTTCAAATAATTGATCGACGATTAGAAGTCGAAGATATGAAGACGGTGCAAGACCGACGATCTTCACATCGAATGGATGGGTGCTAATGATGCTCACGATGGGAGTAGCTACCTTGAAGGGGGCTAAAGTGGTAGCCATCCGGACGTACTTGTTGACTGTGCGGATGTGCGAGGTATAAGGTGCCTCCGGTTTTGTTCAGACCCAGAACGGACTTGTAAATGGATGTGTGTCTGACGTTGTATATTAACAACGTGGCATGCAGAGGTGCTATGATCAAAGCTTTTGTTGAAAAGCAGAGCTTTGTGGTTGATGATCAAAGCATGACTGTGAATATCTCGCTTTGTGTTTAGCGTTGTTTCGCGAGCCTCACACCCCGGTATGAGCCAGAAACGGGAGAAGGATCTTAGGGAGAACATGCGTTTCATTCTATCTAGGAGTGGTGCTTTGGGTTTTACACGCCTGGGTATTTTACTTATGTGAATGATGGAAAGTGAGGCCTCGGTTAGTTCGGTCTCTTCGGAGCCGATGATTTGGTCGGATCTGACCAGTTGACGCCCCATAGGGCGGGGAAACGCAGTGTTCAGACATTTTAATCCAAATCGAGTGGACCGGCCCTGACGATCCAAGGGCCCACCTGAGTCTGGGTCCTGAGGGGTGGGCTAGAGCATCTTGAAGCGGTAAGGACGATCCCTTGCCTTGGTTCATGATGGAAATCCAATTTCCAAATACGACATCGTGCGGTTTTGATTGTATACCTATATATGGCGACATGATATATGGTACCCATGCCGTCTATGATTGATACTTATGATTGAAATTGTTTTTGAAACATATAATCACTAGTAATAATATCAAATGCTTTTGTTTTATTCGTATCAAGCATATTTTGGCCATTATAAGGTAAAACTCTATACTCCGGTTTGCGTTGCATTGTGTGATGGGAACTGAGTCTTATAATGGCTTCATTTTTTTATAAAAAGCATTGCGATGTTTAAAAGATTTATTTATATTAAAGCACCGGCAATCCAATGGAGTAAACCCGTTCCGCGTTAGCGGCGTGGTCCTGTGATCGGCCATATTATAAAGTAAGTTAAGTAGATTTCTCATACCAGTCCCATAACTGACTCGTAGTTTGTTTGACTTGCAAACTCGGGTGCCCCATTTTCAACACGAGCAGCCTTGTATTCAGGTTTTAACAGTCTCTTTCTGGATAGCTGGAGCTGAAGATGGATTCTATCATTTATCTCTTTTTATGATGTTCAGCTCCTATTGTACATATTATGATTTGATTCCGCTATAGACATTTTATGTAAAGCTGAACTGTATTTTGTACTAAGTATGATCCTGTATACTGTGTAACTCTGATGATTATATTTATCTAGTGTATTCTATTGTACATTATCTGGTGTATTTATTTGTTTCTGTTCTGCTATTATCTGTTTATGTGTTATATTCCAAAGATTACCCTTGCCACCATGGAATGGGGTTTGGGGTTGCCACAACGTGGTATCAGAGCTTTGGTTAAGCTTAGTTCTGGAATATAACATATTAACGAACTCATCAGAAATAGAACCAGTAGTGTTCTAAGATGGATCGCTCATTTCAGATAGGATTAGTAATATCCTAGAATGAGTGAAACAGAATGAAATACACCATAGTAGACACATTTACATTCAAGTATATGTCTCTATGCTTTACAAATACCTTTTCTGTTGACCTGAAACTTTGTCTGCTATTTGCAGACGCACTAGAAAATGGGTGGTAGAAACAGAAGAAGTAATACAGACCTAGATATAGAAGCTCTATTTAAGAAATATAGAAATCTGGGTGGAGTACCATTCTTGGGCGAAGAATCTATTATTAAAACACAAGCTTGGATTCGTTCTACTGAGAAAATCTTTGAAGGTTTAAAGCTAAGAGATGACCAGAAAAGATTACTGGCATCTTGGGCAATCAAAGACGAAGCTTTGTTCTGATGGGATTCGATTATTAAGGATAATACAGAAGGTAATATTACCTGGGATAGATTTAAAGAGATTTTCAGTGTAAGGTTTATTCCTCTAGAAGCAATTGAGCGGTTATGTGATGAATTTTATTATCCGATACAAGGAGATATGACCATTCCGGAATATCATAAGAAATTCAATGAACTTTCTCATTTTGCCCCTCATCTAATTCAAAATACGAAGAGGAAGAATCTGAGGTTTATTAACGGGCTCCAAAGAAAGTACCTAATTAGTGAAATGGGGCATGTGAAGCTTCCTTTTTCAGAAATGATATACATGGCTTATCAATATGAAGATCTAGATAAGCGAGGCTTTTTTGTCGATGAAGAGGAAGTCAGTTCTAGCAACAAAAGGAAATTTGAAACTGATAGCCCAGAGACAAGTACACATGCTGAGGCAAGTACGACGTCTAAGGTCAGAAGGAAACCTAAAGACAATCAAAAGAAGGTTAAATCAGAGAAAGTGCTAATAACGACTGCCACATGCTCGAGCTGCAATAAGCAAGGACATTTGGCGATAAATTGCGAATCTTGGAACAAACGAAAGAAGGATATATCGGAATCCAAGGATAAACTTCTAGAGAATAGAGGATGATATAAGTGCCACCAAGCTGGTCACATTTCTAAAAATTGCCGACTTTCAAAGAAATCTGAAGTGGTTCAGGTAAATAAAGTAGCAGGAACTTCTGAACCCTCAGCTAGTCAGGAAAGGCCAGATGTTTTAGAAGGCACGCTTACTTTCCAAGATATTCCGGTAAAGATATTATTTGATACAGGCGCATCGCAAAGCTTTGTTGCAAAGAATGCGATTAAGAAACTGGATTTGAATTTGAGAAAGCTTAAAGCACCCATGACTGTCCATAATTAGATTGGGGGTTCCCTCGATCTTAGTTGGGTTTGTGGGGTGCCTGTCTCTTTTTCCCGTTATCGGTTCCCTACCATCGCAATCGTCATGAATTTCTCAGAATTTGATCTTATTCTGGGATTAGATTGGCTAACCAAATATGAAGTTGAGGTTAAATATGCCGACAAAGTCGTTAAGGCGAAGATTAAATCAGGAGACTATATAACCATTCCATGTGAAGGTCCGAATTCTGGTAGAAAAGATTTTTGGTCAGCATTGGATGTTTCTCCTACTCAAATAGAACCTGTTCCTGTTGTTAAAGAGAATATTCCAGTTGACATAGAAAATATTCATGTTGTCAAGAACTATGCGGATGTATTCGAGTAAGTTGTTAGCTTACCTCCGTGTAGAGAAATTGATTTCAAAACCTCTTTGGTTCCGAATGCAAGGCCAGTAATTCACGCTATTCGAAGAACGACCTTAAGGGAAATAGAAGAGTTAGACACTCAAAATCGACAGCTAGTATGGAAAGGTCTGATCAGACCTAGTTTCTCTAATAGGGGAGCAGCAGTGGTATTTGTCCCAAAGTCAGGCGGTACTCTCAGACTATGTGTAGATTATCGTGACTTGAATAAGCAGACGCTGAAGAAAAAATATCCATTGCTGCGAATTGATGATTTGTTGGATCGATTGAATGGCGCACAAGTATTTTCCCGAATGGACCTAGCTACAGGTTTCCATCAGCTTCGTATTGCCGAAGAGTGTGTTCCTTTGATAGCATTCAGAGGTCCAGACTTATTCTACGAATGGTTAGTAATGTCGTTCGGCTTATGAAAAGCTCCAGCTTATTTTGTCGATTTGATGAACCGGGTATTCAGAGAAGTATTGAATAAATTTGTTCTGGTCTTCATTGATGATATTCTAATCTTCTCTAAGTCAGAAAGCGAGCATGAAAACATTTGGAACAAGTGTTAGAGATTCTGAGAAAGAATGTTTTAAAAGCAAAGTTTTCCAAATGTATATTCTGGCAAGAAGAAGTCAAATTCCTTGGCCACGCCGTGTCAAAGGAAGAAATTTCTGTGGATCCCAGTAAAATCACTGCTATTCAGAATTAGAAACAGCCTCGTACACCCACAGAAGTCCGAAGTTTTCTCGGGTTGGCCAGTTATTATCGGAAATTCATTAAGGATTTTGCGAAGACATCTAGTTCCTTAACGAAGCTTACTAAGAAACATTCGAGATTCAATAGGACTCCAGAATGTGAGGCAGCTTTCCAGAAGCTGAAGTTAAAACTGACGACTGCTCCAGTGTTAACAATAATTGATGGCAATCAAGACTTAAAGTCTGGACCGATGCTTCTAAAGAAGGTCCTCATACAGTATTAATGCAAAGAGGCCAAGTAGTCGCTTATGCTAGCCGTCAATTGAAACCACATGAAAAGAATTATGCAACTCACGATCTTGAATTATTAGGCATCGTGTTTGCAATGAAAATCTGGAGACATTACTTATTGGGTGAGAAGTTCGAATTATATACTAATCATCAATCATTGAAGTATTTATTCACCCAGAAGGATCTGAATATGAGACAGCAGCGTTGGTTAGAATTTCTCGCGGCATTTGATCTGGATATCTTATATACTCCGGGGAAACCTAATGTTGTGGTTGATGCACTCAGCAGAAAGAATGTAATTATCGCCAGTCTTATCTTCACGCCTTCATTGATTGATAACATATCTACTCTTCAAAAGGATGATCACTTCATTCAGAAGATCAGAGAGAGAATTCAGAAAGGCGAGCCCTCGAGTTTTCATATTAATAACGATGGGATTCTGAGGATAAAGGGTTGGATTTGTGTTCCGAACATTTTTGAACTCCGGAGAGAAGTATTAGATGAATGTCACAAAGCCAAGCTTAGTATCCATCCAGGAGTGAGCAAGATGTATAATGATATCAAACGCACTTTCTAGTGGAAATCTATGAAAAAGGACATTTCTTTATATGTTAGCCGGTGTTCTACTTGTCAGCTAGTCAAAAGCGATCAGCAGAAACTCACTGGATTGTTGCAACCGTTGGAAATTCCAAGTGGGAAGTGAGAACAGATTTCTATGGATTTCATAGATGGTTTTCCTAGAACCAGGAAAGGAAATGACAGTATTTGGGTGATTGTAGATCGTTTCCAGAAGACCGCCCATTTCATATATGTCAGGTCGAATAGAACTGCTCAGAGTCTGGCGCAGATATATTTCAAAGAAAATGTAAAACTTCATGGAGTTCCCATGAGCATCATTAGTGATCGTGACCCGATTTTTGGTAGTGGGAAGCATTCTAAGCAGAATTGGGAACGAAACTGAACTTGAGCACCGCTTATCATCCTCAAACAGATGGTCGGACTGAGAGGGTGAACCGTATCCTAGAAGATTTATTGCGGGCTTGTGTTATTGATTTTGGCGGATCATGGGAAGTCCATTTGCATTTGGCTGAGTTCTCATACAACAACAGCTACCAAGCGAGCCTGACAATGTCACCATTCGAAGCACTGTATGGTATATCGTGCCGATCTCCTGCCTGTTGGGTAGAACCTGGTAATAGACTCGTATTGGGACTCGATATGATTCGCGAAGCCGCAGACAAAGTCAATTTCGTTAAGAAACGATTACTAGCTGCTCAAAGCCGACAGAAGAGCTATGCAGATAAGAGAAGAAGAGATTTATCATTCACTGTTGGCGACCACGTGTATTTGAAGGTATCTCTGATGAGAGGAGTAATCCGGTTCGGTAAAACAGGGAAATTGGCGCCCAAATTTTTGGTCCGTTTCCTATTCTGGAACGGATTGGAACTCTCGCTTATAGGGTTCAATTACCAGATTGGATGCCTAGAGTCCATGATGTGTTTCACATATCTCAACTTCGAAAGCATGTTCATGATCCAGACTTGATCGTGGAAGAAGCAGCGCAATAGGATATAGAAATTACTCCAGAATTGGCTGTGAGAAGAGAGCCGCTAAAGATTATTGTCAAAGAAACCAAAGAGCTGAGGAACAAGAAGTTTCACTTAGTCAAAGTGCAATGGAGTGGAGATCCGCGAGATTGTACTTGGGAAACTGAGGAAAGCATTAAGAAAGCCTACCCCAAGTGCAGGGTGGATATCTCTGATTGACTCTGGTGCAAGGTACATTTACCATATTTTGCATTTCAGTATTGTTTTCTACTTTTCTGTTGTTTTCTTTCATGGATGTATAATTTTAATTATATAGTCTAAATGATTTTAAAAGAGAATATGAATTAATTAGTGTATTTTTGAAAAGTTAAAAATAAATTGATTGTTGTTTGTGTTGTGTGGTCGAGAATTTGATTAATCAAATTATTAGAATGATAGCTAACTTAATCAATGAATGAATGGTAAATTTATGCAATTAAATCAAGTATTGAACTGGTTTAGAAATAGACAGAAATATATACATGTACATTATATATGTTTGAACAGGTAAATGGATTTTCTGTTGAGTAAAGAATTTATTTGTGTGCCCGACAAATAGGTAAACCTTAATGAGTTGGATGCGTAATTTTATTATTATATCAACTCCTGTGAATGCCATTGGATGCGGAGTGCTGGTTGTTCTGTGTGTAATAATAAATGTCGCCATAGGATAGTAACAATTAATTTTGAACTACATTACATGGCATACTTCGTGAAGATGGCATACTTCATCATATACCACACAAGCATTTGGAGCTTGTGTGACGAGGTTGAAGATTTACCATACGAGCGAGAGGCTTGTATAGCGATGATTATATATTACAGGTTGAACTGATGACTGATATGGACTATATAAAATGTAACGGTAAATTGCAAGATTAATAAAAACCCCACACTCGTCTGGAGATGACAATAAACATGTCTCTCTGGTCACTAAGGCACAAAAACCATTTATAGGGTGACGAGAATTTATTCTTTGGAGTTATGATCTATATACACTCCCCTGTGGACACCGGAATATATCACTATAAATATGTGCATGCTTATTAGGATTTATTAGGTACCTAATACGGCCCAATAAATTTCCAAACCCCTCCCCGTACAAAGGAGGTTATGGCGAAATTTTTCGAAAATTTAGGGTGTTAGCCAAATTGTTGAAGAATTTGAAAATTCTTAGAAACTGAAAAGTGAAGAATGGAAGCCAGAATGAAAGTTGAGTTGGTTAATTAAACAACTTTCGGCTTCGTTCCTTTTCGGGGACGAAAAGATTTTAAGTGGGGGAGATTGTAACAACCCAGAAAATCAGAACCAGTTTAAAAATTTTAATTTGGCTATTTTGGTGGATTTTAAATATTTAAAATGAATTATTTTAAATAATAAAGGTCAAAAGTATGTTTGAATCAATGTTTGAAAATAAAAATATTTATTTTAATTATAAACAAGACCTGAAATGGCGCAGCAGTTTCAAAATTTGAATTCAAACTTTAACTGACTGTACCGGGCGCAAAATAAAATGGATTTTAGTGAAACCAAAAATATTTGAATCTGTTTATGAATATCTTTCTAACGAATCTGAAAAATCGAAGTTTCATTGCGGGAATCAAAGGTTATGGCCAAATGAATTTTCAGAAAGGTCACTATAGAATTTATATAGCCCGTGAAAATAGCCATTTTGCAAACGACCTCTGTTTTCGACGAAAACACTTTTGTTGGATCTGGTGTGTCAAATTATTTCTAGGTTTCAAATTCCAGGATTTTTGAAGTTAATATGTGAGCGTGGCGAAGGAAAATATGTTTGGTAGATTTCAGTTAAATTGGATCGAACAGAAAATGGCCATTTTTCAAACGGTCTCAGAATTCGACGAAACTAGTTTTGTTGGGACCTTATCGTCCCAACATAGCCAGATATAATTTTTCTGGAATTTTTAGAATCAGTATGTGGCGCCAGCAAATTAAAATGTACATTCAAAATAGAATTTAAATGTTTTATATTTTAATTTGAAGAATAACTGACTGTAACAGTCGAATTGGCCAACGAAACATATTCCATTGTGTTCGGAATGGAGGTATTTAGCTAGGGACGGCAGTCGTTGGGTTTGAATTGGTGTTCGTATGTGGTGAGGGGTACTTTCGGATTTAAAAAAATTAAATATAAATATAAAATAACCCCTTGGCCAATCATTTTCTTTCTCCAATCTCGGACCCGAAAAAACCCGCTACCACTCCTGTAACCTACGATGCCTACCTTCTCCTCCTTCTCTCTTCTTCTCCGGCGAATCCACGCACCGAAACCCACTGCCCCTTTGGAACTTTGTAATAACCCGGAAAATCTGGGCCAGTTTAAAATTTTTATTTTGGCAATTTTAGCGAATTCCGAATATTTAAAATAGATTATTTTAAATATTATCGACGAGAAATTTATTTTGAATATAATTCGAACGTATATATTATATACGTCGTCGTTAGAATATATAATTTTATATATAATTATAAATAGAATTGAAAATGGCGCGGTAGTTCGATAATTCGATTTCAAACTTCAATTGAACATACCGGATGCAAACCAATCCGGATTTTAGTGAAACCAAAAATAATAGGATCTAATTGATGATATCTTTCCAACGAATCCGAAAAATCAAAATTTCATAGCGGGAATCAAAAGGTATGTCCAGTTGAAAATTCTGAATAGTCGCTATGGAATTCAGGCCCTTAAAAATGGAAATTTTGCAAACGACCTCGGATTTCGACGAAACCACTTTTGTTGGGTCCGTGATGTTAAATTATTGCTAGGTTTCAAATTTCATAATTTTTTGAATCAATATTTGAGCGTGGCAAAGAAAAACGCGTTTGACCAGTTTCAATTGATTTTAATCGACTGGAAATTGGCCATTTTTCAAACGGTCTCAGAATTCGACGAAATTAGTTTTGTTAGGACCGTATCGTCAATACGAAGCTAGAAAATATTTTTCAGGAATTTTTCGAGTTAGTATGTGACCCCGGTAAATTGAAATGCGCGTTCAAATTCAATATATAGAGTTATATGTTGATTTTGACGAAAACTGATCGAAACGATCGAATTAGCCTACGGTACATATCCCATTGTGTTCGTAATGGGGGTAATACGCTATGGGCGACAGGCGGTGGGCCTCGTTTTGAGGTCGAAAATAAAAGTTGCTTTTAGGTGGAAAATAAAATAATTGAAAATTAATATTCTCTCTCCCACTCCTTTATTTCTCTCCCCCCCCCCCCCCCGTTATAATTCATTTTAAAGAAAAAAAAGAAAAAAAAACAAAAGAAGGAAATCGCGATGGAAGCCGCCACCCTCCCCCCTTCCTCCCCGTTCGCCGCCGCCTGGAAGGACTGCGCCCCCCCCCCCCCTAATCGCGCTGACGCAAGAAACCCCCCCCCCTCTGAAACCCCAATCCACCACCGCCCAGTCTCCGGCCAACGGAGGACCCCACCGCACATACGCCTGCCTCCGCCCTCCGCTCCTTCTCTCCCCTTGACCAGCGACTCCATTTTGCGAAGAAGAAGAAAGACGCAGTCGCTCCTCCCTCCAGTAGTCGTGCGCCTTGGTTCTTCAGCCAACACCAGTTCGCCCCTCCGTTCTGACCTGTAACAGCGAAGTTTCAGCGAGCTTCGAAATCAAATCCCTGGAGAATGTGAGTTCTCTAAAATTAAAATTCCAACAGTGAGTTTTTCTTAGTTTAGTTAATTTATATGAACGCATTGTTAATTTCAGAACTTTAGAATATATGTAAAGCAATGATTTTTATATTATAGAAAAGGCGATATTTTTAACCTTAAAAAGGCGGATTTTTAATGAATGAAAGACGATATTTTTAAAGGTGAAAAGATCGTATTTTTATTTGAATGAAGAAAGATTGGATTTTGATATAGAGGTGATGATAAAAATATAATCTTTATATTATAGAAAGGCTAAAAATCTAATTTTTATATAGTATAGACAATAAAAATTCGATCTTTATTATGTAGGAGATGTAAAAATATGATTTCTATATTTTTAAAATATTAAAAATTTAGTCTTTACTATATAGATGATGTAAAAATATGATTTTTGTTTATGTAGAGAAGTAAAAATATAATTTTTACATGATAGGAATATTAGAAATACCATCTCTATATGTGTAACAAAGAATAAAAATTTGATTTTTATATATTGAATAGTATAGTAAAAATTCGATTTTTATAAATTGAATAGCGAAGAAAAAAATTCGATTTTTATATATTGAATAACAAGGTAAAAATTCGATTTTTATATATTGAATAGCAAAGTAAAAATTCGATTTTTACATATGTAGTGGCTACAGCAACCAAGATGACAAAAATGCGATAACGATGAAGATTTCTATCAAAGAAGAGTCAAGATGATTGGATAGCTATTTGTGAGAATTTCTCACCTTTCAATTTCATTTTCTAGTTATATATATACTAGGATGCAGACGGTGCTTAGTAGCGCCCGACACAATCGTCCACAGACCATGGACTTGTTTGTTTGATTGCAAAAATTAGTTAGATTATTTGATTGAAATTGAATTGTTTGGTGAAATGGAATGGATTTGATTGATGTGTGAATGGCGTGGGCCATCACTAGACCGGGGATAAGGCTAGGCCTTGTCCCGTTTCTAGTATCGTGCCGTTATGCCGCCGAAATTTTCTAAAATAAGTTAGAAAAATAAAAATATCATTTTATTTGAAGAATGAACTGAATAGAAATTCATATGTTAAAATAAAGTGTTTTATCGTTAAAAAAATAATTTTTAACGTGAATGTGAATAAATAAATATTCATTTACAAACTGGACGGTTTGTTTATGTACACCTATTTGAATGACATTGATTGGGTCGATAAATTTTACACATCGCCCAACTGCACGAATAAAATCTGTGTTTGATTGTTTGAAACCCTACACGGGTGTTGGGATGAAATTTGAAGTTCACTCATCCTGATTGATTAAATATGTCGATCGATTGATTGACAGGCTGTTATAAGCGTTAGATATCTATATTTGATGCTTATACAGTGTAGTGCACTTTGTTTGATGGTTGATTATTTTTCAATGCTATTATATACATGTGTTGTATGAAAATCCATATAATTAACATTATATGGTGATTGATTGGGCCTCATTCCAATTTAGAAAATAAAGAATATTATAAAATAAAGGTTCATGTGTTGACTGTACTCATCCGTTGAGATTAGTCATGTGTTGAACGAAATATTTTAATAATAAAATTTACATCTTTATCAATATAAAATAATGGTTCATGTGTTGACTGTACTCCTCCGTTGAGATTAGTCATGTGTTGAACGAAATATTTGAAATAGAAATATTTGAATATAAAGCGATTTCGAAATGAATTGAATATAAAGCGATTTCGTAATGAATTGAATATAAAGTGATTTCGTAATGAATTGAATATAAAGTGATTTCGAAATGAATTGAATATAAAGTGATTTCGAAATGAATTGAATATAAAGTGATTTCGTAATGAATTGAATATAAAGTGATTTCGTAATGAATTGAATATAAAGTGATTTCGTAATGAATTGAATATAAAGTGATTTCGAAATGAATTGAATATAAAGTGATTTCGTAATGAATTGAATTGTAACAACCCGCAAAATCAGAACCAATTTAAAAATTTTATTTTAGAAAATTTTAATGAGTTTTGACAATATAAAATAATTTATTTAAATAATAATGATCACAAATTTGATTTAAATCGAAGTTAGAATGAATGATTTAATTTTAATTAACAAAAGAGTTAGAAATAGCGCGGTAGTTTGAAAAGTCAAACTTGAACTTTGACTGACCGTACAGGATGCAAAATTTAACGGATTTTAGTGAAACCAAAAATATTAGAATCTATTTAAAAATATCTTTCTAACGAATCTGAAAAATCGAAATTTCATAACGGAAATCAAAAGTTATGGCCAATTCAATTTTTAGAAAGGTCGTTGTAGAATATATAGGGCCCGAAAGGCTACTTTTCACATATATAGGAATTTGAACTCGAAACCACTTCCATTGAGTTCGGAATGACGTTTCTGCATTGAAAAACAGTAAACACTTATATATTGTGAGTTTCGAAAATTATTTGTTTAAAAATGTATTTTTAATATTAAATATATTGGCCTTAAAAATAGTCATTTTTCAAACGACCTCCGTTTTCGACGAAACCACTTTTGTTGGAACCGGAATGTCAAATTATTGCTAGGTTTCAATTTTCAGAATTTTTCGAATTAATATGTGAGCGTGGCGAAATAAAATGTGTTTTGACTATTTACAGTTAAATTTGAACGCCTTAAAAATAGCCATTTTTCAAACAGTCTCAGAATTCGACGAAAATAATTTTGTTGGATTCGTATCGTCATAAGAAAGCTAAAAATATTTTTTTTAGAATTTTCTGAGGTCGTATGTGGCCCCGGCATATTTAAATGTACGGTAGGAATTAAATAATTAATTTAATATTGTAATTTCAATTAAAACCGAAAATAAAACGTGTAGACATCAGAATTGGACATTGGGACATAGCCCATCGCGTTCGGAAGGCCTCAAAACGTTAAGATCGACAGTAAGCAGGCCCAAATCCGAGAAAGTTCAAAAATCCACTTTATTTCACGAAATTCGGAATTTAATATTAAAATAATATAAAAATCCGAAAACCCTAACCCTAACACTGTTCATGGCGGCCGCCGCCCAGAAAATTGAAGGCCAGAAATCACCGAACTTCAAACGCTAATATCTCCCAATCCGTTCGTCGAAAATTTATGTATGACCTACCAAATCGAAGAGAATTCAGAGACCTTTCAATCTATACGGCTATGATCATCATTAGGTTCACGGATTTCACGAATTTCGAGGCCAAAGTCGCTGCGGTTTTGGTGGATTTTGAGGTGATTGGGGAGGCCGAGCTTCAAGGGGTTGGTGGTGTAGGTTGCTCTCGGCATGGCGGTCGCGGTGGTGGTGTTGGATCGGCGAACGGAGCGCCATAGGGGGGTGCGCATGGAAGAAGCAACGGCGGCTTCATGGGTTGCGGCATGTAGATGACGACGTGAAGAAGAAGGTCCGAACTATTATTTTATTATTATTTTATTAATTTAAATATTTAAATTATCCGATGTTTAAAAATTCATAACTCTCTCATACGAGGTCCGTTTGACAAACCGTAAATTGCGCTGGACTCGTCTTTCCGAGCTCTTCGCGATGGCGCAGACCACACCTGATTCTGAGACAGTTGATTTTCAGCCAAAATTTGGGGTGAGAGTTCAAATTCTATTATTTATTTAATTATTAATTTATTTTCCCACATGAAAATAATTGTATGATGATGATGATTTAGTTCTGAAATGTTTTGGGTGTATGAATTATCGATTGTTGCTTGTGGTGTGCTTATTGTTCATGTTATGCTTAAATCCGTCTTTATATTGTATATGTTATTGAGTTTAAATTGCAGTTGGAAAATTAAATCTAAATTTAGATTTAAAACATATTTTATTCAAATCTAGACGTTCTAATTTATTTTATTTTAATGTCATTTTCATTCTTCTGAAATGTATAAAGAAATGGAACGACAAATAAAACTTTATTTTATTTGTTGATGTTACAATGAAATTTGAACGACAAATAGAATATTATTTTTATTTGTTTTGTTTACAATAGACTATGAACAACGAATAAAATATATTTCTTTTTGTTCGCCTTAAAGGTTAACTAACAAAGTCCTCATTTTTGGTTGCATAAAAAGAAAACAAAAACTCTCAATTTTGTTGCATTAAAAGTTAACAAACAAAAATTCATATTTTTGTCACCGAAGAAAAAAATGAAACGAGAACTGATATTTCTGTCATTGAATATAGATGAAACAAAAATCCATACTTTTTTTTCATTGGAAAAAAAAAAGAAAATGAAAAAAAAAGAAGAAGAAATTTTCCTTTTATTTGAATTGATGTGAAATATCAATTCAATGTTGATAAAAAGTTTGTGTTTTGTTTGCATTTCTCAAACAGAAATGTACGAAGGAATAAAAAGATTGTATTTTGTTTGCTTCCCTTGATGCGAACAAAATGACAAAATATAGATTTACATTTAAAATAAAAAGAATTATATTCTTCTTGCATTTCTCAATGCAAACAAAATGTTTGAATAAAAAGAGAATTATATTTTGTTTGCATCCCTTGACGCGAACAAAGTATTGAAATAAAGATTTACATTAAAATTTATATTTTTATTTGTGTTTTCAAGACACAAATGAACTTGAAACATACTTTTTATCTTTATTTTATTTATTTACATTTCATAATGTAAATATCACTTGAAAATAAAACTTACCTTTTTATTTATATTTTATAATGTAAATATGACCTGAAAACTAAAACTTATCTTATTATTTGCATATTATAATGCAAATGAGACTTGAAAACAAAACTTACATTTTTGTTAACATTTCATGATGTGAATATAACTTGATGATAAAGCTATTTTTATTATTTGCATACTATAATGAAAATAGAACTTGAAAATAAAATTTACATTTTTATATGTAATTAGAAAGGGGATTTGCAATAAAATATAAAATTACATTTTTATATGTAATTTATAATGGGATATATAATTGTAAAATAAAGTTTACATTTTTATATGTAGTAAGAAATTGAAAATTCGCATTGATAATAAGATAACACTTTTGTTAAGATATTGCAAAAGATAATTTTTGTCGCTTTTTCTTTTAGAAAAAAAAACATATTTTGTCACTCTTTTCTTTTTAACATGAAAAGGGTCATTTTGTCGCTTCTTCTTTTTAACATTAAAAGAACATTTTTATGTCATGTTTCTTTTTAGCATTAAAGGAAGCATCTTTGTTGTTTTCCTTTTAGTAATAAAAAGAACATTTTGCTTTCATTTCTTATGATAATATTTTATCGTCATTTTGAATGCGGTAAAAATAGAATTGTTAATGTTGAATATTTTATCGTCATTTTGAATGCGGTAAAAATAGAATTGTTAATGTTGAATATTTTATCGTCATTTTGAATGCGGTAAAAACAGAATTGTTAATGTTGAATATTTTATCGTCATTTTGAATGCGGTAAAAATAGAATTGTTAATGTTGAATATTTTATCGTCATTTTGAATGCGGTAAAATTAGAATTGTTAATGTTGAATATTTTATCGTCATTTTGAATGCGGTAAAAATAGAATTGTTAATGTTGAATATTTTATCGTCATTTTGGATGCGGTGAAAATAGAATGGTTAATGTTGTCATTTTTATCGACATTCTTGGTGCGATAAAAATAGACAATGTTAGTGATTCATTTTTATCGACATTTTTGGTGCGATAAAAATAGACAATGTTAGTGATTCATTTTATCGACATTTTTGGTGCGATAAAAATAGACAATGTTAGTGATTCATTTTTATCGGCATTTTTGATGCGATAAAAATAGCAATGATAATGTTACATTTTTATCATCATTTTAGATGCAATAAAAAGAATATATTTTTGTGTTACATTTTATTGTCTTTCTAGAGACAATAAAAAGAATAAAATTAAAGAATTACAATTTTATGTAAAATTGCTTTCATTGAAAAGAATAAATATAGAAGACGAGATTTTTGTTGTTAATAATAAACAATAAAAAAGGAAAATTACATTCAAAATGTAAGTTAGAATAGAAAGAACATTTTGTTAAGTAAAAATGTAAATTACAATAAAAAGTATAGAAATAAAGATCACATTTTTATTGACCGTTTATAGGCAATAAAAGGAATATAAATAAAAGAGACATTTTTATCACATCACCCAAGTGCACAAATTAGTTTATCATTTGCTTGATTGGTTGAAAACCCCACACGGGTGTTGGGATGAAAATTTACATACACTAATCCCAATATTAGTTGTATGTTGATCGTTAGATCGACGGGCTGTGATGAGCGTTATTATTTAATTTTAACGCTTACACAGTGGAAAATTACACTTTGGATGTAATGGATGACTTGATGATTGTACTGTTATTGTCATATATATGATGTGTGTGAAATCCATATAATCCAAATTATATGGTAAATGTTTTGAGTCGCATTTCGATTCAAGTGTTCTTTTAAATAAGACTATTTTTACATTAGAAATCCTTTTTATATAAAGTATATATATTTTAAAAAATATAGAATTTTAATTAGGTATATGTTAAAACAAGGAATATTTGTAGAAGATAAAGATTTGTAAAATAAAGAATACTTCTCATTTAGAATCTTTTATCTAAAGAATATTTTTATGATTATTTTAAAATATGTTTTTAAAGAGATTACTAGCATTTGCAATCATATTTTGTGATATGTAATAAATTGAGATGTGAAGTGGGTTTACCGTGGACGATGTTTTAAACGACATCTATCCTTTAATCCAATTTGCATTGAAATCATTATTTGGAACTTATAAATCTATTTTATAGAATTAAAAAGACATTTTCTATAAATCAAGTTTTTCAACTAATATATTAAATAGGAACTAAGTGGAAATTCTATTGGTAATAATTGAGATGGGCTTCTGTAAAAGAAGACCGATATTATATATGGAGTTTAAGAGGCTTTGCCGTTATTCCATTTATACTATTAGTCTGATACAGAAATCTATATCGATTATGTATTGATTGGATTTCTGTGGAATTCCATATTTTTAGAAATTGATTTATAGATTGTATTTTAAATATTTATCTTTGATAAAATTAATGAGAATCTTCAAAAACGAATATCTTATTAAAAGAATATTCTGAGTTGAGATGTGACGAAATGTGTGATTTTCCAACATTTGTTTAATCCCAAATTACGCAAGTTATTTAGAAAGACCGGGTTTAACCCATTCTGAATAATCAACACGACGATCAAGAGTCGAAGACGAAGACGATGATTGAAGACCGAAGATTTTCACATCGTTGGGATGATGATGACTAGTATCTTGAATTGGGATTGGCCTTCCAAGGCAAGGTATTTGGTAATGATCGTCCAAACGCATTTGGAGATCGACGGACACGATGTTTCGTTCAGACCCAGAACGAGCTTATAAATGGATAGCATGCCTGACATTGAAATTTATTTCATGTAATTAAATCGGTTTTTATTTAATATATAAATGCATGGTGGCGGAGGATTTATTCTCTTGCTTAACACCCTTTTGTATGTTAAATAATTACCGATCGCATGATATGAGTTGTTGATGTGGCACGCCAAGTTGCAATTGAACAAAGCTTATTGTTGCAAAGCAGAGCCTTGTATGATGATCAAAGCATAGTCTGGTATGGACATAGCTTTGTGTAATACGTTACTTCGCGAGCCTCACACCCCGGTTGAGTCTAAAACGGAGTAAGGGAACGCAGGGAGTGCGCACGTTTCTTTCTAGCTAGAAGTGGTGTCGGTGCTTAAACTGGCTGACATTTTACTTATGTGGTTGTTGGATTTGAGGTACCTCAGGTATATTGGTCGTATTGTGGCCAATCAGAGATCCGTTAGGATCGGGAAACGTGTGTTCAGGAATAACTAATCCAGTCCATTGCACCAGTTGGACAGAGTACCAACACGGGGACGGACCGGCCCTGCAGGATCCAAGGGTTGGACAGAGTACCAATCCTGGGGCATTGCTAGAGTGTCTCGAATCGGTAAGGAATTCGCTCCTAGCCTTGACTCAGATGGAAACCCAAATTTCCAATACGACATCACGCGGTTTTGATTGTATACCTATACATGGCGACATAGTGGGATGGGGCACTCATGCCGTCTAGGATTGATATATTTACTTTAATGTATTTCAAATTGGTTGCACACTATTATTATATACTACCGTGTTTATCGTATCAAGCATCTTTTGATCATTATAAGGTAAAACCCTATCCTCTGGTTTGCGTTGCATTGTGTGATGGGACTTGGGTCTTATAATGGTTTCATTTTTCTAAAAAGCATTGCGTTATTTTGACGATTTACTTTAGTCATGCACTGGCAATCCATAGGAGAAAACCCGTTCCGCGAAAGTGGCGTGGTCCTGTGATTAGCCTTATTATATTATATAGGTTAAGTAGAATTCTCACACCAGTCCCACGACTGACCTGTAGTTTGTTTCACTTTGAAACTCGGGTGCCCTCTTTCCACACGGGCAGTCGAGTAGCTTATTTGACAGATAGATAAAACAAGATCCTGGATTGAAGATTGAAGCTGTGGCCATAGTGTTGATAGCCTTCCACCGAGATTAGTTCCGCTGCAATGTATTCATTTATTGTAATTTATTCTTCCGCTGTAATTATTTTCCAATGCACTCTGATATGTATATTCTGTACTCTGATGTAACATTTATTATTGATGTTATGAAAGTCTGTGTTTTTGTTCTGATGTGTTGTATGCCCAAAGTTAAAGTATTCGTAGGTTTCCGCTTTTTGGATCAGACCTGTGTGGTTTATGGTCGATTCAAAGGGTGGGAATTTGCGGGTCTTTACAGTTGGTATCAGAGCTCAGGTTAGCTGAAATCTTTGGGGTACAACTCGTTAGAACTGAACGGAAGACTCATCAGAGATTGGATTAGTAATGTCCAATAAGAATACTCATTAGAGATAGGATCAGCAGTATCCTAGAATGAGTGAGCTCGTTAGAGATGGGGTTAGTAATGCCCTAGAACGAGTTAAGAGTTACGAATTCATAATTGACGTATTTTTGATATTTATAATCTATTCTTTGAAATATGATTTTTATAAATACAAAGTTATATATATTTTGAAAAGATAATTAACCATTAAAATTAAAATTGAGATAGTTAATTTTACAATTTTTAGCTACGTTCCTTTTCGAGGACGAAAAGTTTTTAAGTGGGGGCGATTGTAACAACCCGCAAAATCAGAACCAATTTAAAAATTTTATTTTAGAAAATTTTAATGAGTTTTGACAATATAAAATAATTTATTTAAATAATAATGATCACAAATTTGATTTAAATCGAAGTTAGAATGAATGATTTAATTTTAATTAACAAAAGAGTTAGAAATAGCGCGGTAGTTTGAAAAGTCAAACTTGAACTTTGACTGACCGTACAGGATGCAAAATTTAACGGATTTTAGTGAAACCAAAAATATTAGAATCTATTTAAAAATATCTTTCTAACGAATCTGAAAAATCGAAATTTCATAACGGAAATCAAAAGTTATGGCCAATTCAATTTTTAGAAAGGTCGTTGTAGAATATATAGGGCCCGAAAGGCTACTTTTCACATATATAGGAATTTGAACTCGAAACCACTTACATTGAGTTCGGAATGACGTTTCTGCATTGAAAAACAGTAAACACTTATATATTGTGAGTTTCGAAAATTATTTGTTTAAAAATGTATTTTTAATATTAAATATATTGGCCTTAAAAATAGTCATTTTTCAAACGACCTCCGTTTTCGACGAAACCACTTTTGTTGGAACCGGAATGTCAAATTATTGCTAGGTTTCAATTTTCAGAATTTTTCGAATTAATATGTGAGCGTGGCGAAATAAAATGTGTTTTGACTATTTACAGTTAAATTTGAACGCCTTAAAAATAGCTATTTTTCAAACAGTCTCAGAATTCGACGAAAATAATTTTGTTGGATTCGTATCGTCATAAGAAAGCTAAAAATATTTTTTTTAGAATTTTCTGAGGTCGTATGTGGCCCCGGCATATTTAAATGTACGGTAGGAATTAAATAATTAATTTAATATTGTAATTTCAATTAAAACCGAAAATAAAACGTGTAGACATCAGAATTGGACATTGGGACATAGCCCATCGCGTTCGGAAGGCCTCAAAACGTTAAGATCGACAGTAAGCAGGCCCAAATCCGAGAAAGTTCAAAAATCCACTTTATTTCACGAAATTCGGAATTTAATATTAAAATAATATAAAAATCCGAAAACCCTAACCCTAACACTGTTCATGGCGGCCGCCGCCCAGAAAATTGAAGGCCAGAAATCACCGAACTTCAAACGCTAATATCTCCCAATCCGTTCGTCGAAAATTTATGTATGACCTACCAAATCGAAGAGAATTCAGAGACCTTTCAATCTATACGGCTATGATCATCATTAGGTTCACGGATTTCACGAATTTCGAGGCCAAAGTCGCTGCGGTTTTGGTGGATTTTGAGGTGATTGGGGAGGCCGAGCTTCAAGGGGTTGGTGGTGTAGGTTGCTCTCGGCATGGCGGTCGCGGTGGTGGTGTTGGATCGGCGAACGGAGCGCCATAGGGGGGTGCGCATGGAAGAAGCAACGGCGGCTTCATGGGTTGCGGCATGTAGATGACGACGTGAAGAAGAAGGTCCGAACTATTATTTTATTATTATTTTATTAATTTAAATATTTAAATTATCCGATGTTTAAAAATTCATAACTCTCTCATACGAGGTCCGTTTGACAAACCGTAAATTGCGCTGGACTCGTCTTTCCGAGCTCTTCGCGATGGCGCAGACCACACCTGATTCTGAGACAGTTGATTTTCAGCCAAAATTTGGGGTGAGAGTTCAAATTCTATTATTTATTTAATTATTAATTTATTTTCCCACATGAAAATAATTGTATGATGATGATGATTTAGTTCTGAAATGTTTTGGGTGTATGAATTATCGATTGTTGCTTGTGGTGTGCTTATTGTTCATGTTATGCTTAAATCCGTCTTTATATTGTATATGTTATTGAGTTTAAATTGCAGTTGGAAAATTAAATCTAAATTTAGATTTAAAACATATTTTATTCAAATCTAGACGTTCTAATTTATTTTATTTTAATGTCATTTTCATTCTTCTGAAATGTATAAAGAAATGGAACGACAAATAAAACTTTATTTTATTTGTTGATGTTACAATGAAATTTGAACGACAAATAGAATATTATTTTTATTTGTTTTGTTTACAATAGACTATGAACAACGAATAAAATATATTTCTTTTTGTTCGCCTTAAAGGTTAACTAACAAAGTCCTCATTTTTGGTTGCATAAAAAGAAAACAAAAACTCTCAATTTTGTTGCATTAAAAGTTAACAAACAAAAATTCATATTTTTGTCACCGAAGAAAAAAATGAAACGAGAACTGATATTTCTGTCATTGAATATAGATGAAACAAAAATCCATACTTTTTTTTCATTGGAAAAAAAAAGAAAATGAAAAAAAAAGAAGAAGAAATTTTCCTTTTATTTGAATTGATGTGAAATATCAATTCAATGTTGATAAAAAGTTTGTGTTTTGTTTGCATTTCTCAAACAGAAATGTACGAAGGAATAAAAAGATTGTATTTTGTTTGCTTCCCTTGATGCGAACAAAATGACAAAATATAGATTTACATTTAAAATAAAAAGAATTATATTCTTCTTGCATTTCTCAATGCAAACAAAATGTTTGAATAAAAAGAGAATTATATTTTGTTTGCATCCCTTGACGCGAACAAAGTATTGAAATAAAGATTTACATTAAAATTTATATTTTTATTTGTGTTTTCAAGACACAAATGAACTTGAAACATACTTTTTATCTTTATTTTATTTATTTACATTTCATAATGTAAATATCACTTGAAAATAAAACTTACCTTTTTATTTATATTTTATAATGTAAATATGACCTGAAAACTAAAACTTATCTTATTATTTGCATATTATAATGCAAATGAGACTTGAAAACAAAACTTACATTTTTGTTAACATTTCATGATGTGAATATAACTTGATGATAAAGCTATTTTTATTATTTGCATACTATAATGAAAATAGAACTTGAAAATAAAATTTACATTTTTATATGTAATTAGAAAGGGGATTTGCAATAAAATATAAAATTACATTTTTATATGTAATTTATAATGGGATATATAATTGTAAAATAAAGTTTACATTTTTATATGTAGTAAGAAATTGAAAATTCGCATTGATAATAAGATAACACTTTTGTTAAGATATTGCAAAAGATAATTTTTGTCGCTTTTTCTTTTAGAAAAAAAAACATATTTTGTCACTCTTTTCTTTTTAACATGAAAAGGGTCATTTTGTCGCTTCTTCTTTTTAACATTAAAAGAACATTTTTATGTCATGTTTCTTTTTAGCATTAAAGGAAGCATCTTTGTTGTTTTCCTTTTAGTAATAAAAAGAACATTTTGCTTTCATTTCTTATGATAATATTTTATCGTCATTTTGAATGCGGTAAAAATAGAATTGTTAATGTTGAATATTTTATCGTCATTTTGAATGCGGTAAAAATAGAATTGTTAATGTTGAATATTTTATCGTCATTTTGAATGCGGTAAAAATAGAATTGTTAATGTTGAATATTTTATCGTCATTTTGAATGCGGTAAAATTAGAATTGTTAATGTTGAATATTTTATCGTCATTTTGAATGCGGTAAAAATAGAATTGTTAATGTTGAATATTTTATCGTCATTTTGAATGCGGTAAAATTAGAATTGTTAATGTTGAATATTTTATCGTCATTTTGAATGCGGTAAAAATAGAATTGTTAATGTTGAATATTTTATCGTCATTTTGGATGCGGTGAAAATAGAATGGTTAATGTTGTCATTTTTATCGACATTCTTGGTGCGATAAAAATAGACAATGTTAGTGATTCATTTTTATCGACATTTTTGGTGCGATAAAAATAGACAATGTTAGTGATTCATTTTATCGACATTTTTGGTGCGATAAAAATAGACAATGTTAGTGATTCATTTTTATCGGCATTTTTGATGCGATAAAAATAGCAATGATAATGTTACATTTTTATCATCATTTTAGATGCAATAAAAAGAATATATTTTTGTGTTACATTTTATTGTCTTTCTAGAGACAATAAAAAGAATAAAATTAAAGAATTACAATTTTATGTAAAATTGCTTTCATTGAAAAGAATAAATATAGAAGACGAGATTTTTGTTGTTAATAATAAACAATAAAAAAGGAAAATTACATTCAAAATGTAAGTTAGAATAGAAAGAACATTTTGTTAAGTAAAAATGTAAATTACAATAAAAAGTATAGAAATAAAGATCACATTTTTATTGACCGTTTATAGGCAATAAAAGGAATATAAATAAAAGAGACATTTTTATCACATCACCCAAGTGCACAAATTAGTTTATCATTTGCTTGATTGGTTGAAAACCCCACACGGGTGTTGGGATGAAAATTTACATACACTAATCCCAATATTAGTTGTATGTTGATCGTTAGATCGACGGGCTGTGATGAGCGTTATTATTTAATTTTAACGCTTACACAGTGGAAAATTACACTTTGGATGTAATGGATGACTTGATGATTGTACTGTTATTGTCATATATATGATGTGTGTGAAATCCATATAATCCAAATTATATGGTAAATGTTTTGAGTCGCATTTCGATTCAAGTGTTCTTTTAAATAAGACTATTTTTACATTAGAAATCCTTTTTATATAAAGTATATATATTTTAAAAAATATAGAATTTTAATTAGGTATATGTTAAAACAAGGAATATTTGTAGAAGATAAAGATTTGTAAAATAAAGAATACTTCTCATTTAGAATCTTTTATCTAAAGAATATTTTTATGATTATTTTAAAATATGTTTTTAAAGAGATTACTAGCATTTGCAATCATATTTTGTGATATGTAATAAATTGAGATGTGAAGTGGGTTTACCGTGGACGATGTTTTAAACGACATCTATCCTTTAATCCAATTTGCATTGAAATCATTATTTGGAACTTATAAATCTATTTTATAGAATTAAAAAGACATTTTCTATAAATCAAGTTTTTCAACTAATATATTAAATAGGAACTAAGTGGAAATTCTATTGGTAATAATTGAGATGGGCTTCTGTAAAAGAAGACCGATATTATATATGGAGTTTAAGAGGCTTTGCCGTTATTCCATTTATACTATTAGTCTGATACAGAAATCTATATCGATTATGTATTGATTGGATTTCTGTGGAATTCTATATTTTTAGAAATTGATTTATAGATTGTATTTTAAATATTTATCTTTGATAAAATTAATGAGAATCTTCAAAAACGAATATCTTATTAAAAGAATATTCTGAGTTGAGATGTGACGAAATGTGTGATTTTCCAACATTTGTTTAATCCCAAATTACGCAAGTTATTTAGAAAGACCGGGTTTAACCCATTCTGAATAATCAACACGACGATCAAGAGTCGAAGACGAAGACGATGATTGAAGACCGAAGATTTTCACATCGTTTGGATGATGATGACTAGTATCTTGAATTGGGATTGGCCTTCCAAGGCAAGGTATTTGGTAATGATCGTCCAAACGCATTTGGAGATCGACGGACACGATGTTTCGTTCAGACCCAGAACGAGCTTATAAATGGATAGCATGCCTGACATTGAAATTTATTTCATGTAATTAAATCGGTTTTTATTTAATATATAAATGCATGGTGGCGGAGGATTTATTCTCTTGCTTAACACCCTTTTGTATGTTAAATAATTACCGATCGCATGATATGAGTTGTTGATGTGGCACGCCAAGTTGCAATTGAACAAAGCTTATTGTTGCAAAGCAGAGCCTTGTATGATGATCAAAGCATAGTCTGGTATGGACATAGCTTTGTGTAATACGTTACTTCGCGAGCCTCACACCCCGGTTGAGTCTAAAACGGAGTAAGGGAACGCAGGGAGTGCGCATGTTTCTTTCTAGCTAGAAGTGGTGTCGGTGCTTAAACTGGCTGACATTTTACTTATGTGGTTGTTGGATTTGAGGTACCTCAGGTATATTGGTCGTATTGTGGCCAATCAGAGATCCGTTAGGATCGGGAAACGTGTGTTCAGGAATAACTAATCCAGTCCATTGCACCAGTTGGACAGAGTACCAACACGGGGACGGACCGGCCCTGCAGGATCCAAGGGTTGGACAGAGTACCAATCCTGGGGCATTGCTAGAGTGTCTCGAATCGGTAAGGAATTCGCTCCTAGCCTTGACTCAGATGGAAACCCAAATTTCCAATACGACATCACGCGGTTTTGATTGTATACCTATACATGGCGACATAGTGGGATGGGGCACTCATGCCGTCTAGGATTGATATATTTACTTTAATGTATTTCAAATTGGTTGCACACTATTATTATATACTACCGTGTTTATCGTATCAAGCATCTTTTGATCATTATAAGGTAAAACCCTATCCTCTGGTTTGCGTTGCATTGTGTGATGGGACTTGGGTCTTATAATGGTTTCATTTTTCTAAAAAGCATTGCGTTATTTTGACGATTTACTTTAGTCATGCACTGGCAATCCATAGGAGAAAACCCGTTCCGCGAAAGTGGCGTGGTCCTGTGATTAGCCTTATTATATTATATAGGTTAAGTAGAATTCTCACACCAGTCCCACGACTGACCTGTAGTTTGTTTCACTTTGCAAACTCGGGTGCCCTCTTTCCACACGGGCAGTCGAGTAGCTTATTTGACAGATAGATAAAACAAGATCCTGGATTGAAGATTGAAGCTGTGGCCATAGTGTTGATAGCCTTCCACCGAGATTAGTTCCGCTGCAATGTATTCATTTATTGTAATTTATTCTTCCGCTGTAATTATTTTCCAATGCACTCTGATATGTATATTCTGTACTCTGATGTAACATTTATTATTGATGTTATGAAAGTCTGTGTTTTTGTTCTGATGTGTTGTATGCTTCTATTTTAAATAATGGGGTTCTCGCTTGACTGTTTGGTGGCGAGCAGGAGACTCTTACCCCTACACATCCCAATGGGAAGATTGGGTTGGTTGTTGCAGTCGAGAGGCTGGCCGTAAAATCAGTTCTGAGGTATCACTGTATGTCACGGTGGGAGGTTAGCCCACTGCCTGATGGTTGCAAAGCCTAGGGCCGTTACAGTTGGTATCATAGCTGGTTAGAGAATGTGATAGGGGGTTCTCGCTTGACTGTTTGGTGGCGAGCAGGAGACTCTTACCCCTACACATCCCAATGGGAAGATTGGGTTGGTTGTTGCAGTCGAGAGGCTGGCCGTAAAATCAGTTCTGAGGTATCACTGTATGTCACGGTGGGAGGTTAGCCCACTGCCTGATGGTTGCAAAGCCTAGGGCCGTTACATGAATATAAAGTGATTTCGTAATGAATTGAATATAAAGTGTTTTCGTAATGAATTGAATATAAAGTGATTTCGTAATGAATTGTATATAAAGTGATTTCGTAATGAATTGAATATAAAGTGATTTCGAAATGAATTGAATATAAAGTGATTTCGTAATGAATTGAATATAAAGTGATTTCGTAATGAATTGAATATAAAGTGATTTCGTAATGAATTGAATATAAAGTGATTTCGTAATGAATTGAATATAAAGTGATTTCGAAATGAATTGAATATAAAGTGATTTCGTAATGAATTGAATATAAAGTGATTTCGTAATGAATTGAATATAAAGTGATTTCGTAATGAATTGAATATAAAGTGATTTCGTAATGAATTGAATATAAAGTGATTTCGTAATGAATTGAATATAAAGTGATTTCGTAATGAATTGAATATAAAGTGATTTCGAAATGAATTGAATATAAAGGGATTTCGAAATGAATTGAATATAAAGCGATTTCGAAATGAATTGAATATAAAGCGATTTCGAAATGAATTGAATATAAAGCGATTTCGAAATGAATTGAATATAAAGCGATTTCGAAATGAATTGAATATAAAGCGATTTCGAAATGAATTGAATATAAAACGATTTCAAATTAAATTGATTAGAAAACGAATTTGATTTCAATTGATTAGAAAACGAATTTGATTTAAATTGATTAGAAAACGAATTGGATTTAAGTCGAATAGAAAACCAATTTGAATTGAATCGAATAGAAAACCAATTTGAATTGAATCGAATAGAAAACCAATTTGAATTGAATCGAATAGAAAACGACTTTGAAATTGAATTGAATTGAAAACGAATTCAAATTGAATTGAAAGCGAATTGAAGTGAATTCAAATTGAATTGAAATTTGAATTGAATAGAAATGAATTTTAAAACGAATTTATAAGGAAGAATTCAATTTTGCTTTGGATTGAAATGGAAGTTGAAATTTTTTTTGAAACGAATTTAAAACTATCTATATAATTCGTTTTAAATAGTAATCGACGAAATATATATTATATATATTATATATATAATATAATGGCCTGAATAGAACGCGCCGCGCCGCTGCAGTTGGTATATTTCGACCATTTATTTCAAACGGACATTACGGGAGATCCGACCGTCAGATTCTCCTAAAACTGGAACCATTGGGTTCGTATCGAAAAGAGCTTTCTAACGAATATTTGAAATTTGAAATCTAACGGTTGTATTTGGAGATACGTCCAAATCAAGTTCGAAAAAGGTCGCTGTAAGTGCAGTTCGATGGCCGTTGATGGAAATCGACTGTACGGGCCTTGATAAAATTATTAAAAATAATAATAATTTGTGTAAAATCGTAAGAAATGATTTGGGAGAAATTGGGATGAAAAATTCCATATTTGAAAAGGTAAAAATTGTTTTTATCGAAATGAACTAGATTGAACTAAATTTAAAAACCGATTTATTTTTAAATAAATAAATTAGATTTAAAAAGGGGTTTTAAATAAATCGGAATTTCTAATATATTCGATTGGATTTGAAATGGGTTTATCGTGAACGGTGTTTTAAATAACACTAGTTCTTTAACCCGATAATAAATAGAATATGATTTGGGTTTGTCGTGAACTGTGTTTTAAATAACACCTAGTTCTTTAACCCAATAAAAGGAGTTTTAACGAATCTGCAATTAGATTGAAATGTAAATTTGTAATCTAAATTATCAAATTTAGAAAATGAGCGAGAATGGAGTATTACCAGTTTTGCTCCAAAGCGATAGTTAAATCTTTGATTAGATTTGAACGTGAAATGGTAATTAATTTTACCGATAACACCGTGGTGTTAAATATGGAGTATTACCAGTTTTGCTTCATGGGATGAATAGGTTGGGATTGGGAAATAAAATAAATAATTACTTCGGTGTGGTTCGCTAATCTCGACAAGTTTAGAAAACCATAATCTGGTTTGAAATGACATCCAAAGGAAGATTAAAGGATAAATTTGAAAGAATTTATCTTGGATAAAATTAATGGGAACCTTTCCCTAAAAATGTGAATTTGTGAATAAAAGAATATTCTGAATTGGAATGAGGCGTATGTTGTGTTTGTGTAACATTTGTTTTTAATATACGCGGGTTGTTCGGAAAGTCCGGGTTTATACCCATTCTGAATAACCGATTCGACGATAAGTCGAAGATGAAGACGGTGGTCGAAGACCGGAAGTCTTCACATCGTAGGGATAATTACTGACAATCCTGATTGGGCTGTACACCCAAGAGGATGGAAATAGTTGGTGGTCGTCCAGACGTACTTGGAGATGGATGGATATGCGAGGAAAGTGCCTCTGGTTTCGTTCAGACCCAGAACGGACTTGTAAATGGATTGTGTGTATGACATTGGATTTTATTCTGTGTTGATCGATTTCTATTAAATATACATATGTTTGGCGGCGGAGAATTTATTCTTTTGCTTAACGCCCTTCTCTGAGACGTACGAGCTCAGAGGTTGTATATCGATGGACATCAGTCGCATGGCATGAATTGCCTGTGTGGCACGCTAAGATGCAATGATCAAGGCTTCTGTTGAAAAGCAAAGTCTTGTGGTTGATGATCAAAGCACGGCCTTTATGGCGTAGCTTTGTGTATAACGTGAATTCGCGAGCCTCACACCTCGGTATGAGTTAAAAACGGGATACGGGCCATTGGGGGAACACGACGTTTCTTTCTAGCTTTGGTGGTGTCAGTGACTTACCAGCCCTGACATTTATATACTTTCCCCTTTGTGGTTGTTGGAATGAGGCGCCTCGATTATAGGTCTGTAAGGACCGGGAAACGTGTGTTCAGGAATTGCCAATCCTCTAACGTAAGTGAGGACCGGCCCAACCGATCCAAGTGGCTGCCCAGAGTGTGTAGTCCTGAGCATTTGCTAGAGTGTCTCGAAGCGGAGAGGAGCTTGCCCCTTGCCTCGACTCATGACGGAAATCCAATTTCCAATACGAGATATTTCGGCTTTATTTGTAGAGCCTAGTATGGCGACATAGTAGCATGGGATGCTATGCCGTCAATGATTTATATTTATGATTGAAATTGTTTTGACACTATACACTTATTATAGTATCAAATGATTTGTTTTAAACGTAGCAAGCATGTTTGGCTGTTATAAGGTAAAACCCTATCCTCCGGCTTGCGTTGCATTGTGTGATGGGACCTGGGTCTTATAATAGCTTCATTTTTCGAAAAATCATTGAGCTGTTTATTCAATGCACTGGCATTCTTAGGAGAAAATCCGTTCCGTGTTATACGGCGTGGTCCCTTGAATTACTCTCTTTTAAAGTAAAGTTTTAAATAACTGTTTTAGTTCTCACACCAGTCACATGACTGGCCTGGAGTTTATTGTTTTAACCTAAACTCTGGGTGCCCCTATTTTCCGCACGGGCAGCTAGTAGTTTTGCTTTTGCGGATTTATATTCACAGGATCCTGATTTACAGCTGGAACGATGCTCGGAAAGCTCTGTATCCGTGCATTACTTTCAGTTGTGTTTTATATTGTTTTTCCGCTGCTATGTAATTTATTGTAATCTCTAATATTTATCGAATGTAATTTATTCATTTATACTCTGTATATTCTTGTATCTGATGGAATTGTTGTAATAGCAATGAAATGTTCTTCCGTCTGCGTTCATTTGTGTGTTGTTCTCAAAGTATCCGCTCTTTCCTTCACGGGGAAGTAACGGGTTCTTACAAACTTTTTGGAGTCCTTCTCCCCCTCTTCAAATCAAGACCAACCTCACCTGCCCTCGTCGCTCCATCATCGAGATCCGTCGCCGGGAAGTTCAGCACTTCCAGTCGCCGCTCCTTCATCTAAGCACCGATCTGAACCCCACTTCCGGCGAACCTGCGCCTCTCCATCCTCTACAGCGTGGCGCCAACCGATCTTCGTATCGTGCAACGGTTTGGGTGCTAGATCGAAACCTAGTTTCGAACAAATTCAGAAGGTATAAGGCCTTTGTTTTTAAAACTGAAAATTATACTTTTAAGTGTTGCAAATCTTGAATTTCAAATAAAAATCGTATCTTTTTGCTATGTAGATGAAATTCGGTGAAATAGGAAACATCGGACTCGTGTGGACGTCTTCTACATTCTAGAAGAGACCGGATATTTTTCTGAGCCTTCTACAATATTTGGAGGAGTGGAACCCAACGTGAGATTTCTGATTTATAAACTATATGGAAACAATGATGTATAAATTATATAGTCGTTGTATGAGTTATATAAGCGTTGTACGCCTCATGTATAAGCGTTGTATTAGTTGTATGTTCGATGTATAAGTTATATATGCGTTGTAAAAATTATATATGCGTTGAAATGATATTGAAATGAATTGAAATGAAATCGAAATATATTTGTGTACATATATATATATATATACACACACACTCCCCTCGTCCACATACCATGGACGATATATATTGGTTGTGATATTGTTTGGATTATTGGTTGATGTGAAATTTGGTGAATATCATGAATGGTTAATTCGAAATGATTGATTGTGGTTGAAATCCCAATAGGATTAGTATATAGGAAAATTCGTCTGCGTACGAACTAGATATTGAAATCCCCATTGTCAAAAGCTGCGAGGCTTTAAGGTAGAGCGAGAAGCCGTACTAGGGACGGTGCCGGTTTTAACTACCCTACCGTTATGATGTCGAAATTTTCAATAATATTCACGTGTTAGAATTATTTTCATGTGTTGGAACTATATTCATGTGTTGAAACTATTTTCATGTGTTGAAACCATATTCACGTGTTGAAAAATATGCATGTATAGAATAAATTCAATAAACGATAAAAATAACATTTTTAACATAAGTATGAAATAGATAAAATTCATGTGTTGAGAAATTCATGTGTTGAGAAATTCATGTGTTGAATAGAAATTCATGTGTTGAATGACATTCATGTATTGAATAAATTCTTTAAAAGATAAAAATAACAGTTTTACCATTTATATAGACTATGTAAAATATTAGTGTTTTAAATAAATTGTTTTAACACCAAAAATAACATTTTTTACCTTATGCATGAACTATATAAATTAATCGTGTTTTGACATAAATTGTTTTACAATAAAAATCACATTTTTATTATATATATATGAATTGTTAAAAATAGTGATGTTTTGAAATAAATATCTGTTGGATAAAAATATCATTTTTACCAAATATACGAAATGAATATGGTTTCGAAATCGAAGAATGAATTATATTTATATATATATATAATTAAAATAAATCGAATAACGAAGCTGCAGTTCGTATTTTGAAACCGTGATTTCAAACGATTATTACGGGAGATCCAACCATCGGATTTTCCCGAAATCGAAACCGTTGGGTTCGCTTTGGAAATATCTTTCCAACGACACCAACTTTGCAAGAATCCAATGGTTGGATTGTCTGGAATGTTTAATTTAAATCTGAATGAAAACAGCGCCAGAATCGATTATATATATATATATATATATATATATATATATATATATGTAATTAAAATAAATCGAATAACGATGCTGCAGTTCGTATTTTGAAATCGTAACTTCAAACGATTGTATCGGGAGATCCAACCGTCGGATATTCCCAAAACTGGAACCGTTGGGATTTGTTTTGAAAGGATCTTTCCAATTATATAAAGTTTGTAAAGATCCAACAGTTGGATTTTCAGATATGTGTAAATCAAATTTGAAGAAAAATAGTGCCACGGCCGCGTTATGGCCTGAAGCGTCGTTTTTATAAATTGGCTATTTTAAATGAATAAAATTAGCGATAAAACGTGATAAAATATTATAAACGATATGGAATGGAAATAAACTGAATTTGCGCGGTTTATTGGATATTTGATGGTTGAATGTGTTTGACGTGAAAATTACATTAAAGAACAGAATTATTGATGTCGAATAATTTAACCATTGAAAGGAATTGATTTTAATTCTAAATATACGTGAATTATTAGAAAAGGCCGAGTTAATTCTCATTTCAAATAATCGATCGACGGTTAGAAGTCGAAGATATGAAGATGGTGCAAGACCGACGATCTTTACATCGAATGGATGGGTGCTACTGATGCTCACGATGGGAGTAGCTACCTTGAATTGGGCTAAAGTGGTAGACGTTCGGACGTACTTGTTGATTGTAAGGACGTGCAAGGTATAAGGTGCCTCCGGTTTCGTTCAAACCTAGAACGGTCTTGTAAATGGATGTGTGTCTGACGTTGTATATTGACAACGTGGCATGCAGAGATGATGTGATCAAAGCTTTTGTTGAAAAGCAGAGCTTTGTGGTTGATGATCAAAGCACGACTGTGAATAGCTAGCTTTGTGTTTAGCGTTGTTTCGCGAGCCTCACACCCCGGTATGAGCCAGAAACGGGAGAAGGACCTCAGGGAGAACATGCATTTCCTTCTAGCTAGGAGTGGTGCTTTGGGTTTTACACGCCCGGGTATTTTACTTATGTGGATGACGGAAAGCGAGGCCTCGGTTAGTTTGGTCTCTTCGGAGCTGATGATTTGGTCGGATATGACCAGTTGACGCCCCATAGGGCGGGGAAACGCAGTGTTCAGGCATTTTAATCCAAATCGAGTGGACCGGCCCTGACGATCCAAGGGCCCACCTGAGTATGTGTCCTGAGGGGCCGACTAGAGCGTCTCGAAGCGGTAAGGACGATCCCTTGCCTTGGTTCATGACGGAAATCCAATTTCCAAATAAGACATCATGTGGTTTTGATTGTATACCTATATATGGCGACATGATATATGGTACCCATGCCGTCTATGATTAATACTTATGATTGAAATTGTTTTTGAAACATATAAACAGTAGTAATAATATCAAATGCTTTTGTTTTATTCGTATCAAGCATATTTTGGCCATTATAAAGTAAAACTCTATCCTCCGGTTTGTGTTGCATTGTGTGATGGGAACTGAGTCTTATAATGGCTTCATTTTTTTATAAAAAGCATTGCGATGTTTAAAAGATTTACTTGTGTTAAAGCACCGACAATCCAATGGAGTAAACTCGTTCCGCGTTAGCGGCATGGTCATGTGATTGGCCATATTATAAAGTAAGTTAAGTAAATTTCTCATACCAGACCCATGACTGACTCGTAGTTTGTTTCACTTGCAAACTCGGGTGCCCCTTTTTCTACACGGGCAGCCTTGTATTCAGGTTTTAACAATCTCTTTCTGGATAGCTGGAGCTGAAGATGGATTCTATCATTTATTTCTTTTTATGTTGTTCAGCTCCTGTTGTACATATTATGTTTTGATTCCGTTGTAGACATTTTATGTAAAGCTGAACTGTATTTTGTACTAAGTATGATCCTGTATACTGTGTAACTCTGATGATTATGTGTATCCAATGTATTCTATTGTACATTATCTGGTGTATTTATTTGTTTCTGTTCTGCTGTTATCTGTTTGTGTGTTAAATTCCAAAGATTACCCTTGCCACCGTGGAACGGGGTTTGGGGTTGTCACAAAATCATTCTCATATTAGTCAAATCAAAATACGAAATAACCTCAGTGTCAAGGGTGCAGTAACTCAAGAGATGTTACAGGATTTTTTTTCCATCTCTCGAGGATCCGTTAAACTAATACGTACATAGTATAATACGCTATTATGATAGTGTCTATCCAGTAAAGTAAGTATCATAAAATAGCGTAAGAGGGATTACCATATTACCCTTACGCCATTTATAGGCATCAACAGTCTATACAGTACCGTAAATTCACCGTACTGGTGTTATCAGAGGGCACTCCATAGAAGGCAATGCTAAATCAAAATCGTATGGGGCTCGATATGGATCAATATGACAAGGCACTCGAGGCAATGCCCAGGGTAGGATTCTACCAATTGCACTCCCGGACCGGTGGTAACACATAGCAGCCACTACCGCCCACCTCGGATCACACTATCAAAATCATAAATGGGCCCAAATCATCATCATCATGTCATAGAATTAGGATCGAAGAAGTGTGTCCGATCAAAAGTGCTACCTCAATTAGTCACGGTATAGCTCATGTTTTAGTCATTTCAATTCTGACCCGAAGGTCAGGGCTATTTCGTCATCGTTCATCTCCTTCGATTCAATAATCGCCTCTAAGTCATCATACTAATTCTGGATACGTCATAACATTCACAGTTGTCAAAGTGGTATCGACACTGACAGAGAGTATGCCTTATGTCGACTCCGGTCTCTCTAACAACCAACGCTTATGTTTTCTACATCGGTTGGTTCTTTTACATTTCTCAAAGGTTCGTTTTCATATCAAATATCATATTTTGTTTCGAACCAAGCTATATATTCAAAAAGAATATAATTTCATATCATCATATCATAATCATTCCCAAACCGATTATATTCTAAACTAGAATATATTTCCATATCCATTCATTAAAATCATATAATATTTCAAAAAAAATCGATTTATATATTTCATATCAAAGTTTCAGTTATTCCAAATCGATTTACGTTTGAAATCCATTTATATTCCAATAGAATATATATTTCACAACAACTCATTTCAATCCCTCATGAGATACTTATATTCGAGTAGAATAAAATTCACATTCCATATTAAATTGGTTCAGAAATCACATCATAGTAAAAGAGGATATAACTTATCTCAACTCCGTTTGAACCACGGTTTAAACCCAACACTTTCCATTTGGAAGAATTTCCGATCATTTAATATAACTTGAAAATAGATATTTATAAATAAATAGAAATCTTTATCTAAAATACCTATATATATAGGATATAATAGCTAAAATAAAATAAGATAATTTTATAACACTATGTATATACTTAATTTAAAAGTTTTACTAATTAGTTTAAGTAATAAAATATAAGGAAAATTTAATTATAACAAAATAGTTTTGTAGGAAAAGATTTAAATAAATAAATTTTTGAAGGAAATAGTTGTTTGAAATCGAATAGTGAAAATAAATATAATAAAAATCCTTTAACCATAATCGTTCTTTTCCTCCGAACTTCAAACACTTGGATTTATACTCTAGTCTCAAATGAAGTTAACATAGTTCAATACCTTATTTCAAATGTCATTCAACCCAATCTTTAAATTTAGGGAAATTTAACCCATTTTCATTTTAGTTTAAAACAACCCAAGTATTCTCGATCCTCTTTTCCCCAAATTACATTGGGTCGAATTTATTATATTCAAATCTAAACCCTTAATTTGAAAATTTCAAATTATATTCAAATCCTACTTTAAGAATTCCCACTTCTTTTGGGAAAAATTCCTTAAACATTTCAAATAACATTCGCGATCCAGATCTTTCACAGAAACAAGTTTATCTAGTATCGGCTCATTTTCTTTAAATGAAATTTCTATCAAATAAAATCTCCAATTATTTGAAAATCATTTAACCAACCGATGTCTGTATATAATTATCTATCCAATGGCCAAGTGATATTATACTTAATTTCTCGATATTTCAGGGATGGATCTATCATTTCAATCCAAATCAGGGTCATAGAGATTTATCATTTCACTTTACGTTCTTAATTTATTTTCATCGATGAATCCCGGGTTTATTGGATGCCCGTAACATCAAGGTGAAAAAATTGGGATTCATCGTCAAACTCAACATGCAATATAATGTACTGAATATGAATCATTAGCAGTATCAATCAATTCAGTAATAAAAAATTCAACCAAACTTCCATCATAACCAGTTCATCCAATTAATCAGTATTAAACTGTAACAATCTGGAAAATCTTAGCCAATTTAAAATTTTAATTTGGCTATTTTAGTGGATTTTAGATATTTAAAATAAATTATTTCAAATAATAACGAAAAAAAGTTTGTTTGAATCGACATTTGAAAATAAATATAATTATTTTTAATTATAAACAAGGCCCGAAATGGCGTGGCAGTTTCGAAATTTGAATTCAAACTTTGACTGACTGTACCGGTTGCAAAATAAAGCGGATTTTAGTGATACCAAAAATATTTAAATCTGTTAGTGAAGATCTTTCTAACGAATCTGAAAAATCGAAGTTTCATAGCGGGAATCAAAAGTTATGGCCAAATGAATTTTCAGAAAGGTCGCTATAGAGAATATATAGCCCTTGAAAATAGACATTTTGCAAACGACCTCAGAATTCGACGAAACCACTTTTGTTGGATCCAGGATGTCAAATGATTGCTAAGTTTCAAATTTCATAATGTTTGAAGTTAATGTGTGAGCGTGGAGAATGAAAATGTGTTTGGTTGATTTCAATTAAATTGGATCGACCAGAAAATGGCCATTTTTCAAACGGTCTCAGAATTCGACGAAACTAGTTTTGTTGGGACCGTATCATCAAAATATAGCTAGATTTATTTTTCTGGAATTTTTGGGATCAATTTGTGGCCCCGACAAATTGAAATGTACGTTCAAATCAAATATTGAATGTTTTATATTTTAATTTGTAGGAAAACTGAATGTAACAGTCGAATTAGCTGACGAAACATATTCCATTGTGTTCGAAATGGGGGTATTTTGCTAGGGGCGACAGTCGTTGGGTTTGACTTGGAGTTAGTATGGAAAGAAGGGTATTTTTGGATTTTAAAATAAATAAAAATATAAAAAAAACCCTTGGGCCAACCACTTTCTTCCATCTCAGCATCTCTCTCCCCGTAACCTCTATATAGTGCACGGTGGAAATGGATCTTCCCCTTCTCTCTTCATTTCTGGCAAGTCCACGCATCGAAACCATATGCTTCTTTGGAGTTATTTGTAGAGCTTGAGGAGAGCTTCAAATCCATACCAGATAGAGAATTTATCGCTCAGTATTTTGGGTGAATCACCTCGCCAAAGTCGGCGACTTCAGACCGCCGCCGCTCATGCCTAAGACCACCGAAGTGGACCCCACTTGTGACGACCCGAACTTCCCCAGTAAGGAAAGCCCGGATACTTTGAGGACAAGCCATATCGGAACGCAGACAGAAGAACATTTCATTGTTAATTACAACAATTCATCAGATTACAAGAATATACAGAGTATAAACAAATAAAATACGTCCGATAAATATCAGAGATTGCAATATATTACATAGCAGCAGAAAATAATACAATACACAACTAGAAGTAATACACGGGTACCGAGCTTTTCGAGTATCGTTCCAGCTGTAAATCAGGATCCTGTGAATATAAATCTGCAAAACCAAAACTACTAGCTGCCCGTGTCAAAATAAGGGCACCCGGAGTTTAGGTCAAAACAATAAACTCCAGGTCAGTCATGTGAATGGTGTGAACTAAAACAGTTATTAATTTGATTTTTAAAGTTAGGTAAATCAAGGGACCACGCCGTATAACACGGAACGGGTTTTTACCCCGAGAATACCAGTGCATAAACAAACAGCGCAATGCTAAATAAAGAACAATGAATCTGTTATAAGACCCAGGTCCCATCACACAATGCAACGCAAGCCGGAGGATAGGGTTTTACCTTATAACAGCCAAAGAGTGCTTGATACGCGAAATTTTATCTTTTGATTCTTAATCAGACTCCAACCGTAAATTAGTAAGAGAACAGTTCCCTAAATATTAACCCCGAAGGCCGAAACCAACATCAGATCAATACCCAGGAGACCACCCATCTTAGCTCGTTTCTAGTTAGTTTTTGATTTTATATACAATCATAAATATCAATCATAGGCAACATGAGCGTCCCATGCCACTATGTCGCCATATATAAGTTACAAATCAAATCCTCAGTTTCGTATTGGAAATTGGATTTCCATCTGTGAATTGAGGCTAGGGATCGTCCTCTACCGATTCGAGAAAATCTAGCCCATGTCTCAGGAACAGCCGCAACTGCCCCATGGAGTGACAGGGCCGGTCCACTCGATGTGGATTATAGTGCCTGAACAATGCGTTTCCCCGCCCTTTGGGGCATAAATGATTCAACGAATGACTCCATCGGCTTCGCATAGTCACCGATATATCCGAGGCGCCTCGCAACAGCAACAACCACATATGTCAAACTCGTCAGGGCGTGTAAAACCACTGACTCCACTTTTAGCTAGAAGGAAACGCATGCCCACCCTGAGGTCCTCTCCCATTTCTGGTTCATAACCGGGGTGTGAGGCTCGCGAATCAACGTTACACAAAGCTATGCCACACAAGACGTGCTTTGATCATCATCCACAAGACTCTGCTTTTCAACAGAAGCCTTGATCATATTGCCACTTAGGCATGCCACACAGGCAATTCACTCCATGCGTTTGATATCCATCAATATATAACCTCTGAGCTCGTACGTCTCAGAGAAGGGCGTTAAGCAAGAGAATGAATTCTCCGCCGCCAAACAGATATATATTTAATAGAAATCAATCACACAGACTGAAATCCAATGTCAGACACACAGTCCATTTACAAGTTCGTTCTGGGTCTGTACGAAACTGGAGGCACCTAGTACCCCGCATTTCCATCGATCTCCAAGTACGTCTGGACGATCACCAACTGATTCCCTCCTCTTGGGTGTACGGCCCAATCAAGATCATCAGTAACCACCCAAACGACGTGAAGACCTCCGGTCTTTGACTTATCGTCGTATCAGTTATTCAGAATGGGACAAACCCGGTCTTTCCGAACAACTCGCGTATATAATAAACATGTGTTACACAAACACAACATACGCCTCATTCCAATTCATCAGTCACTAACCGTAAATTAGTAAGGGAACAATTCCCCAAATATTAACCCCGAAGGCCGAAACCAACATCAGATCAATACCCAAGAAACCATTCATCTTAACTAATCTTCAGTTAGTTGCTAAACTTCACATTCTTAGGGATAGGCTCCCATTAATTTATCAAAGATAAATTCCTCAAATTTATTCTTTAATCTTCTTTTGAATATCGATTCAACTAGTCGGGATTAACGATCCTTACCGAAGTAATCATTTGTTTTAATTTCCCAATCCCAACCTATTCATCCCATGAAGTAAAACTGGTCATACTTCATATCTAACACCACGGTGTTATCGGTAAATTCAATTACCATTTCACGTTTAAATCTAATTAAAGATTAAACTATCACCTGGAGCAAAACTGGTGATACTTCATTCTTGATCATTTCAATCTAATTAAAGATTCATTAAAACTCCACTTGGTTTTAATCTTTAACTGGATTAAAGAACCAATGTCATTTAAAACACGGTCCACGATAAACCCACATCACATTCCATTCTATTAGTCTCTAACCATAAATTAGTAAGAGAACAGTTCCCTAAATATTAACCCCGAAGGCCGAAACCAACATCAAAATATTCCAAAGACAATTTCGATTCAAATCCATTCCCATTCAATTATTTGAAATCCTGGTTACTTTTAAAAACCATTTCAAATTCAATTTATTTATTTCAAAACTAAATTGATTTTAATTCTAGTTCAAAACTAGTTCATTTCGATAAAAATCTACTTTTATCTTTTCAAATATGGAGTTTTTTTTCTTCTGAAATTGATTTCAACGGGTGGGGGAGGAAAAGGAAAGGGGGGCTATTATATAAATAATTTAATTAATTATTATTTTATTCTTAAGAGTTGACTTTTAATTTTGAACCCCAAACGAAACCCAACGACTGTCGTCCTTAGCTAATTACCTCCATTCCGAACACAATGGGATAGGTATCGTAGGCTGATTCGATCGTTACGACCAGTTTTCGTCAAAATCAAAATACAACTCTATATATTGAATTTGAACGCACATTTCAATTTACCGGGGCCACATACAAACTCTAAAAATTCCCGAAAAATATTTTCTAGCTTCGTATTGACGATACGGTCCTAACAAAACTAATTTCGTCAAATTCTGAGACCGTTTGAAAAATGGCCATTTTCCAGTTGATTAAAGGGTGCGTTTTTTACAGGTCCCTATTAAGTTTCAAAATATAAAAAAAACCCGGTGATAAAAAATTTATAAAATACATCCCTATTTTTGAAATTATGCTAAAAAAATTACTGATCTACCCTTATGCACCTAAAAAACTATCCAACAACCATTCGTCCTCATTTACTCAGTCCACCGCTCCTATAATCTCGCTCAAAAACCTAATCCTACAATTTTGGAAAACCGTCAATCATTCCAACAACGTTTTTTTTTTTAATGAAAAACTGGAAAATTAAATACAAATATTATGTAAAATTGCATACTTTTATGCAACTAAGTAAAATAATTGCATACATATATTAATATTATACAGAAAATAAATTATTACTTTTAAGCAGCAATGAAGTAGACGTGCATACATTAACATTATACAGAAATAAATTATTACTTGAATGTAGTGAGTACAATTTTTTTATTAAGATTTGATTTTTACGAAAAACTAGACAATTAGATACAAATGTTAATTAAAATTGCATACATGTATGCAAAAATGTGAAATAATTGCATACGTATACAGAACTGTACTGCATAATTGCTGAAACAAACGAAATGACAAAAAAATAAATACATATGATTATAACACGATGCATATATATACGCAAATAACAGAAATATGTGCATACTTACATGAAAAATTTCATAACATTTACATGTACTATATCAAAAAATTAGTACAGACCACATTTACATGTACTACATCAAAAATTTCAGAACATTTACAAAGCAGAGTTGATGGTCTTTTGAAGAACAAATAATTTTGTTAAGTCCCAGCTTATTGCGCAAACCACATCTAGTAGTCACTGTAGAAACAACTGCAGATTTCAATCATTTGGAAAAAGATGGACGACCAAGCTTTAACAACACGATATCACCAATATCCGCCGAAACACTGTTATCAAGAAAAGAAAATCAACATTAATAAGCTTAATGTGCAGTAACCTAAATTACAAAAACAACTTCAGATTAATATAAATACATGCGTACAATTCAGCAAAATAACAATAATTTCTGCATATTTAAATGCAAGTATTCTAGATATATGCATAGAAATATGAATATATTTGTAAAATAATATGTTTTTTCTAATTGTTTGATAAAAAAATGCATAAAGATATGCATATATTAAGAATAGATGCATACAAAAAACAGCTTCAGATTAATATAAATACATGCGTACAATTCAGAAAAATAACAATAATTTCTGCATATTTAAATGCAAGTATTTTAGATATATGCATAGAAATATGAATATATTTGTAAAATAATATGTTTTCTGATTGTTTGATAAAAAATGCATACAGATATGCATATATTAAGAATAGATGCATACTTGTCCGCAACTTTTTATAAGAAGTTCAGATCTTCGATTTCACGCCTGAGTTCAGATTTAAATGCGAGTAATTCTCTTCAGCCTTTGTGTATATTCAAGGGGTTAAAAGTTTCAGAATGGTTCAGAATTGTGGACCAATCACCTTGCTAACAAATACAGAACGAATCAGCAACAAATCACTCAGATCCAAATTCTTTTTGCACAAAAAGATGTAGGATGAGAGGGGGTAAACAAAAGGGGATCTAAAATTCTTAACAATAACCAATATTTGTTAAATCATAATCCAATAATTGATCAGATTCAACAGTTTTAACTTTGTAGCAAGATAAATAGATCTCTAGTGTCCCAACTAGTCATCTACCGGTGGTTATAACGCGTTGCTCCAAAATTTACGTGGATTCTAGGTTTCTAACATAATCAAACTTTGACGTGTAATTCAAAACTGTGGTTGGTCTTTTATGCTTGACCAAGAATCTTATAATCCAGAATAATCGGACTATTTTTGGTTAATAACGTACCTGAAACTCGTCCCTTGGATTAGCCGGAGCCAAGACAACGTCCCCATTTCTAACAGTCAGCGAGTAATTCTCTTCAGCCTTTGTGTATATTCTCACAGTGGGATTTCAGATCTTCGATTTCACGCCTGAGTTCTTCCTCGGTTTCACTTGCTTCTTCGCGGAATTTCTCTTGCTTCCTTTTCGCCTTTCCCTGCTAGAGTGATTCGTGAAAGAGGGAGATGCGTTTGCTGAGATGAGGAAGATGCTGTAGATGAGTAACAGATGAGGACGAGAGTTGCTGAGATGAGTGAAAGAGGGAGCCGCCGCCGCCATGAATTAGAAAATTAGGTTTCCATAAAAAATAAAAACCTAATACGTAACATATAGTGAAAAACACACCGTAAAAATCTTATGAGGGCATTTCCGGAAAAAAAAGCTGCGTTTTAAAAATAAGGATGAAATTTATATGTTTCAAAAGGGGAGGATGTGAGCCTAATTAACTTTAGTTTTAAGGATGTGAGACTAATTTTCACTTGATTAAAATCAACTGAAACTGGTCAAACGCGTTTTCCTTTACCACGCTCACATACTGATTCGGAAAATTACGAATTTTGAAACCTAGCAATAACCTGACATCACGGATCCAACAAAAGTGGTTTCGTCGAAAACCGAGGTCATTTGCAAAATGGCTATTTTTAAGGGCCGAAATTCCATAGCGACTATTCTGAATTTTCAACTGGACATAACTTTTGATCCCCGCTATGAAATTTTGATTTTTTGGATTCGTTGGAAAGATATTCTCAACTGGATTCTGATATTTTTGGTTTCGCTAAAATCCAGTTTATTTTGAATCCTATACATTCATTTGAATTTTGAAATCGAATTATCGAACTACCGCGCCATTTTCAATTCCTTTTATAATTATAAATAATTATTTATATTCTAACGTCGAGCTATATAAATATATACGTTCGAATTCATCCAAAATAAATTTCTCGTTGCTTTTATCTAAAATAATTCATTTTAAATATTCAAAATTCGCTTAATTCGCCAAAATAAAATTTTTAAATTGGCTCAGATTTCCGGGTTATTACAATCTCCCCCACTTAAAACTTTTCGTCCCCGAAAAGGAACGAAGCCGAAAGTTGTTTAACTAATCAACTCAACTTTCATTATTTTCGTTACGGCTTAAGTTCTTCAACTTTTCAGTTTCTAAGAACTTTTCAAATTTTCAAAAATTTGGCTAACACCCTAAATTTTCGAAAAATTTCGCCATAACCTCCCCTGCACCGGGGACTTCAGGATATTTCATATAGCCTCCCATGGCCTTCTTCAATCCAAAAAGAAAAAGAAACAGCCAATCGGCTCATAAAATCATCCAAACCCAAAGAAATACAATAAACATGTACCTATTTGTCGGGCAAACAATTTTATTCTTCTGCTCTAGCCTCCTTACTATGACCTGTTCAATGTAAGTACATGTATATGCATGCATTTTCAAACAATTTCCAATACAGTTCACTTTTTGGTACAATTTGGCTAAAGTTTCAACATTTAATTAATCAAACAATAATCAAACAACACAACCAGCAATCGATTAGTTGATTAGCTTTTCAAATTCATATTTTTGATATACGTAGAGAAAATCACGTTTTTGTGCCAAATCACAACAACAAGCCCTATCTAGTTTTGGTTCTCACACCAATCTACGGAAATATGTAGAAATCCCACTTTCGAAACTCGAACAAAAACACTGATGATGAGATCTCAATCATCAGTATCTTCTTCGGGCGACTACAGTGTGATACTATATCTATCGAATATATTTGAGGCTTTAATACACGTGGATCAGACGTATACTAAAATCTCTATATACTTGATTGTTAAAATTCAGTATAAAATAAATAATCAAATACGAATAATTGATTTAAATTTTCAAAACAAAACTTGTTTTTACTTTTAACAATATACTCTTCACACTCGTTCTAGGATACTACTGATCCTATTCCTAACGAGTCATTCCCGTTGGATATTACTAATCCAGTTTCTGATGAATTCTTTCGTTTGGTTCTAACGTGTCTTGTTCTCTGAGCTTTGTAAACCAAAGCTTTGATACCAACTGTGACGACCCGAACTTCCCCAGTAAGGAAAGCCCGGATACTTTGAGGACAAGCCACATCGGAACGTAGACAGAAGAACATTTCATTATTAATTACAATAATTCACCAGATTACAAGAATATACAGAGTATAAAAAAAAATACATCCGATAAATATCAGAGATTACAATACATTACATAGCAGCAGAAAATAATACAATACACAACTAGAAGTAATACACGGATACAGAGCATTCCGAGTATCGTTCCAGCTGTAAATCAGGATCATGTGAATATAAATCTGCAAAACCAAAACTACTAGCTGCCCGTGTCAAAATAAGGGCACCCAGAGTTTAAGTCAAAACAATAAACTCCAGGTCAGTCATGTGACCGGTGTGAGAAATAAAACAGTTGTTAATTTGATTTTTAAAGTTAGGTAAATCAAGGGACCACGCCGTATAACACGGAACGGGTTTTTATCCCAATAATACCAGTGCATAAACAAACAGCGCAATGTTAAATAAAGAACAATGAATCTGTTATAAGACCCAGGTCCCATCACACAATGCAACGCAAGCCGGAGGATAGGGTTTTACCTTATAATAGCCAAAGAATGCTTGATACGCGAAATTTTATCTTTTGATTCTTAATCAGACTCCAACCGTAAATTAGTAAGAGAAAAGTTCCCTAAATATTAACCCCGATGGCCGAAACCAACATCAGATCAATACCCAGGAAACCACCCATCTTAGCTCGTTTCTAGTTAGTTTCTGATTTTATATACAATCATAAATATCAATCATAGGCGACATGAGCGTCCCATGCCACTATGTCGCCATATATAAATTACAAATCAAATCCGCGGTTTCGTATTGGAAATTGGATTTCCATCTGTGAACTGAGGCTAGGGATCGTCCTCTACCGATTCGAGACAATCTAGCCCATGTCTCAGAAACAGCCGCAACTGCCCCATGGAGCGACAGGGCCGGTCCACTCGATGTGGATTATAGTGCCTGAACAATGCATTTCCCCGCCCTTTGGGGGCGTAAATGAGTCAACGAATGACTCCATCGGCTTCACATAGTCACCGATATATCCGAGGCGCCTCGCAACAGCAACAACCACATAAGTCAAACTCGTCAGGGCGTGTAAAACCACTGACGCCACTTTTAGCTAGAAGGAAGCGCATGCCCTCGTTGAGGTCCTCTCCCGTTTCTGGTTCACAACCATGGTGTGAGGCTCGCGAATCAACGTTACACAAAGCTATGCCACACAGGCCGTGCTATGATCATCAACCACAAGACTCTGCTTTTCAACAGAAGCCTTGATCATATTGCCACTTAGGCATGCCACACAGGCAATTCACTCCATGCGTTTGATATCCATCAATATATAACCTCTGAGCTCGTACGTCTCAGAGAAGGGCGTTAAGCAAGAGAATAAATTCTCCGCCGCCAAACCGATGTATATTTAATAGAAATCAATCACACAGACTAAAATCCAATGTCAGACAAGCAGTCCATTTACAAGTTCGTTCTGGGTCTGAACGAAACCGGAGGCAGCTAGTACCCCGCATTTCCATCGATCTCCAAGTACGTCTGGACGATCACCAACTGATTCCCTCCTCTTGGGTGTACGACCCAATCAAGATCATCAGTAACCACCCAAACGATGTGAAGACCTCCGGTCTTTGACTTATCGTCGTACCAGTTATTCAGAATGGGACAAACCCGGTCTTTCCGAACAACTCGCGTATATAATAAACATGTGTTACACAAACACAACATACGCCTCATTCCAATTCATCAGTCACTAACCGTAAATTAGTAAGGGAACAATTCCCCAAATATTAACCCCGAAGGCCGAAACCAACATCAGATCAATACCCAAGAAACCATTCATCTTAACTAATCTTCAGTTAGTTACTAAACTTCACATTCTTAGGGATAGGTTCCCATTAATTTATCAAAGATAAATTCCTCAAATTTATTCTTTAATCTTCTTTTGAATATCGATTCAACTAGTCGGGATTAACGATCCTTACCGAAGTAATCATTTGTTTTAATTTCCCAATCCCAACCTATTCATCCCATGAAGTAAAACTGGTCATACTTCATATCTAACACCACGGTGTTATCGGTAAATTCAATTACCATTTCACGTTTAAATCTAATTAAAGATTTAACTATCGCCTGGAGCAAAACTGGTGATACTCCATTCTCGATCATTTCAATCTAATTAAAGATTCATTAAAACTCCACTTGGTTTTAATCTTTAACTGGATTAAAGAACCAATGTCATTTAAAACACGGTTCACGATAAACCCACATCACATTCCATTCTATTAGTCTCTAACCGTAAATTAGTAAGAGAACAGTTCCCTAAATATTAACCCCGAAGGCCGAAACCAACATCAAAATATTCCAAAGACAATTTCGATTCAAATCCATTCCCATTCAATTATTTGAAATCCTGGTTACTTTTAAAAACCATTTCAAATTCAATTTATTTATTTCAAAACCAAATTGATTTTAATTCTAGTTCAAAACTAGTTCATTTCGATAAAAATCTATTTTTATCTTTTCAAATATGGAGTTTTTTTTCTTTTGAAATTGATTTCAACGGGTGGGGGAGGAAAAGGAAAGGGGGCCTATTATATAAATAATTTAATTAATTATTATTTTATTCTTAAGAGTTGACTTTTAATTTTGAACCCCAAACGAAACCCAACGACTGTCGTCCCTAGCTAATTACCCCCATTCCGAACACAATGGGATAGGTATCGCAGGCTGATTCGATCGTTACGACCAGTCTTCGTCAAAATAAAAATACAACTCTATATATTGAATTTGAACGCACATTTCAATTTACCGGGGCCACATACAAACTCTAAAAATTCCCGAAAAATATTTTCTAGCTTCGTATTGACGATACGGTCCTAACAAAACTAATTTCGTCAAATTCTGAGACCATTTGAAAAATGGCCATTTTCCAGTCGATTAAAATCAACTGATACTGGTCAAACGCGTTTTCCTTTACCACGCTCACATACTGATTCGGAAAATTACGAATTTTCAAACCTAGCAATAACCTGACATCACGGATCCAACAAAAGTGGTTTCGTCAAAAACCGAGGTCATTTGCAAAATGGCTATTTTTAAAGGCCGAAATTCCATAGCGACTATTCTGAATTTTCAACTGGACATAACTTTTGATCCCCGCTATGAAATTTTGATTTTTCGGATTCGTTGGAAAGATATTCTCAACTGGATTCTAATATTTTTGGTTTTGCTAAAATCCAGTTTATTTTGAATCCTATACATTCATTTGAATTTTGAAATCGAATTATCGAACTACCGCGCCATTTTCAATTCCTTTTATAATTATAAATAATTATTTATATTCTAACGTCGAGCTATATACATATATACGTTCGAATTCATCCAAAATAAATTTCTCGTTGCTTTTATCTAAAATAATTCATTTTAAATATTCAAAATTCGCTTAATTCGCCAAAATAAAATTTTTAAATTGGCTCAAATTTCCGGGTTATTACAATCTCCCCCACTTAAAACTTTTCGTCCCCGAAAAGGAACGAAGCCGAAAGTTGTTTAACTAATCAACTCAACTTTCATTATTTTCGTTACGGCTTAAGTTCTTCAACTTTTCAGTTTCTAAGAACTTTTCAAATTTTCAAAAATTTGGCTAACACCCTAAATTTTCGAAAAATTTCTCCATAACCTCCCCTGCACCGGGGACTTCAGGATATTTCATATAGCCTCCCATGGCCTTCTTCAATCCAAAAAGAAAAAGAAACAGCCAATCGGCTCATAAAATCATCCAAACCCAAAGAAATACAATAAACATGTACCTATTTGTCGGGCAAACAATTTTATTCTTCTGCTCTAGCCTCCTTGCTATGACCTGTTCAATGTAAGTACATGTATATGCATGCATTTTCAAACAATTTCCAATACAGTTCACTTTTTGGTACAATTTGGCTAAAGTTTCAACATTTAATTAATCAAACAATAATCAAACAACACAACCAGCAATCGATTAGTTGATTAGCTTTTCAAATTCATATTTTTGATATACGTAGAGAAAATCACGTTTTTGTGCCAAATCACAACAATAAGCCCTATCTAGTTTTGGTTCTCACACCAGTCTACGGAAATATGTAGAAATCCCACTTTCGAAACTCGAACAAAAACACTGATGATGAGATTTCAATCATCAGTATCTTCTTCGGGCGACTACAGTGTGATACTATATCTATCGAATATATTTGAGGCTTTAATACACGTGGATCAGACGTATACGAAAATCTCTATATACTTGATTGTTAAAATTCAATATAAAATAAATAATCAAATACGAATAATTGATTTAAATTTTCAAAACAAAACTTGTTTTTACTTTTAACAATATACTCTTCACACTCGTTCTAGGATACTACTGGTCCTATTCCTAACGAGTCTTTCCCGTTGGATATTACTAATCCAGTTTCTGATGAATTCTTTCGTTTGGTTCTAACGTGTCTTGTTCTCTGAGCTTTGTAAACCAAAGCTTTGATACCAACTGTGACGACCCGAACTTCCCCAGTAAGGAAAGCCCGGATACTTTGAGGACAAGCCACATCGGAACGTAGACAGAAGAACATTTCATTATTAATTACAATAATTCATCAGATTACAAGAATATACAGAGTATAAAAAAATAAAATACATCCGATAAATATCAGAGATTACAATACATTACATAGCAGCAGAAAATAATACAATACACAACTAGAAGTAATACACGGATACAGAGCTTTCCGAGTATCGTTCCAGCTGTAAATCAGGATCATGTGAATATAAATCTGCAAAACCAAAACTACTAGCCGCCCGTGTCAAAATAAGGGCACCCAGAGTTTAAGTCAAAACAATAAATTCCAGGTCAGTCATGTGACCGGTGTGAGAAATAAAACAGTTGTTAATTTGATTTTTAAAGTTAGGTAAATCAAGGGACCACGCCGTATAACACGGAACGGGTTTTTATCCCAATAATACCAGTGCATAAACAAACAGTGCAATGTTAAATAAAGAACAATGAATCTGTTATAAGACCCAGGTCCCATCACACAATGCAACGCAAGCCGGAGGATAGGGTTTTACCTTATAATAGCCAAAGAATGCTTGATACGCGAAATTTTATCTTTTGATTCTTAATCAGACTCCAACCGTAAATTAGTAAGAGAACAGTTCCCTAAACATTAACCCCGATGGCCGAAACCAACATCAGATCAATACCCAGGAAACCACCCATCTTAGCTCGTTTCTAGTTAGTTTCTGATTTTATATACAATCATAAATATCAATCATAGGCGACATGAGCGTCCCATGCCACTATGTCGCCATATATAAGTTACAAATCAAATCCGCAGTTTCGTATTGGAAATTGGATTTCCATCTGTGAACTGAGGCTAGGGATCGTCCTCTACCGATTCGAGACAATCTAGCCCATGTCTCAGAAACAGCCGCAGCTGCCCCATGGAGCGACAGGGCCGGTCCACTCGATGTGTATTATAGTGCCTGAACAATGCATTTCCCCGCCCTTTGGGGGCGTAAATGAGTCAACGAATGACTCCATCGGCTTCACATAGTCACTGATATATCCGAGGCGCCTCGCAACAGCAACAACCACATAAGTCAAACTCGTCAGGGCGTGTAAAACCACTGACGCCACTTTTAGCTAGAAGGAAACGCATGCCCTCCTTGAGGTCCTCTCCCGTTTCTGGTTCACAACCATGGTGTGAGGCTCGCGAATCAACGTTACACAAAGCTATGCCACACAGGCCGTGCTTTGATCATCAACCATAAGACTCTGCTTTTCAACAGAAGCCTTGATCATATTGCCACTTAGGCATGCCACACAGGCAATTCACTCCATGCGTTTGATATCCATCAATATATAACCTCTGAGCTCGTACGTCTTAGAGAAGGGCGTTAAGCAAGAGAATAAATTCTCCGCCGCCAAATAGATATATATTTAATAGAAATCAATCACACAGACTAAAATCCAATGTCAGACACACAGTCCATTTACAAGTTTGTTCTGAGTCTGAACGAAACCGGAGGCACCTAGTACCCCGCATTTCCATCGATCTCCAAGTACGTCTGGACGATCACCAACTGATTCCCTCCTCTTGGGTGTACGACCCATTCAAGATCATTAGTAACCACCCAAACAACGTGAAGACCTCCGGTCTTCGACCACCGTCTTCATCTTTGACTTATCGTCATATCAGTTATTCAGAATGGGATAAACCCGGTCTTTCCGAACAATTCGCGTATATAATAAACACGTGTTACACAAACACAACATACGCCTCATTCCAATTCATCAGTCACTAACCGTAAATTAGTAAGGGAACAATTCCCCAAATATTAACCCCGAAGGCCGAAACCAACATCAGATCAATACCCAAGAAACCATTCATCTTAACTAATCTTCAGTTAGTTGCTAAACTTCACATTCTTAGGGATAGGTTCCCATTAATTTATCAAAGATAAATTCCTCAAATTTATTCTTTAATCTTCTTTTGAATATCGATTCAACTAGTCGGGATTAACGATCCTTACCGAAGTAATCATTTGTTTTAATTTCCCAATCCCAACCTATTCATCCCATGAAGTAAAACTGGTCATACTTCATATCTAACACCACGGTGTTATCGGTAAATTCAATTACCATTTCACGTTTAAATCTAATTAAAGATTTAACTATCGCCTGGAGCAAAACTGGTGATACTCCATTCTCGATCATTTCAATCTAATTAAAGATTCATTAAAACTCCACTTGGTTTTAATCTTTAACTGGATTAAAGAACCAATGTCATTTAAAACACGGTTCACGATAAACCCACATCACATTCCATTCTATTAGTCTCTAACCGTAAATTAGTAAGAGAACAGTTCCCTAAATATTAACCCCGAAGGCCGAAACCAACATCAAAATATTCCAAAGACAATTTCGATTCAAATCCATTCCCATTCAATTATTGGAAATCCTGGTTACTTTTAAAAACCATTTCAAATTCAATTTATTTATTTCAAAACCAAATTGATTTTAATTCTAGTTCAAAACCAGTTCATTTCGATAAAAATCTATTTTTATCTTTTCAAATGTGGAGTTTTTTTTATTTTATTTTTCTAAAATTGATTTCAAAGGGGCAGGGAAGGAAAAGGAAAGGGGGCATGTTATATAAATAATTTAATTAATTATTATTTTATTCTTAAGAGGTGACTTTTAATTTTGAACCCCAAACGAAACCCAACGACTGTAGTCCCTAACTAATTACCCCCATTCCGAACACAATGGGATAGGTATCGCAGGCTGATTTGATAGTTACGACCAGTTTCCGTCAAAATCAAAATATAACTCTATATATTGAATTTGAACGCACATTTCAATTTACCGGGGCCACATACTAACTCTAAAAATTCCCGAAAAATATTTTCTAGCTTCGTATTAACGATACGGTCCTAAAAAAACTAATTTCGTCAAATTCTGAGAACGTTTGAAAAATGGCCATTTTCCAGTCGATTAAAATCAACTAAAACTAGTCAAACGCGTTTTCCTTTGCCACGCTCACATACTGATTCGGAAAATTACGAATTTTGAAACCTAGCAATAACCTGACATCACGGATCCAACAAAAGTGGTTTCGTCGAAAACCGAGGTCGTTTGCAAAATGGCTATTTTTAAGCCGAAATTCCATAGCGACTATTCTGAATTTTCAACTGGACATAACTTTTGATCCCCGCTATGAAATTTCGATTTTTCGGATTCGTTGGAAAGATATTCTCAATTGGATTCTAATATTTTTGGTTTCACTAAAATCCGGTTTATTTAGAATCCTGTACATTCATTTGAATTTTGAAATCGAATTATCGAACTACCGCGCCATTTTCAATTCCTTTTATAATTATAAATAATTATTTATATTCTAACGTCGAGCTATATAAATATATACGTTCGAATTCATTCAAAATAAATTTCTCGTTGCTTTTATCTAAAATAATTCATTTTAAATATTCAAAATTCGCTAAATTCGCCAAAATAAAAATTTTAAATTGGCTCAGATTTCCGGGTTATTACACCACTTCAGGCGCACGTGCGCCTCTCGAGGCTCGTCAACGTGGTGAAGTCGATTGCCTCATCTAGCTTCGGATTTGTAGAAAGATTCAACCCTAGTTTTGAAGATTTACAGAGAGGTAACGGCTGATGAAAATTTAAAAGGTTTTAAACATTTAAAAGCGTTGCGAAATAGGTTGATCTAATAAAAATCATATCTTTTTTCGTATGTGGTCGAAATCCAGTGAAACAAGAGACACCGGGACCGTGAGGACGTCTTCTACATTCTAGAAGAGACCGGATATTTTTCTGAGCCTTCTACAATTTTTGGTGGAGTGGAACCCAAGGTGAGATTTCTGAATTATAAACGATATGGAAAACAACGAAGTATAAATTATATAGTCGAAGTATGAGTTATATAAGCGTTGTACACCTCATGTATAAGCGTTGCATAAGTTGTATGTTCGATGTATAAGTTATATATGCGTTGTAAAAATGATATATGCATTGAAATAAATTGAAATGATATTGAAATGAAATCGAAATATAGTTATACACGTATATCTATCTATATATATATATATACATACTCCCCTCGTCCACAGACCATGGACGATATATATTGGTTGTGATATTGTTTGGATTATTGGTTGATGTGAAATTTGGTGAATATCATGAATGGTTGATTTGAAATGATTGATTGTGGTTGAAATCCCAATAGGATTAGTATATGGGAAAATTTGTCTGCGTATGAACTAGATATTGAAAATCCCCATTGTCAAAAGCTGCGAGGCTTTAAGGTAGAGCGAGGAACCATACTAGGAACGGTTCCGGTTTTAACTACCCTGCCGTTATGCTGCCGAAATTTTCTGAAATATTTCTGTGTTTGATTTAAATTCATGTGTTGATTAGAAATTCATGTGTTGAACGAATGTGTTGAAATAAAATTCATGTGTTGAATAGAAATTCATGTGTTGAATGAAGTTCATGTATTGAATAAATTCTTTGAAAAATAAAAATAACATCTTTATCATATATATAGACTATATAAAATATTAGTTGAAACACCCCACCTCCGTTAGAGTCACTCTCAAAGGGAATGCCCTAATTTTGGTGGAGGTTTATAAGTATAAGTCACAGATATACAAGACAGATATAAGAACACATATTTGTAAACAGCGGAAAAACAGCAACTTTTATTTCATAAAAGCAAATACGTGTTACAGCCACATCACCATGATTGTCTTACATCCTTTCCAAAAACATAACATAACACTTTCATAATCTGTCTTGATTACATTATTTAAAGAAGCATAAAAAAAACATAAATAAACTGCAAAAGCCCCATAGTGGTTGTCCAAAGCCATAGTTCAAGACGAAAAGGTCCAAGCAATACATTTTTCCTCTTCAAGCTGGATATGAAGGTTGGTCAAGCTGCAGTGTTCCCTCCCTGTGGACCTAGGGGGGGGGGGAAACGGAAGAAAAGAAGACGAAAGAAAAGTAGAGTCAGACATAAAGCCTCAGTAAGTCTAGGACTATTTTGTCTATGAATAAAGAACTGGGTATTATAAGCATAATCAAGAAGTGGGAAAGCACTATAAACTTAGTTAAGTTGTCTAGGGTCGAATATACTATCGTACCCCATATAAATCTCTGAACCCATATAAACTAGTTCCCAACTGGCACCCCATAGTCAGGGTGAAGTGATCCATTCTATGATGATCGGCTCCTACTCGCATAGTTACATGTGTCTTACGGCCCCCGATGTTGTAGTTACCTATGCTGGTCCCACCATGGGGTGTATCAAGTCCCATGGCGGCGGCCCGACACAATCCTAGAATGCACAGGTATTCTACTGGTGCCCAGTGCCTTATTTTTCTGCGCCGGGGTGTGTGCACGCCCGCACCCCGTTAGAACCTACACTGCTACACCACCGCCGTCGATTTGACCTCTTACAATCAGCCCAGTAATCGTGCCCCACCCTGCCCAGTTTCAGGGTATCATGATACACCTTATAGGGTTACTGCTAAAAAGGGTCCCCCGTTACTAGGTTTTCTATCTCTAGCCAACATGCTAAGTTGGTTAAGTGTTTTATAACCTAACCCCCAATCAGTCTGTTTAGTTTAGCATGTTCCATTTTGATTAAGTCTTTTAGTCCACTTAATCCTAACAATCCTGACTCAGCCTTAATTGTCTTATTAAAGCCTTGACCTCTCACATTAGACAGGTATTGTTGTGGCTGCCTGTTGCCGGTTGGTTCTGGGCAGTCTTACGCCACAACTCAGTCTAACCTCGGGTCCTTATTGGGCTTCATGTTTAACCTCCCACATTGGATAGGTATTGTTGTGACTACTGGACAGCCGGGCGGTTCCGGGCAGGTTTACATCACAACTCAATCCAACCTCGGGTTAAACACATCGTATGATCTACATTTACATATTTTGTCTTTCTTCTTTATTTTCTTATATGTAAATATTTGCGGCCCATTATTAAGCTAATGGTGTAAAGATTTACACCAATCATGGGCCCAACCCATACTTGAATTTGGGCCCCTTTACTTTATATTTTCATTTATTAATTAATTTGGCCCAAAGTTATTTACCCCCGTTTAATACGCTCGTTTATTATATATGTTGGGCTTAGGCTTTTAAGCCCAACTTAGCCACGTGAAAAGGGGAGGCTTAAAGCATGATTACATACACAAGAAGGGGAATGTGAACGCATGAACTTGCAACATAACGTTGGAACTACAAAATAGAAACTGGTGTACTTGCATAGTAGTAATGTATACTTTGGTCATAAAGCATAAGTGACATGAATCAAAGCATGTGAACTTGTAGTTGAGATAAGAATCTAAATTGGATATCATTATTGACACATAGTCTTAACTACAACATAAACCTATGTTTTTATTTAGGCATAATGTCAAACATAAGCAAATCATGTTCATAAGATTCCTACATGTTTACAAAGGGGTTTACTTTTGTTACTAATACAAAAGCATAGTTCAACTTGAATTATTCCAACTTATTCATGATTCTAAATCTATTCACCTAACCATGGCGCACATATACTTATGGCATAAATATTTCTAAACATGAAATCATGATTTTTACTTTAGTCATGCAAACTTGCAAATGGGATTTTGAATCTAACCTAGCTATGTACCACATATGTCATCATATAATTCTTGTTAACAATATAGACCTAACATGGTTTTCAATTATGCAAAATATCAATCATAGCCTAGTCATATTCATAAGTTTGCAAATAGGTTTTCTAGTACAAAAGCATGGCTTAATACATAGACCATGATGTCAAATTTTTCAACATAGTTTCATATGAACTATAATAACCCAAATTTGTTCCAATTACGCACAAAATGATTTTTGTACAAAAATACACATTATGATGGCATAGTAGCAAAACCCCAAACTTGCATGAATTTCAATTAAACAACTACATACATGTAGCTTCAACATGAATTACATATTTTGCGAATATCCGAACGTCATACTTGCATAAAACTACTGCAAACATGTAGTTTTTATAATGAACAACATAATTTGAGAATATCCAAACGTATACAATATTCCAAATCGATAAGAATCATAGTAACACACAAATATGAATTATTTATCACCACAAATCAAGTATACAAACCAACACAGTTATTTGTTCATACCAAAATAATACTCTACTTACAATTGTGTGGCGAATTCTCCAACTTAGGAATTTGGAGATGCGACTTCTTTTGACTTAGGCGTTGATTTGATTTGTCTTAGTTGCTTTATGCTTTAGAATTTGCCTCCTAATCTTCTTCTCAATTTGGTGGCTACTCCTAGTCGTTCCTCCGCAGCATGATGGCTTTGTTCTTATTTTTGAATGAATAGATTAGGTTGAGTCTAGGGTCATTTTTATAGAGTTTATGAACTGATTAGGACCATCGATGTTGCTTGGATTGATCGTAGCCATTCATTCGAAAGAGGGACCAATTAGAGCCTGCCACCTAGCCCTAATGACAAAGCATGCTTCTGAAAATCGACCAACACAGACTAGGCCAGCCAGGGTGGGCTGGGTTCGACCTGGCTCTGGACCAGGTTGACAGCCCTGTCGACAGCCCTGTCGACCTGGCTAGACCAGGTCGACAGCCCAGTCGACCTGGGTGCATTAGGCGGGATTTTTCCCGCCCTGGCCAATTGGGCCCGATTTTGAAATTTAAACTTGTTTTTCTGAGTTGTTTTATTATGTTCGAATTTTAAACTTAATTCAGGAACTTCCGAAGGCTATAACTTCTTCATACGGACTCCGTTTTTCGAAAACTCGGACTCTATTTCGCGTATTTTTCCGAGACGAACGCAATGGCGTATCCTGTTTCCCTTAGTTCTTTGATTTGAAATTAATTATACTTTAATTTGTAAATTTCACAGTTATAGAATGCACGGGGTGTTACATTCTCCCCCACTTAAAAGGATTTCGTCCCCGAAATCTTCAAGTTAGGAGGAATGTATATCCTAACATCCAATCATCCATCTACTCATCCATCAAACACGAGCATCCATTGTCCTTAAAAGACTTCTAATGCTTCATGATCATATGCGAAGTGTGTGTGTACATGTACTTATCTAATGCAAAATCAGGCGGTCTACTGATTCAGTTGACCTCCTTAATGCGAATTATGTAAGTGCCATGAATCCATTATGTATGCAAATTCTTCCTATTCATGATTCTACATGAGTGCACAATCATTCATACAAATGCAACATCCATATGATAACACATTAAAGTTCAACCATATACGAATGCAAACATATATGCATATGCAATATGAAGTGACTGAGCCGATCTAAAACCTAGATTGTGTGTGTATATGCAACCACGAGCAACCACTAGCAACCACTTGCAACCATCATCCATAACATGTTTCAATTACATGTTTTCATCCAAAAGGTTTCTACCTAAAAGATAAGGTCGAGGAAATATACCTAAAAAGATAAAAGCGCAACTTAAGGAAAAAGAAAGATCAAGGATGTACCCTCGAAAAGAAAAGGGTAGGCAGTGCGTATTCTAGCTTCAGTTTCCCAAGTCGCGTCTCCCTCGGCGTTGCTCCACTGAACTTTGACGAGTTTGACTTCGCATTTACGTAGCTTCTTCACTTCCGTTCCTAATATGCGGGTTGGAACTTTTCTTATGGTTGCTTCGCGTTCCACTTCGGCCTCTTCGAGGATATTTGGCTCTACCACTTCAGCAGACTCATGTAGACATTTTCGGAGATGTGAAACGTGAAAAACGTTGTGAACTCCAGCCAGTTTCTCAGGTAGCTCTAATCTATAGGCCATTTTCCCAATTTTCTCGATGATAGGGAATGGCCCTACGAACCTTGGTGCCAGTTTTCCTGTGGTTCCAAAACGAACAACGTTCCTTAGCGGAGATACCTTGAGAAAAACTCTGTCTCCAACCTCAAATTCAAGGTCGGTCCTTCTCTTGTCGGCATAGGACTTTTGTCTGTCTTGGGCCGTCTTCATCCTTCTTCGTATTAAGTCTACTTTCTCTGAAGTCTCTCGGATCATATCTGGTCCAAGTATGAGCTTATCAGTAGACTCCCACCAACAAGTGGGCGATCGGCACGGTCTTCCATATAAAGCTTCGAAAGGCGCCATTCCGATGGTTGCTTGATAGCTGTTGTTGTAGGCAAATTCCACCACAGGAAGGTGGTCTTCCCATGTCCCTCCGAAGTCAAGGACGCATAGTCTTAAAAGGTCCTCCAAAACTCTGTTCACTCTCTCCGTTTGGCCGTCGGTTTGGGGATGATAGGCTGTGCTCAAGCATAACTGTGTCCCTACTGCTTCTTGCAGACTCCGCCAAAACTCACTGGTGAAGATGGGGTCTCGGTCACTAACAATGCTAGATGGTATTCCATGGAGTCGAACGATTTCCTTGAGGTAAAGTGATGCTAGGGATGAGGCAGTTCTTTTACTTTTAACAGGTAAAAAGTGGGCGCTTTTAGTAAGCCTATCCACTATTACCCAAATGCTAGTGTTGCCTCTCCTAGACCTAGGCAGCCCATCGATGAAGTCCATTGAGATGCTATCCCACTTCCACTGCGGGACCTCCAGAGGATGTAGCAGTCCGCCAGGCTTTTTCTGTTCCGCCTTAACCTGTTGGCATACCATACACTTAGAAACGAATTCTGCCACGTCCTTTTTCATGCCGTTCCAGAAGAAAGTCCTTTTTATATCTTTGTACATTTTATCTCCGCCTGGGTGTATCGTCATCTTGGAGTGATGTGCTTCCTCGAGAACCTTCTTTACTAAATCTTTTGTCTGTGGGACGCATAGTCTTCCGTCTCGCCTTAGCAAACCCTTATCGTCGATGGAGTATCTGTTGAGGTGACTTGAAGTCTCACCCCTAATTAGCCTATCAATTGTTTCCACAAGCTGAGGGTCTTCGCGTTGTGCTGTCCCTACTGAATCCACTAAAGTTGGCCGTACTTCGAGAGATGCTAGCAAGCCTGGTACGAAATCGGAGGAGGGCCTAAAGTCGAAGCTGGCTATAAACTCTAGGCTTTGTCTTTCAACAAACAACGGGCTTAGGGTCAATTTCTTTCGGGTCAACGCGTCTGCCACTACGTTGCCTTTGCCCGGAGTGTAGGAGATTTCGAAATCGTACGAGGCAAGAAACTCCATCCATCTCTGTTGCCTCAAGTTAAGATCCTTCTGCGAGAAAAGATATTTCAACGATTTATGGTCAGTGTAAAGTTCGAACTTCTCACCTAGGAGATAGTGTCGCCAAGACTTGAGTGCAAAGACGATGGCGGCTAACTCAAGATCGTGGGTTGGGTAGTTCTTTTCGTGCACTTTCAACTGCCTCCCGCCATAAGCTACTACCCTTCCTTCTTGCATTAAGACGGCGCCTAGCCCTGTCCCACATGCATCCGTATAAACAGTGAACATCTTGCTCCCATCTGGCAGCGTCAAAACTGGGGCTGTTGTAAGAGCCCTTTTCAGTCGTTGGAAAGCAAACTCGCAATCCAAGTCCCAATTGAACACTAGATTCTTCTTAGTCAATTTCGTGAGCGGAGCTGAGATTTTCGCAAAATCCCTTATGAACTTTCGATAGAAACCTGCTAGTCCTAGAAAACTTCGGACCTCAGTTGCATTCCTTGGTGTCTTCCAATCCTGTACCGCCACTACCTTAGCAGGGTCCACGGCTAACCCTTGTTTGGATACTATGTGCCCAAGGAACCTCACCTCTTCTCTCCAAAAGTGGCATTTGGAGAATTTGGCTTTTAGTTGATGGACTCGCAAAGTTTCCATGATTGCCCTTAAGTGCTGAGCATGTTCCTCTTCACTCTTTGAAAAGATAAGGATATCATCTACGAAGACCACTACGAATTTGTTGAGGAAATCTCTAAATACCCTACTCATCAGGTCTACAAAGTAAGCAGGTGCATTTGTCAAGCCGAAAGGCATGACAAGCCATTCAAAGAAGCCGTCTGGGGTTCTGAACGTCGTTTTATCGATGCTATCTTCAGCCACCCTTAGCTGATGAAAACCAGTTGCTAAATCGAGCTGGGAGAAAACAGACGCTCCTACAAGCTGGTCAAATAAATTGTCAATTCTAGGGAGAGGGTGCCTATTCTTTTTCGTTAGCTTGTTGAGCTCCCTATAGTCAACAAATAGACGGAGTGAACCATCCGCCTTTGTAGCGAACACCACTGGAGCGCCCCATTCTGAAATGCTCCTCCTAATGAACCCCTTTTCTAGAAGCTCTTTAATCTGTTTACTGAGCTCTTTCCTTTCCCGTGGAGCCATGTGTCTAACGGGCAACGCAACGGGCTTTGCATTATCTACAAGATATATGCGGAAGTCTATTTCCCGCTTCGGAGGCAAGCCCTTCACCTCTTCGAAGACATCCGGATATTCCCGGACCACTCTAACTGATTGCAAATTTTCAACAGAGGCATCTAGCGATTCAAGATAACTAAGCATAACCTCATACGAGGGATTACAAGAAATTTCCAAATTATTTTCATAATTTGACAGTTATAACATTACTGGGCATGTTGCTAGTAACCAAATTGTTTTACATGTAGACTGGGCAAAAGTTTTGAAAACCTTTTGAATTTTTTTTTCAAAACCATTTACAAAGAAGCATTTTCCAAGAAAAAGTTTTTAAAGGCTATTCCCCAAAAGCCATTAGCACTATCCTTTGTTTCCTTGTTTGAATCTCTTTCCCTTTCTTTTCTCCATCTGTAGTCACTGTAGCTTTACCTGCGGCTAATCTTCTTTCTAGCTTCGTAGAGGGTTTTCCCGTATGATGGAGATAGTTTTCGTGAGGCTTGTTAACATGTTATATAGGATAGGTATGAGTGATAAGGATAAAGATAAGGCGGATGAGTCTTCCGGAGTGATTGAGCCAAGCATCCTTGAAGGCGTAAAAGTGGAAACATTGAGGCGAGTTCTGATTCGTGTCTTAGGAACGGAGATCTAGGAGCTAAGGAATCAAGAAGTCAAGCTAGTTAAAATACAGTGGGGTGAAGCCCTAGAAGACGCAACTTGGGAAATTTAAGAAAAGCTAAGCGCGCTATACCCATTTCTTTTTTGGGTACATTCTAGATCTATTTTTCCTATAGGTTTACATACATTTCTCTTGCTATCCATGTTTGTTTTGTTATCTCTTTGATCCTATCTTGAGAACCATAGGTAGAATCTTTTTGGATGTAAACATGTAATTGAAACATGTTATGATTGCGAAATGGTTGCAAGTGGTCGCAAGTGGTTGCTCGTGGATGCATGAATACACATTAGGCACTAGATCGGCTCAGGCACATTTACATATTGCATATGCATGAGTGTTTATTTTGGAAACTTGGTTGTGCTATCATTTGGTTGTTGCATATGATTGAATGTTTGAGCACTCATGTAGAAAATGTGAATTATAGTAGGAAAAATTTGCATACATATTGGATTCATTTCACTAAACATATTTTGCATTTAGAAGATCAGTCAGGCCTGATCATTAGCATTAGCTAAGGAACATATACACACACTTCGCATATGATCATAAAGCATTAGAAGTCTTTTAAGGACAATGGATGCTCGTGTTTGATGGATGAGTAGATGGATGTTTGGATGTTAGGATATACATTCCTCCTAACTTGAAGATTTCGGGGACGAAATCCTTTTAAGTGGGGGAGAATGTAACACCCCGTGTATTCTATAACAGTGAGATTCACAAATTAAAGTATAATTAATTTGAAATCAAAGAATTAAGGGAAACGGGTTACGCCATTGCATTCGCCTCGAAATTCTGCTTAAGATAGAGTCCGAGTTTACGCAAAACGGATAACGTGTGAAGAAGATATCTTTAATTTAAATATCGCAGCAAAATATGAAAAAAAAAGAATGGGAAACGAATAATGTTTAGCATTGTTCTAGGGTTTGTAAGCAAAAGACTTAGTAGCTCATTTGGTTGGAACACATGACTTGCATACAAGAGGTACAGAGTTCGATCCCCGCCAGCGCCTTATTTTTGTTTTAGGGGAATGGCTTAAAATAGCCTAGTGAGAACGCAGTTCAAAAAGTGGTTTAGTGTGAAAATGGGTAATTGGGAAGATAGAGAAAAAAAATGAATATATATATATAATATATATATACATATACGCATATATATATATATATATATATATATATATATATATATATATATATATATATGACGTGTACGCATCATGTAGCGTACGTTGCGCATTTTTGGTTGTCAAGGATGGTTTTTTTTTTCCTTTTTTTTGGCCTTCTCCAATTTTTTAATTATGACAAATTAAAGGTAAGAAAATATTTATTCATATATAAATAAATATTTATATATGGGTAATTAATAAGGTAAAGGGGAAAATGTATCTATTAAATACGTATTTACGTTTGAATTGGTGAACATTTAATACGCTGAGTCATTTCTGACTCATCGCTGAGTCAATGCTGAGTCATTTCTGACTCATGGCTGAGTCAATAGGATAACTCTATCCTGACTGAACGGCTATTGTTGAATCAAGCTCCACCGACGGTCTAAAACAACTCCTAAACATTATAAAAAGGACCTAAGACCTAGCCTAAATCATACTATTTCATTTTAGCCTCAGGCCGCCGCCATTAAACCTAGAGCTCTGAATTAAAAATATAAAGAATAAAATTATAGAAGATGGAGGACGATTCTTGAAGCCTACAACTAGAAGCTACAACAACTACGACGCTTTAGACAACGAATTCGAGACTAATTGATTTGGGATTTTTAATTGCTTCATATTGTAAGTTCTATGTTACTTTTTAGGCAAAAACGCTAAAACAATATGGACATGCGATGAATTGAAATCGAATTTATGAACTATTGCTAATCCATTGTTTATATTATTTATCGTTGAATTATAATTTGGGGATATTGCTATGGCAACGTTGCAAGTTAAACTTGTCATGATTTTGATGTTGTTATGAATCACTTGGGCTTAATTGTTTGGCAAGTTGGACTAATACATGTCCATGAAATCGCTATGTTTATTGAAATATTTATGTTGATTAAACCATGCCTATGATGCTAATTAGACCATGGCTATGAATATTGATGGAATTATGCCTGTGGTGTTATTATACCCATCATGATTTATGAAAAATAGGGTATTGCTAGGCTATGATGAAAAGTTGAAATTGTTATAATGTTAGATATGTTAAAAACGCTAAGTTGGAATCATTATGTCTATCATGTTAATTATGTTAAAAACGCTAAATTGGAATCATTATGTCTATCATGTTAATTATGTTAAAAACGCTAAATTGGGATCATTATGTCTATCATGTTAGTTGAGAATCATTATGTTAATAATGCTAAGTTGGAACCATTATGTTTATAATATTAGATGAGAATCATTATGATAAATTGGAATTATTATGTCTATGAGAATCATTATGTTAAAAATGCTAAATTGGAATCCACTATGCCCATTAGGATTACTATGCCTTTAATGTTTCATGTTTATAATAAAATTTTTATGATGCCGCAATGATTATTATGCCTATGATGCAAAGTTGAAAACATCATGTTAAATTAAGTTGGAATCATCACTATGCCAAGTTATCACCATACTAGTATTGCAACTATGTGATATGTTATAGCCTGTTTATTATGCAAGTAATGTTATAACTGTCACATATGCCTATCACATGTTTGGTATTATTCCCCTTTATCTCTTGAACTGTTTATACTGTTGAACGAAGTACGTTTATATACGTTGGGGATAAGATTGGGTAGAATAGGCAAAACTTGAATTAATTATAAGCATAAACTATGAAATTTGGCATAAGTAGAACATGAAATATGGCACGAAAAACTTGACTTGAACATGCCATAACTTGACTTTAAACATGCCTTAGTTGGGCACGAAGTTGACATATGAACATGATATCAAAATCTGATAAGAACATGGGCATGACTTTAGAAAACAAGAAAGTGCCCAACTCGAGGTTGGGTTGAGTTTGTAGTGTAAATCTGCCCGGAACCGCCCGGCAAATCCAGTTGCTACAAACAATAGGATCCAATGTGGGTAGTTGGTCACATCGCGCTTGAAACCCGAGGTTGGGTTGAGTTCGTAGTGTAAACCTGCCCGGAACCGCCCGGCAAATCCAGTGGCTACGAAGAACAGGATCCAATGTGAGTGGTTCGGTGCATTCACGAATCAATTAATGCCAAGTAGGGTTAAGTCATGAACATGAAAAGACAACTTAACCAACTTGAACACGATTTGAAGGGCTAAGTCATGAACTTGAAAACGACGACACTTAGCCAATTTGACATGACACTTAGGCGGATTAAGTCGCGAACTGAAATGACATGCTTAACCATCTTGACATGACTAGACTAGAAAAGGATTGAGTCACGAATTACATGACTTAATCTGTTAGGCGGGTTGGGTTACGAATTACATGACCTAATCTATTAGGCGAAACCCTAGACACGACCCCTTTCAGCAGTAACCCTCTAGATGTATCAAGGTACCCTGGGGCTAGGCCGGGTGGGGGCACGATTACTGGGCTGATTGTAAGAGGTGAACGGCGGCAGTGGGGTACGCCAGTGTAGGTTCGGCGGACTACGATCGTGCACGTATCCGGGGCAGACACTGGGTATCCGTAGATTTATCTGTGCATCTTGAATCGTGTCAGGGGTTGACACCTTAGGGCTGATACACCCGAAGGTGGACCCAGCACAGGTGACTACATTCGTGATTAGCCGTATGACACGGACACTTGACGAGCTAGAACTTGTAGGGAGCCGATCGACTAGATAATCGCTCCGTAGGACCCCGTACTTGGGTCAGACCCTGTTTCAGGGTCATTTCATGATATTGGGCCGTGGGATTTATTTCGTGATTAACTTGTGACACGGGCTTAGTATACTAGTGAAGTCGATGCAACGGATCTCGAACATGTGATGCTTTACTTGACTTGTCTTGACTTATCCTGATCACCTTAGTCTATCTTGTTCACCTTGACACTATTCTTAAGTCTAGTTCCAGTTCATACATGACAGGTTGTTTTAACCGTTTTTACACTGAAAGTCACTAGAACTTACTCAGTCTTTATGACTGACCCTTTTCCTTTCGCCTCTTTTTCTTTCGTTCCCCCCCCCAGGTTCTCAGGGAGGAATAACTAGCTCTTAGCTTGGATATCACTTGCTTTGGCTCAGCATGTACGGTTTGCTATGGCTGCTTCTTTTGACTGCACTTGGGGAATAAGCTGTTTTACTGTTTTTAAATTACTGCTTCTTTGGCTATTATTATAAGACAGTTGTAATGAGGTTACTTGAAATGTTTGTAAAAGACATGGTTTAATTTGGAATGAAATGAAGTTTTGTTTTGCTCAGAAATTCTTCCGCTGTTTACTTAATTATTTATTTATGTTCTGTCTTGTGATAATTCTGTGATGTTATCTCGATAATACCTCTCCAAAACTAGGGCATTCCCTTTGTGAGTGACCCTAGCGGAGGTGGGGTGTTACACTTGGTATCAGAGCCACCAAATTGAACACTGCAGTAACTAATAATTTACAAATAATCAGCCCAGTAATCGTGCCCCACCCTGCCTAGTTACTAACAATTTGACCTCTTACAATCAGCCCAGTAATCGTGCCCCACCCTGCCTAGTTTCAGGGTATCATGATACACCTTATAGGGTTACTGCTGAAAAGGGTCCCCCGTTACTAGGTTTTCTATCTCTAGCCAACATGCTAAGTTGGTTAAGTGTTTTATAACCTAACCCCCAATCAGTCTGTTTAGTTTAGCATGTTCCATTTTGATTAAGTATTTTAGTCCACTTAATCCTTACAATCCTGACACAGCCTTAATTGTCTTATTAAAGCCTTGACCTCTCACATTAGACAGGTATTGTTGTGGCTGCCTGTTGCCGGTTGGTTCCGGGCAGTCTTACGCCACAACTCAGTCTAACCTCGGGTCCTTATTGGGCTCCATGTTTAACCTCCCACATTGGATAGGTATTGTTGTGACTACTGGACAGCCGGGCGGTTCCGGGCAGGTTTACATCACAACTCAATCCAACCTCGGGTTAAACACATCGTATGATCTACATTTACATATTTTGTCTTTCTTCTTTATTTTCTTATATGTAAATATTTGCGGCCCATTATTAAGCTAATGGTGTAAAGATTTACACCAATCATGGGCCCAACCCATACTTGAATTTGGGCCCCTTTACTTTATATTTTCATTTATTAATTAATTTGGCCCAAAGTTATTTACCCCCGTTTAATACGCTCGTTTATTATATATGTTGGGCTTAGGCTTTTAAGCCCAACTTAGCCACGTGAAAAGGGGAGGCTTAAAGCATGATTACATACACAAGAAGGGGAATGTGAACGCATGAACTTGCAACATAACGTTGGAACTACAAAATAGAAACTGGTGTACTTGCATAGTAGTAATGTATACTTTGGTCATAAAGCATAAGTGACATGAATCAAAGCATGTAAACTTGTAGTTGAGATAAGAATCTAAATTGGATATCATTATTGACACATAGTCTTAACTACAACATAAACCTATGTTTTTATTTAGGCATAATGTCAAACATAAGCAAATCATGCTCATAAGATTCCTACATGTTTACAAAGGGGTTTACTTTTGTTACTAATACAAAAGCATAGTTCAACTTGAATTATTCCAACTTAATCATGATTCTAAATCTATTCACCTAACCATGGCGCACATATACTTATGGCATAAATATTTCTAAACATGAAATCATGATTTTTACTTTAGTCATGCAAACTTGCAAATGGGATTTTGAATCTAACCTAGCTATGTACCACATATGTCATCATATAATTCTTGTTAACAATATAGACCTAACATGGTTTTCAATTATGCAAAATATCAATCATAGCCTAGTCATATTCATAAGTTTGCAAATAGGTTTTCTAGTACAAAAGCATGGCTTAATACATAGACCATGATGTCAAATTTTTCAACATAGTTTCATATGAACTATAATAACCCAAATTTGTTCCAATTACGCACAAAATGATTTTTGTACAAAAATACACATTATGATGGCATAGTAGCAAAACCCCAAACTTGCATGAATTTCAATTAAACAACTACATACATGTAGCTTCAACATGAATTACATATTTTGCGAATATCCAAACGTCATACTTGCATAAAACTACCGCAAACATGTAGTTTTTATAATGAACAACATAATTTGAGAATATCAAAACGTATACAATATTCCAAATCGATAAGAATCATAGTAACGCACAAATATGAATTATTTATCACCACAAATCAAGTATACAAAACAACACAGTTATTTGTTCATACCAAAATAATACTCTACTTACAATTGTGTGGCGAATTCTCCAACTTAGGAATTTGGAGATGTGACTTCTTTTGACTTAGGCGTTGATTTGATTTGTCTTAGTTGCTTTATGCTTTAGAATTTGCCTCCTAATCTTCTTGTCAATTTGGTGGCTACTCCTAGTCGTTCCTCGTATAAAACACTTAACCAACTTAGCATGTTGGCTAGAGATAGAAAACCTAGTAACGGGGGACCCTATTCAGCAGTAACCCTATAAGGTGTATCATGATACCCTGAAACTAGGCAGGGTGGGGCACGATTACTGGGCTGATTGTAAGAGGTCAAATCGACGGCGGTGGTGTAGCAGTGTAGGTTCTAACGGGGTGCGGGCGAGCACACACCCCGGCGCAGAAAAATAAGGCACTGGGCACCAGTAGAATACCTGTGCATTCTAGGATTGTGTCGGGCCGCCGCCATGGGACTTGATACACCCCATGGTGGGACCAGCATAGGTAACTACAACATCGGGGGCCGTAAGACACATGTAACTATGCGAGTAGGAGCCGATCATCATAGAATGGATCACTTCACCCTGACTATGGGGTGCCAGTTGGGAACTAGTTTATATGGGTTCAGAGATTTATATGGGGTACGATAGTATATTCGACCCTAGACAACTTAACTAAGTTTATAGTGCTTTCCCACTTCTTGATTATACTTATCATACCCAGTTCTTTATTCATAGACAAAATAGTCCTAGACTTACTCAGGCTTTATGTCTGACTCTACTTTTCTTTCGTCTTCTTTTCTTCCGTTTCCCCCCCCCCCCCCCAGGTCCACAGGGAGGGAACACTGTAGCTTGACCAGCCTTCATATCCAGCTTGAAGAGGAAAAATGTATTGCTTGGACCTTTTCGTCTTGAACTATGGCTTTGGACAACCACTATGGGGCTTTTGCAGTTTATTTATGTTTTTTTATGCTTCTTTAAATAATGTAATCAAGACAGATTATGAAAGTGTTATGTTATGTTTTTGGAAAGGATGTAAGACAATCATGGTGATGTGGCTGTAACACGTATTTGCTTTTATGAAATAAAAGTTGTTGTTTTTCCGCTATTTACAAATATGTGTTCTTATATCTGTCTTGTATATCTGTGACTTATACTTATAAACCTCCACCAAAATTAGGGCATTCCCTTTGAGAGTGACTCTAACGGAGGTGGGGTGTTTCACTTGGTATCAGAGCATAGGTTTACCAGATAAGATAAAAAGTTTTGAAAAATTATTTTCAAAAAGGAAATTTAAAAAAACATAAATAAACTGCAAAAGCCCCATAGTGGTTGTCCAAAGCCATAGTTCAAGACGAAAAGGTCCAAGCAATACATTTTTCCTCTTCAAGCTGGATATGAAGGCTGGTCAAGCTGCAGTGTTCCCTCCCTGTGGACCTTGGGGGGGGGGGGGGGGGGAAACGGAAGAAAAGAAGACGAAAGAAAAGTAGAGTCAGACATAAAGCCTGAGTAAGTCTAGGACTATTTTGTCTATGAATAAAGAACTGGGTATGATAAGTATAATCAAGAAGTGGGAAAGCACTATAAACTTAGTTAAGTTGTCTAGGGTCGAATATACTATCGTACCCCATATAAATCTCTGAACCCATATAAACTAGTTCCCAACTGGCACCCCATAGTCAGGGTGAAGTGATCCATTCTATGATGATCGGCTCCTACTCGCATAGTTACATGTGTCTTACGGCCCCCGATGTTGTAGTTACCTATGCTGGTCCCACCATGGGGTGTATCAAGTCCCATGGCGGCGGCCCGACACAATCCTAGAATGCACAGGTATTCTACCGGTGCCCAGTGCCTTATTTTTCTGCGCCGGGGTGTGTGCACGCCCGCACCCCGTTAGAACCTACACTGCTACACCACCGCCGTCGATTTGACCTCTTACAATCAGCCCAGTAATCGTGCCCCACCCTGCCTAGTTTCAGGGTATCATGATACACCTTATAGGGTTACTGCTGAAAAGGGTCCCCCGTTACTAGGTTTTCTATCTCTAGCCAACATGCTAAGTTGGTTAAGTGTTTTATAACCTAACCCCCAATCAGTCTGTTTAGTTTAGCATGTTCCATTTTGATTAAGTCTTTTAGTCCACTTAATCCTAACAATCCTGACTCAGCCTTAATTGTCTTATTAAAGCCTTGACCTCTCACATTAGACAGGTATTGTTGTGGTTGCCTGTTGCCGGTTGGTTCCGGGCAGTCTTACGCCACAACTCAGTCTAACCTCGGGTCCTTATTGGGCTCCATGTTTAACCTCCCACATTGGATAGGTATTGTTGTGAATACTGGACAGCCGGGCGGTTCCGGGCAGGTTTACATCACAACTCAATCCAACCTCGAGTTAAACACATCGTATGATCTACATTTACATATTTTGTCTTTCTTCTTTATTTTCTTATATGTAAATATTTGCGGCCCATTATTAAGCTAATGGTGTAAAGATTTACACCAATCATGGGCCCAACCCATACTTGAATTTGGGCCCCTTTACTTTATATTTTCATTTATTAATTAATTTGGCCCAAAGTTATTTTACCCCGTTTAATACGCTCGTTTATTATATATGTTGGGCTTAGGCTTTTAAGCCCAACTTAGCCACGTGAAAAGGGGAGGCTTAAAGCATGATTACATACACAAGAAGGGGAATGTGAACGCATGAACTTGCAACATAACGTTGGAACTACAAAATAGAAACTGGTGTACTTGCATAGTAGTAATGTATACTTTGGTCATAAAGCATAAGTGACATGAATCAAAGCATGTAAACTTGTAGTTGAGATAAGAATCTAAATTGGATGTCATTATTGACACATAGTCTTAACTACAACATAAACCTATGTTTTTATTTAGGCATAATGTCAAACATAAGCAAATCATGTTCATAAGATTCCTACATGTTTACAAAGGGGTTTACTTTTGTTACTAATACAAAAGCATAGTTCAACTTGAATTATTCCAACTTAATCATGATTCTAAATCTATTCACCTAACCATGGCGCACATATACTTATGGCATAAATATTTCTAAACATGAAATCATGATTTTTACTTTAGTCATGCAAACTTGCAAATGGGATTTTGAATCTAACCTAGCTATGTACCACATATGTCATCATATAATTCTTGTTAACAATATAGACCTAACATGGTTTTCAATTATGCAAAATATCAATCATAGCCTAGTCATATTCATAAGTTTGCAAATAGGTTTTCTAGTACAAAAGCATGGCTTAATACATAGACCATGATGTCAAATTTTTCAACATAGTTTCATATGAACTATAATAACCCAAATTTGTTCCAATTACGCACAAAATGATTTTTTTACAAAAATACACATTATGATGGCATAGTAGCAAAACCCCAAACTTGCATGAATTTCAATTAAACAACTACATACATGTAGCTTCAACATGAATTACATATTTTGCGAATATCCAAACGTCATACTTGCATAAAACTACCGCAAACATGTAGTTTTTATAATGAACAACATAATTTGAGAATATCCAAACGTATACAATATTCCAAATCGATAAGAATCATAGTAATGCACAAATATGAATTATTTATCACCACAAATAAAGTATACAAACCAACACAGTTATTTGTTCATACCAAAATAATACTCTACTTACAATTGTGTGGCGAATTCTCCAACTTAGGAATTTGGAGATGCGACTTCTTTTGACTTAGGCGTTGATTTGATTTGTCTTAGTTGCTTTATGCTTTAGAATTTGCCTCCTAATCTTCTTCTCAATTTGGTGGCTACTCCTAGTCGTTCCTCCGCAGCATGATGGCTTTGTTCTTATTTTTGAATGAATAGATTAGGTTGAGTCTAGGGTCATTTTTTTAGAGTTTATGAACTGATTAGGACCATCGATGTTGCTTGGATTGATCGTAGCCATTCATTCGAAAGAGGGACCAATTAGAGCCTGCCACCTAGCCCTAATGACAAAGCATGCTTCTGAAAATCGACCAACATAGACTAGGCCAGCCAGGGTGGGCTGGGTTCGACCTGGCTCAGGACCAGGTCGACAGCCCTGTCGACAGCCCTGTCGACCTGGCTAGACCAGGTCGACAGCCCAGTCGACCTGGGTGCATTAGGCGGGATTTTTCCCGCCCTGGCCAATTGCGCCCGATTTTGAAATTTAAACTTGTTTTTCTGAGTTGTTTTATTCTGTTCGAATTTTAAACTTAATTCAGGAACTTCCGGAGGCTATAACTTTTTCATACGGACTCCGTTTTTCGAAAACTCGGACTCTATTTCGCGTATTTTTCCGAGACGAACGCAATGGCGTATCCTATTTCCCTTAGTTCTTTGATTTGAAATTAATTATACTTTAATTTGTAAATTTCACAGTTATAGAATGCACGGGGTGTTACATTAGTGTTTTAAATTGTTTTAACACCAAAAATAACATTTTTCCTTATGTATAAACTATATAAAATAATCGTGTTTTGAAATAAATTGTTTTACAATAAAAATCACATCTTTATGATATGTATAAATTATATAAAATAATCGTGTTTTGAAATAAATTGTTTTACAATAAAAATTACCTTTATTATGATATATGTGAACTGTTAAAAATAGTGGTGTGTGGAAATAAATAGCTGTTGGAAAAAAATATCGTTTTTATCAAATGTGTGAAATGAATATGGTTTTTGAAATCGAAGAAGGGATTATATATATATATATATATATATATAATTAAAATAAATCGAATAACGAAGCTGCAGTTCGTGTTTTGAAACCGTGATTTAAAACGATTAGTGCGGGAGATCCGACCATCGGATTTTCCCGAAACCGAAACCGTTGGGTTCGCTTTGGAAATATCTTTCCAACGACACCCACTTTGTGAAGATCCAACGGTGGGATTGTTTGAAATGTGTGAATCAAATCTAAAGAAAAACAAAGCCACGGCCGCGTTATGGCCTGAAGCGTCGTTTGAATGAATTGGCTATTTTTAAATGAATAAAAATAGCGACAAATCGTATAAAATATTATAACCAAAATGGAATGGAAATAAACTGAATTTGCCCGGTTTATTGGATATTTGATGGTTGAATGTGTTTGGCGTGAAAATTACAATTAAGAACAGAATTATTGATGTCGAATTATTTAACCATTGAAATGAATTGATTTAAATTCTAAATATACGTGAATTATTTGAAAAGACCGAGTTAAATCTCATTTCAAATAATTGATCGGCGATAAGAAGTTGATGATGAAGACGGTGGTTGAAGACCGGAGATCTTCACCTCGGTTGGACGATAACTGATGTCTTGATTGGGAGGCATCCCGAAATATAGATAATAAGTGGTGATCGTCCAGACGTACTTGGAGATCGATGGATATGCGAGGTATATGGTGCCTCCGGTTTCGTTCAGACCCAGAACGAACTTGTAAATGGACTGTGTGTCTGACATTGGATTTTGTTCTGTGCTGGTTGATCTCTATTAAATATATATCTGTTTGGCGACGGAGAATTTATTCTCTTGTTTAACGCCCTTCTCTGAGACGTACGAGCTCAGAGCTTATATATCGATAGAAATCAATCGCATGGAGTGAATTACTTGTGTGGCACGCCTAAGTGGCAAATGATCCGGGCTTTTGTTGGGAAGCAAAGTCTTGTGGTTGATGATCGAAGCACGGCCTGTGTGGCATAGCTTTGTGTATAACGTTGATTCGCGAGCCTCACACCTCGGTATGAACCAGAAACGGGAGAGGACCTCAGGGAGGACATGCATTTCCTCCTAGCTTGGGTGGTGTCGGTGACCTTCCATCCCTGACATTTATATTTTTTTCACCTGTGTGGTTGTTGCTGTTGCGAGGCGCCTCAGATATATAGGTGACTATGTGGAGCCGATGGAGTCATTTGGCTCCTTTACGCCCCAAAGGGCAGGGAAACGCAGTGTTCAGACATTTTAATCCACATCGGTGGACCGGCCCTGTCGCTCCAAGGGCTTCACTGAGTACTTGCCTGAGACATGGGCTAGATTGTCTCGAATTCGATAAGGACTATCTTTTGCCTTGGTTCATGGCGGAAATCCAATTTCTAAATACGACACCATGCGGTTTTGATTGCATACTTATATATGGCGACATAGTGGTATGGGGCATTAATGTCGTCTATGATTGATACTTATGATTTTAAATTGTTTTTGAAACATATAAACACTAGTAATAATATCATATGATTTGTTTTGCTCGTATCAAGCATATTTTGGCCATTATAAGGTAAAACTCTATCCTCCGGTTTGCGTTGCATTGTGTGATGGGAACTGAGTCTTATAATGGCTTCATTTTTATAAAAAGCATTGCGATGTTTAAAAGATTTACTTGTTGTAAAGCACTGGCAATCCAATGGAGTAAAACCGTTCCGCTAAAGTGGCGTGGTCTTGTGATTGGCTATATATTAAAGTAAGTTAAGTAGATTTTTCATACCAGTCCCATGACTGACTCGTAGTTTGTTTCACTTGCAAACTCGGGTGCCCCTTTTTCTACACGGGCAGCCTTGTATTCAGGTTTTAGCAGGCTCTTTCTGGATAGCTGGAGCTGAAGATGGATTCTATCATTTATCTGTTTTTATTTTGTTCAGCTCTTGTTGTACATATTATGTTTTGTTTTCCGCTGTAGACATTTATGTATAGCTAAATTGTATTTTGTACTAAGTATGATCCTGTATGCTGTGTAACTCGGATGATTATGTTTATCCAGTGTATTCTATTCTACATTATCTGGTGTATTTATTTATATCTATTCTGCTGTTATCTGTTTATGTGTTATATTCCAAAGATTACCCTTGTCACCGTCGTACGGGGTCCTGGGGTCGTCACAACGTGGTATCAGAGCTTTGGTTAAGCTTAGTTCTAGAATACAACATATTAACGAATTCGTCAGAGATAGAACTAGTAGAGTTCTAGGATGAATAACTCATTATAGATAGGATTAGTAATGTCCTAGTATGAGTATAGCAGAATCAGAATAACTCGTTAGAGATGGGGTCAGAAATGCCCTAGAACGAGTTGAGAGTTATATGTTTATAAATAACGTATTTGTGATTATATATATAGTCTGGTTTTAGAAATATGATATTTAAATATATAAAAGATATATATTTGAAAAGTTAATCAATAAATTGATTGTTGTTTGTGTTGTGTGATTGTGAATTTGATTAACCAAACTATTAGAATGATAATTAATTTAATCAATAAGAGAATGAATGGTAGAATTTATTCGATTAAATCACACATTGAACTGATTAGAGAATAGATAGAAATATATACATGTGCATTATATATGTGTGAACAGGTTATGGATAAACTGCTAAGTAGAGGAATAAAATTATTTGCCCGACAAATAGGTACATGTTTATTGTATTTCATGGGATTTGATGATTTTATGAGCCGACTGGCTAGCCGCTTGGCTTTTCCTTTTTCTTTTGGATTGGTGAGGGCCATGGGGGGCTATTTGAAATATCCCGAAGCTCCCCGTACAAAGGAGGTTATGGCGAAATTTTTCGAAAATTTAGGGTGTTAGCCAAATTTTTGAAGAATTTGAAAATTCTTAAAAACTGAAAAGTTGAAGAATGGAAGCTAGAATGAAAGTTGAGTTGGGTAATTAAACTACTTTCGACTTTGTTCCTTTTCGAGGACGAAAAGTTTTAACTGGGGGAGATTGTAACAACCCGGAAAATCTGAGCCAATTTAAAATTTTTAATTTGGCTATTTTAGTGGATTTTAGATATTTAAAATAACTTATTTTAAATAATAACGACGAAAAGTATGTTTGAATCGACGTTTGAAAATAAATATAATTATTTTTAATTATAAACAAGGCCTGAAATGGCGCGGCAGTTTTGATATTTGAATTCAAACTTTGACTGACTATACCGGTTGCAAAATACAGCGGATTTTAGTGAAACCAAAAATATTTAAATCTGTTAGTGAAGATCTTTCTAACGAATTTGAAAAATCGAAGTTTCATAGCGGGAATCAATAGTTATGGCCAAATGAATTTTCAGAAAGGTCACTATAGAGAAAATATAGCCCTTGAAAATAGACATTTTGCAAACGACCTCAGAATTCGACGAAACCACTTTTGTTGGATCTGGGATGTCAAATTATTCCTAGGTTTCAAATTTCATAATGTTTGAAGTTAATGTGTGAGCGTGGCGAAGGAAAATTTGTTTGGTTGATTTCAATTAAATTGGATCGACCAGAAAATGACCATTTTTCAAATGGTCTCAGAATTCGACGAAACTAGTTTTGTTGGGACCGTATCGTCAAAACATAGCTAAATTTATTTTTTTTGGAATTTTTGGGATCAGTTTGTTGCCCCTGCAAGTTGAAATGTACGTTCAAATTAAATATTGAATGTTTTATATTTTAATTTGAAGGAAAACTGACTGTAACAGTTGAATTGGCTGACGAAACATATTCCATTGTGTTTGGAATGGGGGTATTTAGCTAGGGGCGAAAGTCGTTGGGTTTGAATTTGAGTTAGTACGGAAAGAAGGGTATTTTTGGATTTTAAAATAAATAAAAATATAAAAAAAACCTTGGGCCAATGACTTTCTTCCTTCTTAGCTTCTCTCTCCCCGTAACCTCTATAGCGCGCACGGCGGAAAAGGATCTTCCCCTTCTCTCTTCATTTCTGGCAAATCCACGCATCGAAACCATATGCTTCTTTGGAGTTATTTGTAGAGCTCGAGGAGAGCTTCAAATCCATACCAGCTAGAGAATTTATCGCTCAGTATTTTGGGAGAATCACCTCGCCAAAGTCGGCGACTTCAGACTGCCGCCGCTCGCGCCTAGGACCACCGAAGTGGACCCCACTTCAGGCGCACGTGCGCCTCTCGAGGCTCGTCAACGCGGTGAAGTCTGATTGCCTCATCGTGCTTCGGAGTTGCAGAAAGATTCAACCCTAGTTTTGAAGATTTATAGAGAGGTAACTGCTGATGAAAATTTAAAAGGTTTTAAACATTTAAAAGCTTTGCGAAATAGGTTGATCTAATAAAAATCATATCCCTTTCGTTTGTGGTCGAAATCCAGTGAAACAAGAGACACCGGGACCGTGAGGACGTCTTCTACATTCTAGAAGAGACCGGATATTTTTCTGAGCCTTCTACAATTTTTGGTGGAGTGGAACCCAAGGTGAGATTTCTGAATTATAAACGATATGGAAAACAACGAAGTATAAATTATATAGTCGAAGTATGAGTTATATAAGCGTTGTACACCTCATGTATAAGCGTTGTATAAGTTGTATGTTCGATGTATAAGTTATATGTGCGATGTATAAGCTGTGAGGCTTTAAGGTAGAGCGAGGAACCGTACTAGGGACGGTGTCGGTTTTAACTACCCTGCCGTTATGCTGCCGAAATTTTCTGAAATATTTCTATGTTTGGTTTAAATTCATATGTTGAATAGAAATTCATGTGTTGAAAGAAAATTCATGTGTTGAAATAAAATTCATGTGTTGAATAAAAATTCATGTGTTGAATGAAGTTCATGTATTGAATAAATTCTTTGAAAAATAAAAATAACATCTTTATCATATATATAGACTATATAAAATATTAGTGTTTTAAATTGTTTTAACACCAAAAATAACATTTTTACCTTATGTATAAACTATATAAAATAATCGTGTTTTGAAATAAATTGTTTTACAATAAAAATCACATCTTTATGATATATATAAATTATATAAAATAATCGTGTTTTGAAATAAATTGTTTTACAATAAAAATTACCTTTTTTATGATATATGTGAAATGTTAAAAATAGTGGTGTGTGGAAATAAATAGTTGTTGGATAAAAATATCGTTTTTATCAAATGTGTGAAATGGATATGGTTTTTGAAATCGAAGAAGGGATTATATTTATATATATAAATATAATTAAAATAAATCGAATAACGAAGCTGCAGTTCGTGTTTTGAAACCGTGATTTCAAACGATTAGTGCGGGAGATCTGACCATCGGATTTTCCCGAAACCGAAACCGTTGGGTTCGCTTTTGGAAATATCTTTCCAACGACACCCACTTTGTGAAGATCCAATGGTTGAATTGTCTGGAATGTGTAAATCAAATCTGAAGAAAAACAGCGCTACGGCCGCGTTATGGCCTGAAGCGTCGTTTGAATGAATTGGCTATTTTTAAATGAATAAACATAGCGATAAATCGTATAAAATATTATAAACGAAATGGAATGGAAATAAATCGAATTTACCCAGTTTATTGGATACTTGATGGTTGAATGTGTTTGGTGTGAAAATTACAATTAAGAACAGAACTATTGATGTTGAATAATTTAACCATTGAAATGAATTGATTTAAATTCTAAATATACGTGAATTATTTGAAAAGGCCGAGTTAAATCTCATTTCAAATAATTGATCGGGGATAAGAAGTCGATGATGAAGACGGTGGTTGAAGACCAGAGATCTTCACCTCGGTTGGATGATAACTGATGTCTTGTTGGAAGGCATCCCGAAATATAGATAATAAGTGGTGATCGTCCAGACGTACTTGGAGATCGATGGATATGCGAGGTATATGGTGCCTCCGGTTTCGTTCAGACCCAGAACGAACTTGTAAATGGACTGTGTATCTGACATTGGATTTTGTTTTGTGCTGATTGATCTCTATTAAATATATATTTGTTTGGCGGTGGAGAATTTATTCTCTTGCTTAACGCCCTTCTGTGAGACGTACGAGCGCAGAGGTTATATATCGATAGAAATCAGTCGCATGGAGTGAATTGCCTGTGTGGCACGCCTAAGTGGCAAATGATCAGGGCTTTTATTGAAAAGAAAAGTCTTGTGGTTGATGATCAAAGCACGGCCTGTGTGGCATAGCTTTGTGTATAACGTTGATTCGCGAGCCTCACACCCCGGTATGAACCAGAAACGGGAGAGGACCTCAGGGAGGACATGCGTTTCCTTCTAGCTTGGGTGGTGCCAGTGACCTACCAGCCCTGGCATTTATATTATTTTCACCTGTGTGGTTGTTTCTGTTGCGAGGCACCTCAGATATATCGGTGACTATGTAGAGCCGATGGAGTCATTTGGCTCATTTACGCCCCAAAGGGCGGGGAAACGCAGTGTTCAGGCATTTTAATCCACATCGGTGGACCGGCCCTGTCGCTCCAAGGTCTTGACTGAGTACTTTCCTGAGACATGGGCTAGATTGTCTCGAATTCGGTAAGGACTATCTTTTGCCTTGGTTCATGACGGAAATCCAATTTCCAAATACGACACCGTGCGGTTTTGATTGTATACTTATATATGGCGACATAGTGGTATGGGGCATTAATGCCGTCTATGATTGATACTTACGATTTGAAATTGTTTTTGAAACATATAAACACTAGTAATAATATCAAATGATTTGTTTTGCTCGTATCAAGCATATTTTGGCCATTATAAGGTAAAACTCTATCCTCCGGTTTGCGTTGCATTGTGTGATGGGAACTGAGTCTTATAATGGCTTCATTTTTATAAAAAGCATTGCGATGTTTAAAAGATTTACTTGTTGTAAAGCACTGGCAATCCAATGGAGTAAACCCGTTCCGCGAAAGTGGCGTGGTCCTTTGATTGGCTATATATTAAAGTAAGTTAAGTAGATTTCTCATACCAGTCCCATGACTGACTCGTAGTTTGTTTCACTTGCAAACTCGGGTGGCCCTATTTCTATACGGGCAGCCTTGTACTCAGGTTTTAGCAGGCTCTTTCTGGATAGCTGGAGCTGAAGATGGATTCTACCATTTATCTCTTTTTATGTTGTTCAGCTCCTGTTGTACATATTATGTTTTGTTTTCCACTGTAGACATTTATGTATAGCTAAACTGTATTTTGTACTAAGTATGATCCTATATACTGTGTAACTCTGATGATTATGTTTTTCCAGTGTATTCTATTGTACATTATCTGGTGTATTTATTTATTTACGTTCTGCTGTTATCTGTTTATGTGTTATATTCCAAAGATTACCCTTGCCACCGTCGTACGGGGTCTTGGGGTCGTCACATAAATTGTTCACGGGTTTCCAAGGATCGGAATTTCCACTAGTAAATAAAATAGATTTAATAACTAATTATTGGCCTAAATTTTCCAGATTACCATACTTGCATGTCGGTTTTAAATCAACAAATCATCCATCATACATAACCATGCAACCAACTTATTTCACAAATTTAATTTAATAAATATGGGAATAATTCAGTATTTCGTAACTGAGAAAATCACTCACCTTTGGGTGCTAATTGGATCGGATGTCCAAAAGAAGCCCAAAATTTCACAGTCTCTAAACGCAGCCAAACCAATCTCAGATCGACCGCAATTCCGCCACGATCCTAACGCAACAAACCGCGCGTCAATCCGAGGTCGTATAAAGAAGTTATCCACGTTTTACCGTTTGAATTTTTGAGAATATATAAAATTAATAAAATAATCCCCACCCTCTTAGAACATGCCACGTCATCACCCTCAAGACCTTTCTTCCCGCTCCTCTTCTTTTTTTTTGCTACAGGAAAAAATTGAAACAACCCAATTTTTGCCGAACTTTGACCGACACTTGCTCCCTTCTCCGACCAAATTAGAACCGGTGACCACCTCCACATTCAAGCTCATCCCAAGCCGCATCCATCCAAGGTGTCGCAGACCCCTTTGGTTGACCGGAGCTCCTCCTTCGGCGAGATGAACGAAACGCCTTTTCACCCTTCAACGACTAATTTCCGGTGATACACTTAACGATTGAACAAAAGAGCACCACCACTGCACTCGTATGGATCTCCTCTTCAAAACCCATATCCCCGATTCTTCAGTTAGGGCCTAAATCAAAAACCCCTAATCTAACCCTTAGGGTTTTCGATTTCAGCACTTTGACCTTGAATTTCCGGCAACTCAGAGTATTGCATGTCGAAACGAATTACACCAGAGGCTTTGTATCGTTGAGAGCTTCGATTCGGTATATAATAAGCTAGGGTTTGTGAAGATTTGATTTTTTAGCTTGTATTTTATTTTAGATCTAGGGTTTTGAAAATTTCTCCAACCATGGAAAAAGGTTTTTTGATGGAGAAAACATAAGTAGGTTGAAAAAATGGCTGAAGGAATGATGAATGGGTTTTATTTATATAGCTATAGGAGGCTCAATATGATCAACACACAATTATCTTATTACACTGATTCTCTTTCACTTTTTCTCCCGTACGATCAAACGTTAAGTCGGATTGTAACGCAAATTGAAATCCTATCATAATTCACCGTTCCAGTTCCGATGAGACTGGTTTCGTCGAATTCCGAGACAGTTGCCATAACCGTTAAATTTCTCAGTTAATTAATTAATAAAATATTCAATTAACTGTTTTAATTCACTTTAAATATTAAAAAAATCCATCAAATCAAATTATAACTTGAATAAATTTTATAAATAAATTTCACAAATATTAAGCTCCTGAATTCAATTCTTGATGAATTTAAAAAAATATGAATTCTAAATAAAATTTAAATAACTCAATTCTGTTCAATTTCATTAATATTAAATTCAAATATTCAATTCATTATCAATATAACTAAATAAAATTTTGAATTTTGAATTCCTTTTAACTTAAATATTTTAAAATTCCATTTTAATCAAATTACAACTTAAATAAAGTTTATAAATTGATTTCAGAAATTCTAAGTTCACAAGTTTGGTTATTTAAATTTTTGATTTGAATTTCAATTATAATTCACAACTTAGAATTTTCCATTTCAAATTAAATTTAAATACTCAATACAAAATAAACATCTCAAATTTATTAAATTTATAAAATAAAATTTTCAAATTACAACCATCCTAAGGACAAACTAAATTAAAAATCTATTTGTACTCAATTCGACCAATCATCAACATTAAAAATCGACAAAATTTGATTTTTATCTATTTTTATTCCATTTTATTTATTTTAAATCGAAATTTAAATATACAGAAAATATGGGATGTTACAGAATAATTTCTGAATTATTATATTTGAGTGTGTTGATTGTTATTATAATCAAATGGAATCATGAAATATTGAAATGGTTATATAATTTGTATACAGATAATGTATACAAATGAGATAAACCAAGGTTAATTTCAAACCAGAATTGGAATTTAAATTCTGGGTGTTTAGATAATATTTTCTAAAATATTATAAAGTAATATAACGTTACTTTAAAGTATTTTTGAATAAGAATGGTTTAAATTGATTTTTAAAGGAATTAAGCATTGAAATCACTTCAGTGGCGAGAAAATAATTCTGATAATGGGTCGCGACATTATCGGTATTCATTTTCAAGTTTCTAGGTGACGGATTGCTACCATAGTAATTTGGGAATGAAAAAAATTGTTCGGAAAGGACAAGATGTTTTAGAAATTCAAATGTTTTGAATCGAGTTTATTATAAATATATGTATATATATATATATATGATTTCAAACTAATTTGAAATAAAACCCGAGAATTTTAAATTTACATCATTTACCTTGCATGTATTCAAACTCATGCATTGAAAAAACGACATTATTTACCTTGCAGCAACTGTGATTAAATTTACATCATTTGTGCTTTACTGATTGAGGAATTCAAATTGTTCTTTTAAAACTTATAGTCTTAAGATGATTAACCATTATTTTTGAAAACTCATAATAAATAAAGCTGAAAATTTAATTGGTGTGACCAAAACTCAAATGTTCATATAATCCAACTCAACAGCAAATATGTAGGCCAAAGATATTGATGCTAATATACATACAACTCTATAGGCTAATGTGTATATATATCAACCAATTACTGGTATGAAAGAAACGATGAATTTGAATTGAAAACATGCACACCCTGAACAAATTAAACATCAAAAAAAATTATTCTCTATTTAAATTAATTATGAAAAAGGTTAATAATATGGTATTGGTATGTGTGAACACACCAAGAATTAAGTTATTCTTACTGGTATGCCAATCACCAAAAATAGTCACCTTTATAGTCAACATCTATATCAGATTCCTATGTTTTTATAAATTTGGAAAATCAAAAAAATTAATTGAGCAAATTCATAACAGGCATCAGTAGATAACAATGCAAATGCGTAATTATAGAATATATTTTTAAACCTGAAAATGCAACATATAATCCTCTTATCTCCGCTTTTAAAGACACAATACAGGTATGCCTAATTAGAGTAAAACATAGGAACACTGTGCTAACAAATATACTAGAAGTAAACTATAGGATCACAATACAGGTATGACTAATTAGAGTAAACTATAAGAATTCAAGTATGAATGCTAACAAATGTATGTAATCACAATATAGTATATTAGTCTACTGACACATATATTTTACAAATATTTTTAATTCACAACTGCAAGCCAAAAAGTGCAAGTCAAAAGCTATAATATTATATCCAACTGCAAGTCAAAAGCAGGTGGATGAATTGGTGTAGGCTTCAAATCTTTATTAAAGGAATGGAGATAAATTAATAAGTCTAATAGAAAAACAGAGTACTGAACATAATGAAAGGGATAAATGGAAATTATACTTGCATAAGCACTTATTTGTAAATAATAATGGATTTTACCTATGACAGCCTGATGGAAGAGGAAGAAAGGTTCTTCGACGCCTATAGATGAACAGGGGTGCCAAATCTGAGCAAACGAAAGCTAAAAAATTTAGATTAGGTCAAACAAGCGAACAAAATAAAAATCGATAAAACATATCGATGACAAAGGAGAAAGGTTCATCCACGACCATAGGTGAAGACGGGTGGCAAATCTGAAAAAACAACTGTTGAAAAATAAAAATTATAGTAAGTTGTAGCAACGGAAGAACAAATAAACATGCGAAGTGGAAATGTAAAGGGATCTTACATACGACGTGTCTTGGAGCTAGAAGTAAGCTTCTTCGACGACCGGAGATGAGAAGAAGTGGCAGATCTAAACATAGGTGAGGAGGAGTGCCGGTCCTTGTAGTGGAAGTAGCATATGTGAGGCAAACCGAGAAATGAAGAGCGGTTGTGACCATGGTAGCAGATCCGAACACAAACGTCGGCAGATCTGAGAAGATGAAGTTAGTAAGCGTTGAGAGGTGTACGAATTGGGGGTGGAATGAAGCAGATGTGGAGTAGTCACGACATTTTTAGATCGGTTACGTTTGAGCGGCAGGGAAGAAGGCATGACGAAAAAAATGAAAACGTGAAGAACAGAGTGGACAGAGACGAGGAAAAAATGTGGAAACAAAAGAAATGTGTTGACCAACAGAAAGTGGTAGTGGGTAGTGGAACCGAAGACAATTTTGCCCTGCACTTTGAAAGTAGTTTTATAATTCAGTAGTGAAGTGATGTAAGGACTTTTCTGGAACAACATAAAAGCTTCACCACCCCTAAAAGTTTTTCTTTATTAGTAGAGATATATAGAGATAGCAAGTTTGGAGTGACACATATAAATATATCAATATAGCCAATCCTATTATGTTTACCATGATTTGAATTTCATTTTTATGTCCTACAGGTTATCTAAGAGACATGATTAATATCATGTAAACAAGAAAAACAAGATGACTCAATTATGATCATGAAATTATATATATATATATATATATGATAGTCCAAGTATATTTAGAGTATAATATATGAAAAAATAATTGCGACCTTTCCCACCCTTCCTGAAACCCTAGGGGAAAACGAAGAAGAAGGCAAAGGTGGCTGGCAGGAGATTGGTCGGAAAGGCAAGCAAACGTTTGTTGAAATCCTAAGACAGTCCCCTCGAGCTCCACCAAGGCAAAATAGGCCAAACCCTAGCCCATGGGCCGAAGCTTCAGATGTTAATTTCCAGATCTCAAGCGATCTACAATACTTTGAACCACTTCAGATGGGCGATGTTAAGTATCAGGTTATAGATGAGATTGATTATGCCGAATCAAATAAAATCTGGCAAAACTCAATCTTTGTGTACATGGCAGGTAAGAGACCTTATTTCTTGCATTTCAATGCTTATATCAAACGTGTGTGGAAACCCAAATGAGCATGGGATGTGTATCCCAGAGAAAATGGGTTCTTCCTAATCAAATTTCAATTGAATGAAGACTTTGAAAAGGTTTTGAAGGGAGGACCGTGGTTCATGGATAGTAAAATTATCTTTATGCGAAAATGGAAAGCTGATTTCAATTTTGAAAAAGCCATGTTGAGTTCATATCCAATTTGGGTGAAATTCCCAAATCTGAATCTCGCATTGTGGAACAAAAGATGCATTAGTAAGCTAGCCAGTATCATTGGAAAACTGGTAGAAATTGATGAAAATACAAGGCAAGTGAAGAAAATCAGTTATGCAAAAGTGCTAGTTGAAATTAATGCTGATTCTGAACTTCCTAACTTTATCAAGGCCTATGACAAAAATGATAACACATATGACCAGGCAGTAGAATACGAGTTTGTCCCTCCCAAATGCTTAACTTGAAAATGTTTTGGGCATTCAGTTACATACTGTACATCAAAATAGACTGAGGAAATTTGGGTTAGGAAAACAATAACTACTGAAGCAAGCACGTCCAAAAAACCAGCTTCGCCAAAAAGTGTTGTACAACCTGAAGCTGGTGCAGCTACCACTACAGCTAGTCCTATTCAGTACCTCCTCTACCGAATGAGGAGGACTCTGGATCATCTGAAGCATCTCATAAAGATCCAAATCAAAGTCTGGCACAGGTTTAGGCAGTGGTGGTCGACTCATGTCCAGATGATCAGAATGTGGCGTCCACTGCAAAGGAGGTGGAGGATAAGGAACCAAGCTCTCTAGATCAAATTCAGAATCTAGAAATCCTGATTTATGATGAGTCTGAAGAGGAAAGCAATGAGGAAACAGTAGTTAACTATTTCACAAAGGTAAATGAAAAATATGAAGTACAATTCAAACACAAAGGAAAGAGAGCATCTCACACAAAGGCTTTGGTTGGCACTGCTCCAGTTACTAAGAGCCAGGCAACAAAGTCTTAATGTTTATCCTATGCTGGAACGTAAGGGGTCTAAATAATGACACTCGTCAATTAGACCTCTACAACTTTAGGGATAAGTATAAGCCCTCTATTGTAGCAGTACTTGAAAACAAATTTACTGATGAAAATTTAGAGTACTTTAAGTGTAAAATGGGTGACTCGTGGAATACCATTGATAATTTAAGTTCATCACAAAGAGGTCGTATAGCCATATTTTGGGACATTGCAGCATGGAATTGTAACTCAATCAATAGTGATGATCAACAAGTTTCAATTTATGCTCAAAACTCTAGTGGTTTGGAGTTATATGTTTCATTTATATATGCAAGTAACCTTGCCTCTGAAAGAACAACTTTATGGAATAATTTGGCTACAATTTCCAAGACTATGCATTATCCATGGCTAGTACTGGGTGACTTCAATGAAGCACTTAGAACAAGTGAAAAGAAAGGTGGACTTACCCTCAAGCTCTCCCAAGTTTCAGAATTCAATAACTGTGAATTGGCTAGTGGATTATCTGAGGTACCCCATTCAGGGCTGCAGTTCACATGGAGAAGTGGTGAAGCCAAGAAAATCACATCAAGACTTGATCGATCCGTTGTAAATTCACATTTGTTAAACCAGATCAATGGTATTAATGCTACTCTCTTAGCCTCTTCTACCAGCGACCACTCCCCTTTGTTAATCACTTTCAATAATTCCACTAACCCAAAGGGAAAACCATTCTGATATGCCAATCATTGGCATCTTGTTCAGGGGTATGATGAAGCAATTAATTTCCAGTATTTGACATATCCAGAAGGAAATGACATGTACAAACTGGTCATGTTACTCAAGCAATGCAATAACAAACTCAAAAACTGGAACAAAACCAGACCCAAAGAAGGTGGCCACATCCAAAGCATTTAAGCCCGATTAGAGCACACACAGGGGTTGTTAGACAATTACCCACTTAATGAAGGTCTGAATAGTGATTTTTATGAATTACAACGAATCCTTAAGACAGCTCTAGAGCTTAAAGCATTAGAGACTAAGCAAAAAGCCAAGGAAAAATGGCTGACACAGGGAGACGAATGCACTAAATTTTTCTATACTAAAATGTCACAAAGAAAGCATTATAATAATTTTCTTAATTGTCTCAATGAACAGGGTGACTCTCAACAACACATCAAACAACTTGAAGACACTGCAATTTCCTACTACACTGAGTTGTTCAATGGCAACTATGAAGAAAACTTACCCCACATTGAGTGTAGAAGGAAGGTCAGTACTGAGGGGAGGCTGATGCTCGGTGGCAAGATTGACATGAGGAAACTGCAGGCTGCTGTCTTCTCGATCCACAATGAATCTAGCCCAGGGCCTGATGGAATGAGGGCAGCCTTCTTCAAATTGCACTAGGAAAACCTGAAACATCACATGTTAGCAGCTTATCAAGAAGCACTGGATACAAGTGAATTCATCAGAGAAATTAACCACACATTTGTATCCTTAATCCCCAAAGTCCATAACCTAGGCAGAATAGAAGATTATAGGCCTATTGCCTGTTGTAATGTGGTGTACAAAATCTTGAGCAAACTAATTTGCAACAGATTGAACAAAGTACTCCCTGAACTGATTCCACAATGTCAAAGTGCATTTATCAAAGGCAAATTTATATCAGAAAACTCTCTCTTGGCTCATGAGCTGGTTAGAGAATTCAATAAGAAGGGTGCAGACAAGCTTTGCCTAAAATTAGACTTGCACAAGGCCTATGATAGAGTTAACAGAAGATTCATCATTCACATGCTAGCCTCAATGGGGGTACTAGATAATCTTGTCAAATTGATTGAATTCTACCTAAATACCCCAACTTTCTCTGTCCTAATTAATGGGGCCCCAAAGGGGTTCATTTCGAGTTCCAGAGGCATCAGGCAAGGGGATCCCCTTTCACCCTATCTATTTGCAGTTGCAATGGAATGGTTCACACTGCAAATGGAGCTTGCAACTGAGAAAAATGAAATTATGCCAGTCTACAATCACCAGCCTAAAGTCACCCATCTTATTTATGCAGATGACTTGTTAATTGTGTTTAAGGCCTCACACACAGCAATTGTAATGACCCGCATTTTTTAGCGATATAATAATTAATTAATTTAATTATTTAAAAGGTGCTAAAGAGGATTTAATGGTCGTTGAATTAAATAAGAGTGAATATTTAATTAAAATAATGATTAAATAATATATTTAATTCTGAGATAATCAGATTGGGCTGAAATGGCGATATGGTGTGAATTGGGCAATTCAAAATATATAATTCAGTTTAGAATTGAATTTCGATAACGAATATATTATATAAACGAAGTTTGAATGTATAATTATAATTTAATTATAATCGAGCTCGAAATGGCGCGGCAGTTCGCGATTTAGCTATTTGAACTTCAATTGGGAATACAGAAGCCATTTTAAATCGGATTTCTGTGAAATAAGAAATGTTAGGAGCTGGTGAAGTATATTTTTCTAGTGGAAGAGAAAAATCACTATTTCATTGTGTAGATTTTGATTTATGTCCAAATCAAATTTTAGAAAAGTCGCTATGGAATTCCTTTATAGTTTATAACGATATATATAAGGAATTTCAATATAAATTTGAATATCGATTCAACCGAGATGTGAATATCGAGTTGTAAATCCTAGTGGAGCTGTATGATATTCTGTTGTGAATATATACGATAATATTTATTTTTTAATATTAAATTTAATTGTTTTTAAATATATTTATATATTTAAAAGGGTTATTTAGAGCTTTAAAAATAGCCAGTTTTGCAAACGACCTCGGAATTTGACGAAACTAATTTTGTTGGATCTACAATATTAAATTATTGCTAGATTTCAATTTCCGTGATTTTTGAAATTAGTATGTGGCCGTACGGGATTTTAATGTGAAAAACAATTGATATTTTGACAGTTAAAAATAAGCTGTGTGAGCAAACGGAGTCAAAATTCGACGAAACCAGTTTCGTTGGGTTCGTAATGTAAAACTCTAGCAGTATGTCCAGTTTGGTGATTTTTGGGTATCACAAGTGATCACAGGGATTTTTAAAGACTCATATGACAATATAAATTAAATAAAAATAAAAATATCCTAACTAATTTGTGATTAAAAGCAAGCCACATACTCAATCTTTTAGCCACACAAAATTTCTTACCCTTGTTATATAATAGTTTTATGCCGCCAGTGTTCTTCATTTTTTTTAGCAAACGAAGTTTTGTTAAAATCAAAAACAAAATCAAATAGAAATGTATAAATCATGTTATATATATAGACGGAACCGTATGACAATTCTCTACGATCTGGTGCCTGATTCAAGGGGTGCGACGGCCTTTTTGTGAGGTCGACGATGGCACAGGATACCTAGAGTTCTAGGTTTTGGGTAATGCGATCTTTAATTCACAATTTCGATATCGGTTATGGATTGAGGGGGTAAAAAGAAACCTGTGTACCAAATCGGGAAGGATTTGGTTATGTAAAGTGTTGAAGTGGTTCACTGTGTCGTACTGAAGGGATGAAGGACGGGATTTGCCGAGGGGGGTGCGAGTGGCAGGTTTAGGGGATGGTCGGAGAGTGCACGCGAGGAGAAGGAGATTGGTGCTTTCGGTTTTGGATTCGGTGGTGTATTGATGGATAAAGGGATGATAGAAGGAGAGGTAATGGCCATTGAGGCTACAGCAGGTCACGGTAATGTATTGGGGGAGAAGAGTCCACGTGGGTGGGCTTTTGAATTGGTGATGGGCCGGAGGGAAAAGGGTAAAGCCCATTATTATAAATCCAAGTTTTAATTTGATTTAAATGATCGTATAATTTGTAAATGGTATAACTTGTTCTTACATTATCGAAATTGAGCAAAACCAGATCCGTTGGGATCGTATGGACGGACACTACACGATGGAACTGACTGGAAGTCCATCGGAGCTCGTTACAATTTATGGCAAAATAAATTGTCCGTCTGAATCAAGCGATGGTTATCGTTATCAACGATGATCGTCCAATGTGAGTAAAACTCGCCAACTCTGAATAGTTATATTTTTACAACATATTGTTAGAACTGATAATTATGTTGTTGATTTCTTTGTGTTAACTGTTTGGTTGAATTGCTTGTGTATTGGTTGAAATCATAGATAACGATATATTTATATAAATCGTTAATCAAATTTTGATTCTGTTTGTCAGAATATTTCATATCGAAATGAAATCGATGTTATTATGTTGATTAACATATGTGATGCAGGGAAACAGGTTGGAGGAACCCAACTGGGTTCCTCAATATATAAAATACTGTTTTGTTTCATATATTGTTTTATATGATGTGATATGAAATCTGTTGATGATTTTATATGTTTGAATGAGACCGATCATTGTTATATGGTACGTTAAATACCATAAGGAATACTAGAAAGTATAAAGGGAATTTTCAAAGTGTTTATTGAAAATAGAACATTTATAAAATCAAGAGATTTTATAAGAAGGGAATTATTTATAAAATCAAAGTATTTTATAAAGAGGAATATTTATTTAGAAAATAAATACGATATTATAAGAAGAATATTTATTTGTTAAATAAATAGAAATGTAAAGGAGATATTTGTAAACCATTTACAAATAGGATTGTAAAGAGAAATATTTGTAGACCATTTACAAATAGAATCAAAAAGGAAAATATTTGTCAAACAATTAGAAAGATAAATACTTGTAAACTATTTACAAATAGAATAGAAAGAGGAATATTTGTAAAACAATTACAAAAAGAAACGAAAAGGGAAACATTTGTAAAACATTTACAAATGGAATTGGAAAGAAAATATTTGTAAAACATTACAAATAGATTAAATGGAAATATTTATTTGTAGGAAATAAATAGAATGTTATAAATGAGTTATTTATTTAGAAAATAAATAGAAAGAAAAAAAAGAATATTTATTTGTTAAATAAATAGGATTAAATCAAAGGAATATTTATTTGATAAATAAATAGAATTTAATCAAAGGAATATTTAGAAGATGAATAGAAAATGGAAATTTGTTTTTAACAGATAAATAAAAAAGATAAATTTATAAATAACAGTTTATAAATTAAATTAAATATTTATCATTCGATAAATGGGATATATAAGTCTGAACTTATATAGAGAAGAGACATTAGTTTTAACACTGATAGTTGTGAATAGAATGTGTACACAACACTTGTATAAGGAAGTAACGTTATTGAAGAGAACATTTATAAAGTGAAGAACCGTTACTAAAAGTAAATCTTTATAAATGAATGAACATTATCAAATAGGGGTTATTCGAATAGGATAAGTCGATTAGAGTTAGAAATAATCGATTAGAGTTAGAATAAATCGATTAGAGTTAGAATTAACCAAATAGAGTTAATCAGTTAGAGTTAACTAGTTAGAATTAATCAGTAGAGTTGATCGATTAGAACTAAAGAAATTGATTAGAGTTATAGTTAACAGAATTAAAGGAGTTAATCGAATATAGTTTATTCGAATAGAATTAAAGGAGTTAATCGAATATAGTTTATTCGAATAGAATTAAAGGATTTAATCGAATATATTTTATTCAAATAGAATTAAAGGAGTTATCAGAAATAGTTTATTCGAAAGGAGTTAAGTGAAAAGAGTTAATCCAATAAGAGTTAATTGGATAGAGTTAATCGAATATAGTTTATTCGGAGAAAGGTTTTCGAATCTAGTTATTCGTAGAAGAGATTATCGAATATAGTTATTCGAAGGGAGGAGTTATCAAATAGAGATTTTTCGAAAGAGAGTAACGTAGGGAAGTCTGTTAAAGGTTTAAAAGATAAACTTTGACTATTTCGAAGTTAAAACGTTGTTCAGTTAAGGTCTGAGAGGTAATTATACCCCAACTTGATTGACTTCCTTCTTAACTAAGAAATGGTAAGGTTTGATAGTGAATGATGGTTAAGTGAATTTAGTAAATGGTTTGAGTTGGCATAGCGATGTTTTATTTAAACATCTGTTTAAAACCAAATGAAGGAGATTTGGAAATGTTTTCCAAATAAGAATCAGAAATGTTTTCTAATATAGAAAAGTAGAAATGGGAATGTTTTCCATTTTTAATAACGTATATTTTCTAAATTTAGAAAATAAGAAATGTTGAATATATGGAAACATGAAATGAATAAGTTAAATATAGAGATAAATGTTAAATGATGATTGATCGATATAATTTCCATCTGGAAATAATATCGTTGTTTGCACACCTGTTTTTCTTTGATAGTTAACTCACCGACTATCGAAGTTTTTGACCATTTTAACGTTGTTAATATGGAGAGACCGGTTGGATTATTATCCGAAGAACCACTCTGTATTGGCATAAGCGTTGTGAATCATATATGCTAAAGATAATTGAAGATGGAGTAAAGTGCAAGGGCTATTGTATAAATCTTAGACAACAATTGCCTAAGATGGGTGTACTGAATAGTGCCTTCGGTTTGTCCAGTCCCAGGACGGCTTGTATAGACGAATGTCTGACAGAGTATATTTAATAGATCGTGTAAGTTGATCTCTTCAAACGTATTTACGTTTGGTGGCGGAGGAATTCGTTTCTCTTAGCTGTATACCCATGGTATTTTTGGGGAAATCAATTTGTGATTTGGCGGGTATGACGACGTGACATTCTAAGTGAATGAAAATGTGGCATGTAAAACATAAGCGTAGCTTCTAGCCTCACATCCGGTAGATGACAAAAATCGGGCAGGCAACATGGCTATGTAGGTCGCACCTATTAGGGTGTATAATCACCTGATCTAGAGTTTCATTTACTTCTAAAAATCTATTGTTGATGTTGTCCCATTCGGGAAACGGTTGTTAATCCCAACCGTTGGTGATATACGTTCGATACACTCAAGCGAAATGAGTGGTCGGTCATGTGTGGCCGGGTTGCAAGTTGTTCTTGTTGAACCCAGTGTATTCCTCTCTAGAGGTACACTAGCGAAAGGTGGTTCCATACCTTGTCATAGTTGGAAATCCATTACCCAATACGTGCTTGCGGTTTTGATTGTATACTATATATGTAGAACGTGAGATGAAAGCATTTCTGCTAGATGATTAATATATTGTGGTTGATATACATTATTATAATATCAAAAGGTTTTTGATATAAAGATATTTTGGATTCTCGTAAGGGAAAAACCCGTTCCGTTATACGGCGTGGTCTTCTGAGATATCGTTTACTTGTTCAAACTGTTTAAAACTGTTTTACTCACACCAGTCCCATGACTGACCCGGAGTTTATTTTGTTTTGTTTTCCCTAAACTCTTGGGTGCCCAATTTTGTACGGGCAGTCAAGTAGTCAGGAATTTACAGATATACTGGAAGAGCTTGGAGCAGGAGGCTTCAGGATTTTTATAGCTATAGTTATTTCCGCTATGTTGTAAGTGTACTATGATAATGTTATTTTATACATATACTGGTTTTATTTCAAGGATATGTTATCTATTATATGTTGTTCGTTCCGCTGTGAGATTCGTGTTACTCTAATGTTGTGTTCTTCTTCTTCTTCTATTCTAAGTTTCTATCTTATCTATTCTCACCCTCTAATTTCTTTCATTAACCATCCGTTATTTTCGACTCTTGATGTTCGATATGTGTTGTATATCAGATAACCAAGATCACCAAATTTTCGGGTCGTTACAGCTGGTATCAGAGCTTAAGGTTAAGTGAATTCCCTTGGCTCTGTGGCGTGACTCAGTAGAGATGGGGTTAGCAATACCCTAGATTAAGTTGAGTGTATATATACGAGTGAGCATATTTTTTATTGATATAAAAATTGTTTTATATTGTGGAGATTTATTGGTTGAGTTGTTTATGAGTTCTGGTCGATCAGTTTGATCCACTGTATCGGTAGGAGTAAATAAACACTTGAATACGATGAACCGTCACGGTATGGTTTGGAACACGGTAAATGATATAATTTTACCGAAAATATATATTGATATTATTATATAGGATGTGTTTTTTGTTATTATCGAATGAGATTATAAATTAAAATGGTTATATAAATAACCCATTAAAATTCATATAAGAGTAATATATGAAATAAGATGAATTAAATCTGATTTTAAGTCAGAATTGGAATAAATATAAGGAAATTTTAAGTTCCTGGGAGATTTGAAAATGTTTTTTTTCAAAAGGATTGAGAAATAGATTTTTGAAGTGATTTCAAAATGGAATGGTTTAAGAATGGGTTTTAGAAAGTAATATGGTATTGAACTCACTTCGATCGCTGGAAAATAACCCTGATGAGTGCGGCCGCATCATCAGTGTCATTTTCGAGTTCTAAGTGACGGATTACCACCAAAAGATGTTGTTTTTGAATTGTTTTAAGGAAACAAGTTGTTAAGGAATTCAAAGGTTTTGAATTGGTATTAGGATTTCAAATTGATTTTAAATGAGCCCAGGAATTTAAATTCTGGAATTTAAATTTAACTTATAAAGTTAAATATATCAAGATGGTAAAAGTCAATAAAATTTAACTTGAATTAAGTTAAATAAGATCTTGATTTGATTATAGAATAATCTGGAATGGAATTGAGTTGATGAGTTAAGATTTAGAATCGAGGATGGAACTCGAGTAAAAATGATTTGATTTAAGGATACCTTTATTGGAGTTGATTGGAATGCATGGATGTATGCAGAATTGATAACAGATGAAAGTGGAAAGGATATAATGATATGCCGACAAAAAGGTACAAGTTTATATTTCTATTGGATATAAGAATTATGAGCCGAATTAGCAAGCCGCTTTGCTGTTTGATTTTCTTTTGGGTTGGAGATGGCCCAGAGAGGCGAGTTGGAGTTTGACCTATTGACCAGTACAAAGGAGGTGCTGGCGAAATTTTTCGAAAAGTCAAGGTGTTAGAAAATTTTCAGGATTTTTGAAAATTTTCGTTGATAAGAATTAATTAATATTTATTTGAATTTAAATTGGTCCAGTTGAAAACTAGAGTTAAAAAGTGGACAAATAAGTTCTAACCGGTCGATAGGGTTTGATTTCTACCTTAGTAATTACGAGGACGAAATTATTTTAAGTGGGGAAGAATGTAATGACCCGCATTTTTCAGCGATATAATAATTAATTTATTTAATTATTTAAAAGGTGATTAAGAGGATTTAATGGTCGTTGAATTAAATAAGAGTGAATATTTAATTAAAATAATGATTAAATAATATATTTAATTCTGAAATAATCAGATTGGGCTGAAATGGCGATATGGTGTGAATTGGGCAATTCAAAATATATAATTCAGTTTAGAATTGGATTTCAATAACGAATATATTATATAAAGTTTGAACGTATAATTATAATTTAATTGTAATCGAGCTCGAAATGGCGCGGTAGTTCGCGATTTAGCGTTTTGAACTTCAACTGGGAATACAGAAGCCGTTTTAAATCGGATTTCTATGAAACAAGAAATGTTAGGAGTTGATGAAGTATATTTTTCTAGTGGAAGAGAAAAATCGCTATTTCATTGTGTAGATTTTGATTTATGCCCAAATCAAATTTTAGAAAAGTCGCTATGGAATTCCTTTATAATTTATAACGATATATATAAGGAACTTCAATATAAATTTGAATATCGATTCAACCGAGATGTGAATATCGAGTTGTAAATCCCAGTGGAGCTGTATGATATTCTGTTGTGAATATATACGATAATATTTATTTTTTAATATTAAATTTAATTGTTTTTAAATAAATTTATATATTTAGAAGGGTTATTTAGAGCTTTAAAAATAGCCAATTTTGCAAACGACCTCGGAATTCGACGAAACTAATTTTGTCGGATCCGCAATATTAAATTATTGCTAGATTTCAATTTCCGTGATTTTTGAAGTCAGTATGTGGTCGTATGGAATTTTAATGTAAAAAACAGTTGATATTTTAATAGTTAAAAATAAGTTGTGTGAGCAAACGGAGTCGGAATTCGACGAAACCAGTTTCGTTGGGTCTGTAATGTAAAACTCTAGCAGTATGTCCAGTTTGGTGATTTTTGGGTAACACAAGTGATCACAGGGATTTTAAAAGACTCATATGACAATAAAAATTAAATAAAAATAAAAATAAAAATATCCTAACTAATTTGTGATCAAAAGCAAGCCACACACTCAATCTTTCAGCCACACAAAATTTCTTACCCTTGTTATATAATAGTTTTAAGCCGCCGGTGTTCTTCATATTTTTTAGCAAACGAAGTTTTGTTAAAATCGTAAACAAAATCAAATAGAAATGTATAAATCATGTTATATATATATATGGAACCGTATGACGATTCTCTACGATCTGGTGCTTGATTCAAGGGGTGTGACGCCCTTTTTGTGAGGTCGACGATGCCACAGGATAACTAGGATTCTAGTTTTTGGGAAATGCGATCTTTAATTCACGATTTCGATATCGGTTATGGATTGAGGGGGTAAAAAGACACCTGTGTACCAAATCGGGAAGGATTCGGTTATGTAAAGTGTCGAAGTGGTTCACTATGTCATACTGAAGGGCTAAAGGACGGAATTCGCCGAGGGGGGTCCGAGTGGCAGGTTTAGGGGATGGTCGGAGAGTGCAGGCGAGGAGAAGGAGATTGGTGCTTTCGGTTTTGGATTCGGTGGTGTATTGATGGAGAAAGGGATGATCGAAGAAGAGGTAATGGCCATTGAGACTACAGCAGGTCACGGTAATGTATTGGGGGAGAAGAGTCCACATGGATGGGCTTTTGAATTTGTGATGGGCCGGAGGGAAAAGGGTAAAGCCCATTATTATAAATCCAAGTTTTAATTTGATTTAAGTGATCGTATAATTTGTAAATGGTATAACTTGTTCATACATTATCGAAATTCAGCTAAACAAGATCCGTTGGGATCGTCTGCACGGACACTACACGATGGAACTGACTGGAAGTCCATCGGAGTTCATTACAATTTATGGCAAAATAAATTGTCCGTCTGAATCAAGCGATGGTTATCGTTATCAACGATGATCGTCCAATGTGAGTAAAACTCACCAACTCTGAACAGTTATATTTTTACAACATATTGTTAGAACTGATAATTATGTTGTTGATTTCTGTGTGTTAACTGTTTGGTTGAATTGCTTGTGTATTGGTTGAAATCATAGATAACGATATATTTATATAAATCGTTAATCAAATATTGATTCTGTTTATCAGAATATTTCATATCGAAATGAAATCGATGTAATTATGTTGATTAACATCTGTGATGCAGGGAAATAGGTTGGAGGAACCCAACTGGGTTCCTCAATATATAAAATACTGTTTTGTTTCATATATTGTGTTATATGATGTGATATGAAATCTGTTGATGATTTTATATGTTTGAATGATACCGATCATTGTTATATGGTACGTTAAATACCATAAGGAATACTAGAAGGTAAAAAGGGAATTTTCAAAGTGTTTATTGAAGATAGAACATTTATAAAATCAAGAGATTTTATAAGAAGGGAATTACTTATAAAATCAAAGGATTTTATAAAGAGGAATATTTATTTAGAAAATAAATACGATATTATAAGAAGAATATTTATTTGTTTAATAAATAGCAATGAAAAGGAGATATTTGTAAACCATTTACAAATAGGATTGTAAACAGAAATATTTGTAGACCATTTACAAATAGAATCAGAAAGGAAAATATTTGTCAAACAATTAGAAAGAGAAATACTTGTAAACTATTTACAAATAGAATAGAAAGAGGAATATTTGTAAAACAATTACAAATAGAAATGAAAAGGGAAACATTTGTAAAACATTTACAAATGGAATTCGAAAGAAAATATTTGTAAAACATTACAAATAGATTAAATGGAAATATTTATTTATAGGAAATAAATAGAATGTTATAAATGAGTTATTTATTTAGAAAATAAATAGAAAGAAAAAAAGGAATATTTATTTGTTAAATAAATAGGATTAAATCAAAGGAATATTTATTTGATAAATAATAGAATTTAATCAAAGGAATATTTAGAAGATGAATAGAAAATGGAAATCTGTTTTTTACAAATAAATAGAAAAGATAAATTTATATATAACAGTTTATAAATTAAATTAAATATTTATCATTCGATAAATGGGATATATAAGTCTGAATTTATATAGAGAAGAGATATTGGTTTTAACACCGATAGTTGTGAATAGAATGTGTACACAACACTTGTATAAGGAAGTAACGTTATTAAAGAGAACATTTATAAAGTGAAGAACCGTTACTAAAAGTAAATCTTTATAAATGAATAAACGTTATAAAATAGGAGTTATTCGAATAGGAGAAGTCGATTAGAGTTAGAAATAATCGATTAGAGTTAGAATAAATCGATTAGAGTTAGAATTAACCAGATAGAGTTAATCAGTTAGAGTTAACCAGTTAGAATTGATCAAAAGAGTTAATCGATTAGAATTAAAGAAATCGATTAGAGTTATAGTTAATCGAATTATAGGAGTTAATCGAATATAGTTTATTCGAATAGAATTAAAGGAGTTAATCGAATATAGTTTATTCGAATAGAATTAAAGGAGTTAATCGAATATAGTTTATTCGAATAGAATTAAAGGAGTTATCGGATATAGTTTATTCGAAAGGAGTTAAGTGAAAAGAGTTAATTGAATAGAGTTAATCGAATATAGTTTATTCGAAGAAAGGTTTTCGAATCTAGTTATTCGTAGAAGAGATTATCGAATATAGTTATTCGAAGGGAGGAGTTATCAAATAGAGATTTTTCGAAAGAGAGTTACGTAAGGAAGTTTGTTAAAGGTTTACAAGATAAACTTTGACTATTTCGAAGTTAAAACGTTGTTCAGTTAAGGTCTGAGAGGTAATTGTACCCCAACTTGATTGACTTCCTTCTTAACTAAGAAAATGGTAAGGTTTGATAGTGAATGATGGTTAAGTGAATTTAGTAAATGGTTTGAGTTGGCATAGAGATGTTTTATTTAAACATCTGTTTAAAACCAAATGAAGGAGATTTGTAAATGTTTTCCAAACAAGAATCAGAAATGTTTTCTAATATAGAAAAAAAGAAATGGGAATGTTTTCCATTTTTAATAACGTATATTTTCTAAATTTAGAAAATAAGAAATGTTGAATATATGGGAAAAAGGAAATGAATAAGTTAAATGGAGAGATAAATGTTAAATGATGATTGATCAATATAATTTCCATCTTGAAATAATTTCGTTGTTTGCACACCTGTTTTTCTTTGATAGTTAACTCACCGACTATCAAAGTTTTCGACCATTTTAACGTTGTTAATATGGAGAGACCGGTTGGATTATTATCCGAAGAACCACTCTGTATTGGCATAAGCATTGCGAATCATATATGCCAAAGATAATTGAAGATTGGGTAAAGTGCAAGGGCTGTTGTATAAATCTTAGATAACAATTGCCTAAGATGAGTGTACTGAATAGTGCCTTCAGTTTGTCCAGTCCCAGGACGACTTGTATAGACGAATGTCTGACAGAGTATATTTAATAGATCGCGTAAGTTGATCTCTTCAAACGTATTTACGTTTGGTGGCAGAGGAATTTGTTTCTCTTAGCTGTATACCCATGATATTTTTGGGGAAATCAATTTGTGATTTGGCGGGTATGACGATGTGACATTCTAAGTGAATGAAGATGTGGCATGTAAAAGATAAGCGTAACTTCTAGCCTCACATCCGGTAGATGACAAAAATCGGGCAGGCAGCATGGCTATGTAGGTCGCACCTATTAAGGTGTATAATCACCTAATCTAGAGTTTCATTTACTTCTAAAAATCTATTGTTGATGTTGTCCCATTCGGGAAACGGTTGTTGATCCCAACCGTTGGTGATATTGTAAAGACCCGTAACTTCCCCGGTAAGGAAAGCGCGGATAGTTCGAGAACAACACATAGAAGAACGCAGACGGAAGAACATTTCATTGTATATTACAACAATTCCATCAGAATACAAGAATATACAGAGTATGAATAAATGTTACACAGAAAATAATAGAGATTTAAATTATATTTAAATACATTGCAGCGGAAAATAATACAAAACACAACTAGAAGGAGATATACGGATACAAAGCTTTCTGGATATCGTTCCAGCTGTAAACCAGGATCCTGTGAATATAAATCTGCAAAACCAAAACTACTAGCTACCCGTGTCAAAATAAGGGCACCCAGAGTTTAGGTTAAAATAATAAACTCCAGGTCAGTCATGGGACTGGTGTGAGAACTAAAACAGTTATTAATCTTTATTTTAAAGTTAGGTAAATCAAGGGACCACGCCGTATAACACGGAACGGGTTTCCTCCCAAGAACACCAGTGCATAAAACAACAGCGCAATGCTAAATAAAGAAAAATGAAGCTATTATAAGACAAACCGGAGGATAGGGTTTTCCCTTATAATAGCCAAAGCATGCTTGATACGTTTAAAACAAGTCATTTGATACTATAATAAGTGTATAGTGTTTAAAACAATTTCAGTCATAAGTATCAATCATAGACGGCATGGGTACCATATATCATGTCGCCATACTAGGCTCTACAATCAAAACCGCAAAGTCACATATTTGGAAATTGGATTTCCATCTATGAACCGAGGCTAGGGATCGTCCTCTACCGATTTGAGACAATCTAACCTACCATATCTCAGGATACAGCCGCAACTGCACCTAGGAGCGTCAGGGCCGGTCCACCGATGTGGATTAAAATGCCTGAACACTATGTTTCCCCGCCCTATGGGGGCGCAAATGAGCCAACGAATGACTCCATCGGCTTCATATAGTCACTGATAAATCCGAGGCGCCTCGCAACAGCAACAACCACATAAGTCAAACTCATCAGGGCGTGTAAAACCACTAACGCCACTTCTAGCTAGAAAGAAACGCATGTCCTCCCTGAAGTCCTCTCCCGTTTCTGGTTCACAACCTGGGTGTGAGGCTCGCGAATCAACGTTACACAAAGCTACGCCACAAAGGCCGTGCTTTGATCATCAACTACAAGACTTAGCTTTTCAACAGAAGCCTTGATCAACTGCCACTTAGGCATGCCACATAGGCAATTCACTCCATGCGTTTGATATCCATAAACATATAACCCCTGAGCTCGTACGTCTCAGAGAAGGGCGTTAAGCAAGAGAATAAATTCTCCGCCGCCTAACAGATATATATTTAATAGAAATCAAACACACAGACTAAAATCCAATGTCAGACACACAATCCATTTACAAGTTCGTTCTAGGTATGAACGAAACCGGAGGCACCTAGTAACCCGCATATCCGTCGATCTCTAAGTACGTCTGGACGATCACCAACTGATTCTCTCCTCTTGGGTGTACGGCCCAATCAAGATCATCAGTAATTATCCAAACGACGTGAAGACCTCTGGTCTTCAACCACCGTCTTCATCTTCAACACCACGTCGAATCAGCTATTCAGAATGGGATAAACCTGGTCTTTCTGAACAACTCGCGTATATAATAAACACGTGTGACACAAACACAACATACACCTCAATCCAATTCAGAATGTTCTTTTATTCCAATATTCTTATACTTTGGGAAAGGTTCCCATTAATTTTATCAAAGATAAATTCTTTAAATCTAATCTTTAATCTTCCTTGAATATCAATTCAAACTAGTCGGGATTAGCGAACCACATCGAAGAAATCATTTATTTTATTTCCCAATCCCAACCTATTCATCCCATGAAGTAAAATTGGTCATACTTCATATCTAACACCACGGTGTTATCGGTAAATTCAATTACCATATCATGTTCAAATCTAATTAAAGATTTAACTATCGCCTGGAGCAAAACTGGTGATACTCCATTCTCGACCATTTCAATCTAATTAAAGATTCATTAAAACTCCACTTAGTTTTAATCTTTAACTGGATTAAAGAATCAGTGTCATTTAAAACACGGTTCACGATAAACCCAAAATCACATTCCATTAATTATCGGGTTAAAGAACAAGTGTTATTTAAAACACTGTTCACGATAAACCCAAAAATCAATACCAATTCAATTCCAATTAAATATTATTTAATTGATACACTTCATTAAATCTAAATAAAAAGATTTAACCTTTTTCTCAACTGGGCTTAAGAACAGTGTTAATGAAGACACCATTCACGACAAACCCAAATCACATTTGATATTAAATACAAGGCTCTGAATAGAAAATATATCGGCTTATATTCAATATCAAATTCTACGACCAACAAATATCGTACTGGAAATAACGATATATATATATATATCTCTCAAATTTCCCTAACAACATCTATATAATCACGAAATCCAACATCGAAATATTCCGAAGACAATTTCGATTCAAATCCATTCCAATGCAATTATTGGAAATTCTGGTTATTTTCAAAACCATTTCAAATCCAATTTATTTATTTTAAAAATAAATAAATTCTTATTCTAGTTCAAAATTAGTTCATTTCGATAGAAATCTATTTTTATCTTTTCAAATAAAGAGTTTTCATCCCAATTCCTCACAAATCATTTCTTATGATTTTATACAAATTATTACTATTTTTAATAATTTTATCAAGGCCCGTACAGTCGATTTCCATCAACGGCCATCGAACTACACTTACAACGACCTTTTCCAAATATGATTTGGACATAATTCCAAATCCAACCGTTAGATTTCAAATTTCTAATATTCGTTAGAAAGCTCTTTTCGATACGAACCCAACGGTTCCGGTTTGAGGAGAATCCGACGGTTGGATCTCCCGCAACGTCAATTCGAAGTCAATGGTCGAAATTCACGAATTGCCGCGGCGCGGTGCGTTCTATTCAGGCCATTATATTATATATATAATATATACTTCGTCGATTTCCTTTTAAAACGTATTATATAAATCGTTTTAAATTCGTTTTCAAAACGATTTCAACTTCTTTTCAAATTCAAATCAAAATTGAATTTTTCCTTATAAATTCGATTTAAATTCATTTCAAATTGATTTCAATTCAAATCGATTTTTAATTCAATTTCAGTTCGTCTTCAATTCCATTCAATTTCAATTCGAATTCATTTCTATTCAATTTCAATTCAAATTCATTTCTATTCAATCTCAATTCGAATTCATTTCTATTCAATTTCAATTCGAATTCTAATTCTTTTCAAATATCAGATTTTGAAATCACTTTCGATATTTGTTAGACCAAAAAGTGGTTCTAACACCCAAATTGATTAAAAGCAAAATGAAACGAGATCAAAAATATAAATGAACACACAGGATTTATAGTGGTTCGGCGAAGAAATGCCTACGTCCACTTGTCTTTCACTATATTCACTGATTCGGTTGCAAATACAATGAAATATTCACTTAATTTCTCTCACAACTCACTTAGAATCACTCAATTGACTAAAACAAATAATGAAAGAAGATTTGGATTCTCCGGGAGTGCTGGAATTCGGGTTATGAAGGTGGTTAAATTCTCAAAGTGCCAGAAAAAGATCCTTTTCCTTGTCTCCAAACGGGGTATTTATAGGTAAGAAGTTGCTCAGAACCCGATCCGGATCGGAGCCACGTGTAATCCATCCCATCAGCCTCGGGTTCGGATGAATTTCTATGTTGACAACGCATCAGGGTAGTGGACGCTGAGGGTAGGAACTGGTCACTGTCGATCCGAATATCCAGGCGCTTATGCAGGAGAGTGACGTGGAAGACAGGCTCGGGTCGGAGGGGCATGCACAAGGGGTTCGGATCGGGGTACCCGATCCGACCCGGATTGACTTAGAACCAATTCTCTCTTCTCTTTATTCTGCTCCGCTCCGATCTATCTCCGTAGCAATCAAGTGGCTTTCCGATCCGACTGGGAGTATATTGCCTTCCGATCCGAACAGCTGTGCCTTTCTGATTCCAACAACAATGGTTCACCGATCCGAACGGCAGACTTTACCCTATCCGAACCGCTACCCTGCTCCGATAGGACCCGCTTCAGTGTTTTTCAAGTTCTTCAATATTTCACATCTTGACTTTGTGTTGCCCAGTTCACAAAGTGGGCTAACATTTTGCCCCCTCAAAGGATGCTTCTGTTGGAGACAGAGCATGCTTTGACTATCAATGCATAGCGCTCTTCGAGGTAATTTCTCTTTTGATTTTCCTTGTGTTTTCATCTTTGTCTTCAAATTTCAATTCAGTTTGTTGCTGAGCTAAAGGACTCGGTTCGGTTCGGATTCCGATCCGAACAGACCCATTCTCCCTTCTATTTTCCACTGGACTATTGGGCCAAGCTTTACTTCTGGACTGCCTATCCGATCCGAACGGGGGTTCTGCTATTGGGCTGCCGATCCAAATGAGGAGACGAATAGTCACATTCCTCTTCTATATAAACACTGCCTCCTTCCTTCATTCACTTTTACTATTTTACCGCTCGAGCTTTGCAAAACGAGAAAAATTTAATTCGTGAAACTTCAAAATTCTTCTTAATCCTCGAAGTAATCACACTGGTAGGTCATAAAACTTTGAACAATCCCTTTTTTAATTACTCCCAATTCGAATTCGTAGACGATTAGGATGATTTGAGCATGAAATTCTGATGAACTCGCCGCCGTAACCCTCCCTCGTCATCATCACCAATAAACTCGTCGTTGTCTCGAGATTGGAATGGAGGAGATTATAATCCATTGTTAAGTGCACCAGCGTAGAATTGCTTGGCTTCGATTTGGGTGACTGGCACGAAATTGGCCTTGGAATCGGTTAGGGAAGAAAGAGGGTGAAGGAGAAGAAGAAGATGATGGAGAATCGGTTCGGTTCGGAGGGACATGGAAGTTGAAAAAAGTGAGGGAAAGAGGAAAGGAGTTCAGGAAATCGGACCAGGTCGGGGCACGTAAAGAAAGAAAAAAGAAAAGAAATCCAGGAGATCGGATCAGGTCGGAGCAAGTATTTAAAGAAGGGAAAAGGAGCTTACCTAACCGGATCGGGTCAGACCGTAAGATGATGGAGGAGAAATAAAACTACGTGATCCGATCCGAACCATTAGGGGACTTTGCCTCCGATCCGATCCGTCTTCGATTTCTGAGTTTCAATGTGATATTCAAGCCTAAGGCCACGCCGCCGATCCGATCCCAATGAATGGACCCGAACCGAACCGAAGCACTGTTTACCTTAACGCATAAAAACTCGCCTAACTGGCCCAATCAACTTTTGACATGATCTTCAATTTAATGGACAGTTAGGATAGTGCCTTGCGAGCGTAACTGGACATCAAGAAGTACTTCAACTTTTTATATCTTGCCAAACTTTTTCGTCGCACTTTTAAACATTTACTTTGCACTTTCCGTATGCACTGTTTACACTTTAGTTTGCACACACGCACGGGGGGATACGGGCTAATTTGCTCTAATTTGTGCTATTACTTCTTCAATAGTTTTATGACCATGAGACCCAGACGCTCTTCCAGACTAGCTGAGAGGAAAGAAGCCCCGGAAACCTCTAACAAGATTACTCTCGAGGACATATCTTCTCCGTCGGATCCAGAATGGGATAATGAGGGTTCATACTACGACGTCGGAAATCGTAAAAGTGGCGAAGTGTCTTCAGAGAATGAAGTTTCTTTAGGGTTTGAAGAAGAAGGAGGGGTTGGCGACGACCGGGCTCCTGATGAGTTTGAATCGGCTGTCATATTGGAATCGCCCCAAGATTCTGTTGAATCAACAATTGATAACGACCGACTTATCCGAATTTGTTTGAAATATGGGATAATGAAAAGGGACACTCTAGTGCCTTCAAGCTCTGACCGTCCCCACAACCCTCCAGAAGGATATATGGCGGTCACTCGGTTGATGTGTATGGTCGGTGCTATCCCTCCATTTTCTCCCTTCATTGTTGACTTTCTAAGACAAATGCGGATTGCCCCCATGCAGCTGCATCCCAATTCTTATGCCTACTTGCACACTTTGTACATAGCATACCGTGAGATCTTAGGCATAGAGCTCACGTTCGATGACGTTCATTTCTTCTATAACTTCAAGCATCGGACTCGAGAGACTCCATCTTTCTGCTATTTTGAGTCTGTTCCTAAAAGGAAGATAATCTCGGCGCCATTCAGCAGTAAAGCTGGAGATTCCAGACTGGAATGGTTCTACGTGAAGCGATAGCCTGGATGTGCCAGGAGGTGGACAAAATCAAGTAAAGCACTGAATTTCTAAATCCGGGCTCTATACACTCGAGTCATCACCTTAACTTGTTTTCATTTTTGTTTGCAGTCGACAATCCAAAACAAATATCAGATCAGGTGTTCTTTAACCGGATGCACCAACTTCTTAATGGCGATCAGAAATTCTTGACTATCGATGAAGTCCTTAAAGACGAATATCTTCACTTTCATGGGCTGTTATCCGTTTTTCGTAGTATTGGTCATGGGACGGCTCCATACGTATATATTCCTCCAGTGGAGGTAGTCCCAGAGACAGGAGAAGGCTCGGGAGTTCCTACAGTGCCTCTTCAAACTTCACCTTCTCCATCTTCTACTCAGGATGACGAATTGGCTAACCTGGCCGAAAAGCATCGTGAAGGATATACTGCCCCCGAGGAGGCTACTTCTCTGGAAAAGTCAACATCCTCTCAAGAGTCGCCACTTAATGCTTCCGAGGGAGATGTCCCTAGTACTGATGACCCAATATTTCAAGGTTTGGGGGATCTCCCCTTACCTGAAACTATATATACTTCAGAGGATTTTAGGAAGGATCCTTTAGTCTTCACCTCTTCCGAAGAGACCACTCCTGCTAAGGCCAAAGAGCCTGCCCGTACTAGTCTAGCTTCAGACTCGGGTTGGTTAGGGGGAAACACACCACTTAGGACACACTTTATACAACAGCATTAGCATTCATTGCACTTCTTTCTCTGCGAATCCATTGATTCTAAATTTTGTTTGTCTTATTGTGCAGGTACGATGTCTCGATCTTACTATGATATCAGGAAGCTTCGCCGCAGCATGTCCAATCCACCTCAGGATATCGAGTATGATCGCCGCGATGATCGCGGAAGGGAAGAGAGAAGGCCTTATGGACCCTATCGCTCTCGAACCTCACGCTCTTGCTCTCCCGTTCGATCAGACCAAGAGAAATATAAAGGTTATCAAAGTCGTAGGGAAGAGGACAGGCCACAATCGAAAGACTCCACCTCTTCCCACGAAAAGCGCAGTAGAGAGAGAAGTCCTCCAAAAGATACTGAGTCTCAAAGTAAACGCAAGGTCCCTGCTACTAAACGGCCTAGGACAGATAAAGCAACTATAGAATCCTCCACACACAGGGATTCTGAATTGACGATCCCTGCTCCCCCACCACTAGATGCGGGAACTGCGATCAGGCGGGCGTATTTGAAGGAGCAATTTCCCGAACATTACTTCGAGACTTTGACTTTTTTACCTGCCCTCGAACCTTTTTCTTCCAGGTGGGCAGACGAGGCCAAAGCAAAGATAGACGCGGTTGAAAAGCAGTATTCTGAAATGTTCAAATATTCACGCAGCCTTTCCAGAATTATCCGTACTCTAATCACGAATGATGATTCAATGCAAAAAACTGCGGAAGAAGATGCAAAGGCCTTAAAGAACCTAGGAAAAGATTTGGAGGACACACAGGCCCAACTTGCTATTGCTCAGAGGGACGCTACCAACTTCAAACAACAATTTGAAGATATGCAAAAACACTATCATGACTTGCTTGAATCTCACACTCAAGAGCGTTCTGAGTTAAAAAAGCAAGCTGATGATGCTAAGTCAGAGGCTACTAAGACGCGCCTTGCTTATACTGACCTCGAACGGAAAAATGCCGAGTTAGCAAAGAGGAATGCTGAGCTAGAAAAGAAGAATGCTGACTTGGCTTCAAAGCTATTGGAGGTAGAGAACAGAGCTGCCCTGGCGGAGGGCAATGTTGAGTGTGCTATCAAATCTACGGAGGAAGCCCGCAAACAACTGTCAGAGGCGGAGGCTGATATTCAGGGTTTCGGCGAATTAATGATTTAATTCTTCGCACATATCATCCGTCGCCGAAACATTTCTTGGATCGAGGATTATCCATCCACTCTAGTTCAAGTATGGAATCAGATCGTCGAGTGGGAAAAGGAGGAGCTTAAGGTCGATTCCATCGATGAAGATAAGCTAATGGAGAAATACTTGAGGGACGATGAGCCGGAACGCCTAGCTGAAGGGCGCCGCCTCATTGCTGAGGCCATGGAAGAAGAAAGACGGAAGTCTAAACAGAAGAATGTTTTCGAAGCTGGTTCCTCTTCTGCTGCCCCTGCGACTTCTGAAGTAGAGGGGTATGATCCTGAAAATCCGGGAATCCCCCGAACAACTCTACTATCCCCTATTCCTGAAACAGCATCGGAGGCAGTAGTTACCCCTGCCGAGAAGTCTTTGGAAGGTATCCCTTCCTTTTCTCCTCAATTTGTCAAGGCTATTTCAACCTTTCGCCACATGATCGAGCAATCGATGAAAAACCCATTATTTTCGCCTGAGTTGATAACTGTTGCTTCTCATTCTGTAGGTATTGAGCCATCCGAAAAGACAGATGTGACTCAAGGAGCCACCACCGGGGCAGAACCTACAGAAAAGGCAAAAGGAGGGGAGGACAAGGCTGCTCCTATAGACTTGGGAGAAGGAAGTGTGCCGACTAAGGCCGCCACTCCCCATGATGAAAAAATGATAGCAGCTTTAAAGGATGATGGCGGTGACGAAGGTCATGAGGAGGAACCAGAAGTTGCAATAGTCGGGGAGTCAAAAAATGCTGATGATGTTACTTTGGCTGCAATGAAAGCTGATCAAGACAAACGCTTGCAATTGAAAGCCGAAGAACTAGACCCTGAAGCCCTCAAGCCCCTCGCAGTTGTGGATGCGGGATCAAGGTTAGTTGTTAAGCTCTCAACTAGGTCTATTACAGAGGAACTCGCTAAAAAATCTTCTTTTGATTCCAGCGCTCCGCCCCTCGGGAAGAAGTCTACCGGTTCCAGCACCGCATCTTCAGGAAAGAAGAAATCAAAACGAATCTTGACAGAGGCCGAGAAAGAAGCAAAGGATGCAGAGAAAGCTGCCAAGAAGTCCAAGGTTCACCCAAAATATAAATAGTGGATTGCCTTGTGTCGTTTTAGCATTTGGTGAACCAACAATTGCTGCTACAAGAGCGGCTCTTGCACCTTCTTTTTTAGCTACTTTCCTGTACAAATTCATTCATTCGTAAATAAATAAAAAATAATTCATTTTCTGCAATGTCTGTTTGTCAGTAGTTCTGCACTTATGTAAAAATGCATGTCTTGCTATAGTTACAAAATGAAGTCACGGAGCGAGGAAATATGTGTATACATATATGCCCCCAGTTAATTCTAATAAATTATTAATGCTTAATCAAGCAATCTGAATGCTCCCGATTTTCTGACGGGATAGCATTTCCTGTGTCGTCAGTGCCTGTTGTTTTTTCTGGCATTTCTTTTATACTCTCCTGTCTTATACTCAGGTTAGCGTTCTTACTGAGGCGGCCCCTTGTCTGGGTGCACCTTCATGCCTTAGAGGACGTCGTCTTCCCGTCCTTTTATACTCTCTCTCTCTCTCTCTGGAGAGTTAGAGTTCGAGCTCAGCAATCTATTCATTCCCCGGTCTTTCAGCGGGGAAGAATCTCTTTCTCAGCGCTCAGTCGGAGACGCTTTTATACTCTCTCTCTCTCTCTGGAGAGTTAGAGTTAAGAATGTCGTTTTCTCATTCTTTTATGTCTTGTCACACAAATGGTCGTTGTGCTTTTTCTTATGTTTAAACTGTCTTCAACCTTTTCAGGTTTTGAATCATCCTGTATTCCATAATCACAACAGAATAATCGATGAATGTATATATATGATGCATAAAAGTAAACAACACACGATGTTTTTATAGTGGTTCGGCTAAGTCGTAGCCTACATCCACTTTATAGTCCTTTATTCATATCATCAGATTTCCCAAGGCAAGTCGTGCCTTATTACAGAGTTCATAAGAAAAATAACAAAGAGTACAACATTTTTAATCCAAATATCGCATTAAGTGTTGGGCATTCCATGCTCTAGGGACTTCTTCGCCATCTACGGTCGTTAACTTGAAGGTTCCTTTTTCAAGTTTCCATTGGATGACAAAGGGTCCTTCCCACTTTGGACCGAGGTGAGGAAGGGATGGAAAGACTCTCTTTAGAACCAAATCTCCTGGTTTAAAAGTCCTAAGGCGAACTTTTTTGTCGTAATAGCGTGCCATCTGACGTCGATGTCTTGCCGCACGCAAATCTGCTTCGTCCCTTTTTTCTTCGACTTCATCAAGAGACTCAAGTAAGAGTGCCCGATTCGTCATCGGGTCATAATACGTTACCCTGTGGGAAGGAACTTCCAGCTCAACTGGAATTACTGCTTCTGAGCCAAAGGAGAGAGAGAAAGGGGTGTGACCAGTAGCCGTCTTAAATGTTGTCTGATATGCCCACAAAGCTAAGGGAAATTCGTCAACCCATTTTGCCTTTGCGCGCTCTAACCGTTTCTTGAGGATGGATTTTATTACTTTGTTTATTGCCTCAACTTGCCCATTCGACTGCGGATAAGCAACCGCAGTGTATCGCTTGTCGATCTTATACTTCTGGCAGAAATTTCTGAATTCAGTACCATCAAACTGGGTCACGTTGTCAGTTATAATCGTTCTTGGGATCCCGAATCGGCATATAATATTTCTGACCACAAAACTTATCACCTTTCTTGCCGTGATTTTGGTCAAGGGCTCAACTTCCACCCACTTCGTAAAATAGTCCACGGCCACTATTGCATATTTCGTTCCTCCTTTAGCAATCGGTAGAACTCCAATGATATCAATCCCCCATGTGGCAAATGGCCAAGGACTTACCATTGATTTAAGTTGGGTCGACGGTGCTTTGGGGATTTTGGCGAATCTCTGGCACTTATCACAGCGTCGTGAATAATCAGCAGCATCTTTATTAATTGTGGGCCAGAAGTATCCGTATCGCAATATCTTTTTTGCTAAAGTCTGACCTCTTGTATGATCTCCACACTCACCTTCGTGCACTTCTCTTAGTACACGCTTGATGTCGTCGTGTGCTATACATCGTAACAGGGGCATAGAAAATCCTTGCCTATAAAGAGTATCATCTTGTATGACATATCTGGTAGCCTTGCGAACTATAGCCCTTTTCTCACTCTTCTTTGATGGGAGTGTCCCATTCTTAAGGAAGTTCTTAATTGGGGTCATCCACGACTCCTTTTCCGGTTCCGCTTCGAAAGCGAACTCAACTTCCATCGACTCAAAGCTTGGCAATTCCAACGTTTCAATTGGAATTATTTCATTCTCTTCTGGATTGTCAGAACTAGCCAGCTTTGCCAGCCTATCCGCCTTCTGGTTTTCGGCTCTTGGGATGTGTGTTATATTATACCGCTCCAAGCTACTCAATAGCTCTCTCACCTTCCTGAGGTAGGCGATAAGTCGAGGTCCCCGAGCCGCAAATTCCTCTCGCACTTGGCAAACAACGATTTTAGAGTCACAGAATATGTCTAACATTTTTACTCCGAGGTCTTTAGCAGGCTTCAGCCCGGCAATCAGGGCTTCGTATTCAGAGTCATTGTTAGTCGCCGAAAATTCTAATCGCAGAGCGTAATATAACGACCGTCCTTCAGGAGTGACTAAGACGATTCCAGCTCCGGACCTTCGGTCGTTCTTGGCTCCATCTGTGTATAGCTTCCATGGATCTATCTTTAACTCATCCTCGGGCTTAACCACTCTGTCATCGATTACTTCCTCCTCTGGGATGGTGAATTCTGCTATAAAGTCTGCCAGAGCTTGCCCCCTGATCGACTTTCGTGGTTGAAAATTTAAATCAAACTGACTTAATTCTATATTCCACTTGATCAACCTGCCCGATGCTTCGGGTCTCTGCAACACCTGCCTCAGGGGCTGGTCAGTGTATATGGTTATTGGATGAGCTTGAAAATAATGACGAAGTTTTCGGGATGCGATTAGGAGGCTGTAAGCGAGCTTCTCAATCTTTGGGTAGTTGCGCTCTGCCGCTGCTAATTTCTTGCTTACATAATACACTGGCCTTTGTACTTTGTCTTCTTCTCGAACCAGAGCTGTGCTAACGGCGTGAGCCGAGACTGCCAAGTAAACAAACAATTCTTCGTGATCCACTGGCTTTGACAAAATCGGCGATTTCTCTAGCAGTTCCAATAAATTTCGAAAGGCCTCAACACAGTCCGGGGTCCACTCGAAGTTCTTCTTTCCTCTTTTAATCAAATCAAAAAACGGAACGCATTTGTCTGTGGCTTTGGAGATGAATCTACTCAGCGCCGCTACTTTCCCTGCAAGACTTTGGACGTCTTTAGTTCTCCTCGGCTCTTCAATGTTTCTAATCGCTGCTATCTGGCTAGGATTGATTTCAATTCCTCGGGAGCTCACAATGAAGCCTAGGAACTTTCCCGATGCCACTCCAAATGAGCATTTCAAAGGATTCAACTTCATCCGATACCTTCGCAGGATACCAAACATTTCCGCCAAGTCTTGCGTATGGCTGAAGGACTGTTTCGATTTGACAAGCATATCATCCACGTAAACCTACATAGTCTTCCCTATTTGATTGTAAAACATTCTGTTCACCAAGCGCTGATAAGTGGCTCCGGCGTTTTTCAATCCGAATGGCATTACAACATAACAATATAACCCCAAATTCGTAATGAAGCTGGTATGCTCTAGATCTGGCACGTGCATAGGAATTTGATTATATCCGGAATATGCGTCCATGAAAGAGAGAAGTTCATGACCTGCTGTCGAATCTACAAGCTGATCAATCCTGGGAAGTGGAAAACTATCTTTTGGGCAAGCTTTGTTCAAATCTGAAAAATCAATGCAAGTCCGCCACTTTCCATTCAGCTTCTTTACTAAGACGGGATTCGATATCCAGTCGGGATATGTCGAATCTCGAATAAATCCGTTTTGCTTCAGCTTCTCCACTTCCTCTTTGAGAGCAGCTGACCTCTATAGGCCCAGCATACGTCTCTTTTGCTTTACAGGCGGATGTTTCGGGTCTACATTTAATTTGTGACTTATAATGGATGGTGATATCCCACACATGTCAGCGTGGGTCCAGGCAAATACGTCCAAGTTTGCTTTTAAGAAGTCCGTCAGTTCTTTTGCTCGACGTGGATCCAATTGAGAACCAATCTTCAAAACTTTTGTCGGATCAGCTTCATCAATGGGAATTTCCACTGTTGCTTCATTAGGAGTTGCACTTCTAGCCTCTGGTTCCTCGTCTTTTCTGGGATCCAGGTCTTCAGGCGTTCCTTTGGGCAACTCCTTCGGGGTTGATTTCTCTAATTGCTATGCCGAGCCCCCCTTTGAGGGAGACGAGGCATCTTTACTCTCGATGTTAAGTCCTTTCATCAACATCTTTAATTCGGCAACATAGCAGGCCCGTCCGGAAACTTGATCCCCTCTCATTACTCCAGTTCCGGCTTCGGTCAGGAACTTAAGCAATAAACACCAAGGGGCGATACAAGCTCTGAATTCAGCAAGGGCAGGCCTCCCCAAAAATGCATTATAAGGTGAATCTACGTCCAATACTACGAACTGAAGCATCCGCACTCTTCTGCGTTCTCCTTGCCCCAAGGTCACGGGCAATTCTATGTATCCCATGGGAGCCGTTGACGCCCCGTTGAAGCCTCTGATCCATCCTTCACATGGCTTCAAATCTTCAGATTCAAGCTTCATCTGATCGAATGACTTTTTAAATAAAATATTAACAGAACTTCCGTTGTCTACTAATACCTTATGAACCAAGGCCGGCCCAATGGTGGTAGTAATAACCAACGGATCATCAGTGGGTGATTGGATCCCGGTATTGTCTCTGTTGCGGAATACCACGTCGTCAAACATGGTTTTCTGTTGTTTTATGGGGGTGATATCTTCCAAATCATCACCTTCATTCACATCTATGTGCTTGGCAGCATTTACATATTGATCCATTGCTCTGAAACTACGGATTGCCGGGTGAGGTCCACCTACTATGGAGTTGATAACAATTCCTTTACCTTTCTGCTGCGCTGTAGGCTTGGGAGCAGGTAGAATCTGTTTTGGAGCCTGCTCTCCTTGCCCCCTGTCCCTTGGGGCAACCTTGTATTCATCCAACTTCCCTTCACGCAGCTGCTTCTCAATCACATCCCTCAAATGCCGACATTCATTGGTTGAATGCCCATGGGTTCCATGAAACAAACAAAACTTCCCAGTCGCCATTTCTTTCTCTGTCGAGTCACGAGGTGGCGGTCTTTTATATTGCAAAACGTTGTACGTATCCAGGTAAATATTCTCTAGGGTGTCGTTCAATGGTGTATAATTCTCGTAGGTCTGGAATCGGGGCCTTTTGTTAGGATCACTTCCCCTATTTCTATTTTTTCTGTTACCGTTCGCATTACGGTTATTGTTGTTGCCTCCGTTTCCAGCATTGTTGTTTCCACCCTTGTTTCCCACATTTACTTCAACTTTTTCGGAACTTTCCCCAGACTGCTTCACGGCAACGTTGCTCTGGACATTTTCTTTTGAAGCCGCTTCAGACTTTCTCTTTCGGTTTGCCCTGGCCTCCTCTCGTCTTAAATAAATATCAGCTTTTTCATAAAATATTTCTCTTGTGGAGGGTGTCTTCCCAGAAAGGTAATCCCCAAACTCGGATTCAGGATTGACTCCTTCCTTTAACGCCATCAAGATGGTGGGCTCATGTGGGTCACTAACTTCGGTCACGGCTAAGTTAAAACGGTCAAGATATGATCTCAAAGACTCTCATGGTGCCTGCTTAATCCTTGACAATTCAATAACACTTTTGGACTTTCGGGTATGGAGTCGAAACTGATTCATAAAACGTTCGCTCAACTCCCTGTAGTTCGAAACCGAACGAGGGGGAAGTCGGGTAAACCAGAACAGCGCCACATCTTCTAAATAGATCGGGAATGCTTTACATTTCACTTCATCAGGGGCAGCAACAACATTCATGAGCCACGAGTATCGCATCAAATGCTGTCTCGGATCAGTTCTCCCGTTGTACTTGTCCATCTGTGGCAGATTAAAACGCCGGGGAAACTGGAAGTCTAGGATATCGTCGGTGAAAGGAGTATGGCTTCGCTCAATGCCATAATCTTCATTGGTATAGTTCCGGCTCTCGGACATGATCTGGCGCACCATTGCCTGTACATCAGCATTAGTTAGGGGCCGTTCAGGTTCCTTGGCCCTAGTATCCGGATTCCTTCTGGGCTCTTGTTCAGGAGATGCCCTTCTTCTTCGAGCTGCTTCTGCTCTATTCCGTTCCCTACGCTCCCGGTCGATCTCGGGAGGAGGGGACTGGAGCCTTTGCCCCCGAGCGGGGTCATTGTTTCCTAGTGCTCGTGCAATATCCTCACGAGACCCCAAAGATCCGAATGTCAGCTGCTCCACATTCTGAGGTCGTTCGAGTGGCCTTCGTTCACGGGGCCGCTCTTCCTCGGAAGATGAAGACTGATCCCCTGGGGTGTGACGAACCGGTGACGGGGTTCTCTGTCGACGGAGTTCGTTAATCTCCCTGCTCATGAGCCTCATATTTTCCTGCATCATGAGATTAGTGCGCTCGTGGACTTTCATAGCCTCCCTAGTACTCTCAAGCATGTCAAGTAGGCGCGAGAAATCTTCTTGAGTAATGGGCGCAGATGGATTGACCTGATCACTGACCCTGGTGGCTGGAATCGGAGCATTCGTAGGGACTCGAGTAGAGGTTCCAACATCACCAAGTGTCGGATCGGATCGGAGATAGGAGGTCGGGTCGGTTCGGAGCTGGGGAGCCTGGTCGGGTCGGTACGTGGCAAGCTGCTCGGGTCGGTTCAGGTTGGGGGAATGCACTGCTTCAGAATCTCCTACCCGGATCGGATCGGAGCTCTCCCCCTGAAGGCGGTTCGGGTTTCCTGCATCGGTTCGTCCTGCTGCTGAACTCTGCCCACGAGACCTTGTCACAACCTTATTTTGCTGGTCTTCGCCAGCTCCATTTCCTCGAACAAATTGAATTTCTTTGCCTTTTCCTTTGGCCATGGTTCTTCGACAATCACTTCAACAAATATCCAAGGGCGTTGAAACTTGAGGATTAACTTCTTTGAACTCAACGGTCCAAAAAGTAGAATGATAATCCTGGAAAACAAAGAATTCAGATGAGTTCTCAGTGAAAGCACCAAAATGTTAGACCAAAAAGTGGTTCTAACACCCAAATTGATTAAAAGCAAAATGAAACGAGATCAAAAATATAAATGAACACACAGGATTTATAGTGGTTCGGCGAAGAAATGCCTACGTCCACTTGTCTTTCACTATATTCACTGATTCGGTTGCAAATACAATGAAATATTCACTTGATTTCTCTCACAACTCACTTACAATCACTCAATTGACTAAAACAAATAATGAAAGAAGATTTGGATTCTCCGGGAGTGCTGGAATTCGGGTTATGAAGGTGGTTAAATTCTCAAAGTGCCAGAAAAAGATCCTTTTCCTTGTCTCCAAACGGGGTATTTATAGGTAAGAAGTTGCTCAGAACCCGATCCGGATCGGAGCCACGTGTCATCCATCCCATCAGCCTCGGGTTCGGATGAATTTCTATGTTGACAACGCATCAGGGTAGTGGACGTTGAGGGTAGGAACTGGTCACTGCCGATCCGAATATCCAGGCGCTTATGCAGGAGAGTGACGTGGAAGACAGGCTCGGGTCGGAGGGGCATGCACAAGGGGTTCGGATCGGGGTACCCGATCCGACCCGGATTGACTTAGAACCAATTCTCTCTTCTCTTTATTCTGCTCCACTCCGATCTATCTCCGTAGCAATCAAGTGGCTTTCCAATCCGACTGGGAGTATATTGACCTCCGATCCAAACAGCTGTGCCTTTCTGATTCCAATAACAATGGTTCACCGATCCGAACGGCAGACTTTACCCTATCCGAACCGCTACCCTGCTCCGATCCGACCCGCTTCAGTGTTTTTCAAGTTCTTCAATATTTCACATCTTGACTTTGTGTTGCCCAGTTCACAAAGTGGGCTAACAATATTCATTATAAAATGAATAAAATCGATATAAATATCGTTCACGTCAAAATGGCATCAATCTAATCAACACGGCTTCATATTTTTCTATTTTCAAATATTCTAGTTCAAATATTTCTTTTCAAATATTTCTATTCAAAAATTTCTTTTTTTCAAACTGGAATGAGGCCCCATCAATTACCATAGATTTTTCTTCTATGGATTTACATACAATGCATGTATACATCGACAATGACAAATAATCAACCATCATCCAAAGTACATTCTACACAGTATAAGCACCAAATCCAAATATTTAACGCTTATAACAGTCTGTCAATCAATCGATCGACATACAACTAATTATTGGGATTAGTGTATGTCATATATCATCCCAATACCCGTGTGGGGTTTCAAACAATCAAACACAAATTTTATTTGTGTAGTTGGGCGATGTGTAAAATTTATCGTCCCAATCAATATCGGTCAAATGTGCGTATATAAACAAATCGTCCGATTTGTTTATATTTATTTATTCACATTCACGTTAAAAATTATATTTTCAACTATAAAATATTTTTAACTATATAAATATTTTATTTCTTTTCACATCACATCACACAATCAACTACACATCAAAATCAAACAAACAAGCATACAAGCCGTCCATGGTCTGTGGACGACGGGTGTCGGGTGCTACTAAACACCGTCTGCATCCTAGTATATATTTTAACTAGAAATTTAGATTAAAGGTGAGGAGTTCTCACTGAGGGTTCCACTCTGCCGTGCTTTGCTTCTGAACTGCTGAACCGTCTGGATCTGCTTGAAATTCCAATGCAGTTCTTTTCCCGCTGTTCATAATAAAAATTATATTTTTATTACCTCATTTCAATAAATAAAAATCATATTTTTATTTCTATTTCATATATATTTTTACAACGCTTATTTCAATATAAAAATTATATTTCTACTTCTTATATAAAGATCGGATTTTTTTTATTTCAACATACACATAATAAAAATCATATTTTTGTTTTCACTACTATATAAAGATCATATTTTTATCCTTTCTATATTATAAAAATTATCGTCTTTCTTCGTTTAAAAATCAAGTTTTTATATCGATGTTCATTTTAAAAATCTAAGCTTCTTCATTTTTATAAAAATCGAAACTTTTTATAATAAGATTCATAGCTTCTAAATAAATAAAAATCAGATTTTTAAAATGCCATTACACGTTAAACTGCAAATAAAAATCCCATTCTAGTTTATATTAAAACTCATTTTATAATTTCAGTTTAAATTTAAATTAAAACTGAAAACAATTTACAGTGTTATACCTTTCTTCGCGAAATTCTGGTCATCGTTCCTTACACCGTTCCAACTGAAACTTCGTCGCCCCCACTGCTGGAGTTTGCCGGAGCCGGATCCGGTCGTTGGTGCTGGTGGCGTCGACCAGGGGAAGGGGGCATGCGGTTTTAATTGAGGAAGGAAGGGAGAGAGAAAAGGGGGGCGCGGGTGTAACAACCCGTAAAATGCGAGCCAGTTTGAAATTTTTATTTTGGCAATTACAGCGAATTTTCTATATTTAAAATGAATTATTTTAAATAATATCGACGTAAAATTTATTTTGAATATAGAATCGACGTATATATTATATACGTCATCGTTAGAATATAAATAATTATATATAATTATAAATAGAATTGAAAATGGCGCGGTAGTTCGATAATTCGATTTCAAACTTCAATTGAATGTACCGGGTGCAAAACAATCCGGATTTTAGTGAAACCAAAAATAATGGGATCTAATTGATAGTATCTTTCCAACGTATCCGAAAAATCAAGATTTCATTTCGGGAATCAAAAGATATGTCCAGTTGAAAATTCTGAATAGTCGCTATGGAATTCAGGCCCTTAAAAATGGACATTTTGCAAACGACCTCGGAATTCGACGAAACCCGTTTTGTTGGGTCTGCAGTGTCAAATTATTGCTAGATTCCAAATTTCATAATTTTTCGAATCAATATGTGAGCGTGGCAAAGGAAAACGCGTTTGACCAGTTTCAGTTGATTTTAATCGACTGGAAAATGGCCATTTTTCCAACGGTCTCAGAATTCGACGAAACTAGTTTTGTTAGGACCGTATCGTCAATACGAAGCTAGAAAATATTTTTCTGGAATTTTTCTAGTTAGTATGTGACCCCGGTAATTTGAAATGTACGTTTAAAATTCAATATAAGGATTTAAATGTAAACTTATCGGAAACTAATTGAAACGATCAAATCAGCTTGCGATACATATCCCATTGTGTTCGGAATGGGGGTAAAACGCTATGGGCGACAGTCGGTGGGTCTCGTTTCGAGGTCAAAATAAAAAAAAGTACCTTTTCGAAATTAAATTAAAGTAAATTAAAAAAAAAAAAAAAAAAAAGAATGACTCTCCTCTCTCTCCTCCTACGTTGACTAAGCCCCCCCCCCTTATTTCTTTCCCTCTTCTCTCTCTTACTTTTCCCATCTGTAATTAAAAAAGGGGGATCGATCTCTCAAATCGATGGCAGATCGCCATCGCTCCTCCACCGAAGACCACCGCGCCATCGCCGGAGTTCGCCATCGCCGGAGTTCAGTCCCTCCGCTCCCTCCTCTTCTCCTTCCCCATTCAGCAATCCGCGCACCTCAGTCCCAAACCCATTTAAATCCCAAGCCCGACGCCCTGAGCAGCACCGCCGATCGTTGATGGCCAGCGCGCCACAAACCCGCCCCCTGCTCCCTCAACGAACCCGCGACAGAGAAAACCCCCACCCCCGTAAGTGTTTCTGAATTTTATTTAATTTATAAACTAACTGTTTGTTGTTTTTTAAAATGTTAAAACTGAATTTTTTTATAAAAGGTGAAAACTGTTTTACATTTTAAAGTTTAAAAACTGTTTTACATTTTAAAGTTAAAAACTGATTTATATTTTAAAGTTTGAAAACTGATTTTTATTTTAAAATTTTAAAGGAAAGAAGATTTGAAACTTTAAAATAGAAAATATTTAAACTTAAAAAGTAAAAGAAAAGATTTGATCTTTACTATGAAAAAGGTTCGATATTTGATATGAAAAGGATTTGGTCTTTAGTTTAGAAAAGATTATATTTTTAAATATAAAAAGATTTGATTTTTGGTAGATAAAGAAACGATTTTTATTTATAGTTATAGATAATAAAAATATAATTTTTATGTTGTAGAAAAGGAAAAAAAATATATAATCTTTATATTGAAAATGGCGTTATAAAAAAAAAGGGTAAAGATATAATTTTTATATATTGAACTTTGAACTAAAAATTCGATTTTTATATATTGAACTTTGAACTAAAAATTCGATTTTTATATATTGAACTTTGAACTAAAAATTCGATTTCTATATATTGAACTTTGAACTAAAAATTCGATTTTTATATATTGAACTTTGAAATAAAAATTCGATTTTTATATATTGAACTTTGAAGTAAAAATTCGATTTTTATATATATAGTGACTACGGGCAACGAAGATGACGAAGAGGCGATAACGAGGAAGACTTCTGCAAATGAAGAGCCGTGGAGCTGGATAGCTATATGTGAAAACTTCTCACCTTTCAATTTAATTTTTCTAGTTATATATATACTAGGATGCAGACGGTGCTTAGTAGCACCCGACACAATCGTCCACAGACCATGGACTTGTTTGTTTGACTGTTTGGTGATTGATTGCGATATTGGTTTGAATGTGGTTTGTGGTGTGAAAAATCGAATCGATAAATTGATTAGGATTAGACGTGCGCCGTTATAAGGCGAAGGAGTAAGGCTAGGTTAGACCCTTACTCCAAATTTTGTGGTTTGCATAACGAAAGTGAATTTGATTGATGTGTGAATGGCGTGGGCCTTCACTAGACCGGGGATAAGGCTAGGCCTCGTCCCGTTTCTAGTATCGTGCCGTTATGCCGCCGAAATTTTCTAAAATATGTTAGAAAAATAAAAATATCATTTTATTTAAAGAATAAACTGAATAGATATTCATATGTTAAAATAAAATGTTTTATCGCTAAAAATATAATTTTTAACGTGAAGTGAATAAAATAAAATATTCATTTACAAACCGGACGGTTTGTTTATGCACACTGATTTGACTGACATTGATTGGGTCGATAAATTTTACACATCGCCCAACTGCACAAATAAAATCTGTGTTTGATTGTTTGAAACCCCACACGGGTGTTGGGGTGAAATTTAAAGTTCACTCATCCTGACTGATTAAATATGTCGATCGATTGATTGACAGGCTGTTATAAGCGTTAGATATCTATATTTGATGCTTATACGGTGTAGTGCACTTTGGTTGATGGTTGATTATTTTCAATGCTATTAAATACATGTGTTGTATGAAAATCCATATAATGAACGTTATATGGTGATTGATTGGGCCTCATTCCAATTTGAAAAATAAACAATATAAAATAAAGGTTCATGTGTTGACGGTACTCATTCGTTGAGATTAGTCATGTGTTGAACGAATTATTTTTATAATAAAATTTACATCTTTATCAATATAAAATAAAGGTTCATGTGTTGACTATATTCATCCGTTGATATTAGTCATGTGTTGAACGAATTATTTTTATAATAAAATTTACATCTTTATCAATATAAAATAAAGGTTCATGTGTTGACGGTACTCATTCGTTGAGACTAGTCATGTGTTGAACGAAATAATTTAACCAAAAATAGTCACACATGGACGGTACTCATTCGTTGAGATTAGTCGTGTGTTGACAAAAAGAAATATTTGAAATAGAATATATAAAGCCGTGTTGAATAGTGATGCGCCATTTTGACGCGAACGATATATATAACGATTTCGAAATGAATTGAATATATAACGATTTCGAAATGAATTGAATATATAACGATTTCGAAATGAATTGAATATATAACGATTTCGAAATGAATTGAATATATAACGATTTCGAAATGAATTGAATATATAACGATTTCGAAATGAATTGAATATATAACGATTTCGAAATGAATTGAATATATAACGATTTCGAAATGAATTGAATATATAACGATTTCGAAATGAATTGAATATATAACGATTTCGAAATGAATTGAATATATAACGATTTCGAAATGAATTGAATATATAACGATTTCGAAATGAATTGAATATATAACGATTTCGAAATGAATTGAATATATAACGATTTCGAAATGAATTGAATATATAACGATTTCGAAATGAATTGAATATATAACGATTTCGAAATGAATTGAATATATAACGATTTCGATTTGAGTTGAATATAAAACGATTTCGAATTGAATGGAATAGAAAACCAATTTGATCTCAAATTGAATATATAATGAACTTGATTCAAATAGAAAACGAAACGAATTTAATTTGAATAGGAAATGAATTTGAATCGAATAGAAAACCAATTGGGATTGAATTGAATTGAATTGAAAAACGAATTCGAATTGAATTTAAAATAAAGTGAAATGAATTCAAATTGAATTGAAATTTGAATTGAATAGAGATGAATTTTAAAACGAATTTATAAAAGAAAATTCAATTTTGATTTGAAATGAAATGGAAGTTGAAAATGTTTTTGAAACGAATTCAAAACTATTTATATAATTCGTTTTAAAATAGGAATCGACGAAATATATATTATATATATTATATATATAATATAATGGCCTGAATAGAACGCGCCGCGCCGCGGCAGTTCGTAAATTTCGACCATTTATTTCAAACGGATATTACGGGAGATCCGACCGTCGGATTCTCCTAAAACCGGAACCGTTGGGTTCGTATCGAAAAGGGCTTTCTAACGAATATTAGAAATTCAAAATCTAACGGTTGGATTTGGAGATACGTCCAAATCAAATTCGAAAAAGGTCGCTGTAAGTGCAGTTCGATGGCCATTGTTGGAAATCGACTGTACGGGCCTCGATAAAATTATTAAAAATAGTAATAATTTGTATAAAATCATAAGAAATGATTTGGGAAAATTTGGGATGAAAAACTCCACATTTGAAAAGATAAAAAGGGTTTTTATCGAAATGCACTAGTTTGAACTAAATTTGAAACCCAATTGATTCTAATAAATAAATTAGATTTAAAAGGGGTTTTAAATAATCGGGATTTCTAATATATTTGATTGGATTTGAAATGGGTTTATCGTGAACTGTGTTTTAAATAACACTAGTTCTTTAACCCGATAATAAATAGAATGTGATTTGGGTTTATCGTGAACTGTGTTTTAAATAACACCTAGTTCTTTAACCCAGTAAAAGGAGTTTTAACGAATCTGCAATTAGATTGAAATGTGAATTCGTAATCTAAATTTCCAAATTTAGAAAATGAACGAGAATGGAGTATTACCAGTTTTGCTCCAAAGCGATAGTTAAATCTTTAATTAGATTTGAACGTGAAATGGTAATTAATTTTACCGATAACACCACGGTGTTAGATATGGAGTATTACCAGTTTTGCTTCATGGGATGAATAGGTTGGGATTGGGAAATAAAATAAATAATTACTTCGGTGTGGTTCGCTAATCTCGACTAGTTTAGAAAAACCATAATTTGGTTTTAAATGACATCCAAAGGAAGATTACAGGATAAATTTTAAAGAATTTATCTTGGATAAAATTAATGGGAATCTTTCCCTAAGAATGTGGAATTTAGAAACTAGTTGTAGGTTGGCTAAGAAGAATGGTTTCCTGGACATTGATCTGATGTTGGTTTCGGCCTTCGGGGTTAATGTTTGGGAAATTGTTCTCTTGCTAATTTGCGGTTAGTGACTAATGAATTGGAATGAGGCGTATGTTGTGTTTGTGTAACATTTGTTTTCAATATACGCGGGTTATTCGGAAAGACCGGGTTTACACCCATTCTGAATAACCGATTCGACGATAAGTCGAAGATGAAGACGGTGGTCGAAGACCGGAAGTTTTCACATCGTTTGGGTAATTACTGACGATCCTGATTGGGCAGTACACCCAAGAGGATGGAAATAGTTGGTGGTCGTCCAGACGTACTTGGAGATGGATGGATATGCGAGGAAAGTGCCTCCGGTTTCGTTCAGACCCAGAACGGACTTGTAAATGGATTATGTGTCTGACATTGGATTTTATTCTGTGTTGATTGATTTCTATCAAATATATATCTGCTTGGCGGCGGAGAATTTATTCTCTTGCTTAACGCCCTTCTCTGAGACGTACGAGCTTAGAGGTTATATATCGATAGATATCAATCGCATGACATGAATTGCCTGTGTGGCATGCTAAGATGCGATGATCAAGGCTTCTGTTGAAAAGCAAAGTCTTGTGGTTGATGATCAAAGCACGTCTACGTGGCAGCTTTGTGTATAACGTGTATTCGCGAGCCTCACACCTCGGTATGAGTTAAAAACGGGATACGAACCGCTGGGAGAGCACGACGTTTCTTTCTAGCTTTGGTGGTGTCAGTGACTTACCAGCCCTGACATATATATACTTTTCACCTTTGTGGTTGTTGGAATGAGGCGCCTCGATTATAGGTCTGTAAGGACCGGGAAACGTGTGTTCAGGCATAATTAATCCTCTAACGTAAGTGAGGACCGGCCCAGCCGCATCCAGGGGTTACCCAGTGTGCGTAATCCTGAGGCATTTGCTAGAGTGTCTCGAACGCGGAGAGGAGCTTGCCCCTTGCCTCGACTCATGACGGAATCCAATTTCCAATACGTGTATTTCGGCTTTAATTGTAGAACTAGTATGGCGACATGATATATGGTACCCATGCCGTCTATGATTTATATTTATGATTGAAACTGTTTTGACACTATACACTTATTATAGTATCAAATGATTTGTTTTAAACGTACCAAGCATGTTTGGCTATTATAAGGGAAAACCCTATCCCCCGGCTTGCGTTGCATTGTATGATAGGACCTGGGTCTTATAATAGCTTCATTTTTCGAAAAGCATTGCGTTGTTTATGGATATGCACTGGTATTCTTGGGAGTAAACCCGTTCCGTGTTATACGGCGTGGTCCCTTGAATTACTCTCTTTCAAAATAAAGTTTTAAATAACTGTTTTAGTTCTCACACCAGTCACATGACTGACCTGGAGTTTATTGTTTTAACCTAAACTCTGGGTGCCCCTATTTTCCGCACGGGCAGCTAGTAGTTTTGGTTTTGCAGATTTATATTCACAGGATCCTGGTTTACAGCTGGAATGATATCCGGAAAGCTCTGTATCCGTATATCACCTTCAGTTGTGCTTTGTATTATTTTCCGCTGCTTTGTAATCTATTGTAATCTCTGATATTTATCGAATGTAATTTGTTCATTTATACTGTATATTCTTGTATCTGATGGATATTGTTGTAATAACAATGAAATGTTCTTCTGTTTGTGTTCTGATTTGTCCTGTTCTCAACAGCCAGGGGTTTCGAACGGTCTAGATCGGTTTAACGACTGATTCAGATCGAGCGAAATTCCAGGCCGTCACATTTGGTATCAGAGCTTTGGTTTACAGAGCTCGAGAACAAGACACATTAGAACCATACGAAAGAATTCATCAGATATTGGATTAGTAATATCCAATTAGAATGACTCGTTAGAGATAGGATCAGTAGTATCCTAGAACGAGTGTGAAGAGTATATTTTTCAAATGAAAACAATTTTGTTTGAAATTTAAACCATTTTAAACGTATTTGAATATTTATTTATTTTGAATATGGACAATCGAGTATATATAGATTTCGCGTATACGCGTCATGAACGTATATTCGAAGTGTTAATATACTGGATAGATATAGAATCATACTCTAGTGGCCCGAAGATGATTCTGATGATTGACTAGTTGTCATTAGTATTCATGTTCGAGTAACGAAGGTGTGATATCTATATATTTCCATTAGACTGGTGTGAGAACCAAAACTAATATAGTTAGAGCACATTGTTGTGAATTGGCATCAAAAACATGATTTTTGTATATGTATCAAAATTATGAATTTGAAATTCTAATCCACTAATTGATTGATGTTTGAGTTGCTTGTTTAATTGTTTGCTAATTTTAACCATTTATGCCTAAGTAAACTAATAATTGAATCGTATTGAAAATTGGTTGCATTTGCTTGCATATACATATACTTACATTGAACAGGTCATAGCAAGGAGGCTAGAGCAGAGAATAAAATTTGTTTGCCCGACAAATAGGTACATGTTTACTACATAATTTACTGTTTGTTTGGGTGATGATGATTTTGTGAGCCTATTGGCTAGCCGCTTGGCTTTTTCTTTTTCTTTTTGAGATCTGAAGGACCGGGGAAGCTATTTGAAATTCCCCGATGCTCCCGGTGCAGGGGAGGTTATGGCGAAATTTTTCGAAAATTTAGGGTGTTAGCCAAATTTTTGAAATTTTGAAAATTCTTAGAAACTGAAAAATTGGAGAATGCAAGCCAGATCGAACGTAGAGTTGATTAATCAAACCACTTTCGACTTTGTTCCTTTTCGGGGACGAAAAGTTTTAAGTGGGGGAGATTGTAACAACCCGTAAAATGCGAGCCAGTTTGAAATTTTTATTTTGGCAATTACAGCGAATTTTCTATATTTAAAATGAATTATTTTAAATAATATCGACGTAAAATTTATTTTGAATATAGAATCGACGTATATATTATATACGTCGTCGTTAGAATATAAATAATTATATATAATTATAAATAGAATTGAAAATGGCGCGGTAGTTCGATAATTCGATTTCAAACTTCAATTGAATGTACCGGGTGCAAAACAATCCGGATTTTAGTGAAACCAAAAATAATGGGATCTAATTGATAGTATCTTTCCAACGAATCCGAAAAATCAAGATTTCATTTCGGGAATCAAAAGATATGTCCAGTTGAAAATTCTGAATAGTCGCTATGGAATTCAGGCCCTTAAAAATGGACATTTTGCAAACGACCTCGGAATTCGACGAAACCAGTTTTGTTGGGTCTGCAGTGTCAAATTATTGCTAGATTCCAAATTTCATAATTTTTCGAATCAATATGTGAGCGTGGCAAAGGAAAACGCGTTTGACCAGTTTCAGTTGATTTTAATCGACTGGAAAATGGCCATTTTTCCAACGGTCTCAGAATTCGACGAAACTAGTTTTGTTAGGACCGTATCGTCAATACGAAGCTAGAAAATATTTTTCTGGAATTTTTCTAGTTAGTATGTGACCCCGGTAATTTGAAATGTACGTTTAAAATTCAATATAAGGATTTAAATGTAAACTTATCGGAAACTAATTGAAACGATCAAATCAGCTTGCGATACATATCCCATTGTGTTCGGAATGGGGGTAAAACGCTATGGGCGACAGTCGGTGGGTCTCGTTTCGAGGTCAAAATAAAAAAAAGTACCTTTTCGAAATTAAATTAAAGTAAATTAAAAAAAAAAAAAAAGAATGACTCTCCTCTCTCTCCTCCTACGTTGACTAAGCCCCCCCCCCCTTATTTCTTTCCCTCTTCTCTCTCTTACTTTTCCCATCTGTAATTAAAAAAGGGGGATCGATCTCTCAAATCGATGGCAGATCGCCATCGCTCCTCCACCGAAGACCACCGCGCCATCGCCGGAGTTCAGTCCCTCCGCTCCCTCCTCTTCTCCTTCCCCATTCAGCAATCCGCGCACCTCAGTCCCAAACCCATTTAAATCCCAAGCCCGACGCCCTGAGCAGCACCGCCGATCGTTGATGGCCAGCGCGCCACAAACCCGCCCCCTGCTCCCTCAACGAACCCGCGACAGAGAAAACCCCCACCCCCGTAAGTGTTTCTGAATTTTATTTAATTTATAAACTAACTGTTTGTTGTTTTTTAAAATGTTAAAACTGAATTTTTTTATAAAAGGTGAAAACTGTTTTACATTTTAAAGTTTAAAAACTGTTTTACATTTTAAAGTTAAAAACTGATTTATATTTTAAAGTTTGAAAACTGATTTTTATTTTAAAATTTTAAAGGAAAGAAGATTTGAAACTTTAAAATAGAAAAGATTTAAACTTAAAAAGTAAAAGAAAAGATTTGATCTTTACTATGAAAAAGGTTCGATATTTGATATGAAAAGGATTTGGTCTTTAGTTTAGAAAAGATTATATTTTTAAATATAAAAAGATTTGATTTTTGGTAGATAAAGAAACGATTTTTATTTATAGTTATAGATAATAAAAATATAATTTTTATGTTGTAGAAAAGGAAAAAAATATATAATCTTTATATTGAAAATGGCGTTATAAAAAAAAAGGGTAAAGATATGATTTTTATATATTGAACTTTGAACTAAAAATTCGATTTTTATATATTGAACTTTGAACTAAAAATTCGATTTTTATATATTGAACTTTGAACTAAAAATTCGATTTTTATATATTGAACTTTGAACTAAAAATTCGATTTTTATATATTGAACTTTGAAATAAAAATTCGATTTTTATATATTGAACTTTGAAGTAAAAATTCGATTTTTATATATATAGTGACTACGGGCAACGAAGATGACGAAGAGGCGATAACGAGGAAGACTTCTGCAAATGAAGAGCCGTGGAGCTGGATAGCTATATGTGAGAACTTCTCACCTTTCAATTTAATTTTTCTAGTTATATATATACTAGGATGCAGACGGTGCTTAGTAGCACCCGACACAATCGTCCACAGACCATGGACTTGTTTGTTTGACTGTTTGGTGATTGATTGCGATATTGGTTTGAATGTGGTTTGTGGTGTGAAAAATCGAATCGATAAATAGATTAGGATTAGACGTGCGCCGTTATAAGGCGAAGGAGTAAGGCTAGGTTAGACCCTTACTCCAAATTTTGTGGTTTGCATAACGAAAGTGAATTTGATTGATGTGTGAATGGCGTGGGCCTTCACTAGACCGGGGATAAGGCTAGGCCTCGTCCCGTTTCTAGTATCGTGCCGTTATGCCGCCGAAATTTTCTAAAATATGTTAGAAAAATAAAAATATCATTTTATTTAAAGAATAAACTGAATAGATATTCATATGTTAAAATAAAATGTTTTATCGTTAAAAATATAATTTTTAACGTGAAGTGAATAAAATAAAATATTCATTTACAAACCGGACGGTTTGTTTATGCACACTGATTTGACTGACATTGATTGGGTCGATAAATTTTACACATCGCCCAACTGCACAAATAAAATCTGTGTTTGATTGTTTGAAACCCCACACGGGTGTTGGGGTGAAATTTAAAGTTCACTCATCCTGACTGATTAAATATGTCGATCGATTGATTGACAGGCTGTTATAAGCGTTAGATATCTATATTTGATGCTTATACAGTGTAGTGCACTTTGGTTGATGGTTGATTATTTTCAATGCTATTAAATACATGTGTTGTATGAAAATCCATATAATGAACGTTATATGGTGATTGATTGGGCCTCATTCCAATTTGAAAAATAAACAATATAAAATAAAGGTTCATGTGTTGACGGTACTCATTCGTTGAGATTAGTCATGTGTTGAACGAATTATTTTTATAATAAAATTTACATCTTTATCAATATAAAATAAAGGTTCATGTGTTGACTATATTCATCCGTTGATATTAGTCATGTGTTGAACGAATTATTTTTATAATAAAATTTACATCTTTATCAATATAAAATAAAGGTTCATGTGTTGACGGTACTCATTCGTTGAGATTAGTCATGTGTTGAACGAAATAATTTAACCAAAAATAGTCACACATGGACGGTACTCATTCGTTGAGATTAGTCGTGTGTTGACAAAAAGAAATATTTGAAATAGAATATATAAAGCCGTGTTGAATAGTGATGCGCCATTTTGACGCGAACGATATATATAACGATTTCGAAATAAATTGAATATATAACGATTTCGAAATGAATTGAATATATAACGATTTCGAAATGAATTGAATATATAACGATTTCGAAATGAATTGAATATATAACGATTTCGAAATGAATTGAATATATAACGATTTCGAAATGAATTGAATATATAACGATTTCGAAATGAATTGAATATATAACGATTTCGAAATGAATTGAATATATAACGATTTCGAAATGAATTGAATATATAACGATTTCGAAATGAATTGAATATATAACGATTTCGAAATGAATTGAATATATAACGATTTCGAAATGAATTGAATATATAACGATTTCGAAATGAATTGAATATATAACGATTTCGAAATGAATTGAATATATAACGATTTCGAAATGAATTGAATATATAACGATTTCGAAATGAATTGAATATATAACGATTTCGAAATGAATTGAATATATAACGATTTCGAAATGAATTGAATATATAACGATTTCGAAATGAATTGAATATATAACGATTTCGAAATGAATTGAATATATAACGATTTCGAAATGAATTGAATATATAACGATTTCGAAATGAATTGAATATATAACGATTTCGAAATGAATTGAATATATAACGATTTCGATTTGAGTTGAATATAAAACGATTTCGAATTGAATGGAATAGAAAACCAATTTGATCTCAAATTGAATATATAATGAACTTGATTCAAATAGAAAATGAAACGAATTTAATTTGAATAGGAAATGAATTTGAATCGAATAGAAAACCAATTGGGATTGAATTGAATTGAATTGAAAAACGAATTCGAATTGAATTTAAAATAAAATGAAATGAATTCAAATTGAATTGAAATTTGAATTGAATAGAGATGAATTTTAAAACGAATTTATAAAAGAAAATTCAATTTTGATTTGAAATGAAATGGAAGTTGAAAATGTTTTTGAAACGAATTCAAAACTATTTATATAATTCGTTTTAAAATAGGAATCGACGAAATATATATTATATATATTATATATATAATATAATGGCCTGAATAGAACGCGCCGCGCCGCGGCAGTTCGTAAATTTCGACCATTTATTTCAAACGGACATTACGGGAGATCCGACCGTCGGATTCTCCTAAAACCGGAACCGTTGGGTTTGTATCGAAAAGAGCTTTCTAACGAATATTAGAAATTCAAAATCTAACGGTTGGATTTGGAGATACGTCCAAATCAAATTCGAAAAAGGTCGCTGTAAGTGCAGTTCGATGGCCATTGTTGGAAATCGACTGTACGGGCCTCGATAAAATTATTAAAAATAGTAATAATTTGTATAAAATCATAAGAAATGATTTGGGAAAATTTGGGATGAAAAACTCCACATTTGAAAAGATAAAAAGGGTTTTTATCGAAATGCACTAGTTTGAACTAAATTTGAAACCCAATTGATTCTAATAAATAAATTAGATTTAAAAGGGGTTTTAAATAATCGGGATTTCTAATATATTTGATTGGATTTGAAATGGGTTTATCGTGAACTGTGTTTTAAATAACACTAGTTCTTTAACCCGATAATAAATAGAATGTGATTTGGGTTTATCGTGAACTGTGTTTTAAATAACACCTAGTTCTTTAACCCAGTAAAAGGAGTTTTAACGAATCTGCAATTAGATTGAAATGTGAATTCGTAATCTAAATTTCCAAATTTAGAAAATGAACGAGAATGGAGTATTACCAGTTTTGCTCCAAAGCGATAGTTAAATCTTTAATTAGATTTGAACGTGAAATGGTAATTAATTTTACCGATAACACCACGGTGTTAGATATGGAGTATTACCAGTTTTGCTTCATGGGATGAATAGGTTGGGATTGGGAAATAAAATAAATAATTACTTCGGTGTGGTTCGCTAATCTCGACTAGTTTAGAAAAACCATAATTTGGTTTTAAATGACATCCAAAGGAAGATTACAGGATAAATTTTAAAGAATTTATCTTGGATAAAATTAATGGGAATCTTTCCCTAAGAATGTGGAATTTAGAAACTAGTTGTAGGTTGGCTAAGAAGAATGGTTTCCTGGACATTGATCTGATGTTGGTTTCGGCCTTCGGGGTTAATGTTTGGGAAATTGTTCTCTTGCTAATTTGCGGTTAGTGACTAATGAATTGGAATGAGGCGTATGTTGTGTTTGTGTAACATTTGTTTTCAATATACGCGGGTTATTCGGAAAGACCGGGTTTACACCCATTCTGAATAACCGATTCGACGATAAGTCGAAGATGAAGACGGTGGTCGAAGACCGGAAGTTTTCACATCGTTTGGGTAATTACTGACGATCCTGATTGGGCAGTACACCCAAGAGGATGGAAATAGTTGGTGGTCGTCCAGACGTACTTGGAGATGGATGGATATGCGAGGAAAGTGCCTCCGGTTTCGTTCAGACCCAGAACGGACTTGTAAATGGATTGTGTGTCTGACATTGGATTTTATTCTGTGTTGATTGATTTCTATTAAATATATATCTGCTTGGCGGCGGAGAATTTATTCTCTTGCTTAACGCCCTTCTCTGAGACGTACGAGCTTAGAGGTTATATATCGATAGATATCAATCGCATGACATGAATTGCCTGTGTGGCACGCTAAGATGCGATGATCAAGGCTTCTGTTGAAAAGCAAAGTCTTGTGGTTGATGATCAAAGCACGTCTACGTGGCAGCTTTGTGTATAACGTGTATTCGCGAGCCTCACACCTCGGTATGAGTTAAAAACGGGATACGGACCGCTGGGAGAGCACGACGTTTCTTTCTAGCTTTGGTGGTGTCAGTGACTTACCAGCCCTGACATATATATACTTTTCACCTTTGTGGTTGTTGGAATGAGGCGCCTCGATTATAGGTCTGTAAGGACCGGGAAACGTGTGTTCAGGCATAATTAATCCTCTAACGTAAGTGAGGACCGGCCCAGCCGCATCCAGGGGTTACCCAGTGTGCGTAATCCTGAGGCATTTGCTAGAGTGTCTCGAACGCGGAGAGGAGCTTGCCCCTTGCCTCGACTCATGACGGAATCCAATTTCCAATACGTGTATTTCGGCTTTAATTGTAGAACTAGTATGGCGACATGATATATGGTACCCATGCCGTCTATGATTTATATTTATGATTGAAACTGTTTTGACACTATACACTTATTATAGTATCAAATGATTTGTTTTAAACGTACCAAGCATGTTTGGCTATTATAAGGGAAAACCCTATCCCCCGGCTTGCGTTGCATTGTATGATAGGACCTGGGTCTTATAATAGCTTCATTTTTCGAAAAGCATTGCGTTGTTTATGGATATGCACTGGTATTCTTGGGAGTAAACCCGTTCCGTGTTATACGGCGTGGTCCCTTGAATTACTCTCTTTCAAAATAAAGTTTTAAATAACTGTTTTAGTTCTCACACCAGTCACATGACTGACCTGGAGTTTATTGTTTTAACCTAAACTCTGGGTGCCCCTATTTTCCGCACGGGCAGCTAGTAGTTTTGGTTTTGCAGATTTATATTCACAGGATCCTGGTTTACAGCTGGAATGATATCCGGAAAGCTCTGTATCCGTATATCACCTTCAGTTGTGCTTTGTATTATTTTCCGCTGCTTTGTAATCTATTGTAATCTCTGATATTTATCGAATGTAATTTGTTCATTTATACTGTATATTCTTGTATCTGATGGATATTGTTGTAATAACAATGAAATGTTCTTCTGTTTGTGTTCTGATTTGTCCTGTTCTCAACAGCCAGGGGTTTCGAACGGTCTAGATCGGTTTAACGACTGATTCAGATCGAGCGAAATTCCAGGCCGTCACAGCGGGTGTCGGCTGTTGAGAAGGGGGCTCGCGGGTCTCAATAGAAGGGGAGGAGGGAAAGTCGGTTGCGCCTGAGGCGGGGCCGGGGGGGTGGTTCTTCCAGCGGCGTGCTCGAGAGAGGGGGGGTCGGACTTCAGCGATGTGGGGGATGGAGGCGACGGTGGCTTGGCCGGGGGGGCGACGTGGATCGGCTTCTCTCTTTTTTTTATTCTGAAAATCGATTTGTAAATAATGAAAGGGGAAAGAGAAAACTGAAGGGGGGATATTATATAAATAAATATATATATTGTTTTTTTATTAAATTCTCTAAAAAAAGCAAATTTTACTTTCAACCTCTAAATGAGACCCACCGCCTGTCGTCCATAGCTAATTACCCTCATTCCGAACACAATGGAATATGTCACGTAAGTTGATTCGATCGCTTCGATAAGTTTTCGTCAAAATCAACATATAACTCTATATATTGAATTTGAACGCGCATTTCAATTTACCGGGGTCACATACTAACTCGAAAAATTCCAGAAAAATATTTTATAGCTTCGTATTGACGATACGGTCCTAACAAAACTAGTTTCGTCGAATTCTGAGACCGTTTGAAAAATGGCCTTTTTCCAGTCGATTAAAATCAACTAAAACTGGTCAAACGCGTTTTCCTTTTCCACGCTCACATACTGATTCGGAAAATTATGAATTTTGAAACCTAGCAATTACCTGACATCCCGGATCCAACAAAAGTGGTTTCGTCGAAAACCGAGGTCGTTTGCAAAATTTCCATTTTTAAGGGCCAGAATTCCATAGCGACTATTCTGAATTTTCAACTGGACATATCTTTTGATTCCCGCTATGAAATTTTGATTTCTCGGATTCGTTGGAAAGATATTCTCAAATAGATTCTAATATTTTTGGTTTCACTAAAATCCGGTTTATTTTGAATCATGTACATTCATTCGAACTTTGAAATCGAATTTTCGAACTACTGCGCCATTTTCAATTCCTTTTATAATTTAAAATAAATATTTATATTCAAATGACGATTCAAATAAATATATACGTTCTAATTCTATTCAAAATAAATTTCTCATCGTTATTATTTAAAATAATTCATTTTAAATAATCAAAATTCATCGAAATTGCCAAAATAAAAATTTTAAATTGGCCCTGATTTCCGGGTTATTACAATCTCCCCCACTTAAAACTTTTCGTCCCCGAAAAGGAACGAAGCCGATAGTTGTTTAACAAATCAACTCAACTTTCTTTATTTTCACTACGGCTTAAGTTCTTCAACTTTTCAGTTTCTAAGAACCTTTCAAATTTTTCAAAAATTTGGCTAACACCCTAAATTTTCGAAACATTTCGCCATAACCTCCCCTGCACCGGGGACTTCGGGATATTTCATATAGCCTCCCATGACCTTCTTCAATCCAAAAGAAAAAGAAAAAGCCAAGCGGCTAGCCAATCGGCTCATAAAATCACCCAAAACTCAAGAAATACAATAAACATGTACCTATTTGTCGGGCAAACAATTTTATTCCTCTTCTCTAGCCTCCTTGCTATGACCTGTTCAATGTAAGTACATGCACATGTATGCAAATGCGACAAATTTTCAATACAATTCACTATTTGATTCAATTTGGTTATAGGTTCAACATTTTATTAATCAAACAATAATCAAACAACACAATCAGCAATCAATTAGTGAATTATCATTTCAAATTCATAATTTCGATATATAGTCAAAATCACATTTTTAATGCCAAACCACAACAATAGGCCCTATATAATTTTGGTTCTCACACCAGTCAATAGGAAATATATAGAAATCTCACTTTCGAAACTCGAACACCAATTCTGATGATGTCTAGACTATCATCAGAATCATCTCCGGACGACTAGAGTGTGATTCTATATCTACCCAATATATTCAAACATCGAATACACGCGGATCAGACGTATATGCAAAATCTTTATATACCGGATAGTCCAAATCAATATAAATAAATATTCAAATACGAATAATTGAATTAAATTTTCAAAACAAAATTTGTTTTCACTTTTAAAAATAAACTCTTCACACTCGTTCTAGGATACTACTGATCCTATCTCTAACGAGTCATTCTCGTTGGATATTACTAATCCAATATCTGATGAATTCTTTCGTTTGGTTCTAACGTGCCTTGTTCTCTGAGCTTTGTAAACCAAAGCTCTGATACCAAATGTAAAGACCCGTAACTTCCCCGGTAAGGAAAGCGCGGATAGTTCGAGAACAACACACAGAAGAACGCAGACGGAAGAACATTTCATTGTATATTACAACAATTCCATCAGAATACAAGAATATACAGAGTATGAATAAATGTTACATAGAAAATAACAGAGATTTAAATTACATTTAAATACATCGCAGCGGAAAATAATACAAAACACAACTAGAAGGAGATATACGGATACAAAGATTTCCGGATATCGTTCCAGCTGTAAACCAGGATCCTGTGAATATAAATCTGCAAAACCAAAACAACTAACTGCCCGTGTCAAAATAAGGGCACCCAGAGTTTAGGTTAAAACAATAAACTCCAGGTCAGTCATGGGACTGATGTGAGAACTAAAACAGTTATTAATCTTTATTTTAAAGTTAGGTAAATCAAGGGACCACGCCGTATAACACGGAACGGGTTTCCTCCCAAGAACACCAGTGCATAAAACAACAGCACAATGCTAAATAAAAAAAAATGAAGCTATTATAAGACCCAGGTCCCATCACACAATGCAACACAAACCGAAGGATAGGGTTTTCCCTTATAATAGCCAAAGCATGCTTGATACGTTTAAAACAAGTCATTTGATACTATAATAAGTGTATAGTGTTTAAAACAATTTCAATCATAAGTATCAATCATAGACGGCATAGGTACCATATATCATGTTGCCATACTAGGCTCTACAATCAAAACCGCAAAGTCACGTATTTGGAAATTGGATTTCCATCTATGAACCGAGGCCAGGGATCGTCCTCTACCGATTCGAGACAATCTAGCCTACCATATCTCAGGCTACAGCCGCAACTGCACCTAGGAGCGTCAGGGTCGGTCCACCGATGAGGATTAAAATGCCTGAACACTACGTTTCCCCGCCCTATGGGGCGCAAATGAGCCAACGAATGACTCCATCGGCTTCACATAGTCACCGATAAATCCGAGGCGCCTCGCAACAGCAACAACCACATAAGTCAAACTCGTCAGGGCGTGTAAAACCACTGACGCCACTTCTAGCTAGAAAGAAACGCATGTCCTCCCTGAAGTCCTCTCCCGTTTCTGGTTCACAACCTGGGTGTGAGGCTCGCGAATTAACGTTACACAAAGCTACGCCACAAAGGCCGTGCTTTGATCATCAACTACAAGACTTAGCTTTTCAACAGAAGCCTTGATCAACTGCCACTTAGGCATGCCACACAGGCAATTCACTCCATGCGTTTGATATCCATCAATATATAACCCCTGAGCTCGTACGTATCAGAGAAGGGCGTTAAGCAAGAGAATAAATTCTCCGCCGCCAAACAGATATATATTTAATAGAAATCAATCACAAAGACTAAAATCCAATGTCAGACACACAATCCATTTACAAGTTCGTTCTGGGTCTGAACGAAACCGGAGGCACCTAGTACCCCGTATATCCATCGATCTCCAAGTACGTCTGGACGATCACCAACTGATTCTCTCCTCTTGGGTGTACGGCCCAATCAAGATCATCAGTAATTATCTAAACGACGTGAAGACCTCCGGTCTTCAACCACCGTCTTCATCTTCAACACCACGTCGAATCAGCTATTCAGAATGGGATAAACCCGGTCTTTCTGAACAACTCGCGTATATAATAAACACGTGTGACACCAACACAACATACGCCTCAATCCAATTCAGAATATTTTTTTATTCCAATATTCTTATACCTTGGGAAAGGTTCCCATTAATTTTATCAAAGATAAATTCTTTAAATCTAATCTTTAATCTTCCTTGAATATCAATTCAAACTAGTCGGGATTAGCGAACCACACCGAAGAAATCATTTATTTTATTTCCCAATCCCAACCTATTCATCCCATAAAGTAAAATTGGTCATACTTCGTATCTAACACCACGGTGGTATCTGTAAATTCAATTACCATATCACGTTCAAATCTAATTAAAGATTTAACTATCACCTGGAGCAAAACTGGTGATACTCCATTCTCGACCATTTCAATCTAATTAAAGATTCATTAAAACTCCACTTAGTTTTAATCTTTAACTGGGTTAAAGAATCAGTGTCATTTAAAAAACGGTTCACGATAAACCCAAAATCACATTCCATTAATTATCGGGTTAAAGAACAAGTGTTATTTAAAACACTATTCACGATAAACCCAAAAATCAATACCAATTCAATTCCAATTAAATATTATTTAATTGGTACACTTCATTAAATCTAAATAAAAAGATTTAACCTTTTTCTCAACTGGGCTTAAGAACAGTGTTAATGAAGACACCATTCACGACAAGCCCAAATCACATTTGATATTAAATACAAGGCTCTTAATAGAAAATATATCGGCTTATATTCAATATCAAATTCTACGACCTACAAATATCGTACTGGAAATAACGATATATATATATCTTTCAAATTTCCCTAACAACATCTGTATAATCACGAAATCCAACATCGAAATATTCCGAAGACAATTTCGATTCAAATCCATTCCAATGCAATTATTGGAAATTCTGGTTATTTTCAAAACTATTTCAAACCAATTTATTTATTTTAAAAATAAATAAATTCTTATTCTAGTTCAAAATTAGTTCATTTCGATAGAAATCTATTTTTATCTTTTCAAATAGGGAGTTTTCATCCCAATTCCTCACAAATCATTTCTTATGATTTTACACAAATTATTACTATTTTTAATAATTTTATCAAGGCCCGTATAGTCGATTTACATCAACGGCCATCGAACTGCACTTACAGCGACCTTTTCCAAATTTGATTTGGGCATAATTCCAAATCCAACCGTTAGATTTCAAATTTCTAATATTCGTTAGAAAGCTCTTTTCGATACGAACCCAACAGTTATGGTTTGAGGAGAATCCGACGGTCGGATCTCCCGCAACGTTAATTCGAAGTCAATGGTCAAAATTCACGAACTGCCGCGGCGCGGCGCGTTCTATTCAGGCCATTATATTATATATATAATATATACTTCGTCGATTTCCTTTTAAAACGTATTATATAAATCGTTTTAAATTCGTTTTCAAAACGATTTCAACTTCTTTTCAAAATCAAATCAAAATTGAATTTTTCCTTATAAATTCGATTTAAATTCATTTCAAATTGATTTCAATTCAAATCGATTTTTAATTCAATTTCAGTTCGTCTTCAATTCCATTCAATTTCAATTCGAATTCATTTCTATTCAATTTCAATTCAAATTCATTTCTATTCAATCTCAATTCGAATTCTTTTCTATTTAATTTCAATTCGAATTCTAATTCTTTTCAAAATATCAGATTTTGAAATCACTTTCGATATTCATTATAAAATGAATAAAATCGATATAAATATCGTTCACGTCAAAATGGCGTCAATCTAATCAACACGGCTTTATATTTTTCTATTTTCAAATATTCTAGTTCAAATATCTCTTTTCAAATATTTCTACTCAAATATTTCTTTTTTTCAAACTGGAATGAGGCCCAATCAATTACCATAGATTTTTCTTCTATGGATTTACATACAATGCATGTATACATCGGCAATGACAAATAATCAACCATCATCCAAAGTACATTCTACACTGTATAAGCATCAAATCCAAATATTTAACGCTTATAACAGTCTGTCAATCAATAAATCGACATACAACTAATTATTGGGATTAGTGTATGTCATATATCATCCCAATACCCGTGTGGGGTTTCAAACAATCAAACACAGATTTTATTTGTGCAGTTGGGCGATGTGTAAAATTTATCGTCCCAATCAATATCGGTCAAATGTGTGTATATAAACAAATCGTCCGATTTTTTTATATTTATTTATTCACATTCACATTAAAAATTATATTTTCAACTATAAAATATTTTTAACTATATAAATATTTTATTTCTTTTCACATCACATCACACAATCAACTACATATCAAAATCAAACAAACAAGCATACAAGCCGTCCATGGTCTGTGGACGACGGGTGTCGGGTGATACTAAACACCGTCTGCATCCTAGTATATATTTTAACTAGAAATTTAGATTAAAGGTGAGGAGTTCTCACTGAGGGTTCCACTCCGCCGTGCTTTGCTTCTGAACTGCTGAACCGTCTTGATCTGCTTGAAATTCCAATGCAGTTCTTTTCCCGCTGTTCATAATAAAAATTATATTTTTATTACCTCATTTCAATAAATAAAAATCATATTTTTATTTCTATTTCATATATATTTTTACAATGCTTATTTCAATATAAAAATTATATTTCTACTTCTTATATAAAGATCGGATTTTTTTTATTTCAACATACATATAATAAAAATCATATTTTTATTTTCACTACTATATAAAGATCATATTTTTATCCTTTCTATATTATAAAAATTATCGTCTTTCTTCATTTAAAAATCAAGTTTTTATATCGATGTTCATTTTAAAAATCTAAGCTTCTTCATTTTTATAAAAATCGAAACTTTTTATAATAAGATTCATAGCTTCTAAATAAATAAAAATCAGATTTTTAAAATGCCATTACACGTTAAACTGCAAATAAAAATCCCATTCTAGTTTATATTAAAACTAATTTTATAATTTCAGTTTAAATTTAAATTAAAACTGAAAACAATTTACAGTGTTATACCTTTCTTCGCGAAATTCTGGTCATCGTTCCTTACACCGTTCCAACTGAAACTTCATCGCCCCCACTGCTGGAGTTTATCGGAGCCATATCCGGTCGTTGGTGCTGGTGGCGTCGGCCAGGGGAAGGGGGTGTGCGGTTTTAATTGAGGAAGGAAGGGAGAGAGAAAAGGGGGGCGCGGGTGTCGGCTGTTGAGAAGGGGGCTCGCGGGTCTCAATAGAAGGGGAGGAGGGAAAGTCGGTTGCGCCTGAGGCGGGGCGGGGGGGTTTCTTCCAGCGGCGTGCTCGAGAGAGAGGGGGGTCGGACTTCGGCGATGTGGGGGATGGAGGCGGCGGTGCCTTGGCCGGGGTGGGGGGGCGACGTGGATCGGCTTCTCTCTCTTTTTTTTTATTCTGAAAATCGATTTGTAAATAATGAAAGGGGAAAGAGAAAACTGAAGGGGGGATATTATATAAATAAATAAATATATATATATATATATATATATATATATATTGTTAAATTCTCTAAAAAAGCAACTTTTATTTTCGACCTCTAAACGAGACCCACCGCCTATCGTCCATAGCTAATTACCCTCATTCCGAACACAATGGAATATGCCATGTAAGCTGATTCGATCGGTTTTCGTCAAAATCAACATATAACTCTATATATTGAATTTGAACGCGCATTTCAATTTACCGGGGTCACATACTAACTCGAAAAATTCCAGAAAAATATTTTATAGCTTCGTATTGACGATACGGTAACAAAACTAGTTTTGTCGAATTCTGAGACTGTTTGAAAAATGGCCATTTTCCAGTTGATTAAAATCAACTGAAACTGACATAACACGTTTTCCTTTGCCACGCTCACATATTGTTTCAAAAAATTATGAAATTTGAAACCTAGCAATAACTTGACATCACGGATCCAACAAAAGTGGTTTCGTCGAAAACCGAGGTCGTTTGCAAAATTTCCATTTTTAAGGGCCAGAATTCCATAGCGACTATTCTGAATTTTCAACTGGACGTATCTTTTGATTCCCGCTATGAAATTTTGATTTCTCGGATTTGTTGGAAAGATATTCTCAAATAGATTCTAATATTTTTGGTTTCACTAAAATCCGGTTTATTTTGAATTATGTACATTCATTCGAACTTTGAACTTGAATTTTCGAACTACTGCGCCATTTTCAATTCCTTTTATAATTTAAAATAAATATTTATATTCAAACGACGATTCAAATAAATATATACGTTCTAATTCTATTCAAAATAAATTTCTCATCGTTATTATTTAAAATAATTCATTTTAAATAATCAAAATTCATCGAAATTGCCAAAATAAAAATTTTAAATTGGCCCTGATTTCCGGGTTATTACAGATATACATTTGATACACTCAAGCGAAATGAGTGGTCGGTCATGTGTGGCCGGGTTGCAAGATGTTCTTGTTGAACCCAGTGTATTCCTCTCTAGAGGTACACTAGTGAAAGGTGGTTCCATACCTTGTCATAGATGGAAATCCATTACCCAATACGTGCTTGCGGTTTTGATTGTATACTATATATGTAGAACGTGAGATGAAAGCGTTTCTGCTAGATGATTAGTATATTGTGGTTGATAGACAATATTATAATATCAAAAGGTTTTTGATATAAAGATATTTTGGATTCTCATAAGGTAAAAACCCATTCCGTTATACGGCGTGGTCTTATGAGATATCGTTTACTTGGTCAAACTGTTTAAAACTGTTTTACTCACACCAGTCCCATGACTGACCCGGAGTTTATTTTGTTTTGTTTTCCCTAAACTCTTGGTTGCCCAATTTTGTATGGGCAGTCAAGTAGTCAGGAATTTACAGATATACTAGAAGAGCTTGGAGCAGGAGGCTTCAGTATTTTTATAGCTATAGTTATTTCCACTGTGTTGTAAGTGTACTCTGATAATGTTATTGTATATATATACTGGTTTTATTTCAAGGATATGTTATCTATTATATGTTGTTCGTTCCGCTGTGAGATTCGTGTTACTCTTATGTTGTGTTCTTCTTCTTCTTCTATTCTAAGTTTCTATCTTATCTATTCTCACCCTCTAATTTCTTTCATTAACCATTCGGTATTTTCGACTCTTAATGTTCGATATGTGTTGTATATCGGATAATCAAGATCGCCAAATTTTCGGGTCGTTACAGCAATTAACCAATTGAAATGCATTTTCCAAAATTCAGAGAAGTGGTTGGGACTCAAAGTTAATGAACTTAAAACCAAGTGCTATTTCAATAAGTTCTGCAATCACAAACAAAAATACTTAGCAGACATTGGGGTGCAAGAAGGCTCACTTCCAGTTAAGTATTTAGGAGTGCCACTATCTAACAATACTATAACTGATGCTGAATATGGCAAGTCAGTGGATGACATTAGGGATAAATTGCAAGGCTGGAGGTCAAAATTGTTGTCTTTTGCGGGCAGAGTTGAATTAGTTCACATAGTAATTACATCTAAAATAAGGTTCTGGCTGCAGACTTTTCAAATTTCAGACTGTTCCATTGCCAAAATTAATTCAGTTTGTGCTAATTTTATTTGGAAAGGGGGTTTGCACAAAATCAGCTACAAGTTGCTTTGCAAACCTATGAAAGAGGGAGGAGTTGGGCTTAAAAACCTATTTGAACTGAAAAAGGCCTATGGGCTTAAAATTGCCTGGAAAGTACACTCTTCCAATAATCTATGGGCTGCATGGATGAGAGCCCGATATATGAAGACTAATTTCTGGACTGCAAGCATTGATAATAATGCCTCTGTGATATGGAAAAATTGCATGAAACTCAGGAATGAACTCAAACCACATATACAATGAGAAATTGCAAATGGAGTCAACACAGATCTTTGGAGAGACCCATGGCTAAATGGCCAAAGCTTAATAGGTAGGCTAGGCTGGGATAACTATTCACCATATGGGGCACCTAATGTGACAGCTAGCTCTATTATCTCAAATTCTAACTGGCAATGCAGTAATAATTTGGTAGCTCGCAATTTTAATGAAGAAATTACATTAATGCCTATACACTCTGAACGAAATGAAGACATATGGAGATGGCAAAATGGTAATTTTAAGCTTGGGTGTGTATGGGAGAGCACCAGGACGATCCACCCTACTGTACACTGGAGCAATGTGGTTTGGACTCGATCCACCCCACCAAAAATGGCACATACCATATACAAGGCCATTCTAGGCAGGTTGCCTACCAAGGAAAGACTATGTAGTTGGGGTATAATAGAGGAGGATAGATGCATGTTGTGCAACAGACAACCTGAAACACACAATCACTTGTTTTTCGAGTGTAGTTTCAGTAGACGGTTGCGGGCTATTCAAAAGCTAAAGTGCTTTAACTCAGATCAAATTGGCAACTTGGAGGAAGAAATTGAGTAACTGAACGATGGAAGTCACATGTTGAAGTTGATGGTGGAGCTCGGTAAGGTTTGCTTCACAGCCACAGTGTGGCAGACATGGGGAGAACGCAATTCCCGTGCTTTCAAGAAAAAAAGCAGATATGTTTTAGTCAACACAGCTATTGTTAACAGAGATAGCAATGGTGATTGAGAGGATCAGTAAGAAGCTACTTACCAGTGCAACGGAACGAGAACGATTGCTATTGGGGAAGTGGAGCTGGAAGGAAGCGATTGGAGAAAGGTTACGAGAGAATTTACTTCCGCCATGACTGAACCCTAATTTCGCTTTTGTGCTTTTTCAGAGAATGTTTGAAGACGCAAAAGGTTCTCGTTGGAAGTTTATGTAAAATACCCGTATGTTATAAATGGGCTATAATTTGGGTCGAGCCGGCTTTTGGGCTATAATAAAGATTTAACCCATTTTTAAAAAAAAATATGATAGTCCATTCTTATAATACGTACACATCAATGCATCTTATGCAAATAGAAGTTCATGTTGAACAAATTAATGTTTCAATAATGATTTTACATGAATATGCTACTGCTAATGGATTTGCAAATTTACTACAAGGTTTTCACTACATATATATGTTTCTTCATATCTAAATTCCAACATATAGTTGTTGTGTATATTGTGTATCAAAACATGTACAATTGAAGAATTAATATTGCAAATCACATTTGCAATAAAATTTATCAATATATGTATACATGCTTACATGATAAACAATCATGCAGAAATAACAATATACTCATATAATCTGGTGTAAGGATCTAGGCAATATATATAATAGTTTTAGAATTGATTCAATGTCCAAATGTAAATACAAACAGTATGAAAGCTAAAACAGGTCATATTTGCTTAATTTTTAAAACATTTTGCAACATGAATCAAAATAAACACCAACAGCTTATTTTACAAGTTAGACACGGAATATCATCAAATGCATATATATGCACTACACTATAGCCTATCAAGTATAGTAAAACAGTATACTACAGAGGTTCTTACAACCAAGTACATGCAAACATGTCCAGTAAGATGCTTCCAGTGTATGCAGATGGTAACATTCACATTCAAGAGATTATTTATTGAAAGTCATATTGCAGTAATAAGCTGCTGTAGTAACCAACTTCCTTCTTCATATAATAATTCACATGAACATGGATATAAAAGGGTCTCTTGTATATTAAAATTAAGGAATCATGAAAGCCATGGATTTGCAAGTCATACTTGCAACCTAGAAGAATCATTCACACATGTATAAGGGTCCATGTAGCTATGTATAATTGGTTTTTAATACAACTCAGTATCTTAATATTATAATATATACATGCAGTATTAAAAGAAAAACAAGTTATTAAATACATTTGAAGCATGATCAATATGAATACCGGCGGTTTATTTAACTTGTCAGAAACTATTCAGATATCTACGTATGTACTACACTACAACCATCAAGTATAGTTAAGGAGTATCATTTTAAATGGCTCTAGAAATACATATATATATTGAGATTACGTAAAACAGGGAGGAATGCAAATCAGTTTGCATTACGCATACCTATGAGTATGTATATCATGACTTAGACTGTAACACCCCTAAGTCCCACATCGTGGAAGCCTGTGTGAAGTGGGTACTTATATAGTAGAGCCCATCTCTTACTAACACCGAGGCCTAGTGATGGAAAACCCTACACCTGAGAGGTGGCCAAGTAGGGACAATATCTGGCGTGAACGGAGGTGCGGGTTGTTACAGTTGGTATCAGAGCCAATACCCAGCAGGAATTGTGGCTCCTGTGTGGACCACAACGCTTGGGTGAGGTGTTTGTGAGCCAACGGGGACGTTGGGCTCTGTAGGAGGGGAGAATGTAACACCCCTAAGTCCCACATCGTGGAAGCCTGTGTGAAGTGGGTACTTATATAGTAGAGCCCATCTCTTACTAACGCCGAGGCCTAATGATGGAAAACCCTACACCTGGGAGGTGGTAAAGTAGGGACAATATCGGTGTTAGTAGGGAGGTTGGCTCAGTCTGTGTGGCAACGCCATGTGTTGGTGGATCTCGAAACTTAGCCGAGGCCTTTTAAGGAACAAAACCCCACACCTATACGGTGGCTAAGTTGGGGACAATATCTGGTGTGAACGGAGGTGCGGGTTGTTACATAGACAAATTGAAGAACTTGGTCATATTAATCTGAATTGCAAAAGTTCAAAATACATTCATAACTTTCATATGCACATAATTTTACCAAGACCTCAAAGTCACTCAGTTTTTATCATAAACTTTAGAGAAGAAAACATAGTTTTTCAAATCAACCAAGCTTAACAGAGTTGCAAATCAATTCAATATTTATAGTATGCAACGGGATTCAACTAAGATATGAAATATGCTCGGATTTATTTCAATAACAGGAATCAAATTTCTACTTAGTTTTATAAAATCGGATCCATACACTTTTAAAAACACGCAGACTAAACAATTAATCCACATACTTAGAATTTGATAGGGTAGGATCTAAAGCTGAATTGATATCCAATATTAACTCATGAATACATTTCAGTTTATATGCCAAATATAAACCGTGTTTACAATGAAACGGTTTCATTCCAGAATTGGATCAATATTACAATCCCAATTCATACTTGCATCAGTGCTCATAACACTGTCTAATTGTTGCGAGAAAACATACATACAAAACAAATACAACAAACTCAATATTTTGATTTCGGAAGCCTTGCTCTAATACCGTTGAAGGGTTATTCTGATCTAATCGGCAGCGGAATACAAGATTTTACAACCCCAAAAACCAAAATCCAAGCAAAATAGGTAAATCGAGTAATAGCGTACCAATTTAAACCTTGCAGAAATCACTAGATTAAAGAATCCTCAAATCTGTTCGAATCACGAACGCAACCCCGATGGACGTCATCTCTATGGTATCCACGAATGCTACTCCATTTCGTCTAACGAAATAGAGATTAGAATAATTTTTGGTACTAGACAATGAACCAATTTCCTTTTCCATTGTTTTAAATTTCATTTTTGCGGTGGTCTGATAAAAGAGAAAGTCATTTCTTTTATAATGAATGAAAAATAAAACAAAGGAATAAAATACAGTATTCCTATTCAAACGCAAATAAAATGTCAAGTGTTTGATATTTTATTTGTTGAAAGAATGGTTCTCCCTTTTATAACGTTCTTAGTGTGTGACTTATAGGTTATTACAACATTGACAATAATTTTAAATCATATTTAAAATTATAAACAGTGAGCGACATCTAGTAATACATCGTCGTTAACCAAGTTATAATACAATCAATGATTCGATACAATCTTTTCTGTGACTAATGTTTCAATGTAATTTAATCATTTTAACCATTATTCCAAGATTATACTCGAGGCATGGAATATATCATCCTCATTGTAATTTAATCCTTTTATCTTGATCTATAAGAAAATTTTACAAAATAAATCAATATTTGAGCATGACCATGCATTTTATGATCTTACTCAATCAAGAGGCCCATGAATATCACTACTTATATTGTTAGGGTTAAATTCCATCTAGATCATTCATATTATTAATTGTGTATCCAATAATCACCTTTATTGTCTACACTATTAAAAGTAATTTCTGATGATATATATAATGATTTTAGGTCTGAGGACTATTACAACACTGCCACTATGAGAATTACTTATGAGACTATTAATCATGTTACATGAAGTTTTCTCACGTTGGATCTGCCCAATACACTATTATCTAACACGTATTTATGTATTGACATTAATATCTCATATATTAATGATCAATGAGATATAATCATCAGTCAATCAACATACCAATCTCAATGTTTCATTATTGTCCTTTATACAATAAAACTTCACTAGGGACATTTAAGATTTACAATACTTATTATATTATATAATCTCATATTCAAGTCACTTACTTGAAGCTATATAATTCTGTATTATTATTCTAAGGACTTCTATTATATTAATATTTATATTACGTAGTAAATATAACATAATAAAAAAAATTATTCAAAATAAAATCTAACATCAAAAATGTTATTAATCACATCAAATAGATTTCCCCTAAGGCACAAACTCTAACAATTGCATCATGGAAGTTTTCGTTTTAAGTGCTCAATTGCATTTTACACTTTCTGGGAGTGCACTCAATGTGACTCAGCATTGCACTTAGATTTGGGTTAGTCAACTCTTTTCTCTTAAGTAATTCAAGTCGTGCGGAGTTCGAGGAGGCTGACTTCACTCTCAAAGATCCCTTTCGATTGCTAAACTTAAGGCGTCGTGAAGTCGGGATGGTGCCAATGGATCGCCGCCTGAGTATGTCAGGGCGTAGTTAGGTTGGGCTAAATCCATTGGACTCAGTGAGGGTGCCAAATGGTCACCCCCAGAGTACGCCGGAGCGTAGGTAGGTTAGGCTAAACCCATTGGATTTAATGTATTTGCAGTAGCGGTGCTTTGGCGATTCACAGATGAATCCCGAGTGCTTGGGTTAATGTTTTTATACTTCATACAAGGATTACAAAATAAATTGATGAAATTAGAACATGCAAGTGAAATACTTTAGAAATGAATACAACTATATCCATACAAGTTGTAACTCAAGCAGGACGAGTCGTAAGGTGCAGCGTCGATGTCCAAGTCGCTTATTATTGTTGTAGTCTTACTGAGTCGAAAGGATAATCCTGGGTATCTTGTTGTCATACGAGGTCCTGTTTGGTTGAAATTCTTGGTGAGCGTTGAACAACTGAGAAATTCAGGCGGAGACCTTGTGTGTACTGCTCAAACTTTCCCTTGCGGACGAGGTTTTCGATGTTGTCCTGCAAGTGGCGGCATTTATTCGTGTCATGTCTATGTATGTTGTGGAACCAACAATACTTTGTGAATTCTCCTTGTTCGTCTGACGGGCCTCTTGACTTTGGCTTCTTGTACTGTAATACATTACGGGCCTCGAGGTAGATGTTCTCGAGGGAATCGTTGAGCGGAGTGTAGTTGTGGAAAGTCGGAAGTCTAGGATGTTTCCTCTTCTTGTTGCGACCACCTCTGTTGTTGTAAGCTTAAGCAGGAGTGTTCGGAGCATAGGGACTAGAGTCGTTAGAGCTTTGGACTTTATATCGAAGTAGGTTGTCAAAGCGAGAAGCTTGATTCCTTTGCGCTTTTCTTGGCATAGAAAACAGTTGGTTTTCTCATAGAAGACTTCCAAAGTCTCAGGTTGTCTTTGGTCAATCCATGTTCCGAATTCAAAATCAGAAAGTATGCCCTCGGTAAGTTGGGCTAGGATAGTATGTGGACTCAGGTCTTCGACATCCGTCAAAGTGTTGTCAAATCTCTCGAGATAGGTCGTCAGAGTTTCGTTAGTGCCTTGGTAGATGTGCATGATAAATTGTTCGATTAAGTCCCTGGCTAGCTGGTCAAAGGGTCCTCAACGGAAGATGAGTGAACCATAAAGAGGCACTTCCTCTAGAAAGAAGATGAAGCACTTGCACTTCACGGTGTATGTGCCGTGAGCAGAGTTAATACGCGATTCATAATGGATTATGAAGTCTCGAGGGTCAGTTTTCCCCGATTACGCTTCTTTCTATAGCATATATAAATGTGCAGGTCATTCGACATTGAGCATATCTTCAATGAAAGGGTTATGTCCCGCACTGGTTTTCCAGTCGTCGATGACGTGACCTCGAGATTTTTCATAATGCTATGAAGTAAGTTAGCGAGGACAGGAGTTCGAATCTTCGTTAGATTCCAGCGGTTATGATCCAACTCGGGAATGCGCAAACTTGGACGTCTTCTTGGATGGTTGTCATCTTCATCTTGAGAATCTTCAACTTTGGACCTTTGAATTTAAGGAAGTTGATGAGTGGGAACTTGGGCCCGGTTTGTTGCATGAAGCGCAGGCGTTAAGTTCTTATTTACGACAGGTGGATCCTATCAAATGAGGGGTCGAGCGCTAATCCTTTGGTCAACATTAAGCTCAAGTCGGAAGCAATCGAGATGATGGTTATTATGGAGGGAAACAAAGATAAGACTCGGAGAGACATAATTCGGAGGAGGCTGAATGCCTATATTTGTTTGAAGACTAAGAATGTTTCATCGAGTACATTGTTGGAGCTGTTGCGTCAACCCAAGATTTTGATTGACTTGTCTAACGACGTTCTTTGTGTTTCTCCAATTTTCTCGTAGTTTCATCGAATTAATCTCAGTTAATGAGTGCATCGGGATTAGAAGTAGTAGCGATATTCGTGCTGGTAGGAACTTCAGGGATTAAGGTTGAAGGGAGTTTTCTTAGTCAGGATCAATCATGGAAGGTCCAACCGTAATGTTCCTTTGGTCAGCATTAACGGTAGACTTGATAGGTAAGTTCTGTAAGACTTAAATAGAGCTTTAAGTCTCGGTAGTCTAATGGTAGGAAAGGCGAAGTCTTCGATTTCTCAGTGGAAGTAGCAGAACGTTGATGCAGATGCTTTTGTTCCCCTTCCTGGCACGCCAAAATGTTGACATCCAAAAGTTGGCGCTAACACTCGTGATTTCCACGATAGTGAAAATAATCGTCCAATAAGAAAATAAGCAAGTTGTGATGTAAATATATAGGGGAAAACACTAGAAAACAGTCACATAGTATTTATAGTGGTTCGGATCGTCGAAGCCTATGCCCACTTTGAAAGTTTAGTACTTTATTAATTCACGTTTACAAGTTACAATATGGAATCAGTATATCCTCGAATTCACATTGATTATGATGGTTCCAAATGCTAAAGTATGTGACCTCGATAGTTATGCTTGGAGAAGGAGGTGATAGGCTTTACTTCATGATCCAAATGCTTGGAAGTGGAAGGAGAAGCCTTCACGAGTTCGTGAAACCAAGTCTAGCCAAGAGGGGATCAAGGTGTATGAAGTTCTCATGAAGCTACCATGGCCATGATGGTAAGGAGGTCCAATGATGGATTTTATTGTGACACCCCACGTCCGTTAATGTCACTCACAAAGGGAATGCATTAAGTTTTTGTGAAGCGTTATTGTAAACAGAACGAAAATATCACAAGACAGACATATAAAATAAAAGCGGAATAAAAACTTTATTTATCATAAGATACCATGGTCCAAAAACATCACATGTCTGAAATAAGCCTTAGCAGATTTCATTGCTGAATTCATGGACAGTAGAGAGGAAATTGAGGAACTGGTAGAGACAGTGGCCAGTTGGAAGCTATACTTTGATGGATCCAGAAATGATTACTGTTCAGGGCCGGAATTGTCGTAGAAACTCCAGATGGCCATTCTCTATGCTATGCCTTGAGATTGGAATTCGCATCGACAAATAATGAGGCCGAATCAGAAGCATTAATAGCAGGGATGAAGTTAGCAAAGGAGTTGAATCTGAAAACCTTACAAATCTTCATTGATTCTCAGCTGGTAATGTGTCAAGTCCTTAAAGAATTCCAGACTAAGGTTGGAAACCTTCCTTCCTATTCTATCAAAGCCATGGAACTTCTCAACGACCTCGACCACTACAGTATATCTCACATTCTGAGGCAAGAAAATACAAAGGCAGATTCTCTCGCCAAATATGCCAGTTCTTCAGATGCACAATTACTAGGCCTTATTCATGTAGAAGTCCTTTCAAATCTCGCCATTGAGGAAGCGGATGTTGACTGGATCATGGAGACGGTTGAAGAGCCCATGTCATCGATGACTCCGATCAAGGAATATATCCTCAACGGGACACCCCCCGAAGAGCTAAAAAAGCGAAGGAATATATTACGCAAAGCTCCCCTATACCTTATTCAAGATGGAAGGCTATACAGATGAGGATTTCTATGCCACTACTCCGATGTGTAACAAAGGAGGAATCAAAGGCAATCTTAGCAGAGTTACATGAGGGAGATTGTGGAGGTCACATAGGCGATCAAACAATGGCCAAGAAAATTCTGCGATATGGCTACTTTTGGCCCAATGTGAACCTAGATGCGATGATTTATGTTAAAAAGTGTGATAGATGCCAAAGATTTGCAAAAATTCCAAGACCGCCTCCCACTGAATTGACTCAAATGGTCGGCCCCTGGCCACGCATAGACTTAATTGGAGCATTACCTATAGCTAACTTAAATATGAAATACGCAGTAGTGGCAGTTGACTATTTCACTAAATGGGCTAAAGCTGAACCGCTAGCTACTATTACTTCAAAGAAGGTGATCAATTTTGTCTTGAAGAACATCATCTGCAGGTTCGGTGTACCGCATAAAATAATCAGTGATAATGGAACTTTATTTGAGAGCAGTGAGTTTCTAATTTTTTGTGCCAAGTACAAGATCAAGAAGATCTTTGCAGCCGTTGCTCATCCTCAGGCCAATGAGAAAGTCAAAGCAATCAATAAAATCTTGAAGTCAACCATTAAGAAGCGACTTGAAAATGCTAAGGGTGCTTGGGTAGACGAGCTTCCACTTGCACTATGGGCATACCGTACCACTCATAAAACTGCGACAGGGCACACTCCATTCTCGCTTGCATTTGGATCTGAGGCTATGATCCCAGTAGAACAAGAGGTTCCAACTCATAGGAGAATCCACTTCAACCAAGAAGAGAATGAGAAACTACAACTCGAAGCACTTGATTTTCTTAAAGAGAAAAGAAGAGAAGCAGAGCTCAGAGTCATGGCATATCAGAGAAGAATAGCTCGTCATTTCAATGCTAAAGTAAAATGCAGAACCTTCCAAGTTGGGGACCTTGTCCTAAAAAGAATTATGATAGGAACTGGGGTACTCGGACCCAACTGGGAGGGGGCATATATGATTAGCCAAAAATTCTCTAATGGTACGTTTGAGCTGAAAACGACGGATGGATTCCAACTTCCGAGAGCATGGAATGTTATACACCTCCGTCACTATTTCACTTAATTTTTCTTTCATATGTTCTGGAAAAGTTGTAAATATCATGCATTGTAAATACCATGCAACATCATTACAAGCTTTGTACATACTAATGAAAGAAATTGCTTTACTTGCCTAAATTGTACGATTTGCAAACTGTTTACTAAGATTCGATTTTGATTGCAGGTCCATTAAAAAACGCCGACGCATCTATGACCTAATAAGACCTGGTGATCATTATAGCACGTCCCGATTGAGATAACTCGAATATCCATTGCACAATGCTAAAATATCATTTGTAACCTACTCGAAGATGTGGAGCATATTAGAGCAAGGAAGGAACACCAAGGACTGAATGGTCAAACGGCGTGGCGCACAAAGTTATAAATAAAACTGCAAGTTTCATAGAAGGGACACCTTCTTAATTACAAGGTCCTAGGCCCTGGTTCTGACAAATCATGGTAAAACCTGATAAATGAACTGGCGTCTACCCCTAGAAATAACATAGTTTTAAAACCAAAGACCTCCCCGAGGGGCACCAAAATTGATCGCCAATGCCATTGATACATGGCTGGATAGTGACATAAACACTGGACTTTAAAACCAAAGATCTCCCCGAGGGGTGCTCGGTTCATTGTCAATTACATTGATACATGGCTGGATAGCGATACAAACACTGGGCTTTAAAACCAAAGACCTCCCCGAGGGGAGCTCGGTTGATCATCGAAGCCATTAATACATGGTTGGATAGCGATATAAACACTGGGTTCTAAAAGACCCATTCGGTGGAATCCGATCAGATGTTGGGTCTTCCAAACCCAGCTATTGATTTTTGGTCTTCCAAACCCAGTTACTGACGGATGCAAAGCTCTTTTTTAATGCGCCCTACAAATTCTACAAGCGGCTGAGTCATTCAGTCACAACGAATAATGGGTTTACAAATACCTCCTCGGAAGAACGGAATATAAGACCTCTCCGGGGGCATACATTCAAATCCATTCACAAAGACTTGCGATGGTAAGGGAGAAGGGGGAACAAGCACACTTGAAGAGCGCAGTACAACGGAGAGTTGTATGCTGCGTTCGGGAAGGATGAATCGCTCCCAAAAAAGAATCTATTGATTCTCTCCCAATTGGTTGGATCATAGGTGCGATGATTTACTTCACGGGCGAGGTCTCTGGTTCAAGTCCAGGATGGCCCAGTTGCGCCAGGGAAAAGAACAGAAGAAGCATGCCCAGATTACCAGGATAGCGAGAAACATGATTGAATATATAATATAAGACCTCCCGAGCAGAGGATCAAAAACAAAAAGTTCATCGCTACAAAAGGGGCATGAGTGGGATCGACCAAAACTGGAAACTTCTGATCATGGTCATGCCAATAAATTCAACAGCGGCAAAAACACATGATCAAAGAATTCCAAATAAAATTGGTTGATAATGCCACGCTTAGCCTTTAAAGTCTGTGACAAATTCTGGTATGGGGGCATTAAGGAAATTCAATAATACTCGTTTAAACATACCATAAACTTGTCACAACTTTACCATGGAGCTTAGCACTAACAAGGTTTACTCTGACCGATGAAATTAATTTCCTTGAAATGACTAAGACGAATTCGAAAACTTCGATATTGTGATAAGCACAAAGTTGATTGTTCACGAAAAAGAAGTCTTGTAAACCACCTTAGCCATAATCAAGGAAATACAGTAAAATTGATCAAGTAAACCCGGTTAATTGTGATTTGTGGTTACAAAAAATAATAATAGTAATAATAAAGAAAATTATTATTATTCCCATTTGCTGAAAGATGTCATGAGATCATTATCATGCCAAACATTGCAGAAATAAACGAATGGTAATGTGAAGAATTTGTGTTGAAAGCATATAAAGAAAGCGGGTATGGAAGGTAAAGGCTCGGAATACAACAAGCATAGCACTTCCATCATAGCAACACAGAGTCAAAGTCACAAACCCAGTGCAAGAGTATTAGACATAGAGAAATATAGGCGGGGATCGGCACCGGCATATACAACCGGTCTAGAGCATAATACATAAAAGGAAAATAGCAAAAGTCAGAAAAGAGGGTTTCTTCTTTTCGTCACTAGATTATTTCCCAACATGAGCAGAAGGAGAAGTACCGGTCGGTTCTGTTTTGTTCCCAGGACTTGCTAATTCGGCAACGATCTCATCCTGGGACTTGAGAGCAGGATAAGTGTTGCTTTGTCCTTCTCCAGAATAATGACATGTTCAATGTTCTCCTTATTTATCCTTTGGAGATCGCAGGAAATGGTAATCCAGACACCCAATTTGCGCGCATGATACTGTCTGATTTCTTCAAAGTGCTTCTCCATCCAAGTCCTGGTCGCTTCGAGTTGCATCACTGAATGATTCTTTAGAATGTCCAGATCCTCGGGGACTGATTGCTTGTCGGATGGATATATGTCCAGGTCGAATTGATTAAAGTTCAACCCCTGAAGGCACCAGCCCTCAAATCGATCAGCAAGTTCAGAAGTATGCAACTTAGGGGTGTAGCGAAGTCTGTCAATAATGGCTTGAAGTTCAGCTAGAGTTGCGGTAGCAGAAGAAGTCTGAGTATCAAGCACGGGAAGCTTGCCCGGCCTACGGCATTTCTGAGAACTATCCTCACTTGAAGCTCCCTCAGTCCTTTTAGACATCCTACACAATTAATGGAGTTTGAAAGTAAGTACAAGTTCAAGCATGATCAGGTAATGGTAAAGCAAGCCAACCAGAGCCCCCAATTGCCCAAGAGTTTAAAGCCAACCGGCCGGAATTGCCTCCGGGAATGACCGATCTGTTTGGTTCGTTTCCCATAAATTTGATAGTAACCGACTGTTGCTACCAAACTATGGAAGGATCATAACTGACCAGTCGACGCTCAAGATAAGCCACACAGTTTAAACAACTGCCTTGGGACTCACACCAACCGATCGGTGCTTGAGACCTGACCGGTCGGTATTAAGCTAGTTTGGCCAATCAGTATCAGATTGTATTTAACTGATCAGTACCAAGCTAATTTAAACCGATCAGTAGGAATTAGATTTAACCGACCGATATAAGTTTAGGCCAACCGGTACAGATCGAACTATATGGAATATTGACCGGTCAGTGCAATTGATCATCCACTGATACGAAAATAACCGCTTATCCTTTGAAGGCTTGTAATACCATCAGACCAATTTTAGAACAATCAATGAAGTCCAACGACGATCGATATGAGCAAAGGTATCGTTACAATTCACAATCAAGCGTTAACGATATAAAGTCCGTCTTCGACTCAAGCAATACAATGCAAAATTCAAGATTGAAACAGCAAAAGACAAGGTATAAATAATTAAAGTCTCCTGATCAAAACAATTGGGCAAACATTTCGTGCATAAAAATCATGAACACTTTTGTTAAGACCAAGATGTCAAAATTCCTCAAACACAATCTCAATCCTATTTTAACCTGTTTCAATACCAGGATTATCATTCAAGGCCTTATTTCACATCATAAACCGCAAAGTCCAGTAGTTGCACTCTGATTTTAAACTCAAATCATTTCAGTTCAAATTCAAACCCAAATATTCCCAAATAAATCACAAGTTCGAAAGGAAATTAATGCCTATGAATGATAAATTTGAACAATGGTGCTTGATTTGGAGTAGAGAGTGCTCGCGAAGACTTGGAGTCGGAATGTGATGTCCAAAACGCTAAGCATTCGAGATCAATACGAGGTAAAAGGTTGGGGAGGATTTGAATGATTCGCTAGGAATTTTTAGGCCGCCATTAAAGAGGATTTTTGTTCGGTTTAAAAATATGTAGAAGGGAGAAGATTAAAAGCCTTGGGTGTAATATAAAGGGGTAATCGGATGGACCGACCGGTCACCAAGAGCCCAACACAACCAACCGATCAGCCATCTTCCAAGATCAGTTCAACAATACCGATCGGTTACTCAGTTTTTTATGAGTAATTGAGCATATCAACCAAGCGTGAAATCCATGTACTGATCCATCAGTGTGTAAAAAAGAAATCATATCGGAGTCCATAATTTTATGAATACAATGATAGACTCCGAGGGGCAAATGTTTACACCCCGAAAAATCGTACACACGGTAATGGATCGAGACACAAGGAATGACCAAAAGTTCAAATGATTTAATTGACAACCGGTCGGTAAGGAGTACATGTACTGACCGGTCTGTCCAAACAGTGCATACTACGTTCCATTGCTGATATATCGTTCGGTTATAAATATTCAGGACCGACCGACCATGTTTTGGAGTCCCAGAATGGTCGGTTAGCAAAGGTATGATCCAATCATACCAATCGGTCAAAACGAGGAACAGCCGACCGGTCATACTAGGAGCAGTTTACTTTAAAAAGTCTTACCGCATTGACTGGTCAGAAAACCCTCCAATCAGCATGACATAATCGTTCGGTCTGGAAACTCCTCAGCTTGAACAAATTCCAGAACAACCGGTCGGTGTACAAAGCGCAGGTGGATATCGGTCGGCCCTAAAAGGGGTGCACGATGACCAGTTACTACGGTACCGATCGGTCGGAAAGGCTTGAGGCCGACCGACTGTCACTCACGAACAGAAGGCTTCCCTGAAGAGAAACGGACCGACCAGTCCGATTTGGTACAAACCGACCGAGTCGATCCAGCGCAGACCGACCGGTTCTTCTAGACAGCTGTAGACAGGCTGGTCGATGGCAATTCCCATAAATATTCTTTAGACCGACCAGTCACCTGCATATGATATCTTGGCTCTCTATCATTCCTATAAATAGGGGGCCAACCCCACTTTAATGAAGGACGAATTATCTTACCACGAAGTGCTGCTAAAATCTCTTCACAACTATTCTAACACTCATCCATCATCATTAAGTGAAGATTCATTCATTCATTGATCATGGCTTTCATCAAGTTCATCCAAGTGATCAAAAAGTTGGAAATCTAACATCCAAGTTCGAACGCTTGAGGAAATCACTCCAATCTTTCTCCAATCATGCCTTATCTCCGCTGATCATCCCATTTCTTCATCACTTTTTATGAATTCAAGTGTGATCTACAAGTGAGAGAGTGATAAAACTTGTTGTAAGAGTGAATCAAACCTTGTAATTGATAAATTGGTAATGGAATTCTATGTGAAAGTGGATGTAGATCATTTAAGGATCGAACCACTCTAAAAATGTTCATGTGTTTTACCTTAACGTTTTCTGTTCTTGCGATTGTAGCTCCACATACTTTTTGTTGAAGTAACTAAAAGTGTACCTTTGGTGTTTTATACCATTTTTGGTATAAACAATAACCCACCAATCCAAGAAAACTATGAATCACTGAGATGTTCTCTGGCTTCTTCCAATTATGGACGGCTTCGATCTTGGAAGGATTGATCGAAATACCGTCGGATGATACAACGTGGCCAAGAAACTTGGCCCAAAAATGGAATTTGGAGAATTTGGCCTTGATTTGATGCTATTGAAGAATACTCAACACAGTTCTCAAGTGCCGAGAATGGTCAACTTATGATTTAGAATTCATAAGATTGTTATCGATGAATTAAAGAATAAATTTATCGATATATTCCCAAAATACTCAAATCATAATATCAATGAAATAACTGGGGCATTTCTCAAACCAAATGGCTTGACGAGCCACTCATACGAACCTTATCAAGTGCAAAATGTCGTGAGAGGTATGTTGTCCTCTGCAATCGCGACTGATGAAAGCCTGTAGTAAGGTTCGCACCACTCAGCTAATCAAACATGTCGTCGATCCTTGGCAATGGATAACGAGTCTTAATGGTTAACTCGTTAAATTTATGATAATCGACGGAAGCCTAAGAGTGCCATCGAATTTCTTCATGAATACCACCGCAGCACCCCATGGTAAAAAACTAAAATGGATAAATTACTTCGCTTCAAGTTGTAATGACCCACTAGTTCGAACCATTCAAATCGACAATAAACCACACATGTCACACTTGAATCGTTCAAAACAGCATATTGTTAAATAAATTTGGAGTAAATAAAATCAAAATCACAAATTAGATCACAAACACATAATATCTCGTAATGGAATAAATAAAACTATAGTAATTTATGAAGCTACTACATAGAATAAAGTCTCAAAGAAAATAAATAATATCAGAGTCATAAAGCAAATACATAATAAATCCCTGATAGATGTCCACTAATACATAAGCTGGTAATAACAACAACTAACGGTAACAGAAATAACTGAAATAAACTAGTAGGCGGATGTCTAAAGCTCCAATGGATCTCTTGCTCCAAGATAAATCTCCAAAGTTGTGGCACTTAAGCTAACCCAAACATAAATCAAAATAAAACACTTGAGTTAGGATTTACATTCTCATGCAACTAAACAAATCAAGTGAAATTTTAAATGAAATGGAAAAGTAACTTAAAGGATGTTTGAGATTTCCATCCTATAATGATCTATTAACTAGATATCATATAGTACAATACGCTGTTATAATAGTGTCTACGGTAAATATACTGTTGAAAATGGCGTAAGCGGGATTACCATTATTACACTTATGTTATTTATAAACATTGACGTACATTTTGCATATAAACACTAGTAAACCGCTGGTGCATGAGGATGCATCATGACATGACAACATCAAATCAAACTCGTATAGGGATCGATCGGGATAATATAATAAAGCACACAAGACAATACTCGGGGTAGGATCCTAATAGTTGCACTCCTGGACTGTGGTAATGCATAGTAGCTTCTACCATCCACCTCGAACAACACACCTAAAATCAAGGGTAGTACCACCAATCAAATCAAAAAGTAATAGATGTGGTTCGAAGAAGTATGTCCGATCGAAGTAGCGACCTCACTTAGTCATGGTATAGCTCATGTTCTAGTCATATTGATTATGACTTGAAAGTCAAGACTATACATTTTTGTTTTCTTACTTCATTCCATTAGCTTTCTCTAATAAATCCTACTTCGTTTTGGATTCTACACCATGTACATAGTTGTTGAAATGACATCGGTATTGGCAGAGAGTACGGTAATACCGACTCCGAACGCTTTAACAACCAAGCGCTTATTTCACACCGCAATCATTTTTATTAACATATTTAATAAAAATCTCAAATTATAATTTATATCAATTTAAAAATATTAACTTCAAATATATTTTGAAATTATTTAACTTAAACAGCTCCATTTATTTATATTATCCAAATTCAAGTCATTAAGTTTTATTATTAAAATCAAATTATTATATTTCAAAATATCATATCTTAAACCGGTTTAACAATAAAACTTAATAAATCTCAATCTTAAGCTTTTATATTTAAATTATTTTATATTGAAGTTATAAAAATAAATTTTATATTAAATTAAAATTTAAAATAAATCTGTATAAATTTTAAAACTATTTTTTTTAATTCAAAATAAATTATTTATTTATTAAGTATTAAATTACGTTTTATAAAATAAATATTAAATTAAGTTATAAAATTAACATTTAAAACTAATTAATCTTATGTTAAGCTCAAAATTAAACTTTATTTGAAAATCATTACATTAACCTATAAACTTAACCTAAATTTACCCTAAAAGCCTATATAATATTTAACTTAATTCTTTTATAAACAAATTATTTAATAAAACATTTCAAAATCAACTATGGTTTCCGTATATAATTTCTACCTAGGTTAGATGGCATGGTATTTACCATTTCAGCCCGAAATTTAAATTATCGGGTATATATAATTTCAATCCGAATTTCAATTCAAATTTTATTTTCCTAAATCTATACAATGGCTCGGGTATATATCATTTCAACACATAATGATTTTTCCTAAATATATAAGGAACTTACAGTGTGAGAAAATAAAATAAATATAAATATAATAATATGTCACATAGGAAATTCGTATTATGTCATTTGTACTAATAACGGTCATGGCATATCATACTTGGCACAAATAAACATATACCACAACATAGCACAATTTCATGTCAACTAAAACAATCCTAACATTTCAAATAGCAATTCAAATGTGTTGAATTATACTTTCACTAAACGTTAGTCTAGTGTGAGATAAACTTACCTTTTGTGGAAATAAAAAGATTCGGAAATGAAGAAAATGGTCATAGATGCTCAATCAACACAACTGCAGGCTCTCTAGAACCATGGCATGAGTCAAATCACAAATGAAATCCCAAGCAAGATTCAACATAAACTATACATATCATAAAAAAAAATTGCAATGTTTTTTCATAAAACATATTTGCACTTTAAAGATCACTTTTTCCACAAAACAAAACAAAAAGAAAGGTGGACAATAACTCGAGCTTGCTGCACTTGTGTTCGGCAAGAGGCTTGGTCATGTCATGGTAGGGTGTAGGCTCAGGTGGTGGGAGGCTCAGGCCGCGGGAGTGGGAGGCTCAGGCGGCGGGAGTGGGAGGCTTAGGCCATGGGAGTGGGCCAAGGGAAGGAAAGGTGTAACACTCCATTATCCAAGACTGGAAGCACAACCTTACAGATGTTGCAGTTATCTTATAGTGTCAGCTTTCGATGATAGAAAACTAGTTATTAATAAATCATAACATTAGAAAACATGGGAGTACAAAAAAATTTACAAAACATTCATGGATAGTCATTCCATTCATACGACCCTTTCGTTCAACCCATTCAGGGATAATATAAATTAGTTCAAGATATACTCCAAGAGCAACCTATGACGATGCCCCCTTGGTCGATCAAATTCTAAATATATATATGAAAATATAACTTTGCCAATGCATACATCAAAAGACAAAATAAACAACGATGACCCTAATACCTATGGCCTCCTTCTCACCTCCAGAACCTTACTCAATAGGGCATATGAAAGTCCCTAATTCTCAGCCTATGCAAAGGAGCACCCGAAAGTTAATAGGGAAAGTAAAAAATTCTGGTCAGTCAATAGAATGGTGTGAATAATAATCCTTTATTCTCAACTCATAGATATCTAGCAGGACCATGACGCATTGAGGAATGGGTTCCCCCTCGCTAGTATCAACCTATTTCCAGAACCATCCTCGAAACACCTGCACTTTAGTGGTTAGTACGAAACCACTATAACATAAGTGAGTTTATAAATGTGCAATATGCAACACAAATTGATTCCCCATCCCTGCTATTTCTGATTTCCCATCTTAACGGTTTCTAATGATTCTCCGTCATTTTCATTCTTTATTTCAGTTCCCCTTTCCTGCTTTGTAAGATACCCAATCAATAACAACGAAACAGATACCGCCTGGTTTCTACACTGAGCGAAGCAATGGAACCATTTCCTTATTTGTTTAGCTTTCGTACTACACACAGAAATGAAGCGTTTCCTTACTATAATTTTCACACTAGATGAAGCAATGGAACCATCCCACCTTTTGTTCCCCCTCACATGTTGTTGACCCGCCTTTTGGAAAGGCGGTCACATCACGGTTTTTCGGCAGTCGAAGTGTTTAGGATTTAGACATAGGCTCAGGAGAGCCCGAACATACTTAGTTTTAAATATGAAACACTCAATGCTTTGGATATATGGAATTTGGGTTTCGGATCGGTGAACTCCGGTTTGACCTTTTATTCTAGTGTTTACTTTGGCTCAAAGGGACCCAGCTTGGTGAAGATCGGTTTAGTGCTTCTTGGCTTGACATGCCACATCACCATCATACAACTAGTTGGCTTTTGGGTCGATCAAGTCTGTTAGACTATGTCGAACTAAAGCATACCAACCTGGATACTAACATCTCATGAATTTTCCCAAGAACTTGGTCTCCCCACTTCCTACGATTTCGGATCAGACTACACATGCCATGTATCGAACCAGAGAGGATATCTCCCACGAAATGTAGACATGGTCCATATCCCCTATCAGACCGGATCAGAGGTCACATAGAAACATCGAACTGAGATCTAGAGCACCTATAAATACATCATTTTTAGATGGAATTGAGGATTGAACTTTTTCCTTTGGAAGCTTAGAGCGCAAGGACATTGCCTTTAAGCAAAATCAACTTCTTATCTCTATTTTCATTAATACAAATCAACTGTAACGTGTAATCATACAATATAATAAAAGATTACTTGGAGTGGACGTAGGCCGGATTGCCGAACCACTATAAAAAACTTTACATGTCTCCTTTATTTTATTGCACTCTGTGATTGGGTTGATTTGGGGGTTGATTGTCTAAGGAACACTTTTTGACATCAACACATGTTTCGCAAGGTATCCTCTCACTAACAATGGGATCAAAGGCTTATTATTTTAGTTAGTTGGTTCCCTCAATTTATTCCCCTTATTGGTTCCCCCAATGTTTACACAAATGCAAATGCTGTGTCCATGGTTACACACCAAATAACATGTGAAACTTTCAATAGTGTCCCACCAAATTCAATAAATATTTATCTCTGAAAAGTAATCCCCTTCCAATTCAATAAGACAAATAGTCTTTTACTCCGAAGGAAAACCCCTCTGGCCCCACTCATTATTCATCTCCAAAAGGCAACCCCTTCTGGCTTCGTGAAACTAACAATTGTTTACTCCGTAGGTAAACCCCTTCGATACCATACCATTTCCCCAAAAGGTACCCCTTCTAGAACCATGCAATCAAGACTTGGCGTTAAAACCGGGATGGCAGGGTATAGAGGCAGAAACTTATAACTCCTTTATAAATTATAAAATAGAGCTCCTCATGTTGTCATTGCCGACGTTGACAGCCATTTAGCCGAGGCCTCAAATCATTTATTAAAAGATTTCTTTATGTCTCATTTAACTACATTCAAGGAAATAATTTGGGAAAACAAGTTTGTAAAGGCATTTCATCGTAGCCAATGGTTTCAAGGGTTTTTGACTCCCTTCTGATTCCCCTAAAAGGTGTTAAGACATTATACAAAACAATTCTTTCTTAAAAAATACCCCCTTTCGTCCCTGTCAAAAGGGTGGAGACAAAAGCCTCTAATGGAGCATTAACTTCCAAAATGTATAAATATCAATACGAAAGCTCCTTCGGGAGATAAGAGGCGGATGTTTGAATACTTCTGATACCATATATATGATATTCCAAGTATTCAACATTATCGAAAGGTGGCTTCCAAGAGTGTTTGAACGTTGCTTTTGGAAATGCAGTGGCATTGACAGTAAATACAGATAATATTGACTTATTTGCTTGTAAAGTGTTACTTTATACACACTCCACCGTATTTGTCTAATTCTCATTGGTTTGTAAAATAAAATACTGACCATATACAGTCTTTTTACAGTACTTTTATATTGGCCATATATATATATATAATATTTATACGGATATTTTATTCATTATAATTAACATGCAAGCTTTCCCCAAGCAATTCAAACTGAGAAAATTCATAACTAATTCATACAACCATGAAGAATTATGAAATTCGAAAACCGTCTCCAAAATCATATAACAAACTTCATACCAAAATTTCATGGCATTTAGAGATTTCTAACTATAGTTTTTACCCTAAAACCTATCCATTTTCATGTGTCTAAAAACCATATAAACATGTTGAACATAGCTAATGATTTAACCACCAAATAACATCATTTCAATCATGAACACACATCATTTTCGGTGCCCAATAGTAGAAACACAAAGGTGAGAAGACTATTCACCTTGGATAATTGAGGTTGTGAAATTTGTTATTAATGTTTCTAAGCTTAAATCCTAGCTTTCGTTCTTTTCTTCTTCCCTAACTTTAATTGCGGGACACTTTAGGTTCTTATATTTTTATAGAATGAATGAAATTGAAAAAATGTGGTTGGAAATGAATATATATAGAGGACAAAAGTTTACCACTTTGCCCTTCTCATATACCCTACCTTATGCATTAGTTGATTTGTTTCTATAGCCAAATTATTAGCTAATTTATTAAACACAAATCTAATTTCCTCCTTCACCACATTATTCCCATTTAATTTAACAAATAAATTCATGAATAATGTTATCAAATTTAGGAGTATTAAATCCTCCCTTCCTTAAAAGAATTTTGTCATCGAATTCAGTCTAAGCACTAAAACAAGCAAAGCAATCATAACAACCCGGTTAGCAATGTTGTCACAAACGTATACTAGTGTAACCCAATATTAGCTAATCTATAAAGCATTATAGATCTTACCGAAAGAAAATCAGGAAAATCCCCTCTAACCCTGTCTTCCATCACCCATGTACAGTCTCTTTCATTAAAACTCCACTGTGACACCCCATCCCGAGAACCACCCTAATAAAGAGCATTAGCGAGTAATGCCTTCTATTAGAGAAGAGAATAGGACCGATTAGAGGCAATCATCCATAATTTCATATTAATCAAGTATTGAATACGTCGATTGGGTGAATAAAATTTTCTTTTCTTAACACGAGTGGATTGACATACCCAACACTCATAATAAGAAACTACAATAGCTAATGATCATTTCAAAACAATATATGTTACATCAAAGATCACAAAACAGTTACATATAGATACAATCATAGAAATACAACTTATACATGTGCTACATCTCAATAAATATACAACACGAATACTACAAAGTTCCAGAGACAAAAAACAACAACAATACGAATAGCAAAATAACAACATGGAAATAGTCTTCAAAAGACAGTCCAAGCTATAACAGCAAACCCACGAATCAACAGCTACTATACCTGGAACAACTCGGTCTGACCCGAGCATTAACACACACGGGTCAGTCTAGTTTACAAATCGGTTATAAATCAACATAAAATATGAAATCATATAAATAAATGTTAACCCTCTTTTTAGCAAGAGTCTCAACGAGCCAGACCAAAGCCCAAACGCGCAAATGGATATAAGCCGCGCTTTAGGAAGCCCAGCAGACGCACAGTCCAAAAGCAGTCACATATCGGCCCAAGTCCAGCCTAGTCAATCAACAGCTCACTCTGGAAGAATCGCTCTCCCAGTCGACCGAGTATCTCGCTTCCGTGAAAGGCGCGTCGACCGATTATCTCGGGCCAGTGTGGAAATCTTCTACAGAGCCATTCCACCGTATATCCCGATTTCCAAGGCAATAAAAGCGGTCAAACCACATTCGGACAAAGCTCTACTTTTAATATACCTTTCTGCGGAGGCCACGTCAGTCGCAACTTCCGAGGATACTATTTATGAACATCGGAATTAGTCCCCAACCGCTATTCAAACCAACTGATGGGTTCCACGTGTCCATGCTTTCCCGGAATGGCTGGATCATATAGCAACAGTCCAAGATGCACTTTCCTCCTATAAATACCCCCAAGCTAAAAGAGAAAGGGGGACTTTTCCCTTCTGTCAACTTCTTTTGCACTTCGATTCTGGAGTTCATTCCTCTTAACCTCTCTCAAAAAGAAGAAAGGAAAATAGCCATCTTCTCTTTCTTCTTTAAAGAAAAAAAGCATTGTACTTGTAATCAAAAAAGAGAAATAATATATTAAGTGGACGTAGGCACCGTCATTGTCGAACCACTATAAAAATTCTGTGTGTGCTCCTCATTCTTTTTGCCTTTACTGCATTTTGTAATCTTTACTCGTGTGTTGATCGCATGATTAGGGGTTGATTGTCACTAATAACCAACTTTTGACGTCAACACTTTTGGCGCGCCAGGAAGGTGCTAAGTACTGATATTCCGTTAGAGCCTCTGCTCACTTCTGCTTATGGCGAACAAACGAAAGAAAGATGCAACATCCTCTCGTCCTGCAAACACCGATGCAGCCGATACAGATGCTGCGGAAGCAAGTCACGAAGTTTCATCTCATGACAACATGTCTCGATTCCTTACCCGGGATGACATGGATAAGATAATGGTCGAATTCAGAGAACAAATGGAATCTCAGGGTAAACTCCTCAAACGACAGCAGTAGTTGATGGATCACCTTCTCGGTCGACAAGAGACAGGATTGAACGCTTCAACATCAATTCCTCCACCGGCCGTGACTGGGGCAACAACTGATCTTCGGTCTGCACAGAATCAGGCCACTGATCAGGTTACACCTTTATTTCATCCTGGTTTGGTTCCACCAACCAATCCTTCACAGCCAGGAGTATCACTTCCAGCAACCAGTGCAGTAGCAGAAGCTCAAGAGGCAGGCGATCGAGATCTAGGTCGTCTGGCAAATTTGCCCCTACTCTTGGGAGCAAGTCGACCTATCGAACTAGTCAAGCTACCTCCGGGTCCCTCAGAATCAACGCCATTCCCATTACAATCCGGAATCTTACCACAGACCAGTCTAACCACTCTTCACCTTCAACGAAGAGCTGGTGCAGCCTTCCCTTCGAACGAGGGAAGCCACCCTATTATACCGGTCCTCACCGTAGCGGAAGAAAATGCTACCGTAGACCCTCCTAACCTCGCTCCAAACGGGGTCAACCCCGAGCCCCGAACATCACACGCTATGCTGGATCAGCCTAGACCCTTTGTTACAGGCATGGCTCGACCAACAACTCATCAGGTTCCAGAGGGTCCATTCCACCTAGAACCACCTACTGTGGCTGTTACGACCCGTATTCTACGCATCATAGGACCGTAGAACATTTATTTCTTTCACATATGAAGTCGTATGGACATGTAACTTTGGGAGACGACTATTGGGGTCATTTCCCATGTTCATGATTTTTCCCGATTTTTAAATGACCATTTTACCCCTAGTTGGTACTGTTTTGACCATAAATTTTGACTGGAAAGGAATTTTGACCTGAAACCACTTCCATTGGCTCCGGATGATGGTTTACAATTCCGTAGAGTGGTCACATTAGCCAAACGGACTCACCGTTTGGGAGATATGGCCGAAACAAGTTCCAGATGGTGAAAAACAGCTTAATTGGGCTTAACCGGGTGATTAACAGCTAGGCCCAATGGGGGATTTTGGGATTAGGGTAAGGAGGAGGCTGAAATCAGTTAGAGAACGATCTTATCCTCATTTCCCAGCCGCCACTTTCTTTCTTGCAACCCTAGCAATGGCCTCCAACACCCAAATCACCTTCTAATCATTTTCTAATCAAGTTTTGGCTTAATCTACATCAAATTAAGGAGAGAAAACACGAAAGCAAGGTTAGAGCTGTTGTTTGGCACCAGTATTCACCCAAATCAGCAAGGTTTCAGTACTGAGAATTTTATTTGTGGCCAAGGTGAGTGATTAGCATCGTTTTGACACTAATTACAGTTAATTAAGGGTAATTAGTGAAGATTAGCGAATTTATACACTGATAAATTCTGGAAAAATATCTATAAATTCGAAAATAATATTTTACGCCTTTGGTAGAAATTTGGTTTAATTTGGTTAAGTTCTGTTAACCCTATGATTAGTTTTACTTAAACATGCTTAAGGGAAAATAAGGGGTTTTGGGTATATTTGATCCATTTTGACATGTAAATTCATTGTTTTGGTGTTTGTGGTTAGTTTGCTATGTTGCTATGACTGTTTGACATGATTTGTGATTGATTAGTATAGTTAGATTTGTCGAAAACATCGTCGAATGGCGTAAACAAATTGCTGCAAAAAGTTGCAGAAAGTTGTGCAGGGTTTCGGATCGGATCGGATATGGGCTCGGATCGGATTGGAGACCTGGGCAAGGAACCCGACCCGAACTGGAGTCTGGCACAAAAGAGGCTTGGCAAAAAGGAAGGCCATGTTGGTTAAGCTGGGGATCGGATCGACTTAGGGACGAAGGGCTCGGATTGGAACTTGACACTTGGGAGAACTGGCAAGAAGGAAGGCCACGCTAATTGAACTGGGATCGGATCGGATGAAGGAGGGATCGGAACGGAGCACGTGAAGAACGAGGGAGCGGATCGGAGCGGAAGCACGAACTGGAAGGGAGATGGCACCCGACCTGACCCGAAGGAGGACACCCGACCCGAACCGATACAATGCTGGAAACCCGAACCTAACCGCTACAGGGGAGGACAACACACCGACCCGACTCAGAATGGACACCCGACCCGAACCGATGGCTAGGAGGGAAACCCGACCCGACCCAGTATTGACCAATAACCCGAGATGCAAAGGTAGTCCAATATGGGAAGTTAGAGCTCAGGATCCAGTTGGAAACCAATGAGTTCACTTCATGATTGGGCTTTGCTGCGGGACGTGTGCCAAGGGGCAGTCGATGTTTATGACTTTGGATCACTATGTATGGGAAGTACGTGAACGGATTCAGGGCTGCAATGGCCTAGGTATGACTAAAGGGCTATAAACCAATGAAGTGGGGTCATTTGTAAAGATTTAGTCATGACTCCATGTGGTAAGCTTGGTAGTAGCAGTAGTTGTACAAGTTGAACTCCGTCACTACTTCGATGGGTCTAGTGATTGACAGTGGTGGACATCGTATGCTTTACGCACTGAGTGAGAGATGTGAGGATGGTTGCTATGGATGATTTGTTTGCTATCATTATGACATGCACACCCCACCCCCGTATTCTTTACACTATTTATTATGGCACCTTAGAGTACTGTACGGTATGTGGTACTAACTCTTTGGTTGCAGGTCCAGGTTCAGGTATGGTTTAGTATACCTGTTATTGTTCTGTTTAGATGCTTATCGCTCATACCAGGCTTTATGTCTGACCCAGAGTTTTATGTCTCCTCTTATTACTCTGGGTGCTCACACGAGCAGACTAGAGACAGGTTAGCTGGTGATGCACGGGTAGATGATCCGGAGACGAGCAGGAGGCTTCCACGTAATATATATATAGTATTCTCCCTGTGTTGTTGAAGATCACTGCATGGGCATTAGTGGTGCATCTTCTACTTTAGCTTTCTTTTGTTTAGAGACAATAAATTTGGAAAGTTGTAATAAGCTGTATTTGGATTTCCGCTGCTCTGATGTTGATGTTGATTTTAGTTATCAGCTGATGCACTGTCTCACCTGTTTTATGTCAAGTATGTTATTATTATTATATTTTACTCCATGCGCTGTGAGACATTCTACAGGTTCTTGATCAGTTCGTTCCCTTCTTTCCTTTCTCCTGACGACCGTCCTGTGCTAGTCGGGCATGTGTACAGCGCACTTTCGGAGGAAATGCAGGCTGGTGCGGGGCGGGCCGTCACACTTGGTATCAGAGCTCTAGGTTGCGTAGTTAACCTAGGGAAGTTATTAGGGAGAGATAATATACGTATACGAGAGAGCGTATTTGTGATTATTTTGGTTTTTAAAAGCTATATATATATATACTATTAGTAGTATAAGAATGAAGTCGTGCTGCACTAGCACCACTATGGGGTCGTTAATCGTTTCCTTTTACAGATTGACGATGAGCCGATATGTTAGAGGTACCGGTAGAGGAGCCAATAATGGGAATGCTGCTGACATGAGGACGATGTTTACTGACCACATGAGAGAGATGCTTAGGGATGTACAGAGGGCAGCTCCCAATGGTGGAAATGGTGGTGGTCCAATAGTGCAGGCGCCGAGAGTCGACTTCGCCAAGCTGAATAAGGATTATACTAGCCTTGGTGGGAAGTCGTTCCACGGAACGGAGTCGGCTACGGATGTTCAGGATTGGTTGGATAGTTGCGAACGTATCTTCGAGGATTTGGGTATCGAGGATGCGATGAAGAGAAAGCTAGCGTCCCGTCAGCTGCAAGGGCGGGCAATGAATTGGTGGAATGCTATAAAGGCAGCTACTCCCGAAGATCAGATTACTTGGGAGCAGTTTAAAGCTCGCTTTAGCGAGAAGTTCATTCCAACTGCTCAGAAGTCAGTGCTGTTTAAGAAATTCTTGGAGCTCAAGCAGAATGGCAGAGCTGTCTCAGAGTATATTGCTGAATTCGACACTTTGTCGAAGTATGGGTTATCTCTTATTGATACTGCCGAGAAGAAGAATGAGAAATTCATAACTGGTTTGGATCAGTACTTGGGGGAAAGGCTTATTAACCACATCGATGAGACATTTGAATCGATTGTGGGGAAAGCGTTGAGATCAGAAAGTCTCTACCCTAAGCTGAAGACTGAGGTTGCATCCGCAGATGAGCCAAAGCCACAAGCAAGTGGTGGAGGCAAGGGTGGTTCCCAGAATAAGAGAAAGCAGAATCAGACTAAGGATGGCCAGAAGAAAAAGAATAAGCAAGATGTTGAGTGCTTCAGCTGTGGTAAGAAGGGCCATTATGCTAGTAATTGTCGGGCCAAGCCAGCGGACAGGAAGTGCTTCAACTGTGGCCAAATGGGACATCACAAGGACAAGTGTCCGCAACCCCCTAAAGAAAAGCAAATGGTGAAAGCATATGCCCTTAATGTTATTCCTTCTTCGTCGAATGCCCCAACTGTGGCGGAGAAAGGAAAGAATGTCATCATTCAAGGTATGCTTTCTGTTTATGATGTTCTTGTTAGAGTTTTGTTTGATACCGGAGCTTCTAGTTCTTTCATATCTAGTGACCTGGTAGATAGGTTAGGATTGGAGCCCGAGATTGTCGATAGACCTTTAGTGGTGACGAACCCGATTGGTGGTTCGACTAGCCTTAGCATGATTTGTCGTAATGTGGTCTTATCGAGTCATGGATGCATGTTTGTTTGTGATTGCTTTGTTTTGGGCTTTACTGGGTTTGGACTTATTTTGGGAGTAGATTGGCTCCGAAGATACGGGGTGGTGGTAGACTGTGAGGGCTTTTTGGTGATAGCTAGAGCGGATGATGGGCGGAGGATAATGTTTGGTGGTCTACCCAGTGACGGGGTATTGGATAGTTTTCTAAACTCACTCGACATTTCGCATAGTGAGTTGTCAGGTTTGCCCGTGGTTGGCCAGTATCCGGATGTTTTCGAAGAAGTGACCGGGCTTCCACCACACCGAGAGATTGAGTTCCGTATTGATTTGGTAAAAGATGCCAGACCTATAGTGATGCCACTTCGTCGTATGGCACCAAGGGAGCAGCGAGAGCTCGAGGTGCAAGTCAGCGATCTTTTGAAGAAGGGATTTATCAGAAGGAGTGTTTCTGAATGGGGAGCACCAGTTGTGTTTGCTACCAAGGCGGATGGTTCCCTTCGTTTGTGTGTAGACTACCGCGAGTTGAATAAAGTGACGAGGAAGAACAAGTATCCTCTACCGCGGATAGATGATTTGTTCGATCAGTTGAGTGGCGCGAGAGTATTTTCTCAGTTGGATCTCGCGATAGGTTTTCATCAGCTTAGAGTGGAAGCTGAGAGTATAGCTAAAACAGCATTTCAAACGCCGTCTGGATTTTATGAGTGGTTGGTCATGCCATTCGGGCTGACCAATGCCCCAGCATATTTTGTGGATCTTATTAATAGGGTATTCAGAGATCAGTTGAATAGGTTTGTCCTTGTGTTCGTTGATGATATTTTGATCTATTCGAGGACAGAGGAAGAACACAAGGAACATTTAAGAATAGTGATGGAGGTGTTGAGAAAACACCAATTGAAAGCAAAGTTTTCTAAGTGTCACTTCTGGAGGAGGGAAGTGAGGTTCTTGGGTCATGTTGTTTCCGAGAATGGTATTGCTGTGGACCCTACGAAGGTGGCTACGGTACAGGATTGGCCTACGCCCAAGAATGCAACAGATGTAAGAAGTTTCTTGGGGTTAGCTGGATATTATCGTAAGTTTATCCAAGGATTCTCCAAGATAGCAGCACCATTGACCCAGTTGACCAAGAAGAATCAAGCTTTTGTCTGGGATGAAAGGTGCGAGAATGCATTCAAGAGTCTAAAGGACAAGTTGACATGCGCACCAGTGTTAGTCATTCCTAAGGGGAATGAAGAGATGACGGTATACACGGATGCCTGTGGTACCGGACTGGGTGCTGTATTGATGCAAGGCGGTAGGGTTGTAGCTTATGCAAGTCGGCAATTGAAACCGCACGAGAGAAGATACCCTACCCATGATTTGGAATTGGCAGCGATCGTGTTCACGTTAAAGATGTGGAGACACTATCTCTTGGGAGAAAGATTTGAGCCGTTTACAGATCATAAGTCGTTGAAGTATCTCTTCTCCCAGAAGGATCTAAATCTCCGGCAACAAAGGTGGTTAGAATTCTTGGCTTCCTATGATTTTGACATCGCATATACACCGGGAAAGGGCAATGCGGTGGCTGATGCGTTGAGTAGAAGACATGCTAGTTTAGGGGCTATGTTTCTTGAATGGAAGCAACTGGAGTATATCGCTGGGTATGATTTCAGACCAAAGTGTGAATTGGATCCAGAAATGTTAGCAAGTTTGACGATCAGACCGACATTGATTGAGCGGATCGGCTCTAGTCAGAGGGACGATCCTAACCTATTGGAAATCATCTCCAAGTTAGAGATGGGTATCGATGAGGAGATGAACAAGTATGGGCTTGATCGAGATGGATGGCTTAGAAAGAATGGAAAGCTTGTTGTACCCAATGTCAATGGATTGAGAGATGAAGTGCTTAGAGAATGTCATCACTCAAAACTGACTATACACCCCGGTGGTAACAAGATGTATCGAGACATGAAGCAGACCTACTACTGGGAAGGGATGAAAAGAGACATTGGGAGGTTTATATCCAAATGCATGAATTGCCAACTAGTTAAAGCCGAGCAAAAGAAGCCTAGTGGGTTGTTACAGCCATTAGAAATTCCCGAATGGAAATGGGAGCAAGTCTCGATGGATTTCATCGATGGTTTACCAAGGACTAGATCGGGACATGATAGCATTTGGGTGATTGTGGACCGATTGACTAAAAGTGCAAAATTTATACCAGTCAAATCGACCAGAACGACAGCCAAGTTGGCAGAATTGTATATGAAGTGGGTAGTGAGATTTCATGGAGTACCTAAAAGCATTGTGAGTGACCGAGACCCGTTGTTCACTAGTGGGTTTTGGAAGAGCTTACAAGAGGCTCTAGGGTCAGAGTTACATCTCAGTACCGCATATCATCCTCAGACCGACGGTCAGACGGAGAGGGTGAATCGTATTTTGGAAGATCTCTTGAGAGCATGTATATTGGATTTTGGTGGATCATGGGATGACCATTTGCATCTAGTAGAGTTTGCATATAATAATAATAGCTACCAATCCCGTATCGGTATGGCTCCGTTTGAAGCTTTGTACGGAAGACCGTGCAACTCACCATCGTGTTGGATAGAGACTGGCGAGAAGTTTATGCTTGGACCAGATGTGGTGAGGGAAACTTCAGATAAGATCAAGATCATTCAACAACGAATGAAGGCTGCCCAAGATAGGTAGAAGAGTTATGCTGATAAGAGGAGAAGAGACCTATAATTCTCCATTGGTGACTGGTGTTTGTCAAGATTTCTCCGTTGAAGAGCGTGATACGATTTGGCAGGAGAGGCAAGTTGGCACCAAGATTTGTTGGCCCATTCCCTGTTCTTGAACCAGTCGGGAATTTGGCATATAGAGTTGACTTACCAGAGAAGATGGCGGGAGTTCACAATGTATTTCATGTTTCCCAACTAAGAAAGTTCGTTCACGACCCAGATATGACTATTTCACCTGATCAGTTAAAGGACTTCGAAGTAGAACCCGAGGCGGTTGGGAACCGCAAGCCGGCCCGTATTGTCGAGCACGACATGAAGCAACTTCGAAGGAGGGCGGTGAAGCTAGTCAAGGTTCAGTGGAGCGAGGACGAGAATGATTGTACTTGGGAGACAGAGGAGAACATTAGGAAGACATACCCAGAACTCTTTGCCTGGTAAGATTTTGACTTCGATTTAGTTTTCCGCATGCTAGGATAGGCATGTTTGCTTGTTTTGCATGTTTGATTGTTGTATGTGACTGTTAGCCATGCGGGATCTTTTGTATGTTTTGGGTTAAGGAATTTCGGGGACGAAATTTCTTAAGGGGGGAGAGTGTAACGACCCGTATTCTACGCATCATAGGACCGTAGAACATTTATTTCTTTCACATATGAAGTCGTATGGACATGTAACTTTGGGAGACGACTATTGGGGTCATTTCCCATGCTCATGATTTTTCCCGATTTTTAAATGACCATTTTACCCCTAGTTGGTACTGTTTTGACCATAAATTTTGACTGGAAAGGAATTTTGACCTGAAACCACTTCCATTGGCTCCGGATGATGGTTTACAATTCCGTAGAGTGGTCACATTAGCCAAACGGACTCACCGTTTGGGAGATATGGCTGAAACAAGTTTCGGATGGTGAAAAACAGCTTAATTGGGCTTAACCGGGTGATTAACAGCTAGGCCCAATGGGGGATTTCGGGATTAGGATAAGGAGGAGGCTGAAATCAGTTAGAGAACGATCTTATCCTCATTTCCCAGCCGCCACTTTCTTTCTTGCAACCCTAGCAATGGCCTCCAACACCCAAATCACCTTCTAATCATTTTCTAATCAAGTTTTGGCTTAATCTACATCAAATTAAGGAGAGAAAACACGAAAGCAAGGTTAGAGCTGTTGTTAGGCACCAGTATTCACCCAAATCAGCAAGGTTTCAGTACTGAGAATTTTATTTGTAGCCAAGGAGAGTGATTAGCATCGTTTTGACACTAATTACAGTTAATTAAGGGTAATTAGTGAAGATTAGCGAATTTATACACTGATAAATTCTGGAAAAATATCTATAAATTCGAAAATAATATTTTATGCCTTTGGTAGAAATTTGGTTTAATTTGGTTAAGTTCTGTTAACCCTATGATTAGTTTTACTTAAACATGCTTAAGGGAAAATAAGGGGTTTTGGGTATATTTGATCCATTTTGACATGTAAATTCATTGTTTTGGTGTTTGTGGTTAGTTTGCTATGTTGCTATGACTGTTTGACATGATTTGTGATTGATTAGTATAGTTAGATTTGTCGAAAACGTCGTCGAATGGCGTAAACAAGTTGCTGGAAAAAGTTGCAGAAAGTTGTGCAGGGTTTCGGATCGGATCGGATATGGGCTCGAATCGGATTGGAGACCTGGGCAAGGAACCCGACCCGAACTGGAGTCTGGCACAAAAGAGGCTTGGCAAAAAGGAAGGCCATGTTGGTTAAGCTGGGGATCGGATCGACTTAGGGACGAAGGGCTCGGATCGGAACTTGACACTTGGGAGAACTGGCAAGAAGGAAGGCCACGCTAATTGAACTGGGATCGGATCGGATGAACAAGGAGGGATCGGAACGGAGCACGTGAAGAACGAGGGAGCGGATCGGAGCGGAAGCACGAACTGGAAGGGAGATGACACCCGACCCGACCCGGAGGAGGACACCCGACCCGAACCGATACAATGCTGGAAACCCGAACCGAACCGCTACAGGGGAGGACAACACACCGACCCGACTCAGAATGGACACCCGACCCGAACCGATGGCTAGGAGGGAAACCCGACCCGACCCAGTATTGACCAATAACCCGAGATGCAAAGGTAGTCCAATATGGGAAGTTAGAGCTCAAGATCCAGTTGGGAACCGATGAGTTCACTTCATGATTGGGCTTTGCTGCGGGACGTGTGCCAAGGGGCAGTCGATGTTTATGACTTTGGATCACTATGTATGGGAAGTACGTGAACGGATTCAGGGCTGCAATGGCCTAGGTACGACTAAAGGGCTATAAATCAATGAAGTGGGGTCATTTGTAAAGATTTGGTCATGACTCCATGTGGTAAGCTTGGTAGTAGCAGTGTTGTACAAGTTGAACTCCGTCACTACTTCGATGGGTCTAGTGATTGACAGTGGTTGATATCGTATGCTTTACGCACTGAGTGAGAGATGTGAGGATGGTTGCTATGGATGATTTGTTTGCTATCATTATGACATGCACACCCCACCCCCGTATTCTTTACACTATTTATTATGGCACCTTAGAGTACTGTACGGTATGTGGTACTAACTCTTTGGTTGCAGGTCCAGGTTCAGGTATGGTTTAGTATACCTGTTATTGTTCTGTTTAGATGCTTATCGCTCATACCAGGCTATATGTCTGACCCAGAGTTTTATGTCTCCTCTTATTACTCTGGGTGCTCACACGAGCAGACTAGAGACAGGTTAGCTGGTGATGCACGGGTAGATGATCCGGAGACGAGCAGGAGGCTTCCACGTAATATATATATAGTATTCTCCCTGTGTTGTTGAAGATCACTACTTGGGAATTAGTGGTGCATCTTCTACTTTAGCTTTCTTTTGTTTAGAGACAGTAAATTTGGAAAGTTGTAATAAGCTGTATTTGGATTTCCGCTGCTCTGATGTTGATGTTGATTTTAGTTATCAGCTGATGCACTGTCTCACCTGTTTTATGTCAAGTATGTTATTATTATTATATTTTACTCCATGCGCTGTGAGACATTCTACAGGTTCTTGATCAGTTCGTTCCCTTCTTTCCTTTCTCCTGACGACCGTCCTGTGCTAGTCGGGCATGTGTACAGCGCACTTTCGGAGGAAATGCAGGCTGGTGCGGGGCGGGCCGTCACACTTGGTATTAGAGCTCTAGGTTGCGTAGTTAACCTAGGGAAGTTATTAGGGAGAGATAATATATGTATACGAGAGAGCGTATTTGTGATTATTTTGGTTTTTAAAAGCTATATATATATACTATTAGTAGTATAAGAATGAAGTCGTGCTGCACTAGCACCACTATGGGGTCGTTAATCGTTTCCTTTTACAGATTGACGATGAGCCGAAAAGTTAGAGGTACCGGTAGAGGGGCCAATAATGGGAATGCTGCTGACATGAGGACGATGTTTACTGACCTCATGAGAGAGATGCTTAGGGATGTACAGAGGGCAGCTCCCAATGGTGGAAATGGTGGTGGTCCAATAGTGCAGGCGCCGAGAGTCGACTTCGCCAAGCTGAATAAGGATTATACTAGCCTTGGTGGGAAGTCGTTCCACGGAACGGAGTCGGCTACGGATGTTCAGGATTGGTTGGATAGTTGCGAACGTATCTTCGAGGATTTGGGTATCGAGGATGCGATGAAGAGAAAGCTAGCGTCCCGTCAGCTGCAAGGGCGGGCAATGAATTGGTGGAATGCTATAAAGGCAGCTACTCCCGAAGATCAGATTACTTGGGAGCAGTTTAAAGCTCGCTTTAGCGAGAAGTTCATTCCAACTGCTCAGAAGTCAGTGCTGTTTAAGAAATTCTTGGAGCTCAAGCAGAATGGCAGAGCTGTCTCAGAGTATATTGCTGAATTCGACACTTTGTCGACGTATGGGTTATCTCTTATTGATACTGCCGAGAAGAAGAATGAGAAATTCATAACTGGTTTGGATCAGTACTTGGGGGAAAGGCTTATTAACCACATCGATGAGACATTTGAATCGATTGTGGGGAAAGCGTTGAGATCAGAAAGTCTCTACCCTAAGCTGAAGACTGAGGTTGCATCCGCAGATGAGCCAAAGCCACAAGCAAGTGGTGGAGGCAAGGGTGGTTCCCAGAATAAGAGAAAGCAGAATCTGACTAAGGATGGCCAGAAGAAAAGGAATAAGCAAGATGTTGAGTGCTTCAGCTGTGGTAAGAAGGGCCATTATGCTAGTAATTGTCGGGCCAAGCCAGCGGACAGGAAGTGCTTCAACTGTGGCCAAATGGGACATCACAAGGACAAGTGTCCGCAACCCCCTAAAGAAAAGCAAATGGTGAAAGCATATGCCCTTAATGTTATTCCTTCTTCGTCGAATGCCCCAACTGCGGCGGAGAAAGGAAAGAATGTCATCATTCAAGGTATGCTTTCTGTTTATGATGTTCTTGTTAGAGTTTTGTTTGATACCGGAGCTTCTAGAGACAGGTTAGCTGGTAATGCACGGGTAGATGATCTGGAGACGAGCAGGAGGCTTCCACGTAATATATATATATAGTATTCTCCCTGTGTTGTTGAAGATCATTCCTTGGGCATTAGTGGTGCATCTTCTACTTTAGCTTTCTTTTGTTTAGAGACAGTAAATTTGGAAAGTTGTAATAAGCTGTATTTGGATTTCCGCTGCTCTGATGTTGATGTTGATTTTAGTTATCAGCTGATGCACTGTATCACCTGTTTTATGTCAAGTATGTTATTATTATTATATTTTACTCCATGCACTGTGAGACAATTCTACAGGTTCTTGATCAGTTCGTTCCCTTCTTTCCTTTCTCCTGACGACCGTCCCGTGCTAGTCGGGCATGTGTACAGCGCACTTTCGGAGGAAATGCAGGCTGGTACGGGGTGGGTCGTCACAGTGGCTCACCTTCCCTCACACCTTCACTCAATTCTTTGCAGCAAGACACAGACAATGTCAATCGCAGCCCCTTCACCAGGAAAATCAGAAATTCTCGAAACCCTCCGGACTTCAAGTTCCCTGCTATCGAGCCATACAACGGTCGCACTGACCTGACCATTCACCTCATGCGATACATGCGACATATGGAAGTACTGGGTGCATCGACCAACGTCATGGCTAAGTGCTTTCCCCTCTTTCTCACAGATATAGCCGGCATGTGGTTTCGGCAGCTAACAACGGAGTCGATCAGCAGTTGGAACACCCTGGTCACCTGCTTCATCGAACAATTCCGAGTGCATATCTCCCGACCAAAAAGTGTTATGTTCTTGTCTACCATCAAGCAACGATCCGGAGAGACGCTCAGGTCCTTCTTGAAAGATTCAACGCGGCCGTAGCATCTGTCGATCAGCGCGAACCATCGATGGTACTCATGGCCGCCATCGCAGGAGTTCAAAATCGATCAGAATTTTCAATCTCTTTAACCAGAGATCCTCCTAAGGATATAAACGACTTTTACTACGAGGCCGAAAGATTCCTCCGACAAGAAGATGCCATCCTTGAAATGGAGAGCTTCGAGGTTTTAGTAGCCAAACAACAAGGTCCATTCAATGGTAACGGCCAGAATAAAGGAAGAGGAAAGGGCCCGGAGAAAACCGAGCGCAATGTGCGACCTCGAAATGAAAATAAATACGATCAGTACACCGAGCTCAATTCCTCTTTGCTCGATATCTATCTCGACATACACGAGTCCTTACTAACTCCAAGACCACCTCAACGAGAGCCGACCCAGATGGAACTCGATTCTGGCAAGCATTGTATATTCCACAACATAACTGGACATGATACAAATGAATGCTGACATCTGCGCGGTCTCATCGAAGGGCGAGTCAGAAAAGGAGAGGTCCCCGAAAATGTCAAAGATCGCGCCCCGGCCATGCCGCCGCAACCTTCTGCCCAAGCTCCTCAGGTCGGTCCTCGAGCTCCTAGAAACGGAAAGGACCCCGAGACTAGCACTCGCGGCATTATCATTAATTAGATTTCTTTTCTTTTGATGTATTCTTTTCAATAACAAGGACACCTTGATGTACACATGTATGGGGTTAGGATTTAGCTCCTAGGCATGCTCTGAGATCAACTGTTGTCCCCTTAGAATTTTGTAATAACCCGAAAATCCGAGCCAATTTAAAATTTTTATTTTGGCAATTTTAGCGAATTTTGATTCTTTAAAATGAATTATTTTAAATAATATCGACGAGAAATTTATTTCGAATAGAATTAGAACGTATATATTTATATACGTCGTCGTTCGAATATAAATATTTTATTTATATATATAAAAGGAATTGAAAATGGCGCGGTAGTTCGATAATTCGATTTCAAATTTCAAATGAATGTAACGGGTGCAAAATAAACCAGATTTTAGCGAAACCAAAAATAATAGAATCTAATTGAGAATATCTTTCCAACGAATCCGAAAAATCGAAATTTCATAGCGGGAATCAAAAGATATGTCCAGTTAAAAATTCAGAATAGTCACTATGGAATTCAGGCCCTTAAAAATGGAAATTTTGCAAACGACCTCGGATTTCGACGAAACCACTTTTGTAGGATCCGGATGTCAAGTTATTGCTCGATTCCAATTTTCGTAATTTTTCGAATCAATATGTGAGCGTGGCAAAGGAAAACGCATTTGACCAATTTTAGTTGATTTTAATCGACCAGAAAATGACCATTTTTCAAACGGTCTCAGAATTTGACGAAATTGGTTTTGTTAGGACCGTATCGTCAATACGAAGCTAGAAATAATTTTTCTGGAATTTTTAGAGGCTTAATGTGGCCCCGGTAATTTGAAATGTACGTTTTAAATTCAATATAATGATTTAAATGTACATTTGACGAAAATTGATCGTAACGGTCGAATTGGCCCATGCAACATATCCCATTGTGTTCGGAATGGGGGTAATTAGCTAGGGACGACAGTCGGTGGGTTTGAATCCGAGTTTGAAAATAAAAGTTACTTTTTAGAATTCAAAAGGAAATTAAAATAAATATATATATATATTACCTTTGGTCAACCCTTATCCTCCCAAGCCTCATTCAAAATCGAAATAGGAAAAACCCGCTGGAACCCAAAATCCGCCGTCGCCTAGACCTAGCCCCTCCCTCTCGCATGCGCGCCAGCCATCGGAGCCGCCTCCACCGTCGCGTGCCTCGAGCGTGGCCCCACTCTGACCATCCTCCTTCTCGTCCTCCGCTTCTCTCTCCTTTCCACCTTCTTCTCTAATCACCTCCGCGCCCAGCCCCAAAGCGGCCTCCACAGCAGTGCCGCCACCACCTGTATCTCTGACCGCCGCCTCTTAGGAGGACCACCACCCCTCCGACGAACTGCGAAACCCTTTCCCCTTCAAAACAAAAGTAAAGTTTATTTATTTTAGTTTATTTATTTCAGTTTCTTTTAATTATTACTTTTATATAAATCTGAAAATAAAGTTTAGATTTTTACATATGGAAAACTGATTTTATTTTATAGGAAAACTTTGGTTTTTATTTATAAAAAGAATAGATTTTGTTCATGGAGTTGTTCATAGAAAAGAATAGATTTTTGTGCATAAAAAGATTAGATTTTTATAACATGAAAAGATTCAGTTTTTTTATATATTTTTAATATGATAAAAGATCTGATTTTTAATCGAATAAAAATATAATTTTTATTGTAAGTGAAGATTAAAAATATAATTTTTTATTGTAAGTGAAGATTAAAAAAATAATTTTTATTGTAAGTGAGGGTTAAAAATATGGTTTTTATTAAAGTAGAAATATAAAAATATAATTTTTATATAGAATGAAGCGTTGTAAAAATATATGAAGTAGAAATAAAAATATGATTTTTATTTATTACAATGAAGCAATAAAAATATAATTTTTATTATAAACAGCGTGAAAGGGACTGCATTGGAATTTCAAAACAAATCCAGATGTTCAGCAGTTCAGAAGCAAAGCACGGCGGAGTGGAACCCTCGGTGAGAACTTCTCACCTTTAATTTAATTTTTCTAGTTAAAATATATACTAGGATGTAGACGGTGTTTAGTAGCACCCGACACCCGTCGTCCACAGACCATGGACGGCTTGTATGCTTGTTTGTTCGATTTTGATGTGTAGTTGATTGTGTGATGTGATGTGAAATGAAATAAAATATTTATATAGTTAAAAATATTTTATAGTTAAAAATAGAATTGTTAACGTGTATATGAAATAAATTAATATAAACAAATCGAATGATTTGTTTATATACACACATTTGACTGATATTGATTGGGACGATAAATTTTACTCATCGCCCAACTGCACAAATAAAATCTGTGTTTGATTGTTTGAAACCCCCACACGGGTATTGGGATGATATATGACATACACTAATCCCAATAATTAGTCGTATGTCGATCGATTGATTGACAGACTGTCATAAGCGTTAAATATTTATATTTGATGCTTATATAGTGTAGAATGCACTCTGGATGATGGTTGATTATTTATCGTTGTTATTTTATACAATCGTTGTAGAAAATCCATATAATTAACATTATATGATAATTGATTGGGCCTCATTCCAGTTTTGAATAGAAATATTTGAAAAAGAAATATTTGAAATAGAATATTTGAAAATAGAAATATATGAAGCCGTGTTGATTAGACTGACGCTATTTTGACGCGAACGATATCTATATCGATTTTATTCATTTTTAAATGAATATTGAAAGTGATTTCGAAATTCAAATTATATTGAAAAGAATTGAAATTCGAATTAAATGGAATAGAATTGAAATTCGAATTAGATTGAAATAGAATTGAAATCATTTTGAATTGAATTTAAAACGTATTGAAATTGAACTGAAAATCGATATGAATTGAAATCAATTTGAAATGAATTTAAAACGAATCTATAAGGAAAAAAATTCAATTTTGATTTAAATTTGAAATGAAGTTGAAATCGTTTTGAAAACGAATTTAAAACGATTTATAAAATACGTTTTAAAAGGAAATCGACGAAGTATATATTATATATATAATATAATGGCCTGAATAGAACGTGCCGCGCCGCGGTAGTTCGCGAATTTCGACCATTGACTTCGAACGGATATTACGGGAGATCCGACCGTCGGATTCTCCTAAAACCAGAACCGTTGGGTTCGTATCGAAAAGAGCTTTCTAACGCATATTAGAAATTAGGAATCTAACGGTTATTAGAAATAACGAATATCGGTGACTATGTGAAGCCGATGGAGCCATTCGTTGGCTCATTTATGCCCCAAAGGGTAGGGAAACGTCGTGTTCAGGCATTTTAATCCACATCGGTGGACCGGCTCTGACGATCCAAGGGCTCACCTGTGTCTGGGTCCTGAGGATCGGGCTAGACAGTCTCGAATCGGTAGAGGACTATCTTTTGCCTCGGTTCACGGATGGAAATCCAACTTCCAAATACGTGACATTTGCGGTTTTGATTGTAGAGCCTAGTATGGCGACATGATATATGGTACCCATGCCGTCTATGATTGATATTTATGATTGAAATTGTTTTAAACACTATACACTTATTATAGTATCAAATGACTTGTTTTAAACGTATCAAGCATGCTTTGGCTATTATAAGGGAAAACCCTATCCTCCGGCTTTCGTTGCATTGTGTGATGGGACCTGGGTCATATAATAGCTTCATTGTTCTTTATTTAGCATTGCGCTGTTGTTTTATGCACTGGTGTCCTTGGGAGGAAACCCGTTCCGTGTTATACGGCGTGGTCCCTTGATTTACCTAACTTTAAAATAAAGATAAATAACTGTTTTAGTTCTCACACCAGTCACATGACTGACCTGGTGTTTATTGTTTTAACCTAAACTCTGGGTGACACGGGCAGCTAGTAGTTTTGGTTTTGCAGATTTATATTCATTGGATCCTGATTTACAGCTGGAATGATACTCGGAAAGCTCTGTATTCGCGTATTCCTTTCAGTTGTGTATTGTATTATTTTCCGCTGCTATGTAATGTATTGTAATCTCTGATATTTATCGAATGTGTAATATTGATTTATACTCTGTATATTCTTGTAATCTGATGAATTGTTGTAATTAACAATGAAATGTTCTTCCGTCTGCGTTCTTTTGTGTGTTGTTCTCGAAGTATATGCTCTTTCCTTCATGGGGAAGTTACGGGTCCTTAAAAATTTCCTTTCTTTGTAATAGTTGTTTAACAGTTATGAATTTTATTTTTCCAAATATCAATCATGTTTGGAAACCTCTAAGCCGAACATGAATAACGCTCGCCCCTTATTTTATGTGGTCAGCGCGAAAGCCCACCACCCTTTCTTTTCTTCTAAACGCCTACTCCCTTAACCGAGTGAGGCCATGTTTTCTAAATACGAAGTATAGATTATACTTCCTCTTTTCTTTTTACACCACGAGCATTCATAGCTCGCTGGACAAACTAACTTAACATGAGTCGAGCATTAAAAACGCACTTGCCCTAAGCCGACTATGATTAATACTCGCCACCTCTCTAAGCCAAGCATGGTTAATGCTCGCCACTAAGCCGAACATGGTCAAGCGTTCGCCATTAAGCCGAACCTGGTTAAGCATTCGCCATTAAGCCGGACATGGTTAATGTTCGCTACTAAGCCGAGCATGGTTAATGCTCGCCACCGTTCAAAGCCAAGTGAAATAAAATGCTCGACCCATTAGCCTTCTCCAAAACGAGAATGGTTTATTTTGTATTTGCAGGAACTAACTCTCATACAAATAGCGATCGTCACCTCGGCCTTAATACGGTTCCTGATCGTTGTCGGTTTTCCGGCCTTAATACGACCTGGTATGGTCGTCGGTTTTCTGGCCTTAATACAACATCGGAACTGTCGGTTTTCTGGCCTTAATACAACATCGGAACCATCGGTTTTCTGGCCTTAATATGGTCCGACGTGACCATAGCTGGTTGGGCATTTGTGCTTCGGTTCAAATTTCAGAACACACCTCCCTCTATCGATGAAGACGCATTCTGAGGGGCAAAGTGTTAACCCTCTTTTTGGCAAGAGTCTCAACGAGCCAGACCAAAGCCCAAACGCGCAAATGGATATAAGCCGCGCTTCAGGAAGCCCAGCAGACGCACGGTCCGAAAACAGTCACATATCGGCCCAAATCAAGCCTAGTCAATCGAAAGCTCACTCTAGAAGAATCGCTCTCCCAGTCGACCGAGTATCTCGCTTCCGTGAAAGGCGCGTCAACCGATTATCTCGGGCCAGCGTGGAAATCTTCTACAGAGCCATTCCACTGTATATCCCGAATTCCAAGGCAATAAAGGCGGTCAAACCACATCCGGATAAAGCTCTACTTTTGATATACCTTTCCGTGGAGGCCACGTTAACCGCAACTTCCGAGGATACTATTTATGAACAGCGGAATCAGTCCCCAGCTGCTATTCAAACCAATTGATGGGTTCCACGTGTCCAGGCTTTCCCGGAGTGGTCGGATCATATTGCAACAGCCCAAGCTGCACTTTCCTCCTATATATACCCCCAAGCTAAAAGAGAAAAGGGGACTCTTCCCTTCCGCCAACTTCTTTTGCACTTTGATTCTGGATTTCATTCCTCTTAACCTCTCTCAAAAAGAAGAAAGGAAAATAGTCATCTTCTCTTTCTTCTTCAAACAAAAAAATCATTGTACTTGTAATCAAAAAATAGAAATAATATATAAAGTGGACGTAGGCACCGTCTTTGCCGAACCACAATAAAAATTCTGTGTGCGCTCCTCATTCTTTTTGCCTTTACTGCATTTTATAATCTTTACTCGTGTGTTGATCGCACGATTGGGGGTTGATTGTCACTAGTAACCAACTTTTGACGTCAACAATAAAGATTTCTTTTGTCCTAAAGGAACTGAATAACTCAAGTCCACAATCGTCTCACAAGATGTTAAAGGCAAAGCAGCCTATAAAATCTCAAGAACCACATGGTTAACTACAAGAAGGGGTTTAACTTCGTCATCTAAGGGTTATGCAATAAGTTAAGCACAAACACATCAACAACAAGAAAGACTCAAAAGGAAACACTTAAACTCGTCTTATGAGTTTAAGTAACACAAAATAAATTCTCATTTAGAATAACATCAATATAGATCAAGGGCTATTAAAATCATTCTACTATCATAAAATAGGATCCAAAACTTCAAATTCATCAAGTCAACAAGCAACCAGATAATAGACCCAACTCACAAATCAATAAATGTCAACAAAGGAATTTATTTTCCAAATACCATACTTTTTCATCTACCTAGAATCTCAATCACTTTGATTTACCTAGAATAACATTTGGATCTACCCACAAAATATGATGGTTGGATCTACCCAGAAACTTCAATATTTGGATCTACCTAGACGTATCCACATTTAGATCTACCTAAGATTACAGTTGTTGGATCTACCCAGAATAACACTAATATATATTGGATCTACCCAGTGTCACAACATGATATTGGATCTACCCAGAACTACGACACTGTGTTGGATCAACCTAGAAGTATAACACAATATTGGGTGTACCCAGAAATACAGTTGTTTGGATTTACCTAGATTACACTGAATATTGGACCTACCCAGAACACCAATTTTGTATGTATATCTACATACATATAAGACCCAACAACCCCTAGTACTAGCAATAACAAGGAATGTGTTACAGACTCACATACAGTAACCCAGCGGTGGTAATTATGTGGTCCATACCACACGTTCTCACAACTGGTTTACTATACACTCATTGATTCCACACCAGAAAACATCAAATCACAAAAACTACGATCCACAAGCCACCAAGTCAATGGAATCATCGAAACAACTGCTTTGGTTAGACAGGTTTGTAATTAGTTGATAGAATATACCTAAGTGTCCCATACAATGAGGTGTACTTAATTGTTTAATATATGTAACATCATCTCGAATGGTGCATATAAAAGTGTGTGTTTATAAATATAGAAAAAAACTCGGTTTTCGAAAAAGAAATCTTTGACTTTTCAACTTTCTTTACATATTAAGGAATATGTATTAAAGACCTAAAAATGTTTATAACATAGAAAATTATTTTCTCAGAACACTCTTATTTATATTTTAAACTTCCTTTAAATAGGTTTTATAAAACGCGTGTTTGTGCACACAAAATCTCAGAAAACTCGTGAAAACAACACATGGAAATCAACTCGGAAGTTCACCAAACTCAACTAGATATTGGTGATAATCTAGGATTCACCATTACAAAAGTAAGCCAAAACAAAACTCAAGTGTCATGGTTTAACATTAGATCAAGAGAAGCATGAAAGCACTTAAGAGAAGCCGCTAGAATTAGCACTAAGGCATGAAATATACCTAGAAATCAACTTTGGTTACTACTTTAAGATAAGTTTTGAATGACCAAACGATCTTCGATTGGTCTAAAATTCGACATAACAAACTATAATAATTGTCTTTCATATAAAAAAGAATCACTTAATTCTGACGTGGTATGAAAAAGATATGATTCCTCAAACTTGGACTCAGGCCTGAATTCTGGGTAGGTCCAAAATCTTCTCCAGGTCCAACTTTGCGACCTGGTTTGAATGACCAAACAACCTCGGAATCATCTAAAATTTTGCAGGAATGGAAATAAACTTTCAAGTTTTACAATACAGAAAATAATCATCTAAATCGGACCAATATTGAAGGAGTTACAACGTCCCGAAGTTGGATCTTGGCATTGTTATAACACAGCAGGCCACAAAAAACATCCATTGCCTCCTTATAGAGGAACACCTAGCGGCATGAAGTCGACCTACATGTGGACCCCTTGTTCCTAGGGGTAAGTCGACCCTTCTAGGGGATTTTGCACAGATGCTCTCAGAAAGGCTATAGGTTGGAATCACGACAAACCCTCTACTTACAGGCCATATTCCGTCAGCATAATTGTGTCGGATTGAGCTGAAATTTAACATGCATGTTCACAAAACACTCTACTTCAAGATGAAAAAAGATTTACATCCAAAGGATCAAAAACCAAAATTTGGTTGCGATTTCAGCTTAGAAACACTATGAACAACAGAAGCTACAAAGTTATTGTCACAGGAAAGCTACAAATCATCACCGAAAACTTGTAAACTGGAAAATTGTGAGAGCACACTCACCTTTCTTGGATTTAAGAAGATTTCAAGCATGTAAAAGGGCGAATTTGAGCACCAGAAGCATGGAAAACCACGAAACACTAACATGCAGCAGCCATAGAATTATACAATAACTTCAATCTCTGATTTCTCTTAGTGGAGAAAAATCTTAAACTTGATTTTTTTCTAAGTAATGAACGGAGAGTATGCTACATGACAATATTTCTTAAAATTGAAGCATGCTCGGAGTATTTGAGGAAGGAAGTGGAAATTGAGCCATTTCCTTTGCTATGCTTTTTCAGGAAGAAGGAGAAAGGGATAAAAAGAAGAATATGTACCTTTCTCCAGAAAACACCTAGAGAAAAGTAAAGAGAGGAAATGGTCTAAATCCCCTCAACAAGCCCAAAACTAGGTTAAAGTAGGATAATTAACGTAAGTCTCACCATTTTAAATGTTAAACACATGTTAACAACCTCACTAATCACCACTAACACACACACACAAAATCCTAACTAAATTGTGTTAAACATATAAAACACAAAGACACACTAATATAAGCTTCAAATTACATTAAACAATGTTTTAAATTTTACCTTAACATTATACACAAATATTATATGCTTATCACAATAATTATTCTACTTATAAAACACCTATAAATTTACTAACAAAATTAATACCAATTAGGTTGTGTTTGATTTATAAAACACAACCTAACACGACAATAGTTTTTAAAACTCTTTAACTACACTTAAATGTTCATTCAAACACAAAACAAAAATATAAACATGTTTATCAAATAATTCTCTTAACTTTTCAAGCATATTTATATTTCCCCCACAATATTTAACAAATTAAATCAATTAATTACGATAAACACTTCACAACCCCAATATTGATTCTACTCGACATTTGTATTTTAATTTGACAACAATTCAATCGAACATCAATTTTGTCATTAATATTATTAAGCAGCATAATTATATTTTCAACAACAAAGTTTACATCCATTATTGATTTAATAAATTAAATCAGTTTACTCAAATAGATATATACAACTGTAAATATTGATTCACAATCAATATTTAGTTTTCTATAATGAAACAATCCAACTAAATCACTATTTGTTGTTGTTAATATTATAATAAAAGCTACATATTTACTTATTAACAACAATCAACAAATCCAACGTTATGTTATCACTTTAAATCTTCCAACCAAGTTTAAAACACAATTCTCTCTTTTATTTGGAAAAGAATTACTTCTTATAATCAAAAACACAATTTTATTTTAATAATTATTTCAACCAACGATTTATCATAAATATTGAAAATATATTTTCCCTTGAACACTAGTTCCCATTCAATATTATATATTTTCAATATTCACTATAATCAACAAGTTATGATTTGTGAATACATATTGGAATAAATTACTTATTAATTTAAGAACATATAATTTATTCCAAACAGACTAATTTGGAAAGCCCCAAATTCTTTATTTCTTACATTAAATAATATAGAAGTTAGGCCTCTGAACTCGTATTTTATTCTCTTTAGATTGAAAATTCAAAGAACACACTAAAGTTCGTTTAGTCTGGCATCTAAAATTCTCGGTTGTTACACACTCCTCCTTAAATAAATTGCATCCCTACAATTTGCTTATCACAAAACCCAAAATAATTTTTTTACAATAGTTTTAACCATTAATTATAGACTTAGAAACAGTTTAACTTACACAAAAGCCCCTAATTTTCAAACTTTTACACTTAACCAACACCCAACTTATTAAAGTTTGAAAATTTTAGATACTTGGTTCTTTCAAGGATCACATTTTCTTCCAAACATCATATCATAAAAACTCAAAACATACAACATATCTTTCACAAAGCTGATTATTTAGAATACATACTCATCTCCATCGAATGTCAGTCTAATAGAAACGTTGCCATGCTATTTCCTTCTTATACGATTTCTACAGATGATGGCTTCTAACTTGGTTGCAACCTCAAGTAGCCTCGCCATTCACTATTTCATGTCACCAATTTTATGGATGCAACATTTCTTAACTTAATTTTTAGAGTGAGTATTCTAGATTTTCCTTATGCTCGAAATTGTTTTAAATTCCAAATTAAACACCTTCAGTTATGAAACACTTACAATTTATCACTTTACAATTTATAAAATACGGAATTTTCCACTATATAATATTATGATTCAATTCGAATAGTATTCAACCACTCATTCATTCCGTTATGTGGATGCGATGTCAATTCATGATTGCTATGACCACATTTGGATCTACCCAAGATCACAGCTGTTGGATCTACCTAGAATAACACCAATATATATTGGATCTACCCAGAGTCATAACATGATATTGGATCTACCTAGAACTACGACACTTTGTTGGATCTACCGAGAAGTATAACACGGTATTAGAAATATAGCCACTTGGATTTACCTAGATTACACTGAATATTGGACCTACCCAGAACACCAACTTTGGACGTATATCTACATACGTACGGGACCCAACAAACTCTGGTACTAGAAATAACACGGATTGTATTATAAAATCACATATAGTAACCCAACGGTGGTAACTATGTGTCCCATACCACATAATCTCACTACTGGTCTACTATAAGCTCATCGATTCCACACTAGAAAACATCCAAACATCAAATCACCAAAACAACGATCCACAAAACACCAAGTAAATGGAATCATCGAAACAACTGCTTCAGTTTGATAGCTTTGTAATTAATAGAAAGAATATACTTATGTATCCCATACCACGAGGTGTACTAAATCATTTAATATCCATAACATCATCTCGAAGGGTGCATAAAATGTGTGTTTATAAATATAGAAAATACTAGGTTTTCGAAACAGATTTATAAAATGATTCTGAAACATTTTGGAAATCTTTGACTTTGCAACTTTCTTTATATAATAAGGAATATGTATTAAAGACCTAAAAATGCTTATGACATAGAAAATTATTTTTTAGAAAACTCTTATTTATATTTTAAACTTCCTTCAAATCGGTTTTATAAAACGCGTGTTCATGTACACAAAATCTCTGAAAAACTCATGAAAACAACACATGAAAATTGACTCGTTAATTCACTAAATTCAACTATAGACTGGTGATAATTTAGGATTATACATTATAAAATTAAGCCAAAATAGACTCAGACATCATGGCTTAATATTAGATCAAGAGAAGCATGAAAACACTTAAGGGAAGCCGCCTGAATTAGCTTTAAGGCATGAAATGTACCCAGAAAACAACTCTGGTTGCAACTTTAAGATAAGTTTTGAGTGACCAAACAATCTTCAATTAGTCCAAAATTTGACATGAACAAACTAAAATAACTTATCTTTCATCTAAAATAAGAAACATTCAATTATGACATGGTATGAAAAAGATATGATCCCTCAAACTTGGACTCAGGCCTAAACTCTGGCCAAGTGCAAAATCTTCTCTAGGTCCAACTTTGCGACCTGGTTTGAATGATAAAATGACCTCAAAATGGTCTAAAATTTAGCAAGAATAGAGACAAACTTTCAGTCTTTACCATACAAATAGAATCATCCAAATAAGAACAATATCGAAGGAGATACAGCGCCTCGAAGTTGGACATGGGTGTTGTTAAAACACAGCAGACCACATACAAAAAACATCCATTGCCCCTTACAGGTGTCGACCCTAGGGTCAACCTCCTATAGGCGTAAGGCAGACCTCCATACCGACCTCTTGTGCCTAGGGGTCGACCTCTATTTTGATCCCTTTAGGGGATTTTGCGTAGAAACTCTCGGAACGCTATAGGTTGAAATCATGACGAAACTTCTACTTTCGAACTCTATTCTGACAGCCTAACGACGTTGGATTGAGCTGAAATTTGACATTTATGTTCACATAATACTCTACCTCAATATGCAAAAAGATCTACGTCCAAAGAATCAAAGACCAGAAATTTATAGCAACCCAAAGTTGGACTTTGGCTATGATTTCAGCTCAGAAACAATATGGAAAGCTACAAATTTACGTATTTTATCACAGGAAAGCTACAAATCATCACCAGCAACTTGTAAACTAAAAAATTGTGAGATAAAACTCACCTTTCTTGGATTTAAGGAGGATTTCAAGCATGTAGGGTGTAGATTTGAGCATTAGAAGCTTGAAAAAACATGAAACACTAACATGCAGCACCCGTGGAATTATATAATAACTTCAATCTTTGATTTGCATTACTGGAGAAATATCTCAAACTTGAATTTGTCTAAGGAATGAATAAAGTGTAGGCTACATGTTAATAATGTTAGAAATTGAAGCATACATTGAATATTTGAGGCAGGAAGTGGAAATTGAACCATTTCCTTTGTTGTGCTTTTTCAGGAAGAAGGAGAAAGAGGATAAAAAGAAGAATATGTACCTTTCTCAAGAAAACAGCCAGAGAAAAATAAAAAGAGGAAAGAGGCCAAATCCCCTCAACAAGACCAAAACTAGGTTGAAATAGGATTGTTAACCCAAGTTTCACCATTTTAGATGTTAAACACATGTTAACAACCTCACTAAACACCACTAACACACAAAATCCTAACTAAATTGTGTTCAACATATAAAATACAAATACACACTAATATAAGCTTCAAGTTGCATTAAATAATGTTTTGAATTTTACATTGTACACAAGTATTATATGCTTATCACAATAATTATTCTACTTATAAAACATACTTACAAATTCACCAACATAATTAAAATTACCAATTAGGTTGTTATTTATTTATAAAACACAACCTAATACCATAATAATTTTTAAAACTCCTTAACTACACCTAAATGTTAATTTAGACACAACAAACAAATATAAATATGTTGATAAAATAATTCTCTTATCTGTTGAAGCATAATTATGTTTCCTCCACAAAGTTTAACAAATTAGATCAATTAACTAAAATAAACACCTCAAAACCCCAATATTGATTCATACTCAACACTTGTATTTTAATTTGACAACAATCCAATCAAAATGTCAGTGCTGTTACTGATATTATTAAGAAAAATAATTATATTTTTAACAACAAAGTTTACATCCATTTTTGATTTAATAAATAAATCAATTTACTCAAATGGATGTTTACAACCGCAAATATTTGTTCACAATCAAAATTTATATTTTTATAATGAAACAATCCAATTAAATCACTAATTGTTGTTGTTAAAATTATAATGAAAGCTACATATTTATTTATTAACAACAATCAACAAATCCAATGTTGTGTTATCACTTTAAATCTTCCAACCAAGTTTAAAACACAATTCTCTCTTTTATTTGGAAAAGAATTACTTCTTATAATTAAAAACACAATTTAATAGTTTAATAATTATTTCAACCAACAATTTGTCATAAATATTGAAAATATATCTTCCCTTAAACATTGATTCCCAATCAATATTATATATTTTCAATATTCACTATAATCAATAAGTTATGATTTGTGAATACATATTGGAATAAATTACTTATTAATTTAAGAACATAAAATTTATTCTAAGCACGCTAATTTGAAAGTCCTAAATTCTTTATTTCTTACATTATATAATATACGAGTTGGGCTTCCAAACTCATATTTTATTTTATTTAGATTAAAAATTTAGAGAACACACTGAAGTCTGTTTAGCCCGGCATCTTAAAATTTGGGATTTTACATTCACTGAGTTTTTTCAATTTGATTATCTTGTTTCTCATTTTCGTTTTGTCTTTATCTATAATACAAGTTGATTGCCTTATGGTAGTCAAATTAGGTTCCATTACCAACTTTTCCAATGCCCTCGGATCAATAGTAGCACCAGGGTCATGCACATACCTCCACAAGTATGATACATGAAACACATTATGGGCTCATGTTAGTCTATCTGGTAGCTCCACCTGAGAGGCAAGCTATCCAATTCTTCCCAATACCATAAAAGGTCCAACAAACCTTGGCGCAAGCTTCTCTGATTTTCCATAATGGAACATGCCTTTCACCGGTGACACCTTGATGAAAATCTTTATCCAACAGAGAATTCTATATCCTTACGCCTTATATCCATGTATCTTTATTGCCTAGATTGAGCTTCCTTCATCCGACACTGAATTATCTCAATCTTCTTTGTGACTTCTCTTACTAACTTTGGACCAAGAATTAGCCTGTCGTTGGTCTCCAGCCAACATGATTACACGATCTTTTGTGTAAAGCTTTGAAAGGCGCCATTCCTATAGTACCCTAAAAGCTTTTATTATATGAAAATTCCACTAAGTGCAAATAGTCTTCCCGAGAACCACCAAAGTCCATAACACAAGATCTGAGTAAATCTTCCAATATCTTATTCAGCCTCTCGATTTGTCCACCCGTCTATGGGTGATAAGTTGTACTCATCTTGAGTTTAATTCCCATTGCCTTCTGCAAAAAAATTCAAAACTCACTCATAAACAACAGATCCCTATCACTTACGGTGCTACAAGGAACTCCATGAAGCCACACTGCATTCTTCATGAATAATGTGGGAGAATGGAATTTTGATGACAACAACCTTATTTCAATATTAATTGATTGTAAAATATATACTAACACTTCTATCTATAATATATACACACATATGCAGGATTTATATACAGGAAATATTATTGAAGACTATACAGTTTAAAGATCAGAATTCAGAGATATTTCAAGACTTATGAGTATTAAAGATTTCAAGATTAGTATAGTTATTGAGTCTAGATTATGTATGACTTTGAATAGCACTCTAGGTTTAAATTCAAAATAATTTCAGATTCTGTTTTTCAAATTCTGTTTTCAAATTCTATCTTCAATCCCTTTCTTCTCTATTTTACTTTCTATTTTTATTTTATTTTATAATTAAGTTTTACAGATTTATACTTCATGAGTTTTATATATTTATATTTTATATACTTTATATTTATATAGTTTTAAACCTTATAATTTTATGAATATGTTTATATAGTTTATATTTATGTTTTCATATGATTTTCTACTTTATAGTATTTATTTTTAACATTATATTTTAATTCAAGAATTTCTAGAATTATATATATATATATATCAAACACTTGGAAAATATTTAAATTTTAATTTTGTACATATATATGTCGACATACATATATATACATGTCGATATATAACTGTCATTTTTCAAATTTAAAAGGAAGTATCTTTTCACTATTTGTGATGGTTCTGAGATTTTGCAACCATTCACACATTATATAAGGGGTTGATTTCGAATTTTTAATCACTTCTTCATCATCTTCATTCCCTTTCATTACACCATTAATCTTTATCATTTTTATGATTTCCACACCTATACTCTGCCGAATTCAATTCTGTTTTCATTCATTTTCTTCTCTCTATGCTCTCTACTCATTATTCTTTGAATCAAGTGCTATTGAAGAGTTATAGGGTTGTTTGTAATTGTTTGGGTTGTGTAAAGTAATTAGTGGTATCCCTTGTAGCCGTGAAATCAAGGATGGGTAATCGGTGGTATCCCTTGTAGCTGTGAAATCAAAGATGGGTAATCGGTGGTATACCTTGTAGTCGTGAAATCAAGGAAGGTATTCTTGACCAAGTGTGTGTGAAATCGGTGGTATCCCCTGTAGCCGTGAAATCAAGGAGGATTGTAATTGGATACTGATATAGTAATAAAACTCTGCACAATCTAGCGTTGTGCGGGACTGGACGTAGGAGCAATTCTGAACCTATATAAAATCCGGTGTGTTCTTTCCTTTTCTGCAATTTATTTTTGTTTATCTTTGTGTTTGTGTTTGATTCTATGATTGTTTCTGTGGTGATTGATTCATATAGTATATCACATAAGTTTTAGATTTTGTTTAAATTCTCGAAAAACACTATTCACCCACCTCTAGTGTTTGTTTTGCATTAACGATCCATTCCGCAATCCCTAACAATTGGTATCAGAGAAAGGCCTTTCAAAAAGCTCATAATCTGATATTTGAAATTTTTATATGGCAAATTTTGGAATCTCTATTAATACAGTGTCAATTCATGTATTATTCCAATGTTGAAAGAGTCTGCACATAATCATGTTGAAAAGTCTTGTGATCTGCTGAAATATTGTTCAATCCAGGAAAAGATGTGTCTTATGACTTTTGAAAATTCAAAAGTTGAAAAGATGGGTGAAGTGGCAATTGGTGATTCAAATTCTCAAACGGTGGCTTTTGAAAATTCAAATTTTGAAAAGGTGGCTGTTGGGAATTCAAATTCCAAACTGGTGTGTTACATGGCTGTTGAGAATTCAAATTCTAGAAAGCAGTTGGTGAAAATGAAAAAAGGACAAATGGATACTGGATAGTGGCTCTTCAAGACATACGACGAGAAATCCTAAATTACTCAATAATCTGAAATATGAAGATGGTGGAATGGTAAACTTCAGAGATAACTCTAAAGGATATATTATTGGAATTGGCAATGTTGGTAACTCTAAAACTCCTACTATTTCTAATGTTTTACTAGTTAGGAATTTTAAACACAACTTGCTAAGTACAAGTCAACTTTGCGAGAAGGGTTATAATATAAACTTTGAAAAGGATAAATGTTTTATAGAAGATAGGAATTCAAAAGTAATATTTGAAGGAGATGGAAAGAAATATATATATATATATATATATATATTGAGTATGAAAATCTCCAGCAATAACCCATGTCTTATGGCCAATACAAGTGACCCTTGGATCTGGCATAAAAGATTTAGTCATATAAATTTCAATCATATTTCTAGGATTTCTAAATTAGATTCAACCCAAGGATTACCCAAAATGAAATTTAAAGTTAATAACTTATGTGACGCTTGTCAACTAGGAAAATTAAAGAAAAGTTCATTTAAATCAAAAGAGGAAATCACTATCAAAACCATTAGAGTTAATTCACATGGATTTATTTGGTCCATCTCAAGTTCAATCAATAAATCATAATAGATATGTTTATGTAATAGTCGATGATTTTTCTAGATTTACTTGGACTTTGTTTCTCAAAAATAAAAGGGATGCTTGTGATCAATTTAAAACTTTTTCTAAAAGAATTCAAAAGTTATTATCACTAAAATTCAAAACAATACGAAGTGATCATAGCGGAGAATTCAAAAATGAAAATTTTGAAAAATATTGTAATAAAAAGGGAATAAACCATAATTTTTCAATTCCGAAAACCCCTCAACAAAATGGAGTAGTTGAACGTAAAAATAGAACGATACAAGAGTGTGCAAGAACTATGTTATCTGATAGTAATTTACCAAGGAATTTTTGGGCTGAGGCAGTTGCAACAGCTTGCTATATTATAAATAGAATTTCAATTAGATCTTTAACTCATAAAACCCCATATGAACTTTTGTATAATAAGAAACCAAAAGTGTCATATTTTAAAATATTTAGAAGTAAATGTTTTATACTTAATACTAAAGACAATCTAGATAAATATGACTCGAAATCCGATAAAGGAATATTTATTGGATATTCAGAAGAAGTAAAGCATATATAGTTTTCAATACTCGAACCAATACCGTGGAAGAAACTTTAAACATATCTTTCGACGAAAACTATAAAAGTATAACTCAAAACAATAAAGATGAATGTGAAAATGAAATTCATGAAATAAATCATGAAGATAACCAACCAAATAAAAGAATTAGATTACTTAGAGATCATCATGTAGAAAATATATTAGGAGATATAGAATCTGTTGTTAGAACCTGTAATACATTAAATAATATGAGTAATACTGCATTTATTTCAACTATTAAACCTAAAAATCCAAAGGAAGCATCTTCCGATGATTCATGGATACTTGCTATAGCGACCCGAACTTCCCGGCCGGCCTAAACCGAACAAGAAGGCAGACTGCTTTGAAAACACGATGCATCAAAACACAAACATGAGAACATTTCATGGCTATTACAACAATTTACATCAGAGTACAAGATATCAGAGTGAAAAATATCAGAGTCCAAATAAATAATATACAACAGAAAATGTCAAAGATTTAAATTACAAAACAACGGAAATATAATACATGAATAAAATGTGTAGTGGGAAACATCAACTACCATGACTAAAAGAAATACATGGATACAAAGCTTTCCGAATATAGATCCAGCTGTAATCCAGGATCCTGTGAAAAAAAATATCTGCGAAAACCAAAACTACAAGGTTCCCTCTGGAAAATATGAGCACCCAGAGTTTAGGTGAAAACAATAAACTACGAGCCAGTCATGGGACTGGTGTGAGAACTAAAAAAGTTATTAACTTTATTTTAAAGTTTGGTAAATCAAGAGCTACGCCGTATGTAACACCCCGTGAATTCTATAACGTTAAGTTTCACAAATTAAAGTACAATTAATTATAAATGATGAAATCAAGGGAAATGGGTTAGGCCATTGCGTTCGTCTCGAAATTCTGCTTGAGATAGAGTCCAAGTTTGCGTAAAACGGATATCGTATGAAGAAGATATGGACGAACGAAGTTGGGCAGAAAAACCAGAAAACGGGTCAGAATGCACTGGCGCACTTGTGAAGTGCGCCAGAACAAAGTTGAGCTGGCGCACTTGGGAAGTGCACTGGTACAATTTTGGCCTGGCGCACCTGCCAAGTGCGCCCAGGTCAGAATGACCTGCTGGTCAGGTCCTGGCTGGCTTGGTCAGGGTCTGGTCGAATTCTGAGGCTTGGCTGAGTCACTAGGGCTTACATGTCACTTTCTGATTGGCCTCTCTTGAGATGGATGGTCTGGATTCACTCTAGCTTCATCGACGGCTCTAATTAGATTGAAATTCTATAAATACAACTCAAGTCTAACCCTAAATTTCACACAAATAATAGAATACAAAAGCCGTCATGCTGCTGGAAAAGAACTAGGAATGACCGTCAATTAGAAAGCCTAGAGACAAGCCAACACTAAAGCCTAAGAGACGAATCAAATTAAGAAGAAGATTAAAGTTTAATCAAATCAATCAACGCAACATTAGTCTACCCAAAGGAGCGCATCTTAGTTTCAGAATTCAGAATCCAGAATTCAAGATTCTGCATTCGTTGTAAGTATAGTGACCTTTCAGAATATGAATAAAAACCGTGATGTGATTCGATGTAAATGAAAATAGAATCGTGTCGTTATATCATATAAATTTTGTGTATTGTAATGGTTCTATCATGACTTGTGTATTGATGTTTGTGGCATAAATTGATTGATGCAAGCCTATTGAACAATTGTATATGAAAACAATGGCACTTGCAAGTTTGTGGCAAAAACTAGAAATTGATCCCTTTTTGTATATGTCGATGGCATGGACTATGTATATTCCCTTAGTCTAAATTAGAATTTATGTAAACATGTTATAGACCTTTTATGCCTACATGACCCAAAACCTATGATATCATTCTTATGTTTATTGGCAAGTATAATTAGATCTATGTTGGCAAGTATAATTAGATCTATGTTAAGTATCGTTTGGGTTTCATAAACTATGCAAGTTCATTTGCAAGTATAATTAGATCTATGTTAAGTATCATTTGGGTTTCATAAACTATGCAAGTTCATGTTGAAATAGACTATATGATTAGATGAAAAAAAAAAATTGTACATTTTTGTGAATATACAAACATGCTAGTTTTGTGGTTGACATTATGCCAAGTTAAACATGTTTAAACACGAGTTTGTATTAGCCTAAACTATGCCATTTCATATGTTGCCTACTTAGTTATACTTTGATTTGAATGCAAGTTCACATGACCCATCACTTATGTTAGTATCGCTAAAATTGTAAGTTCATGCGTCACACACCTTTATGTATTACATGTTCTTGATTTCCCCTTTTTCTCACATTTATAAAGTTGGGTTGAATTGTGACAAGCCCAACACATGTTGCGAACAAAACGGAGGTAATGACAATGGGTATAAAACATGAAAATGTATATGTTGGCATGGTTGGCACGTGCCAAAGACAATGACATTTAAGCGGTATGAATTGACATACCCAAGAATAAAAGATATGACATTTACATATATAGTTGTGAAATAATAAAATAAGTAAATTTAGAAAACACGATATGCTTAACCCGAGGTTGGATTGAGTTGTGATGTATACCTGCCCGGACCCGCACGGCTGTCCAGTATTCACAACAATACCTATCCAATGTGGGTGGTTAAGCATTGAGCCCAATAAGGACCCGAGGTTAGACTGAACTACGGTGTAAACCTGCCCGGAACCGACCGGCACATCCAGTAACTGTAGCAATACATGTCTAATGTGAGTGGTCTGGTGCTCCTAAGAGGCTAAGGACAGATGGTAGGGTTAAGTCAACTATAACACTTAACCAAATTCAACATGTTAACAAGAATTGATGGGTGGGGTTAGGTAAATACAGACACTTAACCACTTAACATGTTTGACTAGAAAATCCTGGTAACGAGGGACCCGTTTCAGCAGTAACCCAAAGTTAGGTATCAACGGTACCCTGAAACTAGGCAGGGTGGGGCACGATTACTGGGCTGATTGTAAGCGGTCAAACGACGGCGGTGGGTGCACAGTGTAGGTCTAACGGGGTGCGGGCGTGCACACACTCGGGAGAAGACAACCAGGACACTGGGGACACCAGTAGTATAACCTATGCCTTCTAGATTTGTGTCGGGGCCGCCACCATGGGTCTTGATACACCCCCATGGTGGGACCAGCATAGGTATCTATAATTCTTGGGGGCCGTATGACATATGTTAACGCAAGTAGGAGCCGATCTTTAGAAAATGGGGATCACTTCACCCTCACCACGTGGTGCCAGCTAGAATAAACTCAAGTAGATGCAAAGATATTGTATGGGTGCGATAACACATCCGACACTTCCTTAGCTTGTGACACTTTCCTATTTTTAGTTTACATCCATCATACTCTTTTCTTATTCACATATTGAAGAGTTACTAGATTTACTCAGGCTTTATGTCTGACCCTATTTTCTTTTTGTCTTCTTTTCTTTCGTCCCCCCCCCCTAGGTCCACAGGGAGGAAACAGCTCAACTCAATCTGGCTCTTTACAAGCACCAAGAACGTAGATGTATGATTTGGATCTTTCTTGCTTGGATAATGGCTTTGGATATCACTATGGGGATTTTTGTCACTTTATTTATGTTTTCATGCTTCTTTAATAATCAAGGCAGTTATGAGGTTGTAATGTTGGAAGTATTTTGAGACAATTATGGAAATCTTTTGTTTGATACACGTATTGATGAAATAAAAGTTTGTTTGGTTTCCGCTGTTTAAAATATGTGTATTTATACTTGTCTTGAGTTTATCTGTGGATTTTACTTATAAACCTCCACTAAAGTTAAGGCATTCCCTTTGTGAGTGACCTTAATGAAGGTGGGGTGTTTCACCGTATGACACGAAACGGGTTATGCTTACATATAGGTGTCTTTAATACATAACCCCCAATCTTCCAACCGGTTATGCTTACCTATAGGTGTTTTTAATACATAACCCTATCATTTCTACAAGTTATATTTACCCTAAGAGGTGTCTTTAATTACATAACTTCATTTTTTTCCACCGGTTATGTATACCACTAGGTGTCCTCAGCGGGTTAAGTTTGTGGGCCTATACATACTAATACTACCCACCTACCCAAGATTTATTTAACCCTCCCACTAATCCAAGCATGTTTATTTAATGGTTAAGTTTGTGGGCCTATATATACCAATATTACCCACCTACCCAAGATTTACTTAACCCTCCCACTGATCCAATCAATTTTACTTAACCCTAACTTCGGTTCCTATTCAAACAATCCCGTATGGATTAGTTTAGGTTAAGGAGTCCAATTTATTACCATGTTCATTTATGGTTTATAATGAGCTAGACATCCCACATTTGGCCTACAATGTGTGGATGTTGGATTTGTCAGTCGGGTCCGGACAGTCTTATTTCACAGTTAGGCCTAACCTCGTGTCTTAGCCCGATTCGTATTTACGTACTTAGACCTCCCACATTAGGTTCAACATTAGTGGCTGCAGGATATGCCGGTCGGGTCCGGGCAGACTTCCACCACTAATGCAACCTAACCTCGTGTCATAAGTACAATTACAATTCCTAACTGTAATTACTAAACATTCCATTTTTAATTAATTAATCAATTAATTAATCATTTCCTTTTAAAGGTGTCAATACCTATTTTACCCAATAATTTGAATTAATGTCCAAAAATGTTCATATTCAAATCATGTCATTTTTAACCCTTTTTCCCCTATTCCTTAACTAGCGCCCTCACAAAATTGGCAACATGCCTAGACTAGACAATAGCCTAGTCATAAACGATAATAGGTAAAAATAATGGGAACATAACTAAAATGATCATCTTGGTATAAACATAAACTAGCATGATAATAAGGTGAACATACATATTAGCATGGACATGAAATTGTCATCATAACAAGTTGGACATAAAACTGATGAATGGTTGGCAGTCAATTGATTCTAACATAACTATGATGTCACAATAAGCATAGTAAGATCTAAATTAGCAATTTAGATGTCCAATCGGTTTAGATCTAACATGATAACACAAGGTGATAAGTTAGATCACATAAATCAGATCTAGATGTTAAAATAGATCTAACATGATAAGTCAAAGTGATAAATTAGACCACATAAGATAGATCTAACATAATAATGCAAGGTGATAAATTAGATCACATAAAATAGATCTAACATGATAACGCAAGGTGATAAATTAGATCACATAAAATAGATCTAACATGATAACACAAGGTGATAATCTAGATCTGACTAACAGTTTCAATGTCCATATAAATTAGATCTACTAGTTTAGAAATAGATCTACACAAATCCACATCATAGCATGTCATAGAAGTTATAAATAAGACAAAGAATTAGATCCAATCCTAACCAAATTCAAGGTGACTTATATTCATGATTTACATAAATGATTAGATCTATCCAATGATATAACTGCCCAAATTAACATATTTATATTAACCACGATATAATTACAAACCAAGATCCACAATAATAACATAGTAGAATAATCACAATTGAATTGGATATAGAGAAATAGATCTATCATGACATAGCATAAGATATGATAATAGAATAGATTCATGGTTTACACATGTCCAAATCACAGTCTTTCATAATTTACTTTTATTTATCTAAACCTAAAAGCAACTAGAACTCATTGTGATTGGATTGCTAAGATGATAGAAAAGAAATTGGTGCTGAGTCTATGCTTGAATCTCAGACTTTGATTTGCTTTAGTTGATAGAAGAAGATAAGAGACCCTAGTTTAGTTCAGACTCCGGCAGAGTTTAGCCGCCATTTTTCTTTGTGAAGAAAACAAAAGAATTGAGGTATATTTATAGTTACTATGTTACGGAATTTGGATGACGCCTCAGCCTTAGAGTGAATCGGGTCACGGGCTGACACCCAATTGGGTCCGGATGCCCAAAAACATACATGAGCGCACTTTACAGGTGCACCAGTGTAAAAATACATGGGCACACTTGTCAAGTGCGCTGGGAATTTCTGCTTTTTCTGCCAAACTTCTATCGTCCATAACTTCTTCATACGTTATCCGTTTTACGCAAACTAGGTGTCTATCTTGACTAGAATTTCAAGACGGACACAATGGTGCAGTCCGTTTCCCTTAATTCTGAATATTAAAATAATTATTCTTTAATTTATCCACTTTAATGTTGTTAAAATTTCAGGGTGTTACATTCTCCCCTACTCAAAGGATTTCGTCCCCGAAATCTTCAAGTTGAAAAGAATGTATCCTACCATCCATCATCCATCTACTCATCCACCCTACACTTGCATCCATTGTCCTTAAATATTTATAATGCTTATATGAGTAGATGCAAAGGTGTGTGTATATGTCCCAATACTAATGCGAAGATCAGGCGGTCTACTGATTCAGTTGACCTCCTTAATGCAATGTATGTTAGTGCTATGAATCCAATATGTATGCAAATAATCCTATTATAACATGTAAGTTCTATATGTGTGCACACTCATTCGTCCAAATGCAACATCTATATGCTAGTACATCCATTTCCATCCATGAAAGAAAAGAAAATGCACACACATCCATATGCGGTATGAGAGTGATTGAGCCAATCTAGTGCCTAATGTGTGTGTATATGCATCCACAGGCAACCATTAGCAAACACTTGCATCCATCAAACATAACATGTTTCGAACACATGTTTACATCCATAGAATTCCTATCTAAAGGTCGAAAATACTATGGATAGGATATACTCAAATGATAGAAACAAGTGCGAATAAAATCTTTTGGAAGAGAAGTTAAGAACATTCTCTTGAAAAGAAAAGGGTACGAAGCGCAAAAATCTTGTCTTCGGTCTCCCAAGTTGTATCTTCTTGGTTGTCTCCCCACTGGACCTTTACCAACTTGACTTCTCATTTGCGTAGCTTCTAAACCTCTGATCCAAGTAAAAGTCTTTCTGTAGATCCCCACTAACGAGTCGGTGGTTTACAGGGTCATCCATATAATGCTTCGAAGGGTTCCATGCCAATGCTAGCTTGATAACTATTGTTATAGGAAAACTCTACTAAAGGAAGATGCTCTTCCCAAGTCCCTCCGAAGTCTAGGATACACAGCCTTAAAAGATCATCAAGAATTATGTTCACCCTCTCCGTCTGTCCATTGGCCTGGGGATGATAAGCGGTGCTCAAACACAATTGTGTACCTAATGCTTCTTGCAAGATCCTCCAAAATTCACTGGTGAAGATGGGGTCACGATCGCTTATGATGCTGGAAGGTACTCCATGAAGACGAACCATCTATCGGACATAATTGCTGTCAACCATGGTGTCGTCCTCTTACTCTTAACTGGAAATAAAATGGGTGCTCTTAGTAATTCTATCTACTATCACCCAAATGATGGTGTTGCCCTTCGTTGATCTAGGCAAACCATCTATGAAATCCATGGAGACGCTCTCCCACTTCCAATGTGGGCCCTCTGAAGGATAGAGTAAGCCACCGGGCTTCCTTTACTTAACATTGAGTTGCTGGCAAAACAGACATTGAGAAACAAACTCTGCTACATCTTTCTTCATCTTATCCCAAAAGAAAACCCTTTCTCAAGTAGCTCCCCTACTTGTTTACTGAGCTCCCTTCTTTCTCTTGGACCCATATGGTGCACGGGCAATGCAACTGGCTTTACATTGTCCACCAAATATATGCGGAAATTGATCTCGTGCCTTGGGGGTAAACCCCAAACCTCATTAAAGGCATCAGGATACTCACAGACTACTAGAACAAATTTTAGATCATCGATAGATGTGTCAAGTGACTCTAGGAAACTCAGCATAACATACCCCTTGGGGTCACAAGAAATCTCAAGGGTCCTCCCTTGGCAAGTCATCAGTCTAACAACCCTCCTCTTACAATCTAGAATGGCACCATACATGGCTAGCCAACCTATCCCTATAATCAAACCATAGCCCATGAAACAAGATGTGTGTCGCACTCAAACTCGACGCCTAACACAGATATTCTCAAACCCCGACAAATCATAGATAAATGAGCCAAACCACCAATCGGGTTTGAAACAACTATGGGATCCACTACCATACTAGTAATTAAGTGCAGAGATTCAACTATAGAACTTGATATAAACGAGTGCGTAGCACCAAAATCGAAAAGAGTTCTATTTGGATAATTTGAGAAGGGGAAATTAAAATTCAATGAAAAGTTTACTACCTCTATCTGGTACACTGACCATAGGAACATACACCTTCCCTTTAAAAGATCATGCCCTTTGGTCATGTCCATGTTTCTTCGGGCATTCCCTCATATAGTGTCCGACCTCACCACAGTTGAAGCAAGCGTTCTTCCTTTTCTGGCAATCTTTTACCAAATGGCTCATGCGCGCACAGCTATGACACTTCCTCTTTTCTCGGGTTTTGCAATCTTTGGCCAACTGACCCTTACGTCTATAACCATTACATTTCTTCTTAGAGAGATCATCTACTTGCGATGGAGGAGGAACAACGGTTGCAGCTGGGGGTGGGACGTCTCCTTGGCTCCCGGTTGGTGCCGTAGCCTTAAAATACCTACGGAACTAATCCGATACTTGAACGCCCTCGGGAATATTTGGTTCCCCAAACATGCTAAAAAGAAAAAGGAAGAGATTTAGACAAAGGACCGAAGGGTATTACATATGACTTTTTGGGGAATGTTTTTCAAAACAGACTTCTTTTTGAAATTATTTTCTTTTAAAAATCATTTTGAAAAAAAAATCAGAAACTTTTATCTAATCTGGTAACCTTTAGCTCTGATACCAAGTGTGACACCCCACGTCCGTTAATGTCACTCACTAAGGGAATGCATTAACTTTCGTGAAGCGTTTTAGGTAAACAGACATGGAATATTACAAGATAGACATAAAATTTTGCAGCGGAATAAAACAACTTTATTAACCATAAGTTATCGTGGTCCAAAACATCATTTGTCTGAAATATAAAAGCCTATTACAACATAAAACCACTGTCTTGTACTTCAGAAATATCAGAGTACATAAAGAAATAAAATTCCCCAAGAATAAAATATAGTCATAGCAATAAGGATAGGAGCTTGAGCCATACATATCAGCAGCTCCAATAAAATCAGCAGAATCACGGTCAAGTCTGAGTGTTTCCTCCCTGAGAACCTGGGGGGAAACGGAAGAAAGGAGAAATAAAAAGGGTCAGACATAAAGTCTGGCGAGTCTAGTTGCTTTTAGTCAGTAAATAAATAAAAGTAACATGATAGGCATATAAAGTGGATAAGAGAGATCACTACATAAATGGCAGGTGTGACAAGCTAGACAGGATAAGGTGTATATACTTCTAATGATTACTTTGCACTGTTACTAGTATATCCAGAAAGAGATGATCCCTTCAACTATAAGGTGGTAGACTTAGGTATACGTCCTAATGTATCCTAACTACTACCCTAATCGATCGGCTTCCTAACCCTCGTAGATACCTTGTGTTGGCCCCACAGTTGTCACGGTCGTCTTATCCCCTTCTGCACGGCTCATGCACGCACATGGCCTGGTTGGTTTGTGTTGCCCACACCGTCCTCCACGTTTGGATCTCTTACAATCAGCCAGTAAGCGTGTCCCTTCTCCTCCTAGTACGGAGTACTTTGTTTGATACCTACTCTGGGTTACTGACTGAAATGGGTCCCACACAATATGATACAAGCTCTCCCCTTGTCTTTTATCCCCCACTAGGTTTTCACTGACTATGCATACCACTAGGTGTCTTTAATTACATAGCCTTATTTATTTCTACCAGTTATGCTTACCTTAAAGGGTGTCTTTAAATACATAACTCCAATCTTTCTACTGGTTATGCTTACCTATAGGTGTCTTTAATACATAACCCCCAATCTTCCAACCGGTTATGCTTACCTATAGGTGTCTTTAATACATAACCCTATCATTTCTACAAGTTATGTTTACCCTAAAAGGTGTCTTTAATTACATAACTTTATTTTTTTTCTATCAGTTATGTATACCACTAGGTGTCCTCATCAGGTTAAGTTTGTGGGCCTATACATACTAATACTACCCACCTACCCAAGATTTACTTAACCCTCCCACTGATCCAAGCATGTTTATTTAATGGTTAAGTTTGTGGGCCTATATATACTAATATTACCCACCTACCGAAGATTTACTTAACCCACCCACTGATCCAATCAATTTTACTTAACCCTAACTTCGGTTCTTATTCATACAATCCCTTATGGATTAGTTTTGGTTAAGTAGTCCAATTTATTACCATGTCCATTTATGGTCTATAATGGGTTAGACCTCCCACATTAGGCCTACAACGTGTGGATGCTGGATATATCGGTCGGGTCCGGGCAGTCTTATTCCACAGTTGGGCCTAACTTCGTGTATTAGCCCGATTCGTATTTACGTACTTAGACCTCCCACATTAGATTCAACATTAGTGGCTGTTGGATATGCCGGTCGGGTCCAGGCAGACTTCCACCACTAATGCAACCTAACCTCGTGTCATAAGTACAATTACAATTCCTAATTGTAATTACTAAACATTCCATTTTTAATTAATTAACCAATTAATTAATCTATTCCTTTCATAAGTATCAATACCTATTTTACCCAATAATTTGAATTACATGTCCAAAAATGTTTATATTCAAATCATGCCATTTTTAACCCTTTTTCCCCCGTTCCTTAACTAGCGCCCTCACAAAATTGGCAACATGCCTAGGCTAGACAATAGCCTAGTCATAAACGATAACAGGAAAAAATAATGGGAATATAACTAAAATGATAATCTTGGCATAAACATAAACTATCATGATAATAAGGTGAACATACATACTAGCATGGACATGAAATTGTCATCATAACAAGGTGGACTTAAAACTGATGAACGGTTGGCAGTCAATTGATTCTAACATAACTATGATGTCATAATAAGCATAATAAGATCTAAATTAGCAATTTAGATGTCCAATCGGTTTAGATCTAACATGATAACACAAGGTGATAAATAAGATCACATAAATCAGATCTAGATGTTAAAATAGATCTAACATGATAACGCAAGGTGATAAATTAGATCACATAAAATAGATCTAACATGATAACGCAAGGTGATAAATTAGATCACATAAAATAGATCTAACATGATAACACAAGGTGATAATCTAGATCTAACTAACAGTTTCAATGTCCACATAAATTAGATCTACTAGTTTAGAAATAGATCTACACAAATTTACATCTTAGCATGTCATAGAAGTTATAATTAAGACAAATATTTAGATCCAATCCTAACCAAATTCAAAGTGACTTATGTTCATGATTTACATAAATGATTAAATCTATCCAATGATATAACTGTCCAAATTAACAGATTTATATTAACCACAATATAGTTACAAACCAAGATCCACAATAATAACATAGTAGAATAATCACAATTGAATTGGATCTAGAGAAATAGATCTATCATGACATAGCATAAGATATGATAATAGCATAGATTCATCGTTTACACATGTCCAAATCACAGTCTTTCATAATTTACTTTTATTTATCTAAACCTAAAAGCAACTAGAACTCACTGTGATTGGATTGCTAAGATGATAGAAAAGAAGTTGGTGCTGAGTCTATGCTTGAATCTCAGAATTTGGTTTGTTTTAGTTGATAGAAGAAGATGAGAGACCCTAGTTCAGTTCAGACTCCGACAGAGTTTAGCCACCATTGTTTCTTTTTGAATGAAACAAAGGAATTAAGGTATATTCATAGCTGCTAGGTTACAGAATTCAGATGCCACCTCAGCCCTAGAGTGAATCGGGCCACTGGCCGACACCCAATTGGGTCTGGATGCCCAAAAACATACATGGGCGCACTTTACAGGTGCACCAGTGTAAAAATGAGCGCACTTGTCAAGTGCGCCGGGAATTTCTTCTTTTTCTGCCAAACTTCTATCGTCCATAACTTCTTCATACGCTATCTGTTTTACGCAAACCATGTGTCTATCTTGACCAGAATTTGAAGACGGACGCAATGGCATAGTCCGTTTCCCTTAACTCTGAATATTAAATTAATTATTCTTTAATTTATCTACTTTAATGTTGTTAAAATTTCAGGGTGTTACACCATCTATGAACCAAGGCAAGCGATCCTTCTTTCCAATTCGAGAAACACTAGCAATGCCTCAGGATCACACGCATGTAACCCTAGGCTAGCCGTAGGTTCAGTCAGCCGTCACTGATTATTTATACCATAAACTATACGTTAGTCGGTTCTATCGAACCTCCAAAATGGTCTGTATGTCAACCAATCAAGGGCCTTTTAGTCGGCCCAAATCAAATCCGATGTACCTTGCTTTCCATCATAATCCAACATCCACATAAGTAAGATGCCTGGGCTCCATACCATGACATCACTTCTAGCTAAAAATTAACGTATGCTCATTTCCCTATCGTTCCTCATCCTGTTTTTGGTTCATACCGGGGTATGAAGCTCACGAATTAACGCTACATAAAGCTGCGCTATTTAAAGTTGTGCTTTGATCATCAACCACAAAGCCCTGCTTTTCAACAAAAGCTTTGATCCATGAAACTCAGCATGCCATAATGTAAATCCATACCATATCATTGATTTCTACCAATATATAACCTCTGAACTCGTACGTCTCAGAGAAGGGTGTTAAGGAAGAGAATAAATTCTCCGCCACCAAACAGATATATATTTAGTAGAGATCAACGAATATAGCGCAAATTACAGTGTCATCCATTTGCAAGTCCATTCTAGGTCTAAACGAAACTGGAGGCACCTTATTCCTCATCTCATATGTCCAATATAAGAGAGAGACCCTCGCATATCCAGTCGATCTCTAAGTACGTCTGGACGATTACCACTTATTACCTCGTCTTGGGTGTACAGCCTAATCAAAACATCAGTAATCATCCATTCGATGTGAAGATCTTCAATCTTCAACCACTGTCTTCATCGTCGACTTTTAATCGTCATATCAGTTATTTAGAATGGGTTAAACCCGGTCTTTACGATAACTCGCGTATCTTATACTCAAGTGCTATAATAACACATCACACACCTCATTCCAATCCAGAATATTCATTTATTCAAATATTCATTACATTGGGAATTATTCCCACAAATCTTATCAAAGATTTGATTCATTTAAACCTCTTGTTTAAATCTTTCTTTGAAAACCATTGCAAAAGATTTTGTATTATCTTTTAACAATCTTAAACCAAATTAAGGTTTATCAAACTAGTCGGGATTATCGAGCCTTACCGAAGTAATCATTTATTTTATTTTTTCAATCCCAACCTATTTATCCCATGGAGCAAAACTGGTAGTACTCCATATCTAACACCCACTGTGTTATCGGTAAAATTAATTACCATTTCACATTTCAAATATAATTAAAGATTTAACTATTGCATGGAGTAAAACAGGTGGTATTCCATTCTCGATCATTTCTTGAATTCGGTAAATTTAATTATTTCATTCACATTCCAATCTAATTAAAAATTCATTAAAACTCCAACTTGGTTTTAATCTAAAAAATTATTACTTAATGATTATTCAACTTTAAGAAATTAATCTTATCTTTAACTGGGTTAAAGAACCAATGTCATTTAAAACAAAGTTCATGATAAACCCAAAATCAACTTCCATTTAATTCCAATTATATGTATTAACAAGTGTGTAGTCTGTGCTACGCACACGGGCAGTTGTAGAAGGTAAGTAGTATGTCAAAGTAACTTGTTCAAGTCTTCTCTTTTGTTACTAAGATTGATGTATAAATTTTTGTTGAATTTATGTTTGTGTTAGAATACTTGATATGAAACATCATAGAATTTTTCAGTGCTTGTTAAGAGTTAAAAGTTTCTCAGGTTGTTCATGTTATCACACAGTTTATGAAAATGCAATCGGTAACACAGTGGCAGTAACAAATTCATAAAGGGTTGCATGAATCAGGTTTGTAAGAACCCATATTTTGGAACACTACATCTCTAAATATGTAAACGTTTGAAACTAAGCGGTATAAATATATAATTTTATATACTTATTTAACCCTTTTCACATAATAACTAAATAATAAGAAGAAACATATGTTTAATTTATTTTTTTACAAAATTGAATAATTTAAATATATAACGATAATGCGTTTTATGGACAAATAAATTTTTATTCAACAAAAAGTACCTATACTCAGTAACTCTGAAATTTCACTGTATTTGGGAGTAACTTTATGAAAGTTTTATTGAATATTGTATATTATCGTTCCACTACAAAATTATAATGTTATAATCTGTCTTACTGTAATTCCTTTTCCTTTTATATTACCATAGCAATTTGTTTTTCCGACATTTAGGTGGTATACCACGTAAATACTATGAATATATTAGAGTTGAAAATTAAGAACTGAAAAGTTGGATCATTATAACTGTGGTACATTTAAAACCATAGTTTGCTATTCTGTTTAGTATGGAGAGAACGAATGTAAAAGCACTACTGACGTGAGAACTAATAGAAAGGGAAATACAGCAGTAGGCAACTTATTTGTATGCATGCTCTGAAAAACCTAACCAATTAAACCATCTGACAACAGAAACAACGTATGTATTTAATATACTTGTCATGCTGTTAATGTTCATTTGTTTGACAAATTAGGGTTATAATAACACTTTCGATGGTATTATATGTAGAGGATATCAAAGTAACTGTTTTAATGTAACTTTCATGCAATTGACTGTAAAAGTTAAATTGATATTTGAGTGAAAGTTTGCTACCGTGATTATATTATGACCAAATAAAGAGTGTACATACATATAAGGAACAAAAAAATGAACTAAAATTAAACTACCACAGGTTGAAGTGGTAAAAAAATGGGTAGTTACCAAAATATAAAGTAATACAAATGTAACACTTGCCATGCTGTTAATGTTCATTTGTTTGACAAATTAGGGTTATAATAACACTTTCGATGGTATTATATGTAGAGGATATCAAAGTAACTGTTTTAATGTAACTTTCATGCAATTGACTGTAAAAGTTAAATTGATATTTGAGTGAAAGTTTGCTACCGTGATTATATTATGACCAAATAAAGAGTGTACATACATATAAGGAACAAAAAAAATGAACTAAAATTAAACTACCACGGGTTGAAGTGGTAAAAAAATGGGTAGTTACCAAAATATAAAGTAATACAAATGTATCAGTTACCAAATGGAAACTGAAATATACACAATAAAATGCTATTTTTTTACTAAAATAGAAAACAAAGTCAAAAACAAAAAAACACTGTACTTGTGAAACAAAATGCCAAGAGTGTAGAACTTGGTACACAAAACACAGAACTGTATACCCCCACAGTGGTCAATTGTCTCCGTGACTATTTCTTTTCTTCTCATTGATTTTTCCATGAATCTTTTACTTGCTAGGATTCAAATTTGGGTCACCCTCTCAAAAGTAGATAAATATCTAAGTTGATTTGCATAGAAGTAAGCACCCAATACTTAAATTACCTTAGCTCCCCAATCACTATGCTAAGTTGAGATGCAGTTTCGGCTTTCATAGTGTAGTTGGTTCCAGTGGCATCGTCTTTCAATTCCGCACTACCCTGCATGGAGACAATGTTTTGAAGTTTAGTAGTATCCTTGATTGTTATAAAGATTTGATTGTTTTCTAACGTCAAACCTACCCCACTTTCTACTTCATCTTGTGCTCCAAATCTACGTGATCAATGTTGGTAAGTAACATAATTTATGGTATGCATTAATGATTGTTGTATATAATGCAGCATGTAATCGTACTCAATTTTTCTTTGTTGATTTATTTAGCAGTGATTTGTGTAGCTGCAACTCATTTTGCTTCAATTGCTGATGTCATTATGGGCTGTTGCAACTTGTATGGTACTACACATAAGATTTTCTGTGTTGATTATGTCATAGTCGCTAGGTATGAATTCGAACCGAGCATATAAACGAAAATGAAAAGTATTTGAAAAGGTAAAGTATAAAAAAAAATATAATATAATAGGATATAAATTGCAAATTAATATAAAACATAAATTTTCAGCCATGTACTTGTAACAGTGATAGAGCGGTAACAAAAATAGCAGCAATTCTTACCTTCTTCTTCTTCTTCTTCTTTTTTTTTTTTTTTTTTTTTTGCTTCGCTACGCTAAAAAGTGGGGATACCCGTTTATTTCAGGCATAGTTACACAAATCGGTTTACGAAATCATTTAAGACTAAAGGCTTTCAAAAATCTATTTGTGTAGTTCTAACATTTCTCAACCATCATCTAAAGAATTAATTTTTTCGGTTAAATGGGTTGTGAAATCTGTTTCAAGCTATAAACGGGTTCCAAAAACTGGTTTTACGCTTTTCTTTTTCTTCTTTTAGAATAGAAAAATCATAAGAAAATTTTACATTTATCTTCAGGAGAGATAATATTTTGTTATGCACTTCTCTTGTGTCCTCATGCTTTAAATAGAACTACCGCAAGAGATGATTTTTTAAAGGTCAAGTGGCGTGCAGAACTAACGCAGTTCCAATTATTCAAGTAGAACTATTTTTGAGTAGGTGGAATTTAAAATATTTGTAGTGGTAAGGTTACTTTACAAAGTGGTCTCAGCCAGTGGTCGATAACTACATCCACTGTTGAGGTAGATCAGGGACGAAGCCAGGAAATCGGCCAAGGGGGGCGGATTCGAAGGGGGAGCCAAATTTTTTTTTTACACTAGTTTACCCTTAATTTCAACCTATAATGCCTTATATTATCAATAAAAATGCCTTAAAAGTGGTCATTTTTGCTTAAATCGGTAAAAAAAAAATCTATTTTTTAAAATCTATGGGGGGGCACCGCCCCCACTTGCCCCCCCCCCCTCTAGATTCGTCCCTGAGGTAGATTGTTTAATAAGGAGAACATTAAGTCCCACATCACCAAGTCTTTTGGACTATTCCAAGATATATAACAAAGCCTTGTATATGATATTGTGAATTGAAATGACTTGGGCTTGAGTAGTGGCTTGGATGGGTATGCATATGGGCTTGGGCCTACAAATATTTATAGGTCAAAGATTGGGCACTTGGGTCACGTGGGCGCGTGGGTGACCGTACGGAAGCGATGTGGTCTGAAAGCAAACAGTTGCATTTTTTGAATTTGAACAGGCGGGCGCATCTGTTTGAATGCACCTGCTCCAGAACGATCATGACTATTCTCGCCTTTTATAAATCCATCTCCTTTTCGCCCAGTTCAGAAAAAATCCATCGCCTTCCTTCTCTCTTCTCCTCAAAATACAATTTCTGTTTTATCTAATACCAATAAATAAATCTCATTAAACTCACAGGCATTGCCACGCCTCTGGGTTTAGGTTTTGTTGTATCCTGGGAAGCAGACTGTCGTTCAACCCGTTGGCAAACTCAGACGAGTGGGGACAGATGTTGCTTTAAGGAAAGCGAGACCGCGCCTCAAAACCATCTAACCCTGATTCTTCACTGTTACTAACATCCACATCAATTTAAGTTTCTTTACATGCTTACTATCCACTATTTAATACGTTGTTATTTTATTTGGTACATCAGATTGTTTCGTAATTTGCTAAACCTGGGTAGGCCAAATTAAATGGTACAGGAAGGGAACATGGATATTTTTTTTAATCTAATCTGGAGAATAGTTACTAATTGTGATATCTGTTAATAACTCGAAGTATATTTCCTTCAAGTGTAAAGTAGGAATTGATTCATTAATTTATTGATATTATATTTACAAAATTTCCTATGTCAGAGCGTAAACCATATAAAAGCAAATTGCAGGTAGAATGTGTTCTTAAAAAATAAGTATTTGAATACTTCATACTCTATTCAAATTAGCTAGTATTGTCATACACATTATTAAATGCTCACTTAACAGAATTTAGTCTATTCTATAAACTGCCATGTTCGATAAACTGAAAAATTGAATTATTCATTGCTAATGCATCCTAAGAATTTCATACTAAATAACAGTGTGTACTTAACTTATGATACCATGGACGGAGGTAGTCGGTAGCATATTCGTAAATTATCGAGATGTGATTATAGTATGAACTTTTAAATATTCATAGTATGATTTAAATTTATTTACAAAGTAGCTTGGTTTAGTTCAGCTTTAATCAATTGCTACTTTCTCACATATGATATTTGGAATACTGAAATATAACTTAATTAGTGCATTTGATGTTTTTTTTTCCCTCTAACCGTGGAAAGGTAAGCATGCATCTTTGTTCAAATTTAAAGTAATGTTAATTATTAGGAAATAACTACAGTTGAAAATTTGCCTCCATGGTAAACTATAACTTGATCCCAAAGCAATAACATGAATGGTAAAGCTAGCAAAAGAACATGATCATCAACTACATGAATGGAAAACAAAAGAGTCAGAAAATTATATAATCAAAAACTACTTGGTAATTCAACAATATCTGACCCAATTTTTTTTAAAGCAGCAAGTGAGCAACATCATCGTTTTGTAAGGATGGCATCGTCCATGTTACATTTAATCCATAGTAGAAAATAATGTGGACAACAAATACATGGTAAAGAAACTGGTTATTTATACTTGGCTGCACATTTGCATAGCGCAAGACAAACTGTATGAAACTAACAATTGTGGTATGGATTCCTACATATATCGCATAAATTATTTTAGTCAGGTATATAAATTCATGATTTGAATAGGAAGCAACTACTGCAAGTGAAATAGCACAAACAGACTAAGTCTGCTGAACAATACCAGTCACTGTAAAGCTCGCATTAATCGATCTTAAATTTTTGCATCAATTAATGTTGCACTAAACATTGATATTTTCTAAATCTATAAGTCTTAATAACACTATTGTTTTGGTTGTCTTTCAGAAATTTCAAAAATAAAAATTCAACAATTAGACATTAGAAGGTGTTGTCACTAAGTATTTGAATATCTTGGTCCCAGCCATCTCTTTCTTAAAAATATACGCTATGTCTATTGTCCAGTATCACCCCTTAAATCATACACAGGATGCACAATGAAGTTTAGTCCGCAACATCCCTCATTTTATGGTGCTGATGTTGAGAAAGTTAACGCTACCCCCAAAATGAGGGTACATGCAGTCAATGACTTCAATTGTAAAATGAGCATTTAAGAGAAAATGTTAGGGAATTTACATAATCTAACATCTCCAATATCAAATTATAAACAGTATGCATGATGAAATATACCAAGTGTATATCTTTTTATACTAAAGAGGACCGAATACGAAGATAGACCCCTACTTCATCAATGTGCAAGGTTTATTGATCATGAGGAACAAAAGCAATCATGGGAAAGTAGGCACGCTAAATTAATTTGATGTTTTGTATCAAGTTAGTTGATGCACAAAATTGATTTAATGTTCCATATTGTATTTTGATGCAGATATTTATTAGGAAGGAAATTCGTTTACTTATAACAAAACTTGTTCATTGTGTTCTTGCGTACAAATGAATTTTAAATAAAAATTGTATAAAACTGGACAAAAAATATATAAAGGAATATCTCAGCATGTGTTTGGTCTGTGGTTTAACTTGATTCACTGCATAACATGTTTTTGGTCTTATTTAGGAACTGGGTAAAATATAGAACTGCCAAATTTAAGCAAACTTCCACATGCAAATATAATATCACTCCCAGGATATAGCTTTTCCACATACAAATATCAAATCACTCCCAAAATATAGCATTAACTTTGTATGGTGGAATTAAGTTTATAGAAAAAATTCCTGTTACATTTATGTAATTATGCTTATTTTTGAATCGATCCTTTATTAGATGACACCAATGAACTCAGCAAAGTAAGCTATCGCCATATCAATTATACTTTAGAATAGTTAATATAAATTCTTACACTTTAGAAAATATATCTTAGTAATTTGCAGTAGCAATGTCTTAATTGATCTTCTCATATTGATTATTGTATTTGTACCAATATCCAATCTCCTAATAATTTTTTGCATGATTTTCATACCTGCAAATGAGAGAAGTTACGATGGTTAAAATACCGTAGGTTTAAAAAATTAAGTATGCTGCTGTCAAATCAAATATGACATCAAAGAACGTGGATACAATGAAACTAAAGGCTTAGAAACTTGTACAACGTCATGGAAATAACTTCCCATCCTTATATACAAACTCAATACAATCCTATCCCAACCTAATTGTGTACCTTTCTAACTTGAAATTGTGTGGTGTGATAAGAGTTCACAGCATGCTGCTACTTATACCTACTAACGTTAAGGATGCCACCCCATACACCTAAGGAGTTGGATATCACCGTGATAAATGGTAAACCATGAAGTGAGACATATATGATGTGCCACTACTAAAATTGACTGAATAATCTTGAATATAACTTATACATTATAATACACTTTTCTTAACTTGTGAGACCAAAATCAGTCAAAATTACTAAATTAGAAAATAGGGCAAACAGGCTTTCATACTTTAAAAAGATAAGCTAGGAAGAAAAGAAAAAAAAACAGTGACATAATATGCAGACTGTAATAACCCGAAAATCCGAGCCAGTTTAAAAATTTTATTTTGGCAATTTTAGCGAATTTTGAATATTTAAATTGAATTATTTTAAATAATATCGACGAGAAATTTATTTTGAATATAATTCGAACGTATATATTTATATGCGTTGTCGTTAGAATATAAATAATTATATATAATTATAAATAGAATTGAAAATGGCGCGGTAGTTCGATAATTCGATTTCAAACTTCAATTGAACATACCGGGTGCAAAACAATCGGATTTTAGTGAAACAAAAAACAATAGGATCTAATTGATAATATCTTTCCAATGAATCCGAAAAATCGAAATTTCATAGTGGGAATCAAAAGATATGTCCAGTTGAAAATTCTGAATAGTCGCTATGGAATTCAGGCCCTTAAAAATGGGAATTTTGCAAACGACCTCGGATTTCGGCGAAACCACTTTTGTTGGATCCGCAATGTCAAGTTATTGCTAGATTCCAAATTTCATAATTTTTCGAATCAATATTTGAGCATGGCAAAGGAAAACGCGTTTGACCAGTTTCAGTTGATTTTAATCGACTGGAAAATGGCCATTTTTCCAACGGTCTCAGAATTCGACGAAACTAGTTTTGTTAGGACCGTATCGTCAATACGAAGCTAGAAAATATTTTTATGGAATTTTTCGAGTTAGTATGTGACCCCAGTAAATTGAAATGCGCATTCAAATTCAATATATAGAGTTATATGTTGATTTTGACGGAAACTGATCGAAACGGTCAAATCAGCCTAAGATACATATCCTATTGTGTTCGGAATGGGGGTAATACGCTATGGACGACAGGCGGTGGACCTCGTTTAGAGGTCGTATGTAAAAGTCAACTATTTGAATTAAAATAATTAAATAATATAATTTCCCTCATATACTCTCCCTCCCCTTCTTTCTTCAGGTCAATGCACCATTTAAAATAAAAAAAATAAAAAAACCCGCAACCCTCGATTCCCGTCGCCACTCCCCATCGGAGGGCCACCGCCTCTGGCGCCTCCACCGCCGCACCCCCCAAGACCCCGCCGCCTCTTCTCCTCCCTCCTCTCTCCCTTGCTCCAGCACCCAACCCCGTACCCAAATCGATTTAACCTAAAACCGCCACCCCCTGGACCCCCACGCGCCCCACCTGACCGCGAGCTCGAAGTGCGCACCACCTCAGACGCTGCAGCCTCGCCCCATCCTCCGACCTCCTCTTCTCCTCCACCTCTTCTTCTCGCGAGCCCCCCTTTCTTCTTCCTACATCCGCTGAAACCCCCCCTCTCTTCTTCTAAAACGCTGCGAGTCCCTCTTGTATTTTTATATTTATTTATTTATTTTTCTTCTTCTTTGTTTAATTTAAGTTAAATAAATTGCAAATAAAAAAATTCAGTTTTGTTCGATGGTTTACAATGCGAAGTTTGGATTATTAATGAGAGTAAAACGTGATTTTTATGATATAAAGGATTATTTTATTTTTCTTAATATAAAGGCGAGATTTTTAAAAGTGAAAAGATCGGATTTTTATTTATATAAATAGCATAGGAAGATTTGATTTTCATTGTATGAACGTCATTATAAAAGTTGGATTTTTATCTATAGGTGTGGCATATAAAATTTTGATCTTTTTTTATATGAACGAGCATGAAAAGATTCGACCTTTATATAGAAACGGATTTTTATATATTGAATAGCGAAGTAAAAATTCGATTTTTATATATTGAATAGCGAAGTAAAAATTCGATTTTTATATATTGAATAGCGAAGTAAAAATTGGATTTTTATATATTGAATAGCGAAGTAAAAATTCAATTTTTATATATTGAATAGCGGAGTAAAAATTCGATTTTACATATGTAGTGGCTACGGGCAACGAAGGTGACAAAAAGGCGAGAACGATGAAGATTTCTATAAATGAAGTGTCGTGAAGTTGGGATAGCTTTCGGTGAGAACTTCTCACTCAAAATTTCTTTTTCTAGTTATAAATATATACTAGGATGCAGACGGTGTTTAGTAGCACCCGACACCATCGTCCACAGACCATGGACTTGTTTGTTTGGTTGCATAGATTAGTTAGATTATTTGAATTTGATTGTTGGTGAAATGGAATGGATCTGATTGATATGTGTATGGCGTGGGCCATTATTAGACCGGGGATAAGGCTAGGCCTCGTCCCGTTTCTAGTATCGTGCCGTTATGCCGCCGAAATTTTCTAAAATAAGTTAGAAAAATAAAGATATCGTTTTATTTAATAAATGAACCGAATAGAATATTCATAGGTTGAATAAAATAATTTGGTCATTAAAAATATAATTTTTAACGTGAACGTGAATAAATAAATATTCATTTACAAACCGGACAGTTTGTTTATGTACACCTATTTGAAGGATATTGATTGAGACGATAAATTTTACACATCGCCCAACCGCACAAATAAAATCTGTGTTTGATTGTTTGAAACCCCACACGGGTATTGGGAAAAAATATGACATACACTAATCCCAATAATTAGTTGTATGTCGATCGATGGATCGACAGGCTGTTATAAGCGTTGGATATCTATATTTGATGCTTATACAGTGTAGTGCACTTTGGATGATGGTTGATTATTTATCGTTGCCATTATATACATGTGTTGTGTGGAATCCATATAATTAACTTTATATGGTAATTGATTGGGCCTCATTCCAATCGGGAAAATAAAGAATATTATAAAATAAAGGTTCATGTGTTGACACTACTCATTCGTTGAGATTAGTCATGTGTTGAACGAAATATTTTAACAATAAAATTTACATCTTTATCTTTATAAAATACAGGTTCATGTGTTGACAGTACTCATTCGTTGAGATTAGTCATGTGTTGAACGAAATATTTTAACAATAAAATTTACATCTTTATCATATATGAAATTAGAAATTAACTGGAAAATAGATAAGATGAGTGGTCTCCTGGATATTGATCTGATGTTGGTTTCGGCCTTCGGGGTTAATATTTAGGGAATCGTTCCCTTAATAATTTACGGTTGGAGTCTGATTTGATATCAAACGATAGATACCATAATTTTTATAAAATATATTAAATAACAAAAATAGTCACACGTGGACAGTACTCATTCGTTGGGATTAGTCACGTGTTGACAAAAATATAGATTCATTTGTCGAACAGAATAATGGAATTATTGAAATATATAAAGCCGTATTGATTAGAGATGCGCTATTTTGACGCGAACGATATTTATATCGATTATATTCGTTTTTAAATTTGAATTGAATCGAATAGAAAACCAATTTGAATTGAATCGAATAGAAAACCAATTTGAATTGAATCGAATAGAAAACCAATTTGAATTGAATCGAATAGAAAACCAATTTGAATTGAATCGAATAGAAAACCAATTTGAATTGAATCGAATAGAAAACCAATTTGAATTGAATCGAATAGAAAACCAATTTGAATTGAATCGAATAGAAAACCAATTTGAATTGAATTGAATAGAAAACCAATTTGAAATGAATTGAATATAAAACCAATTCGAATTGAATTGAAAACGAATTCGAATTGAATTGAAAACGAATTGAAATGAATTCAAATTGAATTGAAATTTGAATTGAATAGAAATGAATTTTAAAACGAATTTATAGGGAAAAATTCAATTTTGATTTGAATCTGAAATGAAGTAGAAATCGTTTTGAAAACGAATTTAAAACGATTTATAAAATTCCTTTTAAATAGGAATCGACGATATATATATTATATATATTATATATATAATATAATGGCCTGAATAGAACGCGCCGCGCCGCGGCAGTTCGTAAATCTCGACCATTGACTTCGAACGGACATTACGGGAGATCCGACCGTCGGATTCTCCTAAAACCAGAACCGTTGGGTTCGTATCGAAAAGAGCTTTCTAATGAATATTAGAAATTCAAAATCTAACGGTTGGATTTGGAGAAACGTCCAAATCAAATTCAGAAAAGGTCGTCGTAAGTGCAGCTCGATGGCCATTGTTGGAAATCGACCGTACGGGCCTTGATAAAATTAGTAAAAATAGTAATAATTTGTGTAAAATCATAAGAAATGATTTGGGAAAAATTAGGATGAAAAACTCCATATTTGAAAAGGTAAAAATAGATTTTTATCGAAATGAACTAGTTTTGAACTAGAATTAAAATCCATTTATTTTTAAATAAATAAATAAGATTTGAAATGGGTTTTAAATAGAATTGATTTGTGGGTTTATCGTGAACGGTGTTTTAAATAACACTATTTCTTTAACCCGATAAATAAATAGAATGTGATTTGGGTTTGTCATGAACTGTGTTTTAAAAGACACTAGTTCTTTAACCCACTAAAAGGAGTTTTAATGAATCTGCAATTAGATTGAAATGTGGATTGATAATTTAAATTATCAAATTTGGAAAGTGAGCAAGAATGGAGTATTACCAGTTTTGCTCCAAAGCGATAGTTAAATCTCTAATTAGATTTGGACGTGAAATGGTATCTAATTTTACCGATAACACCGTGGTGTTAGATATGGAGTATTACCAGTTTTGCTTCATGGGATGAATAGGTTGGGATTGGGAAATAAAATAAATAATTACTTCTGTGTGGTTCGCTAATATCGACTAGTTTGAAAAACCATAATTTGGTTTGAAATGATATCCAAAGGAAGATTAAAGGATAAATTTTAAAGAATTTATCTTGGATAAAATTAATGGGAACCTTTCCCTAAGAATATGAAATTTAGAAACTAGTTGTAGGTTAGCTAAGAAGAATGGTTTCCTGGGTATTGATCTGATGTTGGTTTCGGCCTTCGGGGTTAATATTTGGGGAATTGCTCTCTTACTGATTTACGGTTAATGGCTAATGAATTGGAATGAGGCGTATGTTGTGTTTGTGTAACATTTATTTTTAATATACGCGGGTTGTTTGGAAAGGCCGGGTTTATACCCATTCTGAATAACCGATTCGACGATATGTCGAAGATGAAGACGGTGGTTGAAGACCGGAAGTCTTCACATCGTTTGGATAATTATTGATGATCCTGATTGGGCTGTACACCCAAGAGGATGGAAATAGTCGATGGTCGTCCAGACGTACCTGGAGATCGATGGATATGCGAGAAAAGTGCCTCCGGTTTCGTTCAGACCCAGAACGAACTTGTAAATGGATTGTGTGTCTGACATTGGATTTTATTCTGTGTTGATTGATTTCTGTTAAATACATATCTGTTTGGCGGCGGAGAATTTATTCTCTTGCTTAACGCCCTTCTCTGAGACGTACGAGCTTAGAGGTTAGATATCGATAGATATCAATCGCATGGCATGAATTACCTGTGTGGCACGCTGAGTTGCATGGATCAAGGCTTCTGTTGAAAAGCAAAGTCTTGTGGTTGATGATCAAAGCACGACCTACGCGGTAGCTTTGTGTATAACGTGAATTCGCGAGCCTCACACCTCGGTATGAGTCAAAAACGGGATACGGACTGCAGGGAGAGCACGACGTTTCTTTCTAGCTTTGGTGGTGTCAGTGACTTACCAGCCCTGACATTTATATACTTTTCCCCTATGTGGTTGGAAGAGGCGCCTCGATTTTAGGTCTGTAAGGAACGGGAAACGTGTGTTCAGGCATAATTAATCCTCTAACGTAAGTGAGGACCGGCCCTGAAGCATCCAGGATTGCCCAGAGTGTGTAGTCCTGAGACATTTGCTAGAGTGTCTCAAACACGGAGAGGAGCTTGCCCCTTGCCTCGACTCATGACGGAAATCCAATTTCCAATACGTGTATTTCGGTTTTAATTGTAGAACTAGTATGGCGACATAGTAGATGGTAGCTATGCCGCCTATGATTGATATTTATGATTGAAACTGTTTTGACACTATACACCTATAATAGTATCAAATAATGTGTTTTAAACGTATCAAGCATGCTTTGGCTGTTATAAGGGAAAACCCTATCCTCCGGCTTGCGTTGCATTGTGTGATGGGACGTGGGTCTTATAACAGCTTCATTTTTCTTTATTTAGCATTGCGTTGTTTGTTCTATGCACTGGTATTCTTGGGAGGAAACTCGTTCCGTGTTATACGGCGTGGTCCCTTGATTTACCTAACTCTAAAACCAATATTAATAACTGTTTTAGTTCTCACACCAGTCACTTGACTGACCTGGAGTTTATTGTTTTAACCTAAACTCTGGGTGCCCCTATTTTTCGCACGGGCAGCTAGTAGTTTTGGTTTCGCATATTTATATTCACAGGATCCTGATTTGCAGCTGGAATGATATCCGGAAAGCTCTGTATCCGTATATCAACTTCAGTTGTGCTTTGTATTATTTTCCGCTGCTATGTAATTTATTGTAATCTCTGATATTTATCGGATGTAATTTATTCAATTATACTCTGTATATTCTTGTATCTGATGGTATTGTTGTAATAACAATGAAATGTTCTTCCGTCTGCGTTCTATTTTGTCCTGTTCTCAAAACGATCAGGGGTTTCGAACGGTCCAGATCGGTTTAACGACTGATTCAGATCGAGCGAAATTCTCGGCCGTCACATTTGGTATCAGAGCTTTGGTTTACAGAGCTCGAGAACAAGACACATTAGAACCATACGAAAGAATTCATCAGATATTGGATTAGTAATATCCAATTAGAATGACTCGTTAGAGATAGGATCAGTGGTATCCTAGAACGAGTGTGAAGAGTATATTTTTCAATTGAAAACAATTTTGTTTTGAAAATTTAAACCATTTTATACGTATTTGAATATTTATTTACTTTGAATTTGGACAATCCGATATATAAAGATTTTGCATATACGCGTCATGAACGTATATTCGAAGTTTTAATATATTAGATAGATATAGAATCACATTCTAATCGCCCGGAGATGGTACTGATGATAGCACGTGCATCCTCAGTATTTATGTTCGTGTTTCGAATGTGTGATTTCTATATATTTCCATTAGACTGGTGTGAGAAACAAAACTTATATAGATAAATTTATTTGTTGTGAATTGGCATCAAAAATAGGATTTTCTGTATATATATCAAAATTATGAATTTGAAACGTTAATCCACTAATTGATTGATGTTTGTGTTGTTTGTTTATTTGTTTGATAATTTTGAACCGTTATGCCTAATTGAATCAAATATTGAACTGTATTGAAAATTGGTTGTATTTGCTTGCATATACATGTATATCCATTGAACAGGTCATAGCAAGGAGGCTAGAGCAGAGAATAAAATTTGTTTGCCCGACAAATAGGTACATGTTTATCATAATTTACTGTTTTGTTTGGGTGATGATGATTTTATGAGCCTATTGGCTAGCCGCTTGGCTTTTTCTTTTTGAGATCAGAAGGCCTATATGGCAATTTCAGGATTTTCCCGTGGCTCCCGGTGCAGGGGAGGTTATGGCGAAATTTTTCGAAAATTTAGGGTGTTAGCCAAATTTTTGGAAATTTGAAAATTTTCAGAAACTGAAAAGTTGGAGAATGGAAGCCAGATCGAACGTAGAGATAATTAATCAAACCACTTTCGACTTTGTTCCTTTTCGGGGACGAAAAGTTTTAAGTGGGGGAGATTGTAATAACACGAAAATCCAAGCCAGTTTAAAATTTTTATTTTGGCAATTTTTGCGAATTTTGAATATTTAAATTGAATTATTTTAAATAATATCGACGAGAAATTTATTTTGAATATAATTCGAACGTATATATTTATACGCGTCGTCGTTAGAATATAAATAATTATATATAATTATAAATAGAATTGAAAATGGCGCGGTAGTTCGATAATTCGATTTCAAACTCAATTGAACATACCGGGTGCAAACAATCCGGATTTTAGTGAAACCAAAAACAATAGGATCTAATTGATAATATCTTTCCAACAAATCCGAAAAATCGAAATTTCATAGCGGGAATCAAAAGATATGTCCAGTTGAAAATTCTGAATAGTCGCTATGGAATTCAGACCCTTAAAAATGGGAATTTTGCAAACGACCTCGGATTTCGGCGTAACCACTTTTGTTGGATCCGCAATGTCAAGTTACTGCTAGATTCCAAATTTCATAATTTTTCGAATCAATATGTGAGCGTGGCAAAGGAAAACGCGTTTGACCAGTTTCAGTTGATTTTAATCGACTGGAAAATGGCCATTTTTCCAACGGTCTCAGAATTCGACGAAACTAGTTTTGTTAGGACCGTATCGTCAATACGAAGCTAGAAAATATTTTTATGGAATTTTTCGAGTTAGTATGTGACCCCAGTAAATTGAAATGCGCATTCAAATTCAATATATAGAGTTATATGTTGATTTTGACGAAAACTGATCGAAACGGTCAAATCAGCCTACGATACATATCCCATTGTGTTCGGAATGGGGGTAATACGCTATGGACGACAGGCAGTGGACCTCGTTTAGAGGTCGTATATAAAAGTCAATTTTTTGAATTAAAATAATTAAATAATATAATTTCCCTCATATGCTCTCCCTCCCCTTCTTTCTTCAAGTCAACGCACCATTTAAAAAAAACAAAAACCGCAACCCTCGATTCCCGTCGCCACTCCCCATCGGAGGGCTACCGCCTCTGGCGCCTCCACCGCCGCACCCCCCAAGACCCCGCCGCCTCTTCTCCTCCCTCCTCCTCTCTCCCTTGCTCGCTCCAGCACCCAACCCCGTACCCAAATCGATTTAACCTAAAACCGCCACCCCCTGGACCGCCACGCGCCCCACCTGACCGCGAGCTCGAAGTGCGCACCACCTCAGATGCTGCAGCCTCGCCCCATCCTCCGACCTCCTCTTCTCCTCCACCCCTTCTTCTCGCGAGCCCCCCTTTCTTCTTCCTACATCCGCTGAACCCCCCCCCCCCCCCTCTCTTATTCTAAAACGCTGTGAGTCCCTCTTGTATTTTTATATTTATTTATTTATTTTTCTTCTTCTTTGTTTAATTTAAGTTAAATAAATTGCAAATAAAAAAATTCAGTTTTGTTCGATGGTTTACAATGCGAAGTTTGGATTTTTAATGAGAGTAAAACATGATTTTTATGATTTTAAGGATTATTTTATTTTTCTTAATATAAAGGCGAGATTTTTAAAAGTGAAAAGATCGGATTTTTATTTATATAAATAGCATAGGAAGATTTGATTTTCATTGTATGAACGTCATTATAAAAGTTGGATTTTTATCTATAGGTGTGGCATATAAAATTTTGATCTTTTTTTATATGAACGAGCATGAAAAGGTTCGACCTTTATATAGAAACGGATTTTTATATATTGAATAGCGAAGTAAAATTTCGATTTTTATATATTGAATAGCGAAGTAAAAATTCGATTTTTATATATTGAATAGCGAAGTAAAAATTCGATTTTTATATATTGAATAGCGGAGTAAAAATTCGATTTTTACATATGTAGTGGCTACGGGCAACGAATGTGACAAAAAGGCGAGAACGATTAAGATTTCTATAAATGAAGTGTCGTGAAGTTGGGATAGCTTTCGGTGAGAACTTCTCACTCAAAATTTCTTTTTCTAGTTATAAACATATACTAGGATGCAAACGGTGTTTAGTAGCACCCGACACCATCGTCCACAGACCATGGACTTGTTTGTTTGGTTGCATAGATTAGTTAGATTATTTGAATTTGATTGATGGTGAAATGGAATGGATTTGATTGATATGTGTATGGCGTGGGCCATTATTAGACCGGGGATAAGGCTAGGCCTCGTCCCGTTTCTAGTATCGTGCTGTTATGCCGCCGAAATTTTCTAAAATAAGTTAGAAAAATAAAGATATCGTTTTATTTAATAAATGAACCGAATAGAATATTCATAGGTTGAATAAAATAATTTGGTCGTTAAAAATATAATTTTTAACGTGAACGTGAATAAATAAATATTCATTTACAAACCGGACGGTTTGTTTATGTACACCTATTTGAAGGATATTGATTGAGACGATAAATTTTACACATCGCCCAACCGCACAAATAAAATCTGTGTTTGATTGTTTGAAACCCCACACGGGTATTGGGAAAAAATATGACATACACTAATCCCAATAATTAGTTGTATGTCGATCGATGGATCGACAGGCTGTTATAAGCGTTGGATATCTATATTTGATGCTTATACAGTGTAGTGCACTTTGGATGATGGTTGATTATTTATCGTTGCCATTATATACATGTGTTGTATGGAATCCATATAATTAACTTTATATGGTAATTGATTGGGCCTTATTCCAATCGGGAAAATAAAGAATATTATAAAATAAAGGTTCATGTGTTGACACTACTCATTCGTTGAGATTAGTCATGTGTTGAACGAAATATTTTAACAATAAAATTTACATCTTTATCTTTATAAAATAAAGGTTCATGTGTTGACAGTACTCATTCGTTGAGATTAGTCATGTGTTAAACGAAATATTTTAACAATAAAATTTACATCTTTATCATATATGAAATTAGAAATTAACTGGAAAATAGATAAGATGAGTGGTCTCCTGGATATTGATCTGATGTTGGTTTCGGCCTTCGGGGTTAATATTTAGGGAATCGTTCCCTTACTAATTTACGGTTGGAGTCTGATTTGATATCAAACGATAGATACCATAATTTTTATAAAATATATTAAATAACAAAAATAGTCACACGTGGACAGTACTCATTCGTTGGGATTAGTCACGTGTTGACAAAAATATAGATTCATTTGTCGAATAGAATAATGGAATTATTGAAATATATAAAGCCGTATTGATTAGAGATGCGCTATTTTGACGCGAACGATATTTATATCGATTATATTCGTTTTTAAATTTGAATTGAATCGAATAGAAAACCAATTTGAATTGAATCGAATAGAAAACCAATTTGAATTGAATCGAATAGAAAACCAATTTGAATTGAATCGAATAGAAAACCAATTTGAATTGAATCGAATAGAAAACCAATTTGAATCGAATAGAAAACCAATTTGAATTGAATCGAATAGAAAACCAATTTGAATTGAATCGAATAGAAAACCAATTTGAATTGAATCGAATAGAAAACCAATTTGAATTGAATTGAATAGAAAACCAATTTGAAATGAATTGAATATAAAACCAATTCGAATTGAATTGAAAACGAATTCGAATTGAATTGAAAACGAATTCGAATTGAATTGAAAACGAATTCGAATTGAATTGAAAACGAATTGAAATGAATTCAAATTGAATTGAAATTTGAATTGAATAGAAATGAATTTTAAAACGAATTTATAGGGAAAAATTCAATTTTGATTTGAATCTGAAATGAAGTAGAAATCGTTTTGAAAACGAATTTAAAACGATTTATAAAATTCCTTTTAAATAGGAATCGACGATATATATATTATATATATTATATATATAATATAATGGCCTGAATAGAACGCGCCGCGCCGCGGCAGTTCGTAAATCTCGACCATTGACTTCGAACGGACATTACGGGAGATCCGACCGTCGGATTCTCCTAAAACTGGAACCGTTGGGTTCGTATCGAAAAGAGCTTTCTAACGAATATTAGAAATTCAAAATCTAACGGTTGGATTTGGAGAAACGTCCAAATCAAATTCAGAAAAGGTCGCCGTAAGTGCAGTTCGATGGCCATTGTTGGAAATCGACTGTACGGGCCTTGATAAAATTAGTAAAAATAGTAATAATTTGTGTAAAATCATAAGAAATGATTTGGGAAAAATTAGGATGAAAAACTCCATATTTGAAAAGGTAAAAATAGATTTTTATCGAAATGAACTAGTTTTGAACTAGAATTAAAATCCATTTATTTTTAAATAAATAAATTGGATTTGAAATGGGTTTTAAATAGAATTGATTTGTGGGTTTATCGTGAATGGTGTTTTAAATAACACTAGTTCTTTAACCCGATAAATAAATAGAATGTGATTTGGGTTTGTCGTGAACTGTGTTTTAAAAGACACTAGTTCTTTAACCCACTAAAAGGAGTTTTAATGAATCTGCAATTAGATTGAAATGTGGATTGATAATTTAAATTATCAAATTTGGAAAGTGAGCGAGAATGGAGTATTACCAGTTTTGCTCCAAAGCGATAGTTAAATCTTTAATTAGATTTGGACGTGAAATGGTAATTAATTTTAAAGATAACACTGTGGTGTTAGATATGGAGTATTACCAGTTTTACTTCATGGGATGAATAGGTTGGGATTGGGAAATAAAATAAATAATTACTTCTGTGTGGTTCGCTAATCTCGACTAGTTTGAAAAACCATAATTTGGTTTGAAATGATATCCAAAGGAAGATTAAAGGATAAATTTTAAAGAATTTATCTTGGATAAAATTAATGGGAACCTTTCCCTAAGAATATGAAATTTAGAAACTAGCTGTAGGTTACTTAAGAAGAATGGTTTCCTGGGTATTGATCCGATGTTGGTTTCGGCCTTCGGGGTTAATATTTGGGGAATTGCTCTCTTACTGATTTACGGTTAGTGGCTAATGAATTGGAATGAGGCGTATGTTGTGTTTGTGTAACATTTATTTTTAATATACGCGGGTTGTTCGGAAAGGCCGGGTTTATACCCATTCTGAATAACCGATTCGACGATATGTCGAAGATGAAGACGGTGGTTGAAGACCGGAAGTCTTCACATCGTTTGGATAATTATTGATGATCCTGATTGGGCTGTACACCCAAGAGGATGGAAATAGTCGATGGTCGTCCAGACGTACCTGGAGATCGATAGATATGCGAGAAAAGTGTCTCCGGTTTCGTTCAGACCCAGAACGAACTTGTAAATGGATTGTGTGTCTGACATTGTATTTTATTCTGTGTTGATTGATTTCTGTTAAATATATATCTGTTTGGCGGTGGAGAATTTATTCTCTTGCTTAACGCCCTTCTCTGAGACGTACGAGCTTAGAGGTTAGATATCGATAGATATCAATCGCATGGCATGAATTACCTGTGTGGCACGCTGAGTTGCATGGATCAAGGCTTCTGTTGAAAAGCAAAGTCTTGTGGTTGATGATCAAAGCACGGCCTACGCGGTAGCTTTGTGTATAACGTGAATTCGCGAGCCTCACACCTCGGTATGAGTCAAAAACGGGATACGGACTGCAGGGAGAGCACGACGTTTCTTTCTAGCTTTGGTGGTGTCAGTGACTTACCAGCCCTGACATTTATATACTTTTCACCTATGTGGTTGTTGGATGAGGCGCCTCGATTTTAGGTCTGTAAGGACCGGGAAACATGTTTTCAGACATAATTAATCCTCTAACGTAAGTGAGGACCGGCCCTGAAGCATCCAGGATTGCCCAGAGTGTGTAGTCCTGAGACATTTGCCTGAGACATTTGCTAGAGTGTCTCGAACGCGGAGAAGAGCTTGCCCCTTGCCTCGACTCATGACGGAAATCCAATTTCCAATACGTGTATTTCGGTTTTAATTGTAGAACTAGTATGGCGACATAGTAGATGGTAGCTATGCCGCCTATGATTGATATTTATGATTGAAACTGTTTTGACACTATACACCTATAAAAGTATCAAATAATGTGTTTTAAACGTATCAAGCATGCTTTGGCTGTTATAAGGGAAAACCCTATCCTCCGGCTTGCGTTGCATTGTGTGATGGGACCTGGGTCTTATAACAGCTTCATTTTTCTTTATTTAGCATTGCGTTGTTTGTTCTATGCACTGATATTCTTGGGAGAAAACCCATTCCGTGTTATACGGCGTGGTCCCTTGATTTACCTAACTCTAAAACCAATATTAATAACTGTTTTAGTTCTCACACCAGTCACTTGACTGACCTGGAGTTTATTGTTTTAACCTAAACTCTGGGTGCCCCTATTTTTCGCACAGGCAGCTAGTAGTTTTGGTTTCGCATATTTATATTCACAGGATCCTGATTTGCAGCTGGAATGATATCCGGAAAGCTCTGTATCCGTATATCAACTTCAGTTGTGCTTTGTATTATTTTCCGCTGCTATGTAATTTATTGTAATCTCTGATATTTATCGAATGTAATTTATTCAATTATACTCTGTATATTCTTGTATCTGATGGTATTGTTGTAATAACAATGAAATGTTCTTCCGTCTACGTTCTATTTTGTCCTGTTCTCAAAACGATCAGGGGTTTCGAACGGTCTAGATCGGTTTAACGGCTGATTCTGATCGAGCGAAATTCCCGGCCGTCACATTTGGTATCAGAGCTTTGGTTTACAGAGCTCGAGAACAAGACACATTAGAACCATACGAAAGAATTCATCAGATATTGGATAGTAATATCCAATTAGAATGACTCGTTAGAGATAGGATCAGTGGTATCCTAGAACGAGTGTGAAGAGTATATTTTTCAATTGAAAACAATTTTGTTTTGAAAATTTAAACCATTTTATACGTATTTGAATATTTATTTACTTTGAATTTGGACAATCCGATATATAAAGATTTTGCATATACGCGTCATGAACGTATATTCGAAGTTTTAATATATTAGATAGATATAGAATCACATTCTAGTCGCCCGGAGATGGTACTGATGATAGCACGTGCATCATCAGTATTTATGTTCGTGTTTCGAAGGTGTGATTTCTATATATTTCCATTAGACTGGTGTGAGAACCAAAACTTATATAGATAAATTTATTTGTTGTGAATTGGCATCAAAAATAGGATTTTCTGTATATATATCAAAATGGGTCCGTTTGGCACAGGTCCCTATTAAGTTTCAAAATTAGGCTCAGATCCGGTCATAAACTTATTGTAAATTAGGTCCCTATTTTTTATTTTGAAAAACTGCATATATTTATGCAACAATTCATCAACGTTAGTTCAACTTTATTTGCATACGTGTATGCAACAATTCAGAATATTTGCGTACATGTATGCAAGTATTCGTTCAGAATAGTTGCATACATGTATGCAAAAATTTAGAATATTTGCATACATGTATGCTGATATTCGTTCAGAATAGTTGCATACATGTATGCAAATATTTTGAATAGTTGCATACATGTGTGCAACTATTCTGAACGAATAGTTGCATACATGTATGCAAATATTCGTTCAGAAAAGTTGCATACATGTATGCAAAAATTTAGAATATTTGCATACATGTATGCAAATATTCATTCAGAATAGTTGCATACATGTATGCAATTTTTTTGAATATTTGCATACATGTATGCAACTATTCGTTCAGAATAGTTGCATACATGTATGCGACTATTTTGAATATTTGCATACATGTATGCAACTATTCGTTCAGAAAATTTGCATACATGTATGCAACTATTCATCAGAATAGTTGCATACATGTATGCAAAAATTCAAAATATTTGCATACATATATGCAAATATTCATTCAGAATATTTGCATACATGTATGCAAATATTATGAATAACACGTAAAAATGAAAACAGGGACTAAATTTATAATAAGTTTATGACCGGATGTGAGCCTAATTTTGAAACTTAATAGGGATGTGACACTAATTTTCACTATCAAAATTATGAATTTGAAACGTTAATCCACTAATTGATTGATGTTTGTGTTGTTTGTTTATTTGTTTGATAATTTTGAACCGTTATGCCTAATTGAATCAAATATTGAACTGTATTGAAAATTGGTTGTATTTGCTTGCATATACATGTATTTCCATTGAACAGGTCATAGCAAGGAGGCTAGAGCAGAGAATAAAATTTGTTTGCCCGACAAATAGGTACATGTTTATCATAATTTACTGTTTTGTTTGGGTGATGATGATTTTATGAGCCTATTGGCTAGCTGCTTGGCTTTTTCTTTTTCTTTTTGAGATCAGAAGGCCTATATGGCAATTTCGGGATTTTCCCGTGGCTCCCGGTGCAAGGGAGGTTATGGCGAAATTATTCGAAAATTTAGGGTGTTAGCCAAATTTTTGGAAATTTGAAAATTCTCAGAAACTGAAAAGTTGGAGAATGGAAGCCAGATCGAACGTAGAGATAATTAATCAAACCACTTTCGACTTTGTTCCTTTTCGGGGACGAAAAGTTTTAAGTGGGGGAGATTGTAATAACACGAAAATCCGAGCCAGTTTAAAATTTTTATTTTGGCAATTTTAGCGAATTTTGAATATTTAAATTGAATTATTTTAAATAATATCGACGAGAAATTTATTTTGAATATAATTCGAACGTATATATTTATACGCGTCGTCGTTAGAATATAAATAATTATATATAATTATAAATAGAATTGAAAATGGCGCGGTAGTTCGATAATTCGATTTCAAACTCAATTGAACATACCGGGTGCAAAACAATCCGGATTTTAGTGAAACCAAAAACAATAGGATCTAATTGATAATATCTTTCCAACGAATCCGAAAAATCGAAATTTCATAGCGGGAATCAAAAGATATGTCCAGTTGAAAATTCTGAATAGTCGCTATGGAATTCAGGCCCTTAAAAATGGGAATTTTGCAAACGACCTCGGATTTCGGCGTAACCACTTTTGTTGGATCCGCAATGTCAAGTTATTGCTAGATTCCAAATTTCATAATTTTTCGAATCAATATGAGAGCGTGGCAAAGGAAAACGCGTTTGACCAGTTTCAGTTGATTTTAATCGACTGGAAAATGGCCATTTTTCCAACGGTCTCAGAATTCGATGAAACTAGTTTTGTTAGGACCGTATCGTCAATACGAAGCTAGAAAATATTTTTATGGAATTTTTCGAGTTAGTATGTGACCCCAGTAAATTGAAATGCGCATTCAAATTCAATATATAGAGTTATATGTTGATTTTGACGAAAATTGATCGAAACGGTCAAATCAGCCTACGATACATATCCCATTGTGTTCGGAATGGGGGTAATACGCTATGGACGACAGGTGGTGGACCTCGTTTAGAGGTCGTATGTAAAAGTCAACTTTTTGAATTAAAATAATTAAATAATATAATTTCCCTCATATGCTCTCCCTCCCCTTCTTTCTTCAAGTCAACGCACCATTTAAAAAAAACCCGCAACCCTCGATTCCCGTCGCCACTCCCCATCGGAGGGCTACCGCCTCTGGCGCCTCCACCGCCGCATCCCCAAGACCCCGCCGCCTCTTCTCCTCCCTCTTCCTCTCTCCCTTGCTCGCTCCAGCACCCAACCCCGTACCCAAAACGATTTAACCTAAAATCGCCACCCCCTGGACCGCCACACGCCCCACCTAACCGCGAGCTCGAAGTGCGCACCACCTCAGACGCTGTAGCCTCGCCCCATCCTCCGACCTCCTATTCTCCTCCACCCCTTCTTCTCGCGAGCCCCCCTTTCTTCTTCCTACATCCGCTGAACCCCCCCCCCCTCTCTTCTTCTAAAACGCTGTGAGTCCCTCTTGTATTTTTATATTTATTTATTTTTCTTCTTCTTTGTTTAATTTAAGTTAAATAAATTGCAAATAAAAAAATTCAGTTTTGTTCGATGGTTTACAATGCGAAGTTTGGATTTTTAATGAGAGTAAAACATGATTTTTATGATATAAAGGATTATTTTATTTTTCTTAATATAAAGGCGAGATTTTTAAAAGTGAAAAGATCGGATTTTTATTTATATAAATAGCATAGGAAGATTTGATTTTCATTGTATGAACGTCATTATAAAAGTTGGATTTTTATCTATAGGTGTGGCATATAAAATTTTGATCTTTTTTTATATGAACGAGCATGAAAAGATTCGACCTTTATATAGAAACGGATTTTTATATATTGAATAGCGAAGTAAAAATTCGATTTTTATATATTGAATAGCGAAGTAAAAATTCGATTTTTATATATTGAATAGCGAAGTAAAAATTCGATTTTTACATATGTAGTGGCTACGGGCAACGAAGGTGACAAAAAGGCGAGAACGATGAAGATTTCTATAAATGAAGTGTCGTGAAGTTGGGATAGCTTTCGGTGAGAACTTCTCACTCAAAATTTCTTTTTCTAGTTATAAACATATACTAGGATGCAGACGGTGTTTAGTAGCACCCGACACCATCGTCCACAGACCATGGACTTGTTTGTTTGGTTGCATAGATTAGTTAGATTATTTGAATTTGATTGTTGGTGAAATGGAATGGATTTGATTGATATGTGTATGTCGTGGGCCATTATTAGATCGGGGATAAGGCTAGGCCTCGTCCCGTTTCTAGTATCGTGCTGTTATGCCGCCGAAATTTTCTAAAATAAGTTAGAAAAATAAAGATATCGTTTTATTTAATAAATGAACCGAATAGAATATTCATAGGTTGAATAAAATAATTTGGTCGTTAAAAATATAATTTTTAACGTGAACGTGAATAAATAAATATTCATTTACAAACCGGACGGTTTGTTTATGTACACCTATTTGAAGGATATTGATTGGGACGATAAATTTTACACATCGCCCAACCGCACAAATAAAATCTGTGTTTGATTGTTTGAAACCCCACACGGGTATTGGGAAAAAATATGACATACACTAATCCCAATAATTAGTTGTATGTCGATAGATGGATCGACAGGCTGTTATAAGCGTTGGATATCTATATTTGATGCTTATACAGTGTAGTGCACTTTGGATGATGGTTGATTATTTATCGTTGCCATTATATACATGTGTTGTATGGAATCCATATAATTAACTTTATATGGTAATTGATTGGGCCTCATTCCAATCGGGAAAATAAAGAATATTATAAAATAAAGGTTCATGTGTTGACACTACTCATTCGTTGAGATTAGTCATGTGTTGAACGAAATATTTTAACAATAAAATTTACATCTTTATCTTTATAAAATAAAGGTTCATGTGTTGACAGTACTCATTCGTTGAGATTAGTCATGTGTTAAACGAAATATTTTAACAATAAAATTTACAACTTTATCATATATGAAATTAGAAATTAACTGGAAAATAGATAAGATGAGTGGTCTCCTGGATATTGATCTGATGTTGGTTTCGGCCTTCGGGGTTAATATTTAGGGAATCGTTACCTTACTAATTTACGGTTGGAGTCTGATTTGATATCAAACGATAGATACCATAATTTTTATAAAATATATTAAATAACAAAAATAGTCACACGTGGACAGTACTCATTCGTTGGGATTAGTCACGTGTTGACAAAAATATAGATTCATTTGTCGAATAAAATAATGGAATTATTGAAATATATAAAGCCGTATTGATTAGAGATGCGCTATTTTGACGCGAACAATATTTATATCGATTATATTCGTTTTTAAATTTGAACTGAATCGAATAGAAAACCAATTTGAATTGAATCGAATAGAAAACCAATTTGAATTGAATCGAATAGAAAACCAATTTGAATCGAATAGAAAACCAATTTGAATTGAATCGAATAGAAAACCAATTTAAATTGAATCGAATAGAAAACCAATTTGAATTGAACTGAATAGAAAACCAATTTGAAATGAATTGAATATAAAACCAATTCGAATTGAATTGAAAACGAATTCGAATTGAATTGAAAACGAATTCGAATTGAATTGAAAACGAATTGAAATGAATTCAAATTGAATTGAAATTTGAATTGAATAGAAATGAATTTTAAAATGAATTTATAGGGAAAAATTCAATTTTGATTTGAATCTGAAATGAAGTAGAAATTGTTTTGAAAACGAATTTAAAACGATTTATAAAATTCCTTTTAAATAGGAATCGATGATATATATATTATATATATAATATAATGGCCTGAATAGAACGCGCCGCGCCGCGGCAGTTCGTAAATCTCGACCATTGACTTCGAACTTACATTACGGGAGATCCGACCGTCGGATTCTCCTAAAACTGGAACCGTTGGGTTCGTATCGAAAAGTGCTTTCTAACGAATATTAGAAATTCAAAATCTAACGGTTGGATTTGGAGAAACGTCCAAATCAAATTCAGAAAAGGTCGTCGTAAGTGCAGTTCGATGGCCATTGTTGGAAATCGACTGTACGGGCCTTGATAAAATTAGTAAAAATAGTAATAATTTGTGTAAAATCATAAGAAATGATTTGGGAAAAATTAGGATGAAAAACTCCATATTTGAAAAGGTAAAAATAGATTTTTATCGAAATGAACTAGTTTTGAACTAGAATTAAAATCCATTTATTTTTAAATAAATAAATTGGATTTGAAATGGGTTTTAAATAGAATTGATTTGTGGGTTTGTCGTGAACGGTGTTTTAAATAACACTAGTTCTTTAACCCGATAAATAAATAGAATGTGATTTGGGTTTGTCGTGAACTGTGTTTTAAAAGACACTAGTTCTTTAACCCAGTAAAAGGAGTTTTAATGAATCTGCAATTAGATTGAAATGTGGATTGATAATTTAAATTATCAAATTTGGAAAGTGAGCGAGAATGGAGTATTACCAGTTTTGCTCCAAAGCTATAGTTAAATCTTTAATTAGATTTGGACGTGAAATGGTAATTAATTTTACCGATAACACCGTGGTGTTAGATATGGAGTATTACCAGTTTTGCTTCATGGGATGAATAGGTTGGGATTGGGAAATAAAATAAATAATTACTTCTGTGTGGTTCGCTAATCTCGACTAGTTTGAAAAACCATAATTTGGTTTGAAATGATATCCAAAGGAAGATTAAAGGATAAATTTTAAAGAATTTATCTTGGATAAAATTAATGGGAACCTTTCCCTAAGAATATGAAATTTAGAAACTAGCTGTAGGTTAGCTAAGAAGAATGGTTTCCTGGGTATTGATCTGATGTTGGTTTCGGCCTTCGGGGTTAATATTTGGGGAATTGCTCTCTTACTGATTTACGGTTAGTGGCTAATGAATTGGAATGAGGCGTATGTTGTGTTTGTGTAACATTTATTTTTAATATACGCGGGTTGTTCGGAAAGGCCGGGTTTATACCCATTCTGAATAACCGATTCGACGATATGTCGAAGATGAAGACGGTGGTTGAAGACCGGAAGTCTTCACATCGTTTGGATAATTATTGATGATCCTGATTGGGATGTACACCCAAGAGGATGGAAATAGTCGATGGTCGTCCAGACGTACCTGGAGATCGATAGATATGCGAGAAAAGTGTCTCCGGTTTCGTTCAGACCCAGAACGAACTTGTAAATGGATTGTGTGTCTGACATTGGATTTTATTATGTGTTGATTGATTTCTGTTAAATATATATCTGTTTGGCGGCGGAGAATTTATTCTCTTGCTTAATGCCCTTCTCTGAGACGTACGAGCTTAGAGGTTAGATATCGATAGATATCAATCGCATGGCATGAATTACCTGTGTGGCACGCTGAGTTGCATGGATCAAGGCTTCTGTTGAAAAGCAAAGTCTTGTGGTTGATGATCAAAGCACGGCCTACGCGGTAGCTTTGTGTATAACGTGAATTCGCGAGCCTCACACCTCGGTATGAGTCAAAAACGGGATACAGACTGCAGGGAGAGCACGACGTTTCTTTCTAGCTTTGGTGGTGTCAGTGACTTACCAGCCCTGACATTTATATACTTTTCACCTATGTGGTTGTTGGATGAGGCGCCTCGATTTTAGGTCTGTAAGGACCGGGAAACGTGTGTTCAGGCATAATTAATCCTCTAACGTAAGTGAGGACCGGCCCTGAAGCATCCAGGATTGCCCAGAGTGTGTAGTCCTGAGACATTTGCTAGAGTGTCTCGAACGCGGAGAGGAGCTTGCCCCTTGCCTCGACTCATGACGGAAATCCAATTTCCAATACGTGTATTTCGGTTTTAATTGTAGAACTAGTATGGCGACATAGTAGATGGTAGCTATGCCGCCTATGATTGATATTTATGATTGAAACTGTTTTGACACTATACACCTATAATAGTGTCAAATAATGTGTTTTAAACGTATCAAGCGTGCTTTGGCTGTTATAAGGGAAAACCCTATCCTCCGGCTTGCGTTGCATTGTGTGATGGGACCTGGGTCTTCTAACAGCTTCATTTTTCTTTATTTAGCATTGCGCTGTTTGTTCTATGCACCGATATTCTTGGGAGAAAACCCATTTCGTGTTATACGGCGTGGTCCCTTGATTTACCTAACTCTAAAACCAATATTAATAACTGTTTTAGTTCTCACACCAGTCACTTGACTGACCTGGAGTTTATTGTTTTAACCTAAACTCTGGATGCCCCTATTTTTCGCATGGGCAGCTAGTAGTTTTGGTTTCGCAGATTTATATTCACAGGATCCTGATTTGCAGCTGGAATGATATCCGGAAAGCTCTATATCCGTATATCAACTTCAGTTGTGCTTTGTATTATTTTCCGCTGCTATGTAATTTATTGTAATCTCTGATATTTATCGAATGTAATTTATTCAATTATACTCTGTATATTCTTGTATCTGATGGTATTGTTGTAATAACAATGAAATGTTCTTCCGTCTGCGTTCTATTTTGTCCTGTTCTCAAAACGATCAGGGGTTTCGAACGGTCTAGATCGGTTTAACGGCTGATTCAGATCGAGCGAAATTCCCGGCCGTCACATTTGGTATCAGAGCTTTGGTTTACAGAGCTCGAGAACATGACACATTAGAACCATACGAAAGAATTCATCAGATATTGGATTAGTAATATCCAATTAGAATGACTCGTTAGAGATAGGATCAGTGGTATCCTAGAACGAGTGTGAAGAGTATATTTTTCAATTGAAAACAATTTTGTTTTGAAAATTTAAACCATTTTATACGTATTTGAATATTTATTTACTTTGAATTTGGACAATCCGATATATAAAGATTTTGCATATACGCGTCATGAACGTATATTCAAAGTTTTAATATATTAGATAGATATAAAATCACATTCTAGTCGCCCAGAGATGGTACTGATGATAGCACGTGCATTATCAGTATTTATGTTCGTGTTTCGAAGGTGTGATTTCTATATATTTCCATTAGACTGGTGTGAGAACCAAAACTTATATAGATAAATTTATTTGTTGTGAATTGGCATCAAAAATAGGATTTTCTGTATATATATCAAAATGGGTCCGTTTGGCACAGGTCCCTATTAAGTTTCAAAATTAGGCTCAGATCCGGTCATAAACTTATTGTAAATTAGGTCCCTATTTTTCTATTTTGAAAAACTGCATATATTTATGCAACAATTCATCAACGTTAGTTCAACTTTATTTGCATACATGTATGCAACAATTCAGAATATTTGCATACATGTATGCAAGTATTCGTTCAGAATAGTTGCATACATGTATGCAAAAATTTAGAATATTTGCATACATGTATGCTGATATTCGTTCAGAATAGTTGCATACATGTATGCAAATATTTTGAATAGTTGCATACATGTGTGCAACTATTCTGAACGAATATTTGCATACATGTATGCAAATATTCGTTCAGAAAAGTTGCATACATGTATGCAAAAATTTAGAATATTTGCATACATGTATGCAAATATTCATTCAGAATAGTTGCATACATGTATGCAATTTTTTTGAATATTTGCATACATGTATGCAACTATTCGTTCAGAATAGTTGCATACATGTATGCGACTATTTTGAATATTTGCATACATGTATGCAACTATTCGTTCAGAAAATTTGCATACATGTATGCAACTATTCATCAGAATAGTTGCATACATGTATGCAAAAATTCAAAATATTTGCATACATATATGCAAATATTCATTCAGAATATTTGCATACATGTATGCAAATATTATGAATAACACGTAAAAATGAAAACAGGGACTAAATTTATAATAAGTTTATGACCGGAGGTGAGCCTAATTTTGAAACTTAATAGGGATGTGACACTAATTTTCACTATCAAAATTATGAATTTGAAACGTTAATCCACTAATTGATTGATGTTTGTGTTGTTTGTTTATTTGTTTGATAATTTTGAACCGTTATGCCTAATTGAATCAAATATTGAACTGTATTGAAAATTGGTTGTATTTGCTTGCATATACATGTATATCCATTGAACAGGTCATAGCAAGGAGGCTAGAGCAGAGAATAAAATTTGTTTGCCCGACAAATAGGTACATGTTTATCATAATTTACTGTTTTGTTTGGGTGATGATGATTTTATGAGCCTATTTGCTAGCCGCTTGGCTTTTTCTTTTTCTTTTTGAGATCAGAAGGCCTATATGGCAATTTCGGGATTTTCCCGTGGCTCCCGGTGCAGGGGAGGTTAAGGCGAAATTTTTCGAAAATTTAGGGTGTTAGCCAAATTTTTGGAAATTTGAAAATTCTCAGAAACTGAAAAGTTGGAGAATGGAAGCCAGATCGAACGTAGAGATAATTAATCAAACCACTTTCGACTTTGTTCCTTTTCGGGGACGAAAAGTTTTAAGTGGGGGAGATTGTAATAACACGAAAATCCGAGCCAGTTTAAAAATTTTATTTTGGCAATTTTAGCGAATTTTGAATATTTAAATTGAATTATTTTAAATAATATCGACGAGAAATTTATTTTGAATATAATTCGAACGTATATATTTATACGCGTCGTCGTTAGAATATAAATAATTATATATAATTATAAATAGAATTGAAAATGGCGCGGTAGTTCGACAATTCGATTTCAAACACAATTGAACATACCGGGTGCAAAACAATCCGGATTTTAGTGAAACCAAAAACAATAGGATCTAATTGATAATATCTTTCCAACGAATCCGAAAAATCGAAATTTCATAGCGGGAATCAAAAGATATGTCCAGTTGAAAATTCTGAATAGTCGCTATGGAATTCAGGCCCTTAAAAATGGGAATTTTGCAAATGACCTCGGATTTCGGCGTAACCACTTTTGTTGGATCCGCAATGTCAAGTTATTGCTAGATTCCAAATTTCATAATTTTTCGAATCAATATGTGAGCGTGGCAAAGGAAAACGCGTTTGACCAGTTTCAGTTGATTTTAATCGACTGGAAAATGGCCATTTTTCCAACGGTCTCAGAATTCGACGAAACTAATTTTGTTAGGACCGTATCGTCAATACGAAGCTAGAAAATATTTTTATGGAATTTTTCGAGTTAGTATGTGACCCCAGTAAATTGAAATGCGCATTCAAATTCAATATATAGAGTTATATGTTGATTTTGACGAAAACTGATCGAAACGGTCAATTCAGCCTACGATACATATCCCATTGTGTTCGGAATGGGGGTAATACGCTATGGACGACAGGCGGTGGACCTCGTTTAGAGGTCGTATGTAAAAGTCAACTTTTTGAATTAAAATAATTAAATAATATAATTTCCCTCATATGCTCTCCGTCCCCTTCTTTCTTCAAGTCAACGCACCATTTAAAAAAAAACCCGCAACCCTCGATTCCCGTCGCCACTCCCCATCGGAGGGCTACCGCCTCTGGCGCCTCCACCGCCGCACCCCCCAAGACCCCGCCGCCTCTTCTCCTCCCTCCTACTCTCTCCCTTGCTCGCTCCAGCACCCAACCCCGTACCCAAATCGATTTAACCTAAAACCGCCACCCCCTGGACCGCCATGCGCCCCACCTGATCGCGAGCTCGAAGTGCGCACCACCTCAGACGCTGCAGCCTCGCCCCATCCTCCGACCTCCTCTTCTCCTCCACCCCTTCTTCTCGCGAGCCCCCATTTCTTCTTCCTACATCCGCTGAAACCCCCCCCCCCCTCTTCTTCTAAAACGCTGTGAGTCCCTCTTGTATTTTTATATTTATTTATTTATTTATTTATTTTTCTTCTTCTTTGTTTAATTTAAGTTAAATAAATTGCAAATAAAAAAATTCAGTTTTGTTCGATGGTTTACAATGCGAAGTTTGGATTTTTAATGAGAGTAAAACGTGATTTTTATGATATAAAGGATTATTTTATTTTTCTTAATATAAAGGCGAGATTTTTAAAAGTGAAAAGATCGGATTTTTATTTATATAAATAGCATAGGAAGATTTGATTTTCATTGTATGAACGTCATTATAAAAGTTGGATTTTTATCTATAGGTGTGGCATATAAAATTTTGATCTTTTTTTATATGAACGAGCATGAAAAGATTCGACCTTTATATAGAAACGGATTTTTATATATTGAATAGCGAAGTAAAATTTCGATTTTTATATATTGAATAGCGAAGTAAAAATTCGATTTTTATATATTGAATAGCGAAGTAAAAATTCGATTTTTATATATTGAATAGCGAAGTAAAAATTCGATTTTTATATATTGAATAGCGGAGTAAAAATTCGATTTTTACATATGTAGTGGCTACGGGCAACGAAGGTGACAAAAAGGCGAGAACGATGAAGATTTCTATAAATGAAGTGTCGTGAAGTTGGGATAGCTTTCGGTGAGAACTTCTCACTCAAAATTTCTTTTTCTAGTTATAAACATATACTAGGATGCAGACGGTGTTTAGTAGCACCCGACACCATCGTCCACAGACCATGGACTTGTTTGTTTGGTTGCATAGATTAGTTAGATTATTTGAATTTGATTGTTGGTGAAATGGAATAGATTTGATTGATATGTGTATGGCGTGGGCCATTATTAGACCGGGGATAAGGCTAGGTGTGACGATCCCAAAATCCGAGGGGCGGTATTAAGGATAATCATTAGGAAATAACACATTAATCATCATAGCAGAGTACAGATAATAGCAGAAACAATAAATAAAATAATTTTACATGGATATGACAGCGGAATCACAACATGTAGGAATATCAGAATAGCATAACGTGGGGATACACTTAGTAAAAAGAAAAGGAAGTGATCAGTCATCATCGCCAAAGGCGGAATACATACATGCAGTGACATAATAAGAGTATCAGTCTACATCGCCGAAGGCGGAATACATATACATATCGTGAGAAATACGGAAAGTAAATCAGTCTGCATCGCCAGTGGCGGAATCATAAACATAAATACAGGAATGGCGGAAAATATCTAAGTCATCACTATGAAGTCAGCCTCGCCATGAGCCAAAAGTGCATGCTATGCAGCAGTGCAGAACCAAAAATCACCTGTCACCTGTGTACTAGGCTGCCCGTGTGAAAATAAGGGCACCCGCGTTTGCAAAGTGAAACAAACAACGAGTCAGTCATAGGGACTGGTATGAGGAATCCATTTAACAGTTAAACAATAGTAATAGCAAATCATAGGACCACGCCACTTTCGCGGAACGGGTTTACTCCAGTGATTGCTAGTGCAATTAAAACAAGGTAAATTCTTTTTAAGACAATCGCAATGTTTTTAGAAAGAATGAAGCTATTATAAGACTCAGGTCCCATCACACAATGCAACGCAAGCCGGAGGATAGAGTTTTACCTTATAATAGCCAAATATGCTTGATACGTATAAAGAGAAACCATTTGATATTATTACTAGTGCATATATGTTTCAAAAACGAATAGCATCATAAATATCAATCATAGGCGACATGAGCGTCCCATGCCACTATGTCGTCATATATATAAGTTACAATCGAAGCCGTTATCTCGTATTGGAAATTGGATTTCCGTCATGAGTCGAGGCAAGGGGCAAGCTCCTCTCCGCTTCGAGACACTCTAGCAAATGCCTCAGGATTACGCACACTGGGTAACCCCTGGATCGGCTGGGCCGGTCCTCACTTACGTTAGAGGATTGGCAATTCCTGAACACACGTTTCCCGGTCCTTACAGACCTATAATCGAGGCGCCTCGCATTCCAACAACCACAAAGGTGAAAAATAGATATATATGTCAGGGCTGGTAAGTCACTGACACCACCATAGCTAGAAAGAAACGTCGTGCTCTCCCAGCGGCCCGTATCCCGTTTTTAACTCATACCGAGGTGTGAGGTCCGCGAATCTACGAAATACACAAAGCTAGGCCACGTAGACCTTGCTTTGATCATCATCCACAAGACTTTGCTTTGCAACAGAAGCCTTGATCACAGCATCTTGGCATGCCACATAGGCAGTCCACTCCATACGATTGATTTCCATCGATATATAACCTCTAAGCTCGTACGTCTCAGAGAAGGGCGTTAAGCAAGAGAATAAATTCTCCGCCGCCAAACAGATATATATTTAACAGAGATCAATCAATATAGAACAAAATCCAATGTCAGACACACAGTCCATTTACAAGTCCGTCCTGGGTCTGAACGAAACCGGAGGCGTCAAATTCCTCGTATATCCGTCCAATCAACATACACGTTCAGACGGCTACTACTTCCGTCCCTTTCCGGTAGCTACTCCGGTTAGGAACCTCAGTAGCGCCCATCCAACCGATACGAAGATCGTCGGTCTTGAATCGTCTTTGCGTCTTCCAATTCGAATCGTTCGATGAATTACTTGAAATGAGGGTTAGCTCGGCCTTTTCAAATAACTCACGTCATTAGAATTTAAATCGATTCTTTATATGGTTATATTATTCGACATCCATCTTTCAGTTATTTAGTGTTATTTTCATGTCATACACATACAACCATCAAATATCAAACAATTCAAGTCCAACTGGTTTATATGCAACCTATGTTGCTTATAATATTTTATAACGATTTTTCGCCATTTTTATTTATTTAAAAATGGCCCTAATTAATTAAACGACGTTTCAGGTCGTTTCGTGTCACTGGCGCTGTTTTTCCCTTAATTTGTTTTACACATATCGGAAAATCTAACCGTTGGATTTCTACAAAGTCTATATCAGTGGGAAGGTATTCCCAAAGCGAACCCAACGGTTCCAGTTTCGTGAGAATCTGACGGTCGGATCTTCCACACTAGTCGTTTGAAGTTACGGTTTCAATTTACGAACTGCAACGTCGTTATTCGATTAAATTTAATTATATTTATATATATATATAAATATAATCGTTTCTGGCGCTGTTTTTCCTTAATTTTGAATTAAACATTCCAGACAATCCAACCGTTGGATTTTTACAAGGTTGGTGCCGTTGGAAAGATTATTCCAAGGCGAACCCGACGGTTGAGGTTTCGGGGAAATTCAATGGTCGGATTTCCCGCACTAGTCGTTTGAAATCACAGTTTCAAAATACGAACTGCACGGCCTCGTTTCGTTTTAATTTTATTTATATTTATATGTTTATATAAATATAGTTCATTCGACGATTTCTATATCGTTTTCACTTCAAATATTTTTCTAACTCCCTAAATTTTGGAAAAATTTCGCCATAACCTCCCCTGTACCGGGGGCATCGGGAAATCGCAAATAGCGTCCCGGTCCTTCTAATCTCAAAAAGAAAAAGAAAAAGCCAAGCGGCTAGCCAATAGGCTCAAAATCATCACCCAAACAAATCAGTAAATGTGTACCTATTTGTCGGGCACAAATTTTATTCCTCTTCTCTAGCCCCTTTGCTATAACCTGTTCAATAAATATGCATGTACATATATATACAGTTCTTATCAATTATCAGTTTCTATTCAACTTCATATTTGATTTCTGTTTGGTTTAAAAACACCATTCATTCTAATGTTACATAAATAGGTGCAAATCATTTCATTAGCTAATTAATGAATATTTCAACTCATATATGTTTATTTTGAACAAGTGGCTATTTTTACACTTCACATTTCAACGATTAGGTGCTTACAATAAAAATGTGATTTTTATTGTAAAACAATTCATTTCAAAACACTATTCTTCTATATAGTTCAAGTTGGTGATAAAAATGGGATTTTTATCATAAAACAATTTATTTTAAAATATGAATACCATTCAACACATGAATTGCTAAACAACGGATGAATATCAATTCAACACATGAATGTTTCTATAGTTAGGTAAAATGTGATTTTTATTATCGAACGGTTTATTTCAATATATGAATATCATTCAACACATGAATTGCTAAACAACGAATGAATATCAATTCAACACATGAATGTTTCTATAGTTAGATAAAATGTGATTTTTATTATCGAACGGTTTATTTCAATATATGAATATCATTCAACACATGAATTGCTAAACAACGAATGAATATCAATTCAACACATGAATGTTTCTATAGTTAGATAAAATGTGATTTTTATTATCGAACGGTTTATTTCAATATATGAATATCATTCAACACATGAATTGCTAAACAACGAATGAATATCAATTCAACACATGAATGTTTCTATAGTTAGATAAAATGTGATTTTTATTATCGAACGGTTTATTTCAATATATGAATATCATTCAACACATGAATTGCTAAACAACGAATGAATATCAATTCAACACATGAATGTTTTTATAGTTAGACAAAAATGTGATTTTTATTATCGAACGGTTTATTTCAATATATGAATATCATTCAACACATGAATTGCTAAACAACGAATGAATATCAATTCAACACATGAACGTTTTTATAGTTAGACAAAAATGTGATTTTTATTATCGAACGGTTTATTTCAATATATGAATATCATTCAACACATGAATTGCTAAACAACGAATGAATATCAATTCAACACATGAATGTTTTCTATACAATGAATAAATATAGTTTAAGCATATGAAAATAATTCAAACACAAGAATATTATTCAAAATTTCGGCAGCATAACGGCAGGGTAGTTAAACCGGCACCGTCCCTAGTACGGCTCCTCGCTCTACCTTAAAACCTCGCGGTTTTTGACAATGGGAATCATGCATCTAATTCGCACGCAGGCGGCATGTTTATATTTTTTTCATTTCCACAAACTAATCCTATGTGGTTTCAACCAAATATTTTCCAATCACAATTGGGTATTTTTCAACCACAATCAACCAATATCAATCACAAACAATCCCAAACAATCAATCAATTCCAACCAATAAATATCGTCCATGGTTTGTGGACGAGGGGCGTATATATATATATATATATAGATATTTATATATAGCAGTTCATTTTCAACTCATATATAATATTTATAAAAAGGAGTTGAAGAGTGAGAAATCCTCACCAATAGCTATCCACTCACACGATTCTTCCTTAATAGAAACTTCGCCTACTTCGCCTTGTTGTTGCTTTCGTTTCCCGTATTCTCTACATAAGTAAAAATCGAATTTTTACTATGTTATTCAATATATAAAGATCATATTTTAAAAACAAAGATTATATTTTTAATATTCCTATGATGTAAAAATTATATTTTTATTGCTTTAAAAATATAAGAATCACATCTTACTTCTTAACAAAATTCTGTCTTTTCTATTTTTAAAAATATGATCTTTATTTTTAAAAGTTCAAATCTTTTTCTACTAAAAGATTAAATCTTTTTCTATTTCAAAGTTTAAAATAAAATCAGTTTTTATTTTTCCCTTTAAAACAGTTCTTACATCTAAAAAAATTCTGTTTCAAATGCAGTTTTTATCTTTTATAAAAATGCAGTTTTTATCCTTTTAAATAAATGCAGTTTTTATTTCTTAAAAATAAATGCAGTTTTTATTTTCTTAAAAAAAATGCAGTTTTTATTTTCTTAAAAAAAATGCAGTTTTTATTTTCTTAAAAAAATGCAGTTTTTATTTTCTTAAAAAAAATGCAGTTTTTATTTTCTTAAAAAAATGCAGTTTTTACTTCTTTCAAAAATGCAGTTTTTACTTCTTTCAAAAATGCAGTTTTTACTTTATCTCAAATCAGTTTTTTTCTTTTTTTTTTTTTTTTAAAACAGTTTTTTTTTTCTCTCCTTTTTAAATTTCTGTTTTGATTTCTTTTAAAACAGTCTGTTTTAAAATTCCTTTTTTTTTTTTTTTTTTTAAATTCTGCTTTAACTTCTTTAAAACTCTGTTTTAAAATTCTTTAAAAAAAATTTCTGTTTTTAAAACTAAAAGAAATCAGTTTTTAAATTTATTAAAAATACAGTTTTTTATTTCTTTTAAAACAAACAGTTTTTCAATTTTAAATTTCTGTTTTGATTTCTTTTAAAAACAGTTTTTAAAATCTTTTAAAAATTTCTGTTTTGAAAACTTAAAACAAAAATCAGTTTTATAATTCCCTTTAAAACAGTTTTTAAATCATAATAAAAAAAAACAGTTTATATATTCACTGTAAACAAAACAAAAAGCAAAAATAAAAATAAAATCAAATTAAACGCTCACCGTGGTATGCGAAGGGGAGGAGGGAAGTCGAGGGGTTCTGGCGGCGTTCGGAGGTGTCGGGCGGCAGGGTTCGACGAGGGCTGCTTCGATCTGCGAGGGTGGTGGGGGCTCCGAGGTGTCGTTCGGTGGGAGGAGGTTGGTCGGCGGCTCGAGCGTCAGGGGCTTCGGCGAAGGGTTCGGCGGTGGCTTCCAGGATCGGGCGGCGGCTTGATTTAGTTCCTAGGTTTTCTTTTTTTTTTTTTTTTTTTCACTGATAAATGATCGGGGGGGGCCAAGGCAGAAGAAAAGGGGAGAAGTTTATTTTTTTATTATTTTATTTTATTTTTTAATTACTTAAATTTGCACTAGGGTTGACTTTTATATATGACCTCGAAACGAGGCCCACCGCCTGTCGTCCATAGCGTTTTACCCCCATTCCGAACACAATGGGATATGTGTCGTAAGCTGGTTTGATCGTTACAATCAGTTTCCGTTGAATTTACATTTAAATCCTTATATTGAATTTTTAACGTACATTTCAAATTACCGGGGTCACATACTAACTAGAAAAATTCCCGAAAAATATTTTCTAGTTTCGTATTGACGATACGGTCCTAACAAAACCAGTTTCGTCGAATTCTGAGACCGTTTGAAAAATGGCCAATTTCCAGTCGATTAAATTCAATAGAAACTGGTCAAACGCGTTTTCTTTTGCCACGCCCACATATTGATTCGAAAAATTATGAAATTTGAAACCTAGCAATAGTTTGACATCCCGGACCCGACAAAAGTGGTTTCGTCGAATTCCGAGGCCATATGCAAAATATCAATTTTCAAACTGACTTACTATTTCTTAACTCACTAATTTATTGAAATATTCTATATTTTATGGGAATAGGCTATTCTAATCATTCAAATTTCTTGTTAATAACCTAATTAAAAAATTTTAAACTGGTTCACATTTTCCGGGTTATTACAATCTCCCCCACTTAAAACTTTTCGTCCTCGAAAAGGAAATAATAGTTAAGCAGGAAATAAAATGTAAATGCAAAGTATTGTAAAGGTACCTTGCACCGGAGTTAGTCAGAGATGTCCACTCTGCATTTGGGATAGGCTTGTTTAATGCTTTCCTCAGTTTCCCAAGTACAGTCTCTAGGATCACTACTCCACTGCACTTTGACTAAGTGAATCTTTTTCCTCCTTAGCTCTCTGGTTTCTTTGCCAACTATCTTTAACGGATCCCTCTTGAGTGCTAATTCTGGAGTTATGTCCACATCCTGTTGTGCTGCTTCTTCCACAACAAGATCTGGATCATGAACATGCTTTCTGAGTTGAGATACGTGGAATACATTATGTACACCAGGCAACCAATCAGGTAATGAAACCCTATATGCAAGAGTTCCAATCCGTTCAAGTATAGGAAAGGGACCAATAAATCTCGGTGCCAACTTCCCAGTCTTGCCAAATCTGATTACTCCTCGCATTGGAGAAACTCTTAGATAAACATAATCGCCAACGGCAAACGATATATCCCTTCTTCTCGCATCAGCATAACTTTTCTGTCGGCTCTGCGCGGTTTTTAATCTCTTCTTAATGGAATCGACTTTATCCGATGCTTCTTGAATCATATCGGGCCCTAACACCAGTCTGTTGCCAGGTTCTACCCAACATGCGGGAGATCTGCACGGTCTACCGTATAGTGCTTCAAATGGGGACATTCCCAAACTTGTTTGATAGCTATTGTTGTAAGAGAATTCTGCTAAATGTAAATGATCTTCCCATGAGCCTCCAAAATCAATAACGCAAGCCCGCAGCAAATCTTCTAAAATTCTATTCACCCTCTCAGTTTGGCCGTCTGTCTGAGGGTGATAAGCGGTGCTTAGATTTAATTTGGTTCCCAATTCCGTCTGGAATGCTTCCCAGAATTTGCTAGTGAACAGGGGATCTCTATCGCTGACTATATTGAGCGGTACTCCATGAAGTTTAACAATTTCTTTGAAGTAAATCTGAGCCAGACTTTGAGCCGTTCTGTTGGATCGGACAGGAATAAAATGGGCAGTCTTCGTGAAGCGATCTACGATTACCCATATACTGTCGTTTCCTTTTCTAGTCCGAGGCAAGCCATCGATAAAATCCATCGAGATTTGTTCCCACTTCCAACCTGGAATTTCCAATGGTTGTAATAATCCAGCCAATTTCTGCTGATCACTCTTGACTAGTTGGCAAGTGGAGCATCTGCTAACATATATTGAAATATCTCTTTTCATCGCCTTCCACCAGAATGTGCGTTTAATATCATTATACATTTTGCTCACACCAGGGTGGATACTTAATTTGGACTTATGGCACTCATCAAGTATTTCTCTTCTGAGCTCTGGAATTTCAGGCACACAAATTCTCCCTTTTAACCTTAGGACCCCTTGGCTATCGAGGCTAAAATCTGAGGGTTTTCCTTCTTGGATCCGCTGGCTAATCCTTTTAATGAATTCATCGTCCTTCTGAAGAATAGCAATCTTATCTTGTAAGGAAGAAGTAATGATAAAACTGGCAATGATTTCATTTTTCCTGCTGAGCGCATCTGCCACAACATTGGCTTTCCCTGGAGTGTATATAATTTCAAAATCGTATGCTGCAAGGAATTCTAACCAACGCTGTTGCCTCAAGTTTAAATCTTTCTGGGTGAACAGGTATTTCAAGGATTGATGATCAGTGTATAGTTCGAATTTCTCGCCCAATAGATAATGCCTCCATATTCTTAAAGCAAACACGATAGCTAATAACTCAAGATCATGAGTAGCATAGTTTCTTTCATGTGGCTTTAGTTGACGACTGGCATATGCGATCACTTGGCCTTTTTGCATTAACACTGCTCCTAGCCCTCTAATAGAAGCATCTGTCCATACTGTCAAGTCTTGGTTACCTTCTATTATTGTCAATACCGGAGCGGTTGTCAACTTCAGTTTCAGCTCCTGGAAAGCTTCTTCACATTCGGGAGTCCATTTGAATTTCTCATGCTTCTTTGTAAGCTTTGTCAAAACTCCTGATATCTTTGAAAAATCCTGAACGAATTTCCGATAGTAACTAGCTAACCCAAGGAAACTTCTAACTTCAGTGGGTGTAGTAGGTTGTTTCCAGTTCTGAATCGCTGTAATTTTGCTTGGGTCTACAGCAATTCCTTCTTTTGATACTACGTGGCCAAGGAATTTAACTTCATTCTGCCAGAAGACACACTTAGAGAATTTAGCTTTCAAAACATTTCTTCTTAGAATTTCCAACACTTGTTCTAAATGTTTTGCATGTTCTTCTTCCGACTTAGAGTAGATTAGAATGTCATCGATGAAGACTAGAACAAATTTATTCAACACACCACGGAACACTCTGTTCATAAGATCAACGAAGTATGCCGGAGCGTTGCACAAGCCGAACGGCATTACTAACCATTCGTAGAATAGATCGGGACCCCTGAAGGCTGTCAAAGGAACACAGTCTTCGGCTATACGCAATTGGTGGAAACCTGTAGCTAGGTCCATTCTGGAGAATACGGTTGCTCCATTTAATTGATCTAACAGATCGTCTATTCGGGGCAAAGGATATTTGTTCTTCAGTGTTTGTTTGTTGAGATCCCTGTAATCGACGCAAAGTCTTAGAGTACCGTCTGATTTAGGGACAAATACTACTGCGGCTCCCCATGCTGAAAAGCTTGGTCTGATCAGACCTTTCCAAAGTAATTCTCGGGTTTGGCTACTTAGCTCTTCCTTTTCTTTTGGGGCCATTCTTCTTATTGGATGAACTACTGGTCGAGCATTCGGAATTAGATCAATTCTAAATTCAATTTCTCTTTGCGGCGGTAAGTTCTCCACTTCTTCAAACACATCCGCATAATTTTTCACGACCGGTATCTTTTCTATTGAAGGGGGAGTAATTTCTAAAGAAGCCCAGAATTCTGTTCTATTAATTTCTGCACCGAGACATGGTATGGTGATATGCCCCGATTTTGTTTCAACTTTCACAATTCTTTCGGCACATCTAACTTCGGCCTTATATGTTGTCAACCAGTCAAGTCCCAATATCATATCAAATTCGGAAAGGTCCATGACAATCGAATCAAAAGGAAATCGGTATCGGGAAAAGGAAATAGGCACTTTACAATATATACCGAGACTAACAGAACCTCCTATTGGGTTTTGGACTTTAATCGGTTCCCTTAGAATTCTTTGTTTTAATTTTAACTTGTGTACAATTTTACCAGATATGAAGCTACGTGATGCACCAGTATCAAAAAGTACAGAAACAGGAATATTTTTGATAGTAAGGGTACCTCCCAAGACATCGGGTTTACCTGAGCCGTCGGTGATAGCTGGCGGGGTATTCCCGTCATAAACATGGGCCACTTGTGCGCTCTTCTTCAAAGGACACTTATTGCTGTAGTGCCCCTTCTGGTGGCAGTTGTAGCATTCAACTGAGTCACTGGCCCTTGGCTTCTTTGGAGCTTTGCATACATTTGAGAAATGACCGGGCTTCCCGCAATTGTAGCAGTTGCCTTTTGGGATCTTTGCGGGTTTTTGAGTCGCGGCCGCGGTGATGCTAGATTCAGGTTGGTCAGTTGAGGTCTTGCGCTTAATCCCTGCTTGGCTCTTAGCGCGGTCCTGGGTAGCATGCCTCTCATCCAGGTCCTCGTAGTTGCAAGCCATCTCTACGAGCTCTGTAAAAGAAAGTTTTATGTTGCTCATCGCCCTATCATGATATTTGCGCTTCAGCCCAAAAATGAATCTCTTATTCTTCGCTTTGTCGGTCAAAACCAACTCTGGGGCATAGCGCGATAGCTGAGTGAACTTATTCAGATAGTCTTGAATTGAGAGGTCTCCCTGCTGGAGATTAGCAAATTGCTCCCGCATCCTCTCAAGAGCTTGTTCTGGCACAAACTTCTCATTGAATAATGTCCTGAACTGCTCCCATGTTCGGATAGTACCAGCTGCATCTCCAGAAGTAATGGCGTCCCACCACAGCTCTGCCTCTTCCTGAAGAAGCCAAATGCCCAGTCGGGCTTTATTGTTAGTTCCCATGCCCATACCTTCGAATATTTTCTCGCAGGTCTTTAGCCAAGCGATAGCTTCAGTCACTGTGCCTGTGCCTGTAAAAGGTTTCCCTCCAAGATTTCGGTATCTCTTTGCCACTTTATCCAACTCAAAGTCTTCGGGAGCTGGTGCCTGAATAATAGGGGCCTCTGCAGCTACGGGGATATTCCCCCGTCCTCTTGCTGCATCTCCTCGGCCTCCACGGCCTCCTCTGGCTGCTGCTGCTCGTGTAGCCATCTAAGAATACTGTATAAGCAAGAAAAGAGTCAAGCTCACAGATTTGATAATTTTCATAAATGATAAAGCAAGGAAATACAAGGAAAGATAATGATGATGTACTGATCAAATTGTTTTGCTAATCTGTTTAGCTCATTCTAGGATATTGCTAATCCTATCTCTAATGAGCTACTCGCATTAGAACACTACTGATTCTATTCTGACGAGGTGTTTAATGTGTTAGATCCCGGAACTAAGGTTAACCAAAGCTCTGATACCAACTGTGACGATCCCAAAATCCGAGGGGCGGTATTAAGGATAATCATTAGGAAATAACACATTAATCATCATAGCAGAGTACAGATAATAGCAGAAACAATAAATAAAATAATTTTACATGGATATGACAGCGGAATCACAACATGTAGGAATATCAGAATAGCATAACGTGGGGATACACTTAGTAAAAAGAAAAGGAAGTGATCAGTCATCATCGCCAAAGGCGGAATACATACATGCAGTGACATAATAAGAGTATCAGTCTACATCGCCGAAGGCGGAATACATATACATATCGTGAGAAATACGGAAAGTAAATCAGTCTGCATCGCCAGTGGCGGAATCATAAACATAAATACAGGAATGGCGGAAAATATCTAAGTCATCACTATGAAGTCAGCCTCGCCATGAGCCAAAAGTGCATGCTATGCAGCAGTGCAGAACCAAAAATCACCTGTCACCTGTGTACTAGGCTGCCCGTGTGAAAATAAGGGCACCCGCGTTTGCAAAGTGAAACAAACAACGAGTCAGTCATAGGGACTGGTATGAGGAATCCATTTAACAGTTAAACAATAGTAATAGCAAATCATAGGACCACGCCACTTTCGCGGAACGGGTTTACTCCAGTGATTGCTAGTGCAATTAAAACAAGGTAAATTCTTTTTAAGACAATCGCAATGTTTTTAGAAAGAATGAAGCTATTATAAGGCTCAGGTCCCATCACACAATGCAACGCAAGCCGGAGGATAGAGTTTTACCTTATAATAGCCAAATATGCTTGATACGTATAAAGAGAAACCATTTGATATTATTACTAGTGCATATATGTTTCAAAAACGAATAGCATCATAAATATCAATCATAGGCGACATGAGCGTCCCATGCCACTATGTCGTCATATATGTAAGTTACAATCGAAGCCGTTATCTCGTATTGGAAATTGGATTTCCGTCATGAGTCGAGGCAAGGGGCAAGCTCCTCTCCGCTTCGAGACACTCTAGCAAATGCCTCAGGATTACGCACACTGGGTAACCCCTGGATCGGCTGGGCCGGTCCTCACTTACGTTAGAGGATTGGCAATTCCTGAACACACGTTTCCCGGTCCTTACAGACCTATAATCGAGGCGCCTCGCATTCCAACAACCACAAAGGTGAAAAATAGATATATATGTCAGGGCTGGTAAGTCACTGACACCACCATAGCTAGAAAGAAACGTCGTGCTCTCCCAGCGGCCCGTATCCCGTTTTTAACTCATACCGAGGTGTGAGGTCCGCGAATCTACGAAATACACAAAGCTAGGCCACGTAGACCTTGCTTTGATCATCATCCACAAGACTTTGCTTTGCAACAGAAGCCTTGATCACAGCATCTTGGCATGCCACATAGGCAGTCCACTCCATACGATTGATTTCCATCGATATATAACCTCTAAGCTCGTACGTCTCAGAGAAGGGCGTTAAGCAAGAGAATAAATTCTCCGCCGCCAAACAGATATATATTTAACAGAGATCAATCAATATAGAACAAAATCCAATGTCAGACACACAGTCCATTTACAAGTCCGTCCTGGGTCTGAACGAAACCGGAGGCGTCAAATTCCTCGTATATCCGTCCAATCAACATACACGTTCAGACGGCTACTACTTCCGTCCCTTTCCGGTAGCTACTCCGGTTAGGAACCTCAGTAGCGCCCATCCAACCGATACGAAGATCGTCGGTCTTGAATCGTCTTTGCGTCTTCCAATTCGAATCGTTCGATGAATTACTTGAAATGAGGGTTAGCTCGGCCTTTTCAAATAACTCACGTCATTAGAATTTAAATCGATTCTTTATATGGTTATATTATTCGACATCCATCTTTCAGTTATTTAGTGTTATTTTCATGTCATACACATACAACCATCAAATATCAAACAATTCAAGTCCAACTGGTTTATATGCAACCTATGTTGCTTATAATATTTTATAACGATTTTTCGCCATTTTTATTTATTTAAAAATGGCCCTAATTAATTAAACGACGTTTCAGGTCGTTTCGTGTCACTGGCGCTGTTTTTCCCTTAATTTGTTTTACACATATCGGAAAATCTAACCGTTGGATTTCTACAAAGTCTATATCAGTGGGAAGGTATTCCCAAAGCGAACCCAACGGTTCCAGTTTCGTGAGAATCTGACGGTCGGATCTTCCACACTAGTCGTTTGAAGTTACGGTTTCAATTTACGAACTGCAGCGTCGTTATTCGATTAAATTTAATTATATTTATATATATATATAAATATAATCGTTTCTGGCGCTGTTTTTCCTTAATTTTGAATTAAACATTCCAGACAATCCAACCGTTGGATTTTTACAAGGTTGGTGCCGTTGGAAAGATTATTCCAAGGCGAACCCGACGGTTGAGGTTTCGGGGAAATTCAATGGTCGGATTTCCCGCACTAGTCGTTTGAAATCACAGTTTCAAAATACGAACTGCACGGCCTCGTTTCGTTTTAATTTTATTTATATTTATATGTTTATATAAATATAGTTCATTCGACGATTTCTATATCGTTTTCACTTCAAATATTTTTCTAACTCCCTAAATTTTGGAAAAATTTCGCCATAACCTCCCCTGTACCGGGGGCATCGGGAAATCGCAAATAGCGTCCCGGTCCTTCTAATCTCAAAAAGAAAAAGAAAAAGCCAAGCGGCTAGCCAATAGGCTCAAAATCATCACCCAAACAAATCAGTAAATGTGTACCTATTTGTCGGGCACAAATTTTATTCCTCTTCTCTAGCCCCTTTGCTATAACCTGTTCAATAAATATGCATGTACATATATATACAGTTCTTATCAATTATCAGTTTCTATTCAACTTCATATTTGATTTCTGTTTGGTTTAAAAACACCATTCATTCTAATGTTACATAAATAGGTGCAAATCATTTCATTAGCTAATTAATGAATATTTCAACTCATATATGTTTATTTTGAACAAGTGGCTATTTTTACACTTCACATTTCAACGATTAGGTGCTTACAATAAAAATGTGATTTTTATTGTAAAACAATTCATTTCAAAACACTATTCTTCTATATAGTTCAAGTTGGTGATAAAAATGGGATTTTTATCATAAAACAATTTATTTTAAAATATGAATACCATTCAACACATGAATTGCTAAACAACGGATGAATATCAATTCAACACATGAATGTTTCTATAGTTAGGTAAAATGTGATTTTTATTATCGAACGGTTTATTTCAATATATGAATATCATTCAACACATGAATTGCTAAACAACGAATGAATATCAATTCAACACATGAATGTTTCTATAGTTAGATAAAATGTGATTTTTATTATCGAACGGTTTATTTCAATATATGAATATCATTCAACACATGAATTGCTAAACAACGAATGAATATCAATTCAACACATGAATGTTTCTATAGTTAGATAAAATGTGATTTTTATTATCGAACGGTTTATTTCAATATATGAATATCATTCAACACATGAATTGCTAAACAACGAATGAATATCAATTCAACACATGAATGTTTCTATAGTTAGATAAAATGTGATTTTTATTATCGAACGGTTTATTTCAATATATGAATATCATTCAACACATGAATTGCTAAACAACGAATGAATATCAATTCAACACATGAATGTTTTTATAGTTAGACAAAAATGTGATTTTTATTATCGAACGGTTTATTTCAATATATGAATATCATTCAACACATGAATTGCTAAACAACGAATGAATATCAATTCAACACATGAACGTTTTTATAGTTAGACAAAAATGTGATTTTTATTATCGAACGGTTTATTTCAATATATGAATATCATTCAACACATGAATTGCTAAACAACGAATGAATATCAATTCAACACATGAATGTTTTCTATACAATGAATAAATATAGTTTAAGCATATGAAAATAATTCAAACACAAGAATATTATTCAAAATTTCGGCAGCATAACGGCAGGGTAGTTAAACCGGCACCGTCCCTAGTACGGCTCCTCGCTCTACCTTAAAACCTCGCGGTTTTTGACAATGGGAATCATGCATCTAATTCGCACGCAGGCGGCATGTTTATATTTTTTTCATTTCCACAAACTAATCCTATGTGGTTTCAACCAAATATTTTCCAATCACAATTGGGTATTTTTCAACCACAATCAACCAATATCAATCACAAACAATCCCAAACAATCAATCAATTCCAACCAATAAATATCGTCCATGGTTTGTGGACGAGGGGCGTATATATATATATATATAGATATTTATATATAGCAGTTCATTTTCAACTCATATATAATATTTATAAAAAGGAGTTGAAGAGTGAGAAATCCTCACCAATAGCTATCCACTCACACGATTCTTCCTTAATAGAAACTTCGCCTACTTCGCCTTGTTGTTGCTTTCGTTTCCCGTATTCTCTACATAAGTAAAAATCGAATTTTTACTATGTTATTCAATATATAAAGATCATATTTTAAAAACAAAGATTATATTTTTAATATTCCTATGATGTAAAAATTATATTTTTATTGCTTTAAAAATATAAGAATCACATCTTACTTCTTAACAAAATTCTGTCTTTTCTATTTTTAAAAATATGATCTTTATTTTTAAAAGTTCAAATCTTTTTCTACTAAAAGATTAAATCTTTTTCTATTTCAAAGTTTAAAATAAAATCAGTTTTTATTTTTCCCTTTAAAACAGTTCTTACATCTAAAAAAATTCTGTTTCAAATGCAGTTTTTATCTTTTATAAAAATGCAGTTTTTATCCTTTTAAATAAATGCAGTTTTTATTTCTTAAAAATAAATGCAGTTTTTATTTTCTTAAAAAAAATGCAGTTTTTATTTTCTTAAAAAAAATGCAGTTTTTATTTTCTTAAAAAAATGCAGTTTTTATTTTCTTAAAAAAAATGCAGTTTTTATTTTCTTAAAAAAATGCAGTTTTTACTTCTTTCAAAAATGCAGTTTTTACTTCTTTCAAAAATGCAGTTTTTACTTTATCTCAAATCAGTTTTTTTCTTTTTTTTTTTTTTTTTAAAACAGTTTTTTTTTTTCTCCTTTTTAAATTTCTGTTTTGATTTCTTTTAAAACAGTCTGTTTTAAAATTCCTTTTTTTTTTTAAAAAAAAAAATTCTGCTTTAACTTCTTTAAAACTCTGTTTTAAAATTCTTTAAAAAAAATTTCTGTTTTTAAAACTAAAAGAAATCAGTTTTTAAATTTATTAAAAATACAGTTTTTTATTTCTTTTAAAACAAACAGTTTTTCAATTTTAAATTTCTGTTTTGATTTCTTTTAAAAACAGTTTTTAAAATCTTTTAAAAATTTCTGTTTTGAAAACTTAAAACAAAAATCAGTTTTATAATTCCCTTTAAAACAGTTTTTAAATCATAATAAAAAAAAACAGTTTATATATTCACTGTAAACAAAACAAAAAGCAAAAATAAAAATAAAATCAAATTAAACGCTCACCGTGGTATGCGAAGGGGAGGAGGGAAGTCGAGGGGTTCTGGCGGCGTTCGGAGGTGTCGGGCGGCAGGGTTCGACGAGGGCTGCTTCGATCTGCGAGGGTGGTGGGGGCTCCGAGGTGTCGTTCGGTGGGAGGAGGTTGGTCGGCGGCTCGAGCGTCAGGGGCTTCGGCGAAGGGTTCGGCGGTGGCTTCCAGGATCGGGCGGCGGCTTGATTTAGTTCCTAGGTTTTTTTTTTTTTTTTTTTTATTTCACTGATAAATGATCGGGGGGGGGCCAAGGCAGAAGAAAAGGGGAGAAGTTTATTTTTTTATTATTTTATTTTATTTTTTAATTACTTAAATTTGCACTAGGGTTGACTTTTATATATGACCTCGAAACGAGGCCCACCGCCTGTCGTCCATAGCGTTTTACCCCCATTCCGAACACAATGGGATATGTGTCGTAAGCTGGTTTGATCGTTACAATCAGTTTCCGTTGAATTTACATTTAAATCCTTATATTGAATTTTTAACGTACATTTCAAATTACCGGGGTCACATACTAACTAGAAAAATTCCCGAAAAATATTTTCTAGTTTCGTATTGACGATACGGTCCTAACAAAACCAGTTTCGTCGAATTCTGAGACCGTTTGAAAAATGGCCAATTTCCAGTCGATTAAATTCAATAGAAACTGGTCAAACGCGTTTTCTTTTGCCACGCCCACATATTGATTCGAAAAATTATGAAATTTGAAACCTAGCAATAGTTTGACATCCCGGACCCGACAAAAGTGGTTTCGTCGAATTCCGAGGCCATATGCAAAATATCAATTTTCAAACTGACTTACTATTTCTTAACTCACTAATTTATTGAAATATTCTATATTTTATGGGAATAGGCTATTCTAATCATTCAAATTTCTTGTTAATAACCTAATTAAAAAATTTTAAACTGGTTCACATTTTCCGGGTTATTACACTAGGCCTCGTCCTGTTTCTAGTATCGTGCTGTTATGCCGCCGAAATTTTCTAAAATAAGTTAGAAAAATAAAAATATCGTTTTATTTAATAAATGAACCGAATAGAATATTCATAGGTTGAATAAAATAATTTGGTCGTTAAAAATATAATTTTTAACGTGAACGTGAATAAATAAATATTCATTTACAAACCGGACGGTTTGTTTATGTACACCTATTTGAAGGATATTGATTGGGACGATAAATTTTACACATCGCCCAACCGCACAAATAAAATCTGTGTTTGATTGTTTGAAACCCCACACGGGTATTGGGAAAAAATATGACATACACTAATCCCAATAATTAGTTGTATGTCGATCGATGGATCGACAGGCTGTTATAAGCGTTGGATATCTATATTTGATGCTTATACAGTGTAGTGCACTTTGGATGATGGTTGATTATTTATCGTTGCCATTATATACATGTGTTGTATGGAATCCATATAATTAACTTTATATGGTAATTGATTGGGCCTCATTCCAATCGGGAAAATAAAGAATATTATAAAATAAAGGTTCTTGTGTTGACACTACTCATTCGTTGAGATTAGTCATGTGTTGAACGAAATATTTTAACAATAAAATTTCAACTTTATCTTTATAAAATAAAGGTTCATGTGTTGACAGTACTCATTCGTTGAGATTAGTCATGTGTTAAACGAAATATTTTAACAATAAAATTTACATCTTTATCATATATGAAATTAGAAATTAACTGGAAAATAGATAAGATGAGTGGTCTCCTGGATATTGATCTGATGTTGGTTTCGGCCTTCGGGGTTAATATTTAGGGAATCGTTCCCTTACTAATTTACGGTTGGAGTCTGATTTGATATCAAATGATAGATACCATAATTTTTATAAAATATATTAAATAACAAAAATAGTCACACGTGGACAGTACTCATTCGTTGGGATTAGTCACGTGTTGACAAAAATATAGATTCATTTGTCGAATAGAATAATGGAATTATTGAAATATATAAAGCCGTATTGATTAGAGATGCGCTATTTTGACGCGAACGATATTTATATCGATTATATTCGTTTTTAAATTTGAATTGAATCGAATAGAAAACCAATTTGAATTGAATCGAATAGAAAACCAATTTGAATTGAATCGAATAGAAAACCAATTTGAATTGAATCGAATAGAAAACCAATTTGAATCGAATAGAAAACCAATTTGAATTGAATCGAATAGAAAACCAATTTGAATTAAATCAAATAGAAAACCAATTTGAATTGAATCGAATAGAAAACCAATTTGAATTGAATCGAATAGAAAACCAATTTGAATTGAATTGAATAGAAAACCAATTTGAAATGAATTGAATATAAAACCAATTCGAATCGAATTGAAAACAAATTCGAATTGAATTGAAAACGAATTCGAATTGAATTGAAAACGAATTGAAATGAATTCAAATTGAATTGAATAGAAATGAATTTTAAAACGAATTTATAGGGAAAATTTCAATTTTGATTTGAATCTGAAATGAAGTAGAAATCGTTTTGAAAACGAATTTAAAACGATTTATAAAATTCCTTTTAAATAGGAATCGACGATATATAAATTATATATATTATATATATAATATAATGGCCTGAATAGAACGAGTCGCGCCGCTGCAGTTCGTAAATCTCGACCATTGACTTCGAACGGACATTACGGGAGATCCGACCGTCGGATTCTCCTAAAACTGGAACCGTTGGGTTCGTATCGAAAAGGGCTTTCTAACGAATATTAGAAATTCAAAATCTAACGGTTGGATTTGGAGAAACGTCCAAATCAAATTCAGAAAAGGTCGCCGTAAGTGCAGTTCGATGGCCATTGTTGGAAATCGACTGTACGGGCCTTGATAAAATTAGTAAAAATAGTAATAATTTGTGTAAAATCATAAGAAATTATTTGGGAAAAATTAGGATGAAAAACTCCATATTTGAAAAGGTAAAAATAGATTTTTATCGAAATGAACTAGTTTTGAACTAGAATTAAAATCCATTTATTTTTAAATAAATAAATTGGATTTGAAATGGGTTTTAAATAGAATTGATTTGTGGGTTTATTGTGAACGGTGTTTTAAATAACACTAGTTCTTTAACCCGATAAATAAATAGAATGTGATTTGGGTTTGTCGTGAACTGTGTTTTAAAAGACACTAGTTCTTTAACCCAGTAAAAGGAGTTTTAATGAATCTGCAATTAGATTGAAATGTGGATTGATAATTTAAATGATCAAATTTGGAAAGTGAGCGAGAATGGAGTATTACCAGTTTTGCTCCAAAGCGATAGTTAAATCTTTAATTAGATTTGGACGTGAAATGGTAATTAATTTTATCGATAACACCGTGGTGTTAGATATGGAGTATTACCAGTTTTGCTTCATGGTATGAATAGGTTGGGATTGGGAAATAAAATAAATAATTTCTTCTGTGTGGTTCGCTAATCTCGACTAGTTTGAAAAACCATAATTTGGTTTGAAATGATATCCAAAGGAAGATTAAAGGATAAATTTTAAAGAATTTATCTTGGATAAAATTAATGGGAACCTTTCCCTAAGAATATGAAATTTAGAAACTAGCTGTAGGTTAGCTAAGAAGAATGGTTTCCTGGGTATTGATTTGATGTTGGTTTCGGCCTTCGGGGTTAATATTTGGGGAATTGCTCTCTTACTGATTTACGGTTAGTGGCTAATGAATTGGAATGAGGCGTATGTTGTGTTTGTGTAACATTTATTTTTAATATACGCGGGTTGTTCGGAAAGGCCGGGTTTATACCCATTCTGAATAACCGATTCGACGATATGTCAAAGATGAAGACGGTGGTTGAAGACCGGAAGTCTTCACATCGTTTGGATAATTATTGATGATCCTGATTGGGCTGTACACCCAAGAGGATGGAAATAGTCGATGGTCGTCCAAACGTACCCGGAGATCGATAGATATGCGAGAAAAGTGTCTCCGGTTTCGTTCAGACCCAGAACGAACTTGTAAATGGATTGTGTGTCTGACATTGGATTTTATTCTGTGTTGATTGATTTCTGTTAAATATATATCTGTTTGGCGGCGGAGAATTTATTCTCTTGCTTAACGCCCTTCTCTGAGACGTACGAGCTTAGAGGTTAGATATCGATAGATATCAATCGCATGGCATGAATTACCTGTGTGGCACGCTGAGTTGCATGGATCAAGGCTTCTGTTGAAAAGCAAAGTCTTGTGGTTGATGATCAAAGCACGGCCTACGCGGTAGCTTTGTGTATAACTTGAATTCGCGAGCCTAACACCTCGGTATGAGTCAAAAACGGGATACGGACTGCAGGGAGAGCACGACGTTTCTTTCTAGCTTTGGTGGTGTCAGTGACTTACCAGCCCTGACATTTATATACTTTTCACATATGTGGTTGTTGGATGAGGCGCCTCGATTTTAGGTCTGTAAGGACCGGGAAACGTTTGTTCAGGCATAATTAATCCTCTAACGTAAGTGAGGACCGGCCCTGAAGCATCCAGGATTGCCCAGAGTGTGTAGTCCTGAGACATTTGCTAGAGTGTCTCGAACGCGGAGAGGAGCTTGCCCCTTGCCTCGACTCATGACGGAAATCCAATTTTCAATATGTGTATTTCGGTTTTAATTGTAGAACTAGTATGGCGACATAGTAGATGGTAGTTATGCCGTCTATGATTGATATTTATGATTGAAACTGTTTTGACACTATACACCTATAATAGTATCAAATAATGTGTTTTAAACGTATCAAGCATGCTTTGGCTGTTATAAGGGAAAACCCTATCCTCCGGCTTGTGTTGCATTGTGTGATGGGACCTGGGTCTTATAACAGCTTCATTTTTCTTTATTTAGCATTGCGCTGTTTGTTCTATGCACTGATATTCTTGGGAGAAAACCCATTCCGTGTTATACGGCGTGGTCCCTTGATTTACCTAACTCTAAAACCAATATTAATAACTGTTTTAGTTCTCACACCAGTCACTTGACTGACCTGGAGTTTATTGTTTTAACCTAAACTCTGGGTGCCCCTATTTTTCGCACGGGCAGCTAGTAGTTTTGGTTTCGTAGATTTATATTCACAGATCCTGATTTGCAGCTGGAATGATATCCGGAAAGCTCTGTATCCGTATATCAACTTCAGTTGTGCTTTGTATTATTTTCCGCTGCTATGTAATTTATTGTAATCTCTGATATTTATCTAATGTAATTTATTCAATTATACTCTGTATATTCTTGTATCTGATGGTATTGTTGTAATAACAATGAAATGTTCTTCCGTCTGCGTTCTATTTTGTCCTGTTCTCAAAACGATCAGGGATTTCGAACGGTCTAGATCGGTTTAACGACTGATTCAGATCGAGCGAAATTCCCGGCCGTCACATTTGGTATCAGAGCTTTGGTTTACAGAGCTCGAGAACAAGACACATTAACCATACGAAAGAATTCATCAGATATTGGATTAGTAATATCCAATTAGAATGACTCGTTAGAGATAGGATCAGTGGTATCCTAGAACGAGTGTGAAGAGTATAATTTTCAATTGAAAACAATTTGGTTTTGAAAATTTAAACCATTTTATACGTATTTGAATATTTATTTACTTTGAATTTGGACAATCCGATATATAAAGATTTTGCATATACGCGTCATGAACGTATATTCGAAGTTTTAATATATTAGATAGATATAGAATCACATTCTAGTCGCCCGGAGATGGTACTGATGATAGCACGTGCATCATCAGTATTTATGTTCGTGTTTCGAAGGTGTGATTTCTATATATTTCCATTAGACTGGTGTGAGAACCAAAACTTATATAGATAAATTTATTTGTTGTGAATTGGCATCAAAAATAGGATTTTCTGTATATATATATCAAAATTATGAATTTGAAACGTTAATCCACTAATTGATTGATGTTTGTGTTGTTTGTTTATTTGTTTGATAATTTTGAACCGTAATGCCTAATTGAATCAAATATTGAACTGTATTGAAAATTGGTTGTATTTGCTTGCATATACATGTATATCCATTGAACAGGTCATAGCAAGGAGGCTAGAGCAGAGAATAAAATTTGTTTGCCCGACAAATTGGTACATGTTTATCATAATTTACTGTTTTGTTTGGGTGATGATGATTTTATGAGCCTATTGGCTAGCCGCTTGGCTTTTTCTTTTTCTTTTTGAGATCAGAAGGCCTATATGGCAATTTCGGGATTTTCCCGTGGCTCCCGGTGCAGGGGAGGTTATGGCGAAATTTTTCGAAAATTTAGGGTGTTAGCCAAATTTTTGGAAATTTGAAAATTCTCAGAAACTGAAAAGTTGGAGAATGAAAGCCAGATCGAACGTAGAGATAATTAATCAAACCACTTTCGACTTTGTTCCTTTTCGGGGACGAAAAGTTTTAAGTGGGGGAGATTGTAATAACACGAAAATCCGAGCCAGTTTAAAATTTTTATTTTGGCAATTTTCGCGAATTTTGAATATTTAAATTGAATTATTTTAAATAATATCGACGAGAAATTTATTTTGAATATAATTCGAACGTATATATTTATACGCGTCGTCGTTAGAATATAAATAATTATATATAATTATAAATAGAATTGAAAATGGCGTGGTTGTTCGATAATTCGATTTCAAACTCAATTGAACATACCGGGTGCAAAACAATCCGGATTTTAGTGAAACCAAAAACAATAGGATCTAATTGATAATATCTTTCCAACAAATCCGAAAAATCGAAATTTCATAGCGGGAATCAAAAGATATGTCCAGTTGAAAATTCTGAATAGTCGCTATGGAATTCAGGCCCTTAAAAATGGGAATTTTGCAAACGACCTCGGATTTCGGCGAAACCACTTTTGTTGGATCCGTAATGTCAAGTTATTGCTAGATTCCAAATTTCATAATTTTTCGAATCAATATGTGAGCGTGGCAAAGGAAAACGCGTTTGACTAGTTTAAGTTGATTTTAATCGACTGGAAAATGGCCATTTTTCCAACGGTCTCAGAATTCGACGAAACTAGTTTTGTTAGGACCGTATCATCAATACGAAGCTAGAAAATATTTTTATGGAATTTTTCGAGTTAGTATGTGACCCCAGTAAATTGAAATGCGCATTCAAATTCAATATATAGAGTTATATGTTGATTTTGACGAAAACTGATCGAAACGGTCAAATCAGCCTACGATACATATCCCATTGTGTTCGGAATGGGGGTAATACGCTATGGACGACAGGCGGTGGACCTCGTTTAGAGGTCGTATGTAAAAGTCAACTTTTTGAATTAAAATAATTAAATAATATAATTTCCCTCGTATGCTCTCCCTCCCCTTCTTTTTTCAAGTCAACGCGCCATTTAAAAAAAAACCCGCAACCCTCGATTCCCGTCGCCACTCCCCATCCGAGGGCTACCGCCTCTGGCGCCTCCACCGCCGCACCCCCCAAGACCCCGCCACCTCTTCTCCTCCCTCCTCCTCTCTCCCTTGCTCGCTCCAGCACCCAACCCCGTACCCAAATCGATTTAACCTAAAACCGCCACCCCCTGGACCGCCACGCGCCCCACCTGACCGCGAGCTCGAAGTGCGCACCACCTCAGACGCTGCAGCCTCGCCCCATCCTCCGACCTCCTCTTCTCCTCCACCCCTTCTTCTCGCGAGCCCCCCTTTCTTCTTCCTACATCCGCTGAAACCCCCCCCCCCCTCTCTTCTTCTAAAACGCTGTGAGTCCCTCTTGTATTTTTATATTTATTAATTTATTTATTTTTCTTCTTCTTCGTTTAATTTAAGTTAAATAAATTGCAAATAAAAAAATTCAGTTTTGTTCGATGGTTTACAATGCGAAGTTTGGATTTTTAATGAGAGTAAAACGTGATTTTTATGATATAAAGGATTATTTTATTTTTCTTAATATAAAGGCGAGATTTTTAAAAGTGAAAAGATCGGATTTTTATTTATATAAATAGCATAGGAAGATTTGATTTTCATTGTATGAACGTCATTATAAAAGTTGGATTTTTATCTATAGGTGTGGCATATAAAATTTTAATCTTTTTTTATATGAACGAGCATGAAAAGATTCGACCTTTATATAGAAACGGATTTTTATATATTGAATAGCGAAGTAAAAATTCGATTTTTATATATTGAATAGCGAAGTAAAAATTCGATTTTTATATATTGAATAGCGAAGTAAAAATTCGATTTTTATATATTGAATAGCGGAGTAAAAATTCGACTTTTACATATGTAGTGGCTACGGGCAACGAAGGTGACAAAAAGGCGAGAACGATGAAGATTTCTATAAATGAAGTGTCGTGAAGTTGGGATAGCTTTCGGTGAGAACTTCTCACTCAAAATTTCTTTTTCTAGTTATAAACATATACTAGGATGCAGACGGTGTTTAGTAGCACCCGACACCATCGTCCACAGACCATGGACTTGTTTGTTTGGTTGCATAGATTAGTTAGATTATTTGAATTTGATTGTTGGTGCAATGGAATGGATTTGATTGATATGTGTATGGCGTGGGCCATTATTAGACCGGGGATAAGGCTAGGCCTCGTCCCGTTTCTAGTATTGTGCTGTTATGCCGCCGAAATTTTCTAAAATAAGTTAGAAAAATAAAGATATCGTTTTATTTAATAAATGAACCGAATAGAATATTCATAGGTTGAATAAAATAATTTGGTCGTTAAAAATATAATTTTTAACGTGAACGTGAATAAATAAATATTCATTTACAAACCGGACGGTTTGTTTATGTACACCTATTTGAAGGATATTGATTGGGACGATAAATTTTACACATCGCCCAACCGCACAAATAAAATCTGTGTTTGATTGTTTGAAACCCCACACGGGTATTGGGAAAAAATATGACATACACTAATCCCAATAATTAGTTGTATGTCGATCGATGGATCGACAGGCTGTTATAAGCGTTGGATATCTATATTTGATGCTTATACAGTGTAGTGCACTTTGGATGATGGTTGATTATTTATCGTTGCCATTATATACATGTGTTGTATGGAATCCATATAATTAACTTTATATGGTAATTGATTGGGCCTCATTCCAATCGGGAAAATAAAGAATATTATAAAATAAAGGTTCATGTGTTGACACTACTCATTCGTTGAGATTAGTCATGTGTTGAACGAAATATTTTAACAATAAAATTTACATCTTTATCTTTATAAAATAAAGGTTCATGTGTTGACAGTACTCATTCGTTGAGATTAGTCATGTGTTAAACGAAATATTTTAACAATAAAATTTACATCTTTATCATATATGAAATTAGAAATTAACTGGAAAATAGATAAGATGAGTGGTCTCCTGGATATTGATCTGATGTTGGTTTCGGCCTTCGGGGTTAATATTTAGGGAATCGTTCCCTTACTAATTTACGGTTGGAGTCTGATTTGATATCAAACGATAGATACCATAATTTTTATAAAATATATTAAATAACAAAAATAGTCACACGTGGACAGTACTCATTCGTTGGGATTAGTCACGTGTTGACAAAAATATAGATTCATTTGTCGAATAGAATAATGGAATTATTGAAATATATAAAGCCGTATTGATTAGAGATGCGCTATTTTGACGCGAACGATATTTATATCGATTATATTCGTTTTTAAATTTGAATTGAATCAAATAGAAAACCAATTTGAATTGAATCGAATAGAAAACCAATTTGAATTGAATCGAATAGAAAACCAATTTGAATTGAATCGAATAGAAAACCAATTTGAATTGAATCGAATAGAAAACCAATTTGAATCGAATAGAAAACCAATTTGAATTGAATCGAATAGAAAACCAATTTGAATTGAATCGAATAGAAAACCAATTTGAATTGAATCGAGTAGAAAACCAATTCGAATTGAATCGAATAGAAAACCAATTTGAATTGAATTGAATAGAAAACCAATTAGAAATGAATTGAATATAAAACCAATTCGAATTGAATTGAAAACGAATTCGAATTGAATTGAAAACGAATTCGAATTGAATTGAAAACGAATTGAAATGAATTCAAATTGAATTGAAATTTGAATTGAATAGAAATGAATTTTAAAACGAATTTATAGGGAAAAATTCAATTTTGATTTGAATCTAAAATGAAGTAGAAATCGTTTTGAAAACGAATTTAAAACGATTTATAAAATTCCTTTTAAATAGGAATCGACGATATATAAATTATATATATTATATATATAATATAATGGCCTGAATAGAACGAGTCGCGCCGCGGCAGTTCGTAAATCTCGACCATTGACTTCGAACGGACATTACAGGAGATCCGACCGTCGGATTCTCCTAAAACTGGAACCGTTGGGTTCGTATCGAAAAGAGATTTCTAACGAATATTAGAAATTCAAAATCTAATGGTTGGATTTGGAGAAACGTCCAAATCAAATTCAGAAAAGGTCGCCGTAAGTGCAGTTCGATGGCCATTGTTGGAAATCGACTGTACGGGCCTTGATAAAATTAGTAAAAATAGTAATAATTTGTGTAAAATCATAAGAAATGATTTGGGAAAAATTAGGATGAAAAACTCCATATTTGAAAAGGTAAAAATAGATTTTTATCGAAATGAACTAGTTTTGAACTAGAATTAAAATCCATTTATTTTTAAATAAATAAATTGGATTTGAAATGGGTTTTAAATAGAATTGATTTGTGGGTTTATCGTGAACGGTGTTTTAAATAACACTAGTTCTTTAACCCGATAAATAAATAGAATGTGATTTGGGTTTGTCGTGAACTGTGTTTTAAAAGACACTAGTTCTTTAACCCAGTAAAAGGAGTTTTAATGAATCTGCAATTAGATTGTAATGTGGATTGATAATTTAAATTATCAAATTTGGAAAGTGAGCGAGAATGGAGTTTTACCAGTTTTGCTCCAAAGCGATAGTTAAATCTTTAATTAGATTTGGACGTGAAATGGTAATTAATTTTACCGATAACACCGTGGTGTTAGATATGGAGTATTACCAGTTTTGCTTCATGGGATGAATAGGTTGGGATTGGGAAATAAAATAAATAATTACTTCTGTGTGGTTCGCTAATCTCGACTAGTTTGAAAAACCATAATTTGGTTTGAAATGATATCCAAAGGAAGATTAAAGGATAAATTTTAAAGAATTTATCTTGGATAAAATTAATGGGAACCTTTCCCTAAGAATATGAAATTTAGAAACTAGCTGTAGGTTAGCTAAGAAGAATGGTTTCCTGGGTATTGATCTGATGTTGGTTTCGGCCTTCGAGGTTAATATTTGGGGAATTGCTCTCTTACTGATTTACGGTTAGTGGCTAATGAATTGGAAAGAGGCGTATGTTGTGTTTGTGTAACATTTATTTTTAATATACGCGGGTTGTTCGGAAAGGCCGGGTTTAAACCCATTCTGAATAACCGATTCGACGATATGTCGAAGATGAAGACGGTGGTTGAAGACCGGAAGTCTTCACATCGTTTGGATAATTATTGATGATCCTGATTGGGCTGTACACCCAAGAGGATGGAAATAGTCGATGGTCGTCCAGACGTACCTGGAGATCGATAGATATGCGAGAAAAGTGTCTCTGGTTTCGTTCAGACCCAGAACGAACTTGTAAATGGATTGTGTGTCTGACATTGGATTTTATTCTGTGTTGATTGATTTCTGTTAAATATATATCTGTTTGGCGGCAGAGAATTTATTCTCTTGCTTAACGCCCTTCTCTGAGACGTACGAGCTTAGAGGTTAGATATCGATAGATATCAATCGCATGGCATGAATTACCTGTGTGGCACGCTGAGTTGCATGGATCAAGGCTTCTGTTGAAAAGCAAAGTCTTGTGGTTGATGATCAAAGCACGGCCTACGCGGTAGCTTTGTGTATAACGTGAATTCGCGAGCCTCACACCTCGGTATGAGTCAAAAACGGGATACGGACTGCAGGGAGAGCACGACGTTTCTTTCTAGCTTTGGTGGTGTCAGTGACTTACCAGCCCTGACATTTATATACTTTTCACATATGTGGTTGTTGGATGAGGCGCCTCGATTTTAGGTCTGTAAGGACCGGGAAACGTGTGTTCAGGCATAATTAATCCTCTAACGTAAGTGAGGACCGGCCCTGAAGCATCCAGGATTGCCCAGAGTGTGTAGTCCTGAGACATTTGCTAGAGTGTCTCGAACGCGGAGAGGAGCTTGCCCCTTGCCTCGACTCATGACGGAAATCCAATTTTCAATACGTGTATTTCGGTTTTAATTGTAGAACTAGTATGGCGACATAGTAGATGGTAGCTATGCCGCCTATGATTGATATTTATGATTGAAACTGTTTTGACACTATACACCTATAATAGTATCAAATAATGTGTTTTAAACGTATCAAGCATGCTTTGGCTGTTATAAGGGAAAACCCTATCCTCCGGCTTGCGTTGCATTGTGTGATGGGACCTGGGTCTTATAACAGCTTCATTTTTCTTTATTTAGCATTGCGCTGTTTGTTCTATGCACTGATATTCTTGGGAGAAAACCCATTCCGTGTTATACGGCGTGGTCCCTTGATTTACCTAACTCTAAAACCAATATTAATAACTATTTTAGTTCTCACACCAGTCACTTGACTGACCTGGAGTTTATTGTTTTAACCTAAACTCTGGGTGCCCCTATTTTTCGCACGGGCAGCTAGTAGTTTTGGTTTCGCAGATTTATATTCACAGGATCCTGATTTGCAGCTGGAATGATATCCGGAAAGCTCTGTATCCGTATATCAACTTCAGTTGTGCTTTGTATTATTTTCCGCTGCTATGTAATTTATTGTAATCTCTGATATTTATCGAATGTAATTTATTCAATTATACTCTGTATATTCTTGTATCTGATGGTATTGTTGTAATAACAATGAAATGTTCTTCCGTCTGCGTTCTATTTTGTCCTGTTCTCAAAACGATCAGGGATTTCGAACGGTCTAGATCGGTTTAACGACTGATTCAGATCGAGCGAAATTCCCGGCCGTCACATGTGGTATCAGAGCTTTGGTTTACAAAGCTCGAGAACAAGACACATTAACCATACGAAAGAATTCATCAGATATTGGATTAGTAATATCCAATTAGAATGACTCGTTGGAGATAGGATCAGTGGTATCCTAGAACGAGTGTGAAGAGTATATTTTTCAATTGAAAACAATTTTGTTTTGAAAATTTAAACCATTTTATACGTATTTGAATATTTATTTACTTTGAATTTGGACAATCCGATATATAAAGATTTTGCATATACGCGTCATGAACGTATATTCGAAGTTTTAATATATTAGATAGATATGGAATCACATTCTAGTCGCCCGGAGATGGTACTGATGATAGCACATGCATCATCAGTATTTATGTTCGTGTTTCGAAGGTGTGATTTCTATATATTTCCATTAGACTGGTGTGAGAACCAAAACTTATATAGATAAATTTATTTGTTGTGAATTGGCATCAAAAATAGGATTTTCTGTATATATATCAAAATTATGAATTTGAAACGTTAATCCACTAATTGATTGATGTTTGTGTTGTTTGTTTATTTGTTTGATAATTTTGAACCGTTATGCCTAATTGAATCAAATATTGAACTGTATTGAAAATTGGTTGTATTTGCTTGCATATACATGTATATCCATTGAACAGGTCATAGCAAGGAGGCTAGAGCAGAGAATAAAATTTGTTTGCCCGACAAATAGGTACATGTTTATCATAATTTACTTTTTTGTTTGGGTGATGATGATTTTATGAGCCTATTGGCTAGCCGCTTGGCTTTTTCTTTTTCTTTTTGAGATCAGAAGGCCTATATGGCAATTTCGGGATTTTCCCGTGGCTCCCGGTGCAGGGGAGGTTATGGCGAAATTTTTCGAAAATTTAGGGTGTTAGCCAAATTTTTGGAAATTTGAAAATTCTCAGAAACTGAAAAGTTGGAGAATGGAAGCCAGATCGAACGTAGAGATAATTTGTCAAACCACTTTCGACTTTGTTCCTTTTCGGGGACGAAAAGTTTTAAGTGGGGGAGATTGTAATAACACGAAAATCCGAGCCAGTTTAAAATTTTTATTTTGGCAATTTTAGCGAATTTTGAATATTTAAATTGAATTATTTTAAATAATATCGACGAGAAATTTATTTTGAATATAATTCGAACGTATATATTTATACGCGTCGTCGTTAGAATATAAATAATTATATATAATTATAAATAGAATTGAAAATGGCGCGGTAGTTCGATAATTCGATTTCAAACTTCAATTGAACATACCGGGTGCAAAACAATCCGGATTTTAGTGAAACCAAAAACAATAGGATCTAATTGATAATATCTTTCCAACGAATCCGAAAAATCGAAATTTCATAGCGGGAATCAAAAGATATGTCCAGTTGAAAATTCTGAATAGTCGCTATGGAATTCAGGCCCTTAAAAATGGGAATTTTGCAAACAACCTCGGATTTCGGCGAAACCACTTTTGTTGGATCACCAATGTCAATTTATTGCTAGATTCCAAATTTCATAATTTTTCGAATCAATATGAGAGTGTGGCAAAGGAAAACGCGTTTGACCAGTTTCAGTTGATTTTAATCGACTGGAAAATGGCCATTTTTCCAACGGTCTCAGAATTCGACGAAACTAGTTTTGTTAGGACCGTATCATCAATACGAAGCTAGAAAATATTTTTATGGAATTTTTCGAGTTAGTATGTGACCCCAGTAAATTGAAATGCGCATTCAAATTCAATATATAGAGTTATATGTTAATTTTGACGAAAACTGATCGAAACGGTCAAATCAGCCAACGATACAAATCCCATTGTGTTCGGAATGGGGGTAATACGCTATGGACGACAGGCGGTGGACCTCGTTTAGAGGTCGTATGTAAAAGTCAACTTTTTGAATTAAAATAATTAAATAATATAATTTCCCTCATATGCCCTCCCTCCCCTTCTTTCTTCAAGTAAACGCACCATTTAAAAAAAAACCGCAACCCTCGATTCCCGTCGCCACTCCCCATCGGAGGGCTACCGCCTCTGGCGCCTCCACCGCCGCACCCCCCAAGACCCCGCCGCCTCTTCTCCTCCCTCCTCTCTCCCTTGCTCGCTCCAGCACCCAACCCCGTACCCAAATCGATTTAACCTAAAACCGCCACCCCCTGGACCGCCACGCGCCCCACCTGACCGCGAGCTCGAAGTGCGCACCACCTCAGACGCTGCAGCCTCGCCCCATCCTCCGACCTCCTCTTCTCCTCCACCTCTTCTTCTCGCGAGCCCCCCTTTCTTCTTCCTACATCCGCTGAAACACCCCCCCCCCCCCTCTTCTTCTAAAACGCTGTGAGTCCCTCTTGTATTTTTATATTTATTTATTTTTCTTCTTCTTTGTTTAATTTAAGTTAAATAAATTGCAAATAAAAAAATTCAGTTTTGTTCGATGGTTTACAATGCGAAGTTTGGATTTTTAATGAGAGTAAAACGTGATTTTTATGATATAAAGGATTATTTTATTTTTCTTAATATAAAGGCGAGATTTTTAAAAGTGAAAAGATCGGATTTTTATTTATATAAATAGCATAGGAAGATTTGATTTTCATTGTATGAACGTCATTATAAAAGTTGGATTTTTATCTATAGGTGTGGCATATAAAATTTTGATCTTTTTTTATATGAACGAGCATGAAAAGATTCGACCTTTATATAGAAACGGATTTTTATATATTGAATAGCGAAGTAAAAATTCGATTTTTATATATTGAATAGCGAAGTAAAAATTCGATTTTTATATATTGAATAGCGGAGTAAAAATTCGATTTTTACATATGTAGTGGCTACGGGCAACGAAGGTGACAAAAAGGCGAGAACGATGAAGATTTCTATAAATGAAGTGTCGTGAAGTTGGGATAGCTTTCGGTGAGAACTTCTCACTCAAAATTTCTTTTTCTAGTTATAAATATATACTATGATGCAGACGGTGTTTAGTAGCACCCGACACCATCGTCCACAGACCATGGACTTGTTTGTTGGTTGCATAGATTAGTTAGATTATTTGAATTTGATTGTTGGTGAAATGGAATGGATCTGATTGATATGTGTATGGCGTGGGCCATTATTAGACCGGGATAAGGCTAGGCCTCGTCCCGTTTCTAGTATCGTGTCGTTATGCCGCCGAAATTTTCTAAAATAAGTTAGAAAAATAAAGATATCGTTTTATTTAATAAATGAACCGAATAGAATATTCATAGGTTGAATAAAATAATTTGGTCGTTAAAAATATAATTTTTAACGTGAACGTGAATAAATAAATATTCATTTACAAACCGGACGGTTTGTTTATGTACACCTATTTGAAGGATATTGATTGGGACGATAAATTTTACACATCGCCCAACCGCACAAATAAAATCTGTGTTTGATTGTTTGAAACCTGACACGGGTATTGGGAAAAAATATGACATACACTAATCCCAATAATTAGTTGTATGTCGATCGATGGATCGACAGGCTGTTATAAGTGTTGGATATCTATATTTGATGCTTATACAGTGTAGTGCACTTTGGATGATGGTTGATTATCTATCGTTGCCATTATATACATGTGTTGTATGGAATCCATATAATTAACTTTATATGGTAATTGACTGGGCCTCATTCCAATCGGGAAAATAAAGAATATTATAAAATAAAGGTTCATGTGTTGACACTACTCATTCATTGAGATTAGTCATGTGTTGAACGAAATATTTTAACAATAAAATTTACCTCTTTATCTTTATAAAATAAAGGTTCATGTGTTGACAGTACTCATTCGTTGAGATTAGTCATGTGTTGAACGAAATATTTTTAACAATAAAATTTACATCTTTATCATATATGAAATTAGAAATTAACTGGAAAATAGATAAGATGAGTGGTCTCCTGGATATTGATCTGATGTTGGTTTCGGCCTTCGAGGTTAATATTTAGGGAATCGTTCCCTTACTAATTTACGGTTGGAGTCTGATTTGATATCAAACGATAGATACCATAATTTTTATAAAATATATTAAATAACAAAAATAGTCACACGTGGACAGTACTCATTCGTTGGGATTAGTCACGTGTTGACAAAAATATAGACTCATTTGTCGAATAGAATAATGGAATTATTGAAATATATAAAGCCGTATTGATTATAGATGCGCTATTTTGACGCGAACGATATTTATATCGATTATATTCGTTTTTAAATTTGAATTGAATCGAATAGAAAACCAATTTGAATTGAATCGAATAGAAAACCAATTTGAATTGAATCGAATAGAAAACCAATTTGAATTGAATCGAATAGAAAACCAATTTGAATTGAATTGAATAGAAAACCAATTTGAATTGAATCGAATAGAAAACCAATTTGAATTGAATGGAATAGAAAACCAATTTGAATTGAATTGAATAGAAAACCAATTTGAAATGAATTGAATATAAAACCAATTCGAATTGAATTGAAAACGAATTCGAATTGAATTGAAAACGAATTCGAATTGAATTGAAAACGAATTGAAATGAATTCAAATTGAATTGAAATTTGAATTGAATAGAAATGAATTTTAAAACGAATTTATAGGGAAAAATTCAATTTTGATTTGAATCTGAAATGAAGTAGAAATCGTTTTGAAAACGAATTTAAAACGATTTATAAAATTCCTTTTAAATAGGAATCGACGATATATAAATTATATATATTATATATGTAATATAATGGCCTGAATAGAACGCGCCGCGCCGCGGCAGTTCGTAAATCTCGACCATTGACTTCGAACGGACATTACGGGAGATCCGACCGTCGGATTCTCCTAAAACCGGAACCGTTGGGTTCGTATCGAAAAGAGCTTTCTAACGAATATTAGAAATTCAAAATCTAACGGTTGGATTTGGAGAAACGTCCAAATCAAATTCAGAAAAGGTCGCCGTAAGTGCAGTTCGATGGCCATTGTTGGAAATCGACTGTACGGGCCTTGATAAAATTAGTAAAAATAGTAATAATTTGTTTAAAATCATAAGAAATGATTTGGGAAAAATTAGGATGAAAAAATCCATATTTGAAAAGGTAAAAATAGATTTTTATCGAAATGAACTAGTTTTGAACTAGAATTAAAATCCATTTATTTTTAAATAAATAAATTGGATTTGAAATGGGTTTTAAATAGAATTGATTTGTGGGTTTATCGTGAACGGTGTTTTAAATAACACTAGTTCTTTAACCCGATAAATAAATAGAATGTGATTTGGGTTTGTCGTGAACTGTGTTTTAAAAGACACTAGTTATTTAACCCAGTAAAAGGAGTTTTAATGAATCTGCAATTAGATTGAAATGTGGATTGATAATTTATATTATCAAATTTGGAAAGTGAGCGAGAATGGAGTATTACCAGTTTTGCTCCAAAGCGATAGTTAAATCTTTAATTAGATTTGGACGTGAAATGGTAATTAATTTTACCGATAACACCGTGGTGTTAGATATGGAGTATTACCAGTTTTGCTTCATGGGATGAATAGGTTGGGATTGGGAAATAAAATAAATAATTACTTCTGTGTGGTTCGCTAATCTCGACTAGTTTGAAAAACCATAATTTGGTTTGAAATGATATCCAAAGGAAGATTAAAGGATAAATTTTAAAGAATTTATCTTGGATAAAATTAATGGGAACCTTTCCCTAAGAATATGAAATTTAGAAACTAGCTGTAGGTTAGCTAAGAAGAATGGTTTCCTGGGTATTGATCTGATATTGGATTCGGCCTTCGGGGTTAATATTTGGGGAATTGCTCTCTTACTGATTTACGGTTAGTGGCTAATGAATTGGAATGAGGCGTATGTTGTGTTTGTGTAACATTTATTTTTAATATACGCGGGTTGTTCGGAAAGGCCGGGTTTATACCCATTCTGAATAACCGATTCGACGATATGTCGAAGATGAAGACGGTGGTTGAAGACCGGAAGTCTTCACATCGTTTGGATAATTATTGATGATCCTGATTGGGATGTACACCCAAGAGGATGGAAATAGTCGGTGGTCGTCCAGACGTACCTGGAGATCGATGGATATGCGAGGAAAGTGCCTCCGGTTTCGTTCAGACCCAGAACGAACTTGTAAATGGATTGTGTGTCTGACATTGGATTTTATTCTGTGTTGATTGATTTCTGTTAAATATATATCTGTTTGGCGGCGGAGAATTTATTCTTTTGCTTAACGCCCTTCTCTGAGACGTACGAGCTTAGAGGTTATATATCGATAGATATCAATCGCATGGCATGAATTGCCTGTGTGGCACGCTGAGTTGCATGGATCAAGGCTTCTGTTGAAAAGCAAAGTCTTGTGGTTGATGATCAAAGCACGGCCTACGCGGTAGCTTTGTGTATAACGTGAATTCGCGAGCCTCACACCTCGGTATGAGTCAAAAACGGGATACGGACTGCAGGGAGAGCACGACGTTTCTTTCTAGCTTTGGTGGTGTCAGTGACTTACCAGCCCTGACATTTATATACTTTTCACCTATGTGGTTGTTGGATGAGGCGCCTCGATTTTAGGTCTGTAAGGACCGAGAAACGTGTGTTCAGGCATAATTAATCCTCTAACGTAAGTGAGGACCGGCCCTAAAGCATCCAGGATTGCCCAGAGTGTGTAGTCCTGAGACATTTGCTAGAGTGTCTCGAACGCGGAGAGGAGCTTGCCCCTTGCCTCGACTCATGACGGAAATCCAATTTCCAATACGTGTATTTCGGTTTTAATTGTAGAACTAGTATGGCGACATAGTAGATGGTAGCTATGCCGCCTATGATTGATATTTATGATTGAAACTGTTTTGACACTATACACCTATAATAGTATCAAATAATGTGTTTTAAACGTATCAAGCATGCTTTGGCTGTTATAAGGGAAAACCCTATCCTCCGGCTTGCGTTGCATTGTGTGATGGGACCTGGGTCTTATAACAGCTTCATTTTTCTTTATTTAGCATTGCGCTGTTTGTTCTACACACTGATATTCTTGGGAGAAAACTCGTTCCGTGTTATACGGCGTGGTCCCTTGATTTACCTAACTCTAAAACCAATATTAATAACTGTTTTAGTTCTCACACCAGTCACTTGACTGACCTGGAGTTTATTGTTTTAACCTAAACTCTGGGTGCCCCTATTTTCCGCACGGGCAGCTAGTAGTTTTGTTTTCGTAGATTTATATTCACAGGATCCTGATTTGCAGCTGGAATGATATCCAGAAAGCTCTGTATCCGTATATCACCTTCAGTTGTGCTTTGTATTATTTTCCGCTGCTATGTTATTTATTGTAATCTCTGATATTTATCGAATGTAATTTATTCAATTATACTTTGTATATTCTTGTATCTGATGGTATTGTTGTAATAACAATGAAATGTTCTTCCGTCTGCGTTCTATTTTGTCCTGTTCTCAAAACGATCAGGGGTTTCGAACGGTCTAGAACGGTTTAACGACTGATTCGGATCGAGCGAAATTCCCGGCCGTCACACAGACTTTATGAGGTAAGGAAACCATATTTCCTATATCAGCATATGTTTTCTGTATTGCGTTCAAATATATAAAGTGTGATTGATTGGTGTTACCTACCTCTTTGGTTCTACACTGTAATTTCTTTGCAAGGTGAAATGCGATAAGATCATGTCCCATTTAAAAGTCAATTACGACAGTTGCCAGAAAAAGGTAAATTCTCTTTGATATCTTGCACTCAGCGATAGAATCATCTAGTCTATTTTATCATTTTGTTTGCCTAAAAAGAAGAGAAATTTATGAGCTACAATCACTTAATCCTGCAAGAATAAGTAGGCAATTACTTAGGATATGCAGCATATTTTTATATTTACTGCACAAATTGTTGTCTCAAAAATTTCAGTTCTATCATGTACTTCAAGCTACTACTTCTATACAAATTGAGTGATTTAAGACAACGATAAATCTTTGCTGAATGTTGATTTCTCTACCTAGAAAAACCATTTTCATATATTATTCAAAATAAAATAAGGAATAAATAGTGTAACAGGAGAAAAAACTTGCTAATTGATTAGTATAGCAAGATAATGAACAAAACAATTGATTAATCAACACCATTTCCCCTAATGACTTCGTAACACAATAAATTACCTCAATAAAGCATAAGACATTTTACTGTTTATTACAATGTGATATTTATAACCAAATCAGAAACATTGATCGAAAAATGATAGTCTAATACGATTTGGTAAACATAACAGAATGAGTAACAGCCATACATCCTTTTATTGACTTTGCATATATCCAGTAATTCAAATTATTATACCAACTGCATATTTTAACAAATTATCTAAGCATATCAAAATGTGAACATGCATCTTACTAACACTGATGTACAAACCCAAAAACAGTTGCATCATCCATCTATGGCACTTATATTTCGGACTTTACTATTAACTCGTTAGTAAACCTTCATTTACAATTTTTGAAAATAACCATAGTCTGAAGAGTTGATAGATTTATAATTGTCATGATCATAAAAAATATTTATATACAGATCATATCAGTAAAAAACTAAAACGGTCCTTAGATTTATATCCCCTATTATACAACAAACGACTACAAATTGGTTCATTAACAACACATTGTAAATCTCTTTCATTCTATATTCCTCACGCACTACCCATCCCCAATTACATAAATATCCCCTTTTTTCTAGTTAGAATTTTTTTCAGGTTCAACAACAAAGGATAACAGTATGATACAAAAAGTGATTTGTTTCAAATCGGCCGTTTACTAACGAATACATCATATGAAAAACAATATTACAACTTATTCATTTACGTAACAGAGTAACGATCTAAAACCTATTAATAACTTTGGCTAGAAAGGCTGACAAATGATTAGTTCAACACTTGCAAAAAAAAAAAATAAATAAATAAGTAAATAAAATACTGTGCTACTATTGTAAAATAAAAATTAAACCTGTACTGGTGAAAATAATTAACCTATTTTTTCAAAATTTGCTTTAACATATACTATGTGTCACATACATTTAGCTAAAATTTTGCTGACAATCAATGCTTCATATAGTTGGCACATTAACAAAACTGGTCGTGAGAGCAAAAGATCATTTTATTTTATTTTTCTCAAAAAAACTTGTGCCTGCTAATTTCTAACACCTAGTTAACTATTGTTTGAAGAAAAATATAAAAGAAAAGAGGGCATGAACAATGGATTAAGAAAAACTACATATTCATGTTGAATCACAATTAGCTGTCATTCATATTTTATATATAAAAAATAGTTCCTAACCATACAAAAAGCTGAGCAACTAAAACCGCATAAGGTCCATATATTTCACATTACATGAAACAACTATTGTCATATACCGTCCACTACATATAAAAATATGGTAAAATGATAAAGTAGTTACATAAAAAATCAAAAATTAATGACAAAATATTAGGACATCTACTTTATGGTGTGCAAGATTCAAACATTGGATTGTTCTACCATATAGTTAAGTTGATGGATGCAATATTACGCATTTGCATTAACTTGCCTCCTTATCTACGCAAAACCATAGAAATATTACCATTTTTTAAAGGGGGCGGCTATTTGAACACAAAATTAAACACAAACATAAAGACACAAAGCCTCGACCGTTAGATTTTTTGTCTTTATGTGGAGGGGTGGAATTCATGGGGTGATCCAATGGTGGAGATTAATTGTGTCTAAATTTTGTGTCTAAATAGACATTCCCTTTTTTAAATAACAAAACAACAAAATTTATGTAATTAGTAACTTAGCAAAAGATTTACTTCAAAACGGAAAATATTATATTGCTGCCAAAGGTAGGGACCATCACACTTATGACCATTATTTGAAATATAGTTGATTTTTAATATAAACCGATATGTTTGTTCTACCTACAAAAACATTATTTAAGGTACAGTAAAATATAGAAAAAGTACAGTAGAATGAAAATACATAACGCGACAAATTATAAAATTTATTTTTGATGTTGGAAAAAAGTATGATTTGCATACGTCTTACCTTCGGGAAGAAAAATGAAATTATATCAAGCGTATTGCTAGTTTCGGTGTTAACTTTTTATAAGCTAGTCTTCTATGTGGAATTGAGATGAACTATATGAATCGATTATACATATTTGTAGACCTTCAATTGTAAGTCACAAATTGTATATGGTTAAAATAATAATGATGAATATATGAGTCGCACCTAAATTGCATGCAAACGAAACAGGATGACACTCTTCTCCTTTCATCATACTTAGTATGGCTAATTAGATTTATTTACTACCTTGAGGAGATGTATCTAATGCTGAGTATTTGGACAGAACAGACATAAAACTGAGACAGAACATATTTAAATTGTCCAAACGTTAAAAACATATTGAGTTTATCAAAAAAGAAATTTCAAATGTAAACATATCCACGCACAGTGCAACATATATGAAATGCTAATAGCCTTTCATAGCACAACTGGTGTTGAAACAATGAATCCATTAAGCAATCATGAAACAAAAGTGAAGGTTTTCCTGATATATACAATAGTGGATACGATGTACTCATTTTAACCAATGTTGTAGGACACTAATTGGCCCAAAGCAGTTGGAGTCGAACTTGCAAATCGTTAAAAATGTCACACAGGAAACCATAGTTGTTGCGTATGTTAATGAAATTGCTTACAGATCCTATGATCTATGCATAATGGAGATCTAGTATTGAACAATGAAACACAAAAATTTACCACATTACAGCGTATGCATGTTTAGTGCTATGAAAACTGCATGTATTCAATGATACCAGTAGTCAATTTAGGCATGAATTAATTTCTTAAAACAATATTTGAAATGAATGGCACCCCGGTAAGGTATCATTCTCTATAATTAATCGAGCACATCCAAGCAACTCTTACTTCTAGTATGCTTAATATATTTGTCCACGTTGACATGGATCTTTTTTCGAATTTATATCTTTTACTTCATTTTTAATGGAACTTTAAGCAACTTGGAACATCATAATTTAGTCAGGTAACACCTAGATTTGAGAACGTTGTTCTCATCAAAATATAATGCTATATAATACAAATTATATAATGTAACAGATTACTATTGGTCATGAATTTGGCAGCAAGTTTCAAAACAAAATGCAATCTTGTAAATTACAAAAGACAGTCATATTTCTCTATAATTACTATTGATCATTTTTTTATCCAATGGAAACTAAGAACAAAACGTACATAATAAAAATTGATGCATGTGCAAATTCATGCCAAACTATATTTTCCTAATTGCTTTGTACCAGATATAATTTATGCGTAAAAGCATCTTACTATTAGTGATATATATACTCATGTTAGTGTTAAATAACTGAGTTAATCATTGATTGCTTCCAAAATATATAAAAAACCTATATTAGTTTCACAGTTCTTTAAATCTCTAGAAATTGTAATCTGAAATTTAGTTGATGGACAACTTATTTCAAGTAAATCTAAAAAAAGATCCAAATTTGAGCATTTGTTTCGAAGTACATAAATAATTTGAAAAAAGATCTTGAAAATACAACGAACGAATGTATATATTATTAACCACATAAAAGTGTGAAAATTAGTGAATGGTGGAAGATAAATGGGTAGTACATTTAGGGCTATTTATTTCTCTAGTAGTAGTCAGCTTCACAAATCTAGTTGTCCATTAAGCATCCTCACTGCAAGAATGAAAGAAGTGTATCCTATACATTAAGGGTAGAGGATTCAACTCCAAAATGGATCGCAGATGATAAGATTTGGGATGAAATCAAATTAGATTAGTTGTTGCGGAAAAAAGATATGGGCAATGAATGTTGTATTGTGGAATAAGAACCCGTGAGGTTAGGGAAATGGGAGCATGAGGAACGCACTAAGTGTCTACTTTGACACAACATATTCTAACATACGTCAACCGATAAAACATCGGTTTCTCCTTTCCTATTTAACTAATAGATATTGAACAACCCGTATTTGTAGTATACGATAATGATATTCCAGAAGAGAAAAATCTATCATAGCTATTCAAAGATCATTAGCATAAAAATACAATTGCATTCTATACATTGCTATTGCTAGGTGGTAACACTGTTACGGAGAAATTTTTATGTAAGCGCATATTTTTCAAATCTCGCTTTTCAAGCCTATGCATTCAATGAAAGTATACCTTATGATTAATGGTTGGATGTGAGAGCATCAACGTGAATAAGGATTGCCTCAACTGATTCTCTGTTATGCTTGAAATCCACAATCTGTATCTGGCACCAAAAAAATGAAGCAAATCAGACAAAAATAGTGAAATCAATGAGTTGGTGTCAAAGAAAGAGAGAAGGAAAAGGCAGTCAGCAGTGGTACAAATTGCTTAGACATATTAATTTCATTATATTGGCAAAAAGATAAACAGATGAAAATAGCAAGAGAAGTGAGATACAGAAGATAAGGAGTCATATATGCAGATACAGTAAGAACATGGAAGGTTTCCATGGTTTAGGTATGCCTCTAGTAATTGATTTTCTGAGTGGACAATCGCAGCTTCAAAATCGTTATTTAGGGATATTCATATTATATATAATAATCCGATGAGACGACCCGATTTCCCGTTCTCACGGAAACAAGGTTATCTTTTGGAATATAACACAGAAACAGATAATAGCAGAACAGAATTAAATAAATACACCAGATATGAACAACAAAATATACTGGATAAAAGTAATCATCAGAGTTACATAGTATACAGGATCTTACTTAGTACAAATACAGTTCAGCTATACATAAATGTCTACAGCGGAAATAAACAAAATATGTACAATAGGAGCTGAACAGCAAAAAAAAAGAATAAATGATAGAATCCATCTTCAGCTCCAGCTATCCAGAAAGAACCAGCTAAACCTGAATACAAGGCTGCCCGTGTGGAAAAAGGGGCACCCGAGTTTGAGAGTGAAACAAACTACGAGTTAGTCATGGGACTGGTATGAGAAATCCACTCAACACATATATATATAATTGGCTAATCACAGGACCACGCCACTTTCGTGGAACGGTTTTACTCCATTGGATTGCCAGTGCTTTAAAACAAATCTTTCTTTTAAACATCGATATGCTTTTTATAAAAATGAAGCCATTATAAGACTCAGTTCCCATCACACAATGCAACGCAAACCGGAGGATAGAGTTTTACCTTATAATGGCCAAAATATGATTGATACGAATAAAACAAAGGCATTTGATATTATTGCTAGTGTTTATATGCTTTGAAAACAATTTCAAATCATAACTATCAATCATAGACGGCATGGGTACCATATATCATGTCGCCATATATATATACAATCAAAACCGCACGATCACGTATTTGGAAATTGGATTTCCGTCATGAACCAAGGCAAAAGATAGTCCTTACCGAATTCGAGACTGCCTAGCCCGAGTCTCAGGATCAGAGCTCGAGTGACCCTTGGATCGTCAGGGCCGGTCCACCGATGTGGATTAAAATGCCTGAACCATGCGTTTCCCCGCCCTTTGGGGCGTAAACGAGCCAACGAATGACTCCATCGGACCCGGATCGTCCGATCAAACCGAGGCGCCTCGCAACAGCAACAACCACATAGGTGAAAAGTATATAAATGTCAGGGCTGGTAGGTCACTGACACCACCCTAGCTAGGAAGAAACGCAGGCCCTCCCTGATGTCCTCTCCAGTTTTAGGTTCATACCGGGGTGTGAGGCTCGCGAATTCACGTTATACACAAAGCTACGCCACACAGGCGGTGCTTTGATCATCACCACAAGACTTTGCTTTTCAACAGAAGTCCTGATCACTGCATCTTAGCATGCCACACAGGCAATTCACACCGTGCAACTGATGGCTATCAATCACACAGAACAAATTCCAATGTCGGACACACAGTCCATTTACAAGTCCGTTCTGGGTCTGAACGAAACCGGAGGCACTAAATACCTCGCAAACCCTTCGATCAACACGTACGTCTGAACGATCACCACTCATTATCCATATTTCGGGATGCCTCCCAATCAGGACCTCGGTTACCATCCAAACGAGGTGAAGATCTCCGGTCTTCGACCATCGTCTTCATCTTCGACTTTCAATCGTCGATCAATTATTTGAAATGAGAATTAACTCGGCCTTCTCAAATAATTCACGTATATTTAGAATTTCAATTCAATTTATTTCAATGGTTAAATTATTCGACAACACCAATTTTGTCCTTTAATGTAATTTTCACACCAAACACATTCAACCATCAAACATCACATAAATCAAGCAAATTCAGTTTATTTCCATTCTATATTGCTTATGATATTTTATAACTATTTATCGCTATTTTTATTTATTTTAAAATAGCCATTTTATTCAAAACGACGCTTCGGGCCATAAGGCGGCTGTGGCGCTGTTTTTCTTCAGATTTGATTTACACATATCTGAAAATCTAACCGTTGGATCTTCACAAAATTTACATCACTAGAAAGGTCTTTTCAAAACGAACCCAACGGTTCCAGTTTCGGGAAAATCCGACGGTCGGATCTCCCGGTACAATCGTTTGAAATTTCGATTTCAAAATACGAACTGCAGCGTCGTTATTCGATTAAATATAATTATATTTATATATATAAATAAATATAATCGTTTCTGGCGCTGTTTTTCTTCAGATTTGAATTAAACATTCCAGACAATCCAACCGTTGGATTTTTACAAGGTTGGTGCCGTTGGAAAGATTATTCCAAGGCGAACCCGACGGTTGAGGTTTCGGGAAAATCCAATGGTCGGATTTCCCGCACTAGTCGTTTGAAATCACGGTTTCAAAATACGAACTGCACGGCCTCGTTTCGTTTTAATTTTATTTATATTTATATATTTATATAAATATAGTTCATTCAATGATTTCAATATCGTTTTCACTTCAAAAAAATTTCTAACACCTTAAATTTTGGAAAAATTTCGCCATAACCTCCCCTGCACCGGGAGCATCGGGAAATCGCAAATAGCGTCCCGGTCCTTCTAATCTCAAAAAGAAAAAGAAAAAGCCAAGCGGCTAGCCAACAGGCTCAAAATCATCACCCAAACAAATCAGTAAATGTGTACCTATTTGTCGGGCACAAAATTTTATTCCTCTTCTCTAGCCCCTTTGCTATAACCTGTTCAATGAATATGCATGTACATATATATACAGTTCTTATCATTTATCATTTTCTATTCGACTTCATATTTGATTTCTATTTGGTTTAAAAACTCCATTCATTCTAATGTTGCATAAATAGGTGCAAACCATTTCATTAGCTAATTAATGAATATTTCAACTCATATATGTTTATTTTGAACAAGCGGCTATTTTTAACACTTCACATTTTAACGATTTATGCATACAATAAAAATGTGATTTTTATTGTAAAACGATTCATTTCAAAACACTATTTTTCTATACAGTTCATATAGTCGATAAAAGGTGATTTTTATTATCAAACGATTTATTTCAAAATATGAATACCATTCAACACATGAATTTCTAAACAACGAATGAATATCAATTCAACACATGAATGTTTTCAATAGTTTTTCTATATAGATAAAAATGTGATTTTTATTATCGAACAATTTATTTCAAAATATGAATACCATTCAACACATGAATTTCTAAACAACGAATGAATATCAATTCAACACATGAATGTTTTCAATAGTTTTTATATATAGATAAAAATGCGATTTTTATTATCGAACAATTTATTTCAAAATATGAATACCATTCAACACATGAATTTCTAAACAACGAATGAATATCAATTCAACACATGAATGTTTTCAATAGTTTTTATATATAGATAAAAATGCGATTTTTATTATCGAACAATTTATTTCAAAATATGAATACCATTCAACACATGAATTTCTAAACAACGAATGAATATCAATTCAACACATGAATGTTTTCAATAGTTTTTATATATAGATAAAAATGCGATTTTTATTATCGAACAATTTATTTCAAAATATGAATACCATTCAACACATGAATTTCTAAACAACGAATGAATATCAATTCAACACATGAATGTTTTCTATACAATGAATAAATATAGTTTAAGCATATGAAAATAATTCAAACACACAAATTTTATTCAAAATTTCGGCAGCATAACGGCAGGGTAGTTACACCGGCACCGTCCCTAGTACGGCTCCTCGCTCTACCTTAAAACCTTGCAGTTTTTGACAATGGGGATCATGCATCTAGTTCGCACGCAGGCGGCATGTATATATTTATTTCATTTCCACAAACTAATCCTATGTGGTTTCAACCAAATATTTTTCAACCATAATGGGTATTTTTCAACCTCAATCAACCAATATCAATCACAAACAATCCCAAACAACCATTCGTTATCAACCAATTATCACAACCATTTCAATCAATAAATATCGTCCATGGTTTGTGGACGAGGGGCGTATATATATATATATATATATATATATATATATATATATATAGATATATAGATATTTATATATAGCTATTCACTTTCATTTTCAACACATATATATAATTTTTAAATCAGAAATCTCACCAATAGCTATCCAACTGCACGACACTTCCTTTAGAGAAATCTTCGCCTTTTGTCGCTTTCGCCCGTATTCTCTACATATGTAAAAATCGAATTTTTACGATGTTATTCAATATATAAAAATATGATTTTTACTTCGACTTTCAATATATAAAAAATATGATTTTTACTTCGACTTTCGATATATAAAAATATGATTTTTACTTCGACTTTCGATATATAAAAATATGATTTTTACTTCGACTTTCGATATATAAAAATATGATTTTTACTTCGACTTTCGATATATAAAAATATGATTTTTACTTTTCTACAAATCTGATCTTTTTAAAGTTTAAACCTTTTGCTTTTAACTTAAAACTAAAATCAGTTTTAAAGTTCAAACCCTTTTCTTTTGACTTAAAATTAAAATCAGTTTTTACTTTTAAAACAAAATCAGTTTTTATTCTTTTATAAAATCAGTTTTTATTCTATTAAAAATCAGTTTTTATTCTATTAAAAATCAGTTTTTCTTTTTTTAAAAAAAACAGTTTTTGAATCTTTTAAAATCAGTTTTAAAATCTTTTACAAAAATCAGTTTCATCATCTTTTAAAAATTAGTTTTTAAAACCTGTTTAAAATCAATTTTTAAACCTAAAAAAAAAACAGTTTTTTTACCTTTAAACAAATCAGTTTTAAACTCTGTTTTTATAAAATAAAGATAAAATAATAAAATAGAAAGAAGTACTTACAGAGAGGGGGGAAATGAAGGCGTCGGAGGAGGCGGAAGGGTTAGGCGGCGGTCGACAGCAGGCGGTGGTGGTTGCGTGGTTCGGCGGTGGCTCGGTTCGGGGATGTCTGGGTTCGGGGAGAGAGAGGATGGGAGCTGGAGAGAGGAGGGAGGCGGGAGGGTTAGGCGGCGGTCATCGGCGGCGTTCGCCTGAGGGGTCGGCTGGCGATAGCGCTAGGGTTTTTTTTTTTTTTCTTTTTTTCTTTTTCGTTTTGAAACTGAAATGAACGGGGGGGGCCTCTGAAGATAAAAAGGGGGGGGAGGAGAAATTAAAAATTATTTTTTTTTATTATTTTATTATTTAAATTTGCAAAAGGGTTGACTTTTACATACGACCTCGAAACGAGGCCCACCGCCTGTCGTCCATAGCGTTTTACCCCCATTCCGAACACAATGGGATATGTATCGCAAGCTGATTTGATCGTTACAATCAGTTTCCTTTTGAATTTTCATTTAAATCACTATATTGAATTTTAAACGCACATTTCAAATTACCGGGGTCACATACTAACTAGAAAAATTCTAGAAAAATATTTTCTAGCTTCGTATTGACGATACGGTCCTAACAAAACTAGTTTCGTCGAATTCTGAGACCGTTTGAAAAATGGCCAATTTCCAGTCGATTAAAATCAACGAAAACTGGTCAAACGCGTTTTCTTTTGCCACGCTCACATATTGATTCGAAAAATTATGAAATTTGAAATCTAGCAATAACTTGACACTGCGGACCCAACAAAAGTGGTTTCGTCGAAATCCGAGGTCATCTGCAAAATGTCCATTTTTAAGGGCCTGAATTCCATAGCGACTATTCAGAATTTTCAACTGGACATATCTTTTGATTCCCGCTATCAAATTTCGATTGATCGGATTCGTTAGAAAGATATTCACTAACATATTTAAATATTTTTGGTTTCACTAAAATCCGGATTGTTTTGCACCCGGTATATTCAATTGAAGTTTGAAATCGAATTATCGAACTACCGCGCCATTTTCAATTCTATATATAATTATAATTAATTATATTGGTTTTCAAATGTCGATTTCAACTCAGTTTTCATCGCCATTATTTAAAATATTTATTTTAAATATTTAAAATCCATTATTTTAGCCAATTTAAAAATTTTAAATTGGTTCAGATTTTCTGGGTCGTTACAATCTCCCCCACTTAAAACTTTTCGTCCCCGAAAAGGAATAAAGTCGAAAGTGGTTTGATAAATCTACAATCCCACAATACAACAACCAATTTGTTCTTTATATTCAGAGTATAGAATAAACAATGCACATCCATGGGAAGAAAATAGCAACAGAATAGAGAATTAAACGGTAATGCAAAGTAGGGTAAATGTACCTTGCACCGGAGTCATTCAGAGATATCTACTCGGCATCTAGGATAAGCTTTCTGAATGCTCTCCTCAGTTTCCCAAGTACAATCTCGCGGATCTCCACTCCATTGCACTTTGACTAAGTGAACCTTCTTGTTCCTCAGCTCTTTGGTTTCTTTGCCGATAATCTTTAGCGGCTCACGCCTCACAGCTAATTCTGGAGTAATTTCAATGTCCTGCTGAGCTGCTTCTTCCACGATCAAGTCTGGATCATGAACGTGCTTTCGAAGTTGAGATATATGAAATACATCATGAACTCCGGGCAACCAGTCAGGCAGTTTGACCCTATAAGCGAGAGTTCCAATCCGTTCCAGAATAGGAAACGGACCAATAAATTTAGGCGCTAACTTTCCAGTTTTACCGAACCTGATAACTCCTCTCATCGGCGATACTTTCAAATATACATAGTCGCCAACTTCGAAGGATATATCTCTTCTTCTTTTATCGGCATAGCTCTTTTGTCGGCTTTGAGCGGCGAGCAATCGTTTCTTAATAAAATCGACTTTGTCGGCAGCTTCTCGAATCATATCGGGACCCAACACAAGTCTATTTCCAGGCTCGACCCAACAAGCAGGAGATCGGCACGGTCTACCATACAATGCTTCGAATGGCGACATTGTCAGACTCGCCTGGTAGCTGTTGTTATAAGAGAACTCAGCCAAATGTAGATTGTCTTCCCATGATCCACCGAAATCTATAACACAAGCCCGCAATAGATCTTCTAGAATGCGATTCACCCTCTCAGTCTGACCGTCTGTCTGAGGATGATAAGCGGTGCTCAAGTTTAACCTCGTTCCCAGTTCGACTTGAAATGCCTCCCAGAATTTACTAGTGAATATCGTATCTCTATCACTTACTATGCTGAGCGGCACTCCATGTAGTCTAACTATTTCCCTGAAGTATATCTGCGCCAGACTCTGAGCAGTTCTGTTTGATCTGACAGGTATGAAATGGGCGTTCTTCGTGAAGCGATCTACGATCACCCAAATACTGTCATTTCCTTTTCTGGTCCTGGGCAAACCATCGATGAAATCCATAGAAATATGTTCCCACTTCCAGCCAGGAACTTCTAGCGGTTGTAATAGTCCAGCCAATTTCTGCTGGTCGCTTTTGACTAGCTGGCAAGTAGGGCACCGGCTGACATATAAGGAAATGTCTCTCTTCATCGACTTCCACCAGAAAGTGCGTTTGATGTCATTATACATTTTGCTTACTCCCGGATGGATACTGAGTTTTGACTTGTGGCATTCATCCAATACTTCCTTTCGAAGTTCAGGAATGTTAGGGACACAGATTCGACCTTTGAGCCTTAAAATCCCCTCATTATCAACTTGAAAACTCGAGGGTTCGCCTTGCTGAATTATCCCTCTGATCTTCTGAATGAAGTGATCATCCTCCTGAAGAGCAGATATCTTATCTAGCAATGTAGTCGTGATAATAAAACTGGCGATCATTTCATTCTTTCTGCTTAACGCATCAGCCACGACATTGGCTTTTCTTGGAGTATATATAATTTCAAAGTCATATGCTGCAAGAAACTCCAGCCAACGTTGCTGCCTCAAATTCAAGTCCTTCTGAGTGAACAGATACTTTAACGACTGGTGATCTGTAAACAGTTCAAATCTCTCACCCAGAAGATAGTGTCTCCAGATTTTCAAAGAGAATATGATAGCCAATAACTCAAGATCATGAGTTACATAGTTTTTCTCGTGTGGCTTCAGTTGACGGCTAGCATAAGCAATTACTTGACCTCTTTGCATTAACACTGCGCCAAGGCCCTCTCTAGACGCATCAGTCCAGACTTTTAAATCTTGGTTGCCATCGATGATGGTTAACACTGGGGCTGTCGTTAATCTCAACTTCAGCTCTTCGAAAGCCTCCTCACTCTCTTGAGTCCATTTGAACTTAGAATGTTTCTTTGTAAGCTTCGTTAAGTGGCCAGATATCTTCGAAAAGTTTTTAACGAACTTCCGGTAATAGCTAGCCAATCCGAGAAAACTACGGACTTCAGTGGGGGTACTGGGCTGTTTCCAATTCTGAATAGCTGTGATTTTGCTTGGGTCCACAGCAATTCCTTCTTTTGATACGACGTGGCCCAGAAATTTCACTTCATCTTGCCAGAATATACACTTGGAAAACTTTGCTTTCAATACATTTCTCCTGAGGATTTCTAACACTTGTTCCAGATGCTTTTCATGTTCGGCCTTTGATTTAGAGAAGATTAGAATATCATCAATAAAAACCAGAACAAATTTATTCAAAACCCCTCTGAACACTCTATTCATTAGATCGACGAAGTAAGCGGGAGCGTTACATAAGCCGAACGGCATTACTAACCACTCGTAGAATAGGTCGGGACCTCTGAACGCTGTCATTGGAACACACTCTTCGGCAATTCGAAGTTGATGGAAACCTGTAGCTAGGTCCATTCGTGAAAATACTTGTGCTCCATTTAATCGATCCAACAAATCATCAATCTGCGGCAATGGATATTTGTTCTTTATAGTCTGCTTGTTTAAATCACGATAATCCACACATAGCCGTAGAGTACCGTCAGATTTTGGGACAAATACCACTGCTGCACCCCAATCAGAGAAACTAGGCCTTATCAGACCTTTCCATACTAGCTGTCGTGTTTGATTGTCTAATTCCTCCTTCTCTTTCAAGGACATTCTTCGAATAGCGTGAACTACCGGCCTTGCATTTGGAATTAAAGCAATTTTGAAATCTATTTCTCTCTGCGGAGGTAAGCGAACAACTTCTTCGAACACATCCGCATAGTTTTTGACGACTGGAATGTCTTTGATGAGGTCAGGAATATTCTCCGTGACTTCAGAAACATTTTCAATTTGGGCTGGAGAAACATTCAAAGCTGCCCAGAAGTCTTTTCTATTAGCATTCTGACCTTCACAGGGAATGGTTATATAATCACCTGATTTAATCTTAGCTCTAACAACCCTCTCGGCGCATCTAACCTCTGCTTCATATTTGGTTAACCAATCCAATCCCAAGATAAGATCGAATTCATCAAAATTCATGATGATAGAGATAATAGGGAATTTATAGCAAGAAAAAGAGACGGGTACTGCACAAACCCAACTGAGATTGATGGAACCTCCTACTGGATTTCGGACAGTCATTGGCTCTCTGAGTTTCTTCAAATTCAAATCCAACTTCTTGACCGCACTCTTTGCAATAAAGCTTCGTGATGCGCCAGTATCAAACAGTACTTTAACTGGAATGTTCTTGACATTGAGTGTGCTTTCTAAGACATCTGCCCTTTCCTGAGCAGATGAGGATGCAGGTACTTCTACCACCTCATTTACTTGTACTGCTTTAGGTTTTCTGAGTAGCGGGCAGGCCTTTGAAAGATGACCGGACTGATGGCATTGACTGCACTTTCTCTTCTCTTGGAACTTCTTACCGGATTTAGTTTCATCTTTCCTCAGCTTCTTCGAGGGTTTACAATTCCTAGTCAAATGCCCCTGTTTATGGCAGTTACTGCATACAGCGGTCGTTACTAGTTCTTTTTCGGATCTGGCCCTTTTTTGATTGGTTCTAGGCTCCTTATTGACCTCTGACATCGTACTGGCTCCAGCAATATCAGTTTCCGAATCTTCTTTGTCACTACCACAAACTTCTTCGTCGCGCAACATTCCTTTCTTGTCGAGATCTTCGTACTGATAAGCCATGTATATCATTTCTGAGAAAGGAAGCTTCACATGCCCCAATACTTTATTCTGGTATTTCCTTTGAAGGCCATGAATAAATCTCATATTTTTACCCTTCGGATTTTGAATTAGATGAGGAGCAAAGTGAGAAAGTTCATTGAATTTCTTATGATATTCCGGAATGGTCATATCACCTTGTATTAGATAAGAAAATTCATCGCATAATCTCTCAGTTGCTTCGGGAGGAGTAAATCTTTCCAGGAAAATCACTTTGAATCTGTCCCAGGTGATATCACCTTCTGGATTATCTTTAATAATTGAATCCCACCAAAACAAAGCTTCTTCTTTGAGTGCCCAAGACGCCAGTAATCTTTTCTGGTCGTCTCTCAGCTTTAAACCCTCAAATATTTTCTCTGCAGAACGAATCCAAGCTTGTGTTTCCATAAGGGACTCCTTGCCTAAGAATGGCGATCCACCAAGATTTCGAAATCTCTTGTATAGAACTTCTATATTGGATTCTGGCTGCGGGAGCACAACTGGCTCATTAGCTGGTCGAGCCATATGATTATTTCTTCTGATCCTGTCACTCATTTTCTAGTACGTCTGCAATTAGCAGACAAAGTGTCAGGTCACAGAAAAGATATTTCAAAATATAGAGACAAATACTTGAATGTAAATGTGTCTATCAAGGTGTAATTTCATTCTGCTTTACCCATCCTAGGATATTACTGATCCTATCTGTATGGGGTTACCCGTCCTAGAACACTACTGGTTCTATTTCTGACGAGTTCGTTCAAATGTTATATTCCAGAACTAAGCTTAACCAAAGCTCTGATACCACGTTGAGACGACCCGATTTCCCGTTCTCACGGAAACAAGGTTATCTTTTGGAATATAACACAGAAACAGATAATAGCAGAACAGAATTAAATAAATACACCAGATATGAACAACAAAATATACTGGATAAAAGTAATCATCAGAGTTACATAGTATACAGGATCTTACTTAGTACAAATACAGTTCAGCTATACATAAATGTCTACAGCGGAAATAAACAAAATATGTACAATAGGAGCTGAACAGCAAAAAAAAAAAGAATAAATGATAGAATCCATCTTCAGCTCCAGCTATCCAGAAAGAACCAGCTAAACCTGAATACAAGGCTGCCCGTGTGGAAAAAGGGGCACCCGAGTTTGAGAGTGAAACAAACTACGAGTCAGTCATGGGACTGGTATGAGAAATCCACTCAACACATATATATATATAATTGGCTAATCACAGGACCACGCCACTTTCGTGGAACGGGTTTACTCCATTGGATTGCCAGTGCTTTAAAACAAATCTTTCTTTTAAACATCGATATGCTTTTTATAAAAATGAAGCCATTATAAGACTCAGTTCCCATCACACAATGCAACACAAACCGGAGGATAGAGTTTTACCTTATAATGGCCAAAATATGATTGATACGAATAAAACAAAGGCATTTGATATTATTGCTAGTGTTTATATGCTTTGAAAACAATTTCAAATCATAACTATCAATCATAGACGGCATGGGTACCATATATCATGTCGCCATATATATATACAATCAAAACCGCACGATCACGTATTTGGAAATTGGATTTCCGTCATGAACCAAGGCAAAAGATAGTCCTTACCGAATTCGAGACTGCCTAGCCCGAGTCTCAGGATCAGAGCTCGAGTGACCCTTGGATCGTCAGGGCCGGTCCACCGATGTGGATTAAAATGCCTGAACCATGCGTTTCCCCGCCCTTTGGGGCGTAAACGAGCCAACGAATGACTCCATCGGACCCGGATCGTCCGATCAAACCGAGGCGCCTCGCAACAGCAACAACCACATAGGTGAAAAGTATATAAATGTCAGGGCTGGTAGGTCACTGACACCACCCTAGCTAGGAAGAAACGCAGGCCCTCCCTGATGTCCTCTCCAGTTTTAGGTTCATACCGGGGTGTGAGGCTCGCGAATTCACGTTATACACAAAGCTACGCCACACAGGCGGTGCTTTGATCATCACCACAAGACTTTGCTTTTCAACAGAAGTCCTGATCACTGCATCTTAGCATGCCACACAGGCAATTCACACCGTGCAACTGATGGCTATCAATCACACAGAACAAATTCCAATGTCGGACACACAGTCCATTTACAAGTCCGTTCTGGGTCTGAACGAAACCGGAGGCACTAAATACCTCGCAAACCCTTCGATCAACACGTACGTCTGAACGATCACCACTCATTATCCATATTTCGGGATGCCTCCCAATCAGGACCTCGGTTACCATCCAAACGAGGTGAAGATCTCCGGTCTTCGACCATCGTCTTCATCTTCGACTTTCAATCGTCGATCAATTATTTGAAATGAGAATTAACTCGGCCTTCTCAAATAATTCACGTATATTTAGAATTTCAATTCAATTTATTTCAATGGTTAAATTATTCGACAACACCAATTTTGTCCTTTAATGTAATTTTCACACCAAACACATTCAACCATCAAACATCACATAAATCAAGCAAATTCAGTTTATTTCCATTCTATATTGCTTATGATATTTTATAACTATTTATCGCTATTTTTATTTATTTTAAAATAGCCATTTTATTCAAAACGACGCTTCGGGCCATAAGGCGGCCGTGGCGCTGTTTTTCTTCAGATTTGATTTACACATATCTGAAAATCTAACCGTTGGATCTTCACAAAATTTACATCATTAGAAAGGTCTTTTCAAAACGAACCCAACGGTTCCAGTTTCGGGAAAATCCGACGGTCGGATCTCCCGGTACAATCGTTTGAAATTTCGATTTCAAAATACGAACTGCAGCGTCGTTATTCGATTAAATATAATTATATTTATATATATAAATAAATATAATCGTTTCTGGCGCTGTTTTTCTTCAGATTTGAATTAAACATTCCAGACAATCCAACCGTTGGATTTTTACAAGGTTGGTGCCGTTGGAAAGATTATTCCAAGGCGAACCCGACGGTTGAGGTTTCGGGAAAATCCAATGGTCGGATTTCCCGCACTAGTCGTTTGAAATCACGGTTTCAAAATACGAACTGCACGGCCTCGTTTCGTTTTAATTTTATTTATATTTATATATTTATATAAATATAGTTCATTCAATGATTTCAATATCGTTTTCACTTCAAAAAAAATTCTAACACCTTAAATTTTGGAAAAAATTCGCCATAACCTCCCCTGCACCGGGAGCATCGGGAAATCGCAAATAGCGTCCCGGTCCTTCTAATCTCAAAAAGAAAAAGAAAAAGCCAAGCGGCTAGCCAACAGGCTCAAAATCATCACCCAAACAAATCAGTAAATGTGTACCTATTTGTCGGGCACAAAATTTTATTCCTCTTCTCTAGCCCCTTTGCTATAACCTGTTCAATGAATATGCATGTACATATATATACAGTTCTTATCATTTATCATTTTCTATTCGACTTCATATTTGATTTCTATTTGGTTTAAAAACTCCATTCATTCTAATGTTGCATAAATAGGTGCAAACCATTTCATTAGCTAATTAATGAATATTTCAACTCATATATGTTTATTTTGAACAAGCGGCTATTTTTAACACTTCACATTTTAACGATTTATGCATACAATAAAAATGTGATTTTTATTGTAAAACGATTCATTTCAAAACACTATTTTTCTATACAGTTCATATAGTCGATAAAAGGTGATTTTTATTATCAAACGATTTATTTCAAAATATGAATACCATTCAACACATGAATTTCTAAACAACGAATGAATATCAATTCAACACATGAATGTTTTCAATAGTTTTTCTATATAGATAAAAATGTGATTTTTATTATCGAACAATTTATTTCAAAATATGAATACCATTCAACACATGAATTTCTAAACAACGAATGAATATCAATTCAACACATGAATGTTTTCAATAGTTTTTATATATAGATAAAAATGCGATTTTTATTATCGAACAATTTATTTCAAAATATGAATACCATTCAACACATGAATTTCTAAACAACGAATGAATATCAATTCAACACATGAATGTTTTCAATAGTTTTTATATATAGATAAAAATGCGATTTTTATTATCGAACAATTTATTTCAAAATATGAATACCATTCAACACATGAATTTCTAAACAACGAATGAATATCAATTCAACACATGAATGTTTTCAATAGTTTTTATATATAGATAAAAATGCGATTTTTATTATCGAACAATTTATTTCAAAATATGAATACCATTCAACACATGAATTTCTAAACAACGAATGAATATCAATTCAACACATGAATGTTTTCTATACAATGAATAAATATAGTTTAAGCATATGAAAATAATTCAAACACACAAATTTTATTCAAAATTTCGGCAGCATAACGGCAGGGTAGTTACACCGGCACCGTCCCTAGTACGGCTCCTCGCTCTACCTTAAAACCTCGCGGTTTTTGACAATGGGGATCATGCATCTAGTTCGCACGCAGGCGGCATGTATATATTTATTTCATTTCCACAAACTAATCCTATGTGGTTTCAACCAAATATTTTTCAACCAAAATGGGTATTTTTCAACCTCAATCAACCAATATCAATCACAAACAATCCCAAACAACCATTCGTTATCAACCAATTATCACAACCATTTCAATCAATAAATATCGTCCATGGTTTGTGGACGAGGGGCGTATATATATATATATATATATAGATATTTATATATAGCTATTCACTTTCATTTTCAACACATATATATAATTTTTAAATCAGAAATCTCACCAATAGCTATCCAACTGCACGACACTTCCTTTAGAGAAATCTTCGCCTTTTGTCGCTTTCGCCCGTATTCTCTACATATGTAAAAATCGAATTTTTACGATGTTATTCAATATATAAAAATATGATTTTTACTTCGACTTTCAATATATAAAAAATATGATTTTTACTTCGACTTTCGATATATAAAAATATGATTTTTACTTCGACTTTCGATATATAAAAATATGATTTTTACTTCGACTTTCGATATATAAAAATATGATTTCTACTTCGACTTTCGATATATAAAAATATGATTTTTACTTCGACTTTCGATATATAAAAATATGATTTTTACTTCGACTTTCGATATATAAAAATATGATTTTTACTTTTCTACAAATCTGATCTTTTTAAAGTTTAAACCTTTTGCTTTTAACTTAAAACTAAAATCAGTTTTAAAGTTCAAACCCTTTTCTTTTGACTTAAAATTAAAATCAGTTTTTACTTTTAAAACAAAATAATTTTTTATTCTTTTATAAAATCAGTTTTTATTCTATTAAAAATCAGTTTTTATTCTATTAAAAATCAGTTTTTCTTTTTTTTTAAAAAACAGTTTTTGAATCTTTTAAAATCAGTTTTAAAATCTTTTACAAAAATCAGTTTCATCATCTTTTAAAAATTAGTTTTTAAAACCTGTTTAAAATCAATTTTTAAACCTAAAAAAAACAGTTTTTTTACCTTTAAACAAATCAGTTTTAAACTCTGTTTTTATAAAATAAAGATAAAATAATAAAATA